>WOFQ01000016.1:0-683037 GCA_012184525.1 Xenoacremonium recifei | reverse complement strand
GACCAGGAACTGCGACTCATCACGCATAGAAGTACTGGCGATGGACGGATGGGAAGCCGGGGCCAGAGGAGGCAGGGCAGGGCGCGCATCACAGATGTAGTCTGCAAGTACCTCCGGAGTGACGGCTGCGCCCCCCCCCCCCCCCGCCCGAAGCGCCATGCTGCCGCCCCAGAGGGGATCCAATATGGAGGGATTCGAGAGGGGGGCGTGAGGGTTCTCGAGGCCCAGAGAGCCTTTCTGGGCTTAGCGACGAGACTCGGTCGGTACTCTGCCCTCGGCGACTGGGCTGGGGCGGCGAGCGCGCGCACCGGGGCCCTGGTCGCTTGTCTCTGAAGGCTCCATGCCATCCCATCCATGGGAGTGCGCCGCCGCCGCCAGCCGTCAGTGAAGGAGCCCGAGGCGGGAGCAGCAGAGACGCAGACGAGGGTGACGGAGAAGGTGCCGTATCTTGCTTGCCTTGTCGTCTTCTTGGGATGATGGTGGTGGTGGTGGTGTCTCTGACTCTGGGCCCGGGCAATTTCTCTCTCGTCTCCCTCTTGCCGCCTCACCCTCCTCTTCGAGACTTTTCTCTTCTTCCTCACATGCATGCGTCTCTGTCACTCTGCGCGCCCCCTGCCCCCCCGTCTGTCCTGGCCAGACAAGGTACTTTTCTTTTCCCGTCCCTGGTCTGCCGTTTCTCTGCATCAGCATCCTTGTCTCGGCGGGTTGCAGCTGAGGCAGATCGAAGAGGTAGCGTCGAGACGGCGAGGCAGCGCGACCAACATCGATCCATCGGTCCATGCGCACGCATCACCTCGAGGTTGTGATGCTCGACTTGTGTTGAGCTTGGTGTGTCATCAACGACTGTCTGCCTCCGAGCTCTCTCCTCGCATCGCTTCTGCGGACTTGTCGACATCGCCTCTCGCGTCTCTTTGAAACAGAACCGCATCGAGTCGGCCGATTCCTGGAGGCCTGCCCTGGCCTGCCCTGCTGCTGCGCTGCGCGTGCTGAGAGCTGCCGGCCACCCACCTCACACCTCTCGCACGCACGCCTCACCCCCCCGGGCAGCGATTTTCCCGCCCCGACTCACAGACGCAGCGTAATCGCGCGTCAAAGGAGCAGCCAGAAACGAGGGAGGGGACCGAAAAAAAGCCCTAAAAGCTGCAAGCGCCGGCGACAATCCACCCTACCTGACCTTAGCTGTAAGCTCGCTCCTCACTCGACCTCAGCCAAGGCGAGCAAGCCAGCACGCCCAGCACGCCCAGCACGCCCAGCCAGCCCAGCCCAGCCAGCAAGCAAGGCAGGCAAGCAAGCAAGCAAGCAAGGTAAGCTCCATTCCGCCACGGACGGCACCGTTGCCGCTCGCTCGCTGCCTTTCCCCTACATACCTTGCCTTTCCCATCTCCCGCTACTGCACTGCACCGCACCGCAACCGCAACCGCATTGCATCGCTCCGGCGGCGTCCCAGCTCGAGTCGAGTCGCATCGAATCGAAACCCGTCAACGGACCTCCACCGTTCCATGCGCATGCTGCTGCTAAGGTGCCTACCGTTGCCGCCGCCGTTTCTGCTCCTGCCAACCGCGAACCGCCTGCCTTCTTCACCTGCGCTGCACTGCTCCTGCCAGGCTTAAGGTAGGCTCAGGCTCAGGCTCATAAGCAGCGCCCCGTCCACTCACCTTCATCATCCATCCCTCCTGCCTCCCCCTCCTTCCCGCGCGCTTCACGCCTTCACTCTCCCTCCCTCAAAAAAAGGATTCAGAGGATCTGGAATCGTCTGCTACTGTCCAAACATTGCCCTCTCGGCTTTCTTGAGAATTGCGGCTAATTGTCTGAGGAATAAAGACAAGGAAACACGCTCGGCAGGCTGGTTACTGTTCTGGCGTCTTCCTCATCGACGAACCGGAGGGGATTCTGAAGCTGCGTCTCGACATTTTCTTCTGGTTGGTGCGACGGAACCTCGACAACTCTCGCTGCCTTGGGGATCACTCTCGCCGACATCGAAAACTTAAAGCGCATTGCCGCGCTTTTTTCTCCCTCGCTCTTTTTCGCCTTGCCCACAGCGGCTTTCTCGGCACTCAATTGCAGGCATCGGACGCCGGCTCAGACGCCGAGTCAAGCTACCCTCAGCCCTTCCTGAGGCCCCGCGCCTCACCTCATCTCGCTCCCAATTGAGCCATCTCGTCCTCGATCATCAAGTCCAATTGTCACGAAACGGACTTAGACGCCTTCGTTTCTTGATTTTTGGCTTCACTTCAGTCTGTTCGGACCCTTGAAGCCTCGACGACTCTTCATTACGATCGACGAGTCGCGGAAGTCCCGGAACTCAGCCTCGTCTCTCACTCTCGCCAACCCAAGACCATCTCAGTTGGCAAATTGCCGGATCCTCGGCGGGCTCTGTGCCTCGTTTTGACCATTTCGCCGTGGTTGTGACCCGCCCGAATCTCACTCTCCCCCCCGGCTAGATCTCACCACCTCGGAGGCTGACTGAACAATGTCGACCTTCACCGCCCTTAATGGGGGCTCACCAAAAACGTCAGATCCGCCTACCGTGAGTGCCGACAAGAGCACTGCCTCCGATGAACGTTCGTCTGCCAATCCTGCCGCCCAGACTCGGCCCACGCCCGAAGTCTCATCGAACCAGCGGGACGGATGGGCTACTCAGAGCTCCGAGCGGCCCCAGTATCAGTCGGCAAACTACCCGGATGTCGAAGGCTCGCATAAGCGCAAACGCTCTGATTCTATCGAGATTCGCCGTGAGGGCCCCGTTCAAGAGCGCACTCCCGGGCCCGAATCCGCCACGGCTGCCAGCCAAGCTGAAGCCTATAGCACGCCTCAGCGAGACTATGGCCGTGACAAGGAGGGCTGGTACGCTCGCGATGACCGCACTCCCTATGACACACAGCAAAACTCAGCTACCTCAGCTCATGGGCAGACAGAGGAGCAGATTGGAGATGCCCTACGGAGAGCAACCAGCCAGATGGATCACAGCGACTACGCCAATACCAGCCCCGATGGCGACGATCATTCCATTAATGTCTACACCGGCCCCGGCCAATACACGCCTGAGCATCGACAGGACGGTGTCATTCAGCATGACCCCAAGAAGCGGAAACGCAATTTCAGCAACCGTACCAAGACAGGCTGTCTGACATGCCGGAGACGGAAGAAGAAGTGCGATGAGCAGAAACCCGAATGTGAGTTTATCTCTACTACCTCGAAATATTCCGAAAATTTAGCAGAAAATTAACAATCTCACCAGGTGGTAACTGCATACGCGGGAGCTTTGTGTGCGCCGGCTACCCGCCACAGAGGGGTCCGGGATGGCAGAAGCCCGAGACCAAGCCCACGGCTGTACCTCTCGAATCCAAGGATCCAACCTACGTGCCTCCAGGAGCTTACGGCATGCCGCAACAGCAAAATCCTTATGGTAACCAACCTGTCAAGCGGGACTCCCTGCCACACTACCGCGGCCAGGTCCTGAGGATCGACCCGCCACAAGGCCGGCCCTTGATGACCGATGATGACCGGCCAACAGCATCAACATTGGCAAGCGCGTCAGTCACGTCCGTCACGAGCCCCGATAATAAGCTCTCGGCCCTGCCCTACACACCCGCCAACCCTTTCCCTACTCCAGTCAGCGCCAACACTCAACCACCACCGTTCGGCGAGAGAATGGCCAAGGAATATCAGCGTGTCCCTTCTCTGCACGATCTGAGTCGCTCGGATCCCGAGACTCCTCATCCCGGGAACCAGTTGCCTCAGATCAACATCCTCCAACCTACGAGGAGAAACAGCCCTCAGCCTCCCGAACAACATCAGCAGCCGCCGCAACATCAGCTTCAGAAGCCGCTACAGCAACAACAACCGCCTCCACCGCCTCCCCCACCACAGTCCTCCAATGTCCAGGTGGCTGCACAACTCGCGCTGTCACACCCGCGGTACCCGCCGAACCGCACGCAGAAGGAGGAGATGCTGATGGGTCGACACTTTTATCCCTTTGACAGGGAGCTGTGCCTCGAACGTGAGCGATGCGCTACGGCCTGTTGGCGATTCAACAACTTCACCACGCCCCCGACGAACGGCATATCACCTGAGGAACGAGCGCGCCTGTTCCTTGACATCCTGAATCCGCGAGGCGCAGTCAATGTCTCACCGAGCGAGGCCTCGCCAGTAATCAACCGCGGAAGCGTCGGCGCTCGTGTCGTTGTGGAGACTCCTTTCACCTGTGATTACGGGTACAACATCACCATTGGCAACAATGTAGTCATTGGACGCGGCTGCACCATCAACGACGTGTGCGAGGTCCAGATCGGGGACAACTGTGTGATCGGGCCCAACGTCAGCATCTACACGGCCACGCTGCCTATCGACCCAAAGAAGCGACAAGGCAGCCAGGGTCCTCAGTTGGGCCGCTCTATCATAATCGAGCAGGATTGCTGGATCGGTGGAGGTGCCACCATCTTGCCTGGTCGCACGATTGGCAAGGGCAGCACTGTGGGAGCCGGATCTATCGTCACCAAGGTGAGCCGAATCTAACATCCGTCTCTAGGTTGAAGAGCTATGAGCTGACCCGTTGCAGGATGTTCCCCCTTTCACCATTGTGGCTGGCAACCCGGCGCGCGTTCTCCGGGGGATCGCATCTTAATACCCCCCCTGATTTTGCGATGGGCGTTTGACCCCTTTCCGTCACGTTCCGTGTTATGATACCCAAGCGTCTAATCCTTGTATTACCAACTATGTGATGGCTGCGAGATTTGTTTGTGTGGGCTTTATTGTTTTGTTGGAATTCCTTGCTTTTTGTTACGGTCTATCTTGGGGTCCTGAGTAGCTACGCCTCTTCTTCCGTCGCAGAACGCGAAAAGTTAGGTAGGGCGGCAAGGGGCGTTGTCTATCTAGTTTGCTTTGACTCTTTGGCGAACGAGCTGAAAATGGTGTGCTAAGGGGAAGGAGTCGAGGGCTAGAGGGATGGGATAATGTATACAGCACTAGGCTGCGGTATAGGAAGGTGCTATGGATTGGGCTTTTGTAAAGGGTTAATTGCGTTTTTGGAATGCGATCATGATGCTACGTCGAGAGATACACAGGCTGAGCCGAGACGGAAGCGGAAGCGGAAGCAGCGAGATATCCAAGGAATTGTTTGTTTTCCTTACCTAATTCGCATTGAAGTTGATTGTAGCTCACCATTTGTTTGTTTTGATGGAGCTTATCTCGTCTGGGTCTGCAATTGTTGGCCCGTTATACGACGTTGAAGTTGCAAACTATCGGATCTTGTGTTAATAGTCGGGCCCGTTCATGCTGGGCCGGCCTCTGCTGCGACCAGAGTTTGATCCTTGGCGTGAGCCTCAACTGCCGAGACAAGGTGATATACGAACTGCGGCCCATTTAGTTAGCCATGCGCGGTTGCTTATTTGTTATTCTTATATGCCGAGGTGGAGGTGGAGGGGGCATGACCTGATCCATGATCACCACTGCACTTGATCGTACAGGAAGTAGACCACAACTCTCAAACTCAGTACCACAATGCCCACTGAAGTTGGACAAAATAAAAAGAAGAATAACGGGGAACAGATTCCAATCGAATAAAAAAAAATGCAAAAAAGATATGATGAGACTGGGACTTGAACCCAGGAGGATTGCTCCATCAGGAAGTTGTCGTTAAGGTGACCTTAACCTGACGCCATAACCAACTCGGCCATCTCACCGATGTTCGTTGAAGGCTTGTGCCTAATTTAGTACTATGTGGAGCTGGCAATTCGGGGACTGGCTGAGGACGAATCTCCCAGGTCACTATTACTTAAATTTTGTTTGCGAGAATAGTATTTCTGATCATTTTTCATTATGAAATGCCTTGGCCTTTATCTTGGAAAATTTCAAGCCATTGAATCCGTCGTCAAAATCCAGTGGCCATGGTGGCGCATGGGGAGGCAACGCCTTGCCTTCCTTCCTAGCTTAAATCCGACCTCACTTAACCTCTGCTCCGTATTATCCAACTTCAATCTAACATGAAAACTGGACAATTTACTCTATTTGTTGCTCATACATGATCTCAGCATAAACGCTGTCTGCATGCGTAGTTATAAACTTACTAGTCCCTTGTGTGAATGCACACACAGATATCTCAGGTTAGAATCATCATAATTACTACCGAAATCTATCAAGGATCCTCACACATGTAGCAGAACGTTCCCGCAGGACAACCCTGGTCTTCAACACTGCTAGAGATTTTCCGAGCAGGATTTAGTCAATTCTAGAAACCCCACGATTGGCTATTTCGCAGGGTGCAGTACTCTTCATGAGAAAGCAGAATCCTGCTGTTGTACCCTATACTCACAGGGACGTACTGAATTGATTCGCCGGAGTTAATCGGACCTCCCGATTCGAACCTCTCACAAGTTCAACCTACAACAAACACAACAATCGTCGACTGCAAGTGCAGATATTCGAACCGCAGAGTTAGAGAAGAGCCGGGAATCATGCCTGCCTCCGACCTGGCGGCCTTCACGACGGTGTTCCGTGCCGCCGATGCCCACCGCGTCAAGCGCAACCGCCAGCCCGTTTCATGCACAGCTTGCCAACGCCGCAAGTCGAAGTGCGACCGACAGAAGCCATGTGGTGCTTGTGAGAAGCGCGGCGATGCATCGACGTGCCATTTCGGCCAGCTGACGACGACGAAAACGACTGGGGGAGGAGTGACGGGAAGTGGCGGCCATGCAAGTGGTGGCAGCAGTAGTAACCGGCATGAGGTCCAGGCCAGGCTGACGAGGCTGGAGGAGATGGTCATGGGCCTGGCTGCGAGCGGGGGAGCAGGCAATGGAAAGGCGGGCAAGGGTAGAGGAAAGGGAGGCCAGTCGGGCATCGAGGCGGAGAGCAACGGTATGGTCAAGGAGGACGGCGCGGATGCCAGCTACCACGGGGCGACGTCTTGGTCAGCACTGGTTGACAGCATTCGGGATATCCAGTCTATCCTTGAGACGTCCGACGCCGAAACCAGTCCCCCTGAAGCACCTGCGCCGCCTCCGCCTCCGGCTGCTTCGTCCGGATCGCCGGGCACACGGGAGGATCTCGACATCGTCCTCGGTGGCCTCAAGCCCCTCACCATCGAGGATGTCCGCGCCAGTCTGCCCTCGCGCTCCGACGCCAACCGGCTGGTGATGCTGTACTTTGGGAGCAAGTTCCTCGCCGTGCCCTTTATCCACGCGCACCACTTCCGCCGCCGCTACGAGGCCTTCTGGGAGCACCCGGAGAGCACCAGTTTCCTATGGATGAGCATCATGTTCACCGTCTTCAGCACCGGCGTCATGATCGCCGAGTCCAAAGGTCTGACCGGCGAGACGTTCCGAGACACACACTTCTACATACGCCTTTCTGCGCAGTGCCTCGTGACGGGGCGTTATCTCGAGGGCAAGCCCTACTCTGTCGAGGCGTTGATGCTGTTCGCACACCAGCGCAACCTCCAGCAGCAGGACTCGGATGCCACCATCTGGTCGCTGTACGTAATGGCCGTTCGGCTGGCCCAACGCCGCGGCTACCATCTCGATGCCGCCAAGGTCTCGCCGCACATTACGCCTTTCGAGGCCGAGATGCGCCGCCGCACTTGGTTCATGGTGCAGACGTCGGATCTGCTGGTGGCCTTCCAGCTGGGCATGCCGCCAACCATCTCCGAGGATCTCTGCGACGCGGGCCATCCACGATGTCTCAACGACGACGACTTCGACGAGGACACTCCGGTGCCGCCATCGCGTCCGCTCACGGCGCCGATGCCGATGGGCGCGTGGCGCATCAAGTCGCAGCTGGGCATCGTCGTGCGCAAGGTCCTCTACCACGTCCTCATGGTGACAAACCCGCCGCCGCCATACTCGCGTACAATGGCGCTGCAGGCTGAGCTGGAGCGCTACTACGCTGGCATCCCGGCCTGCTACACCACGCGGCCGATCCGCAGCACGGCTTTTACAGACGAGTCGTATACCATCATGCACCGCATCATGCTGGAGGTCATGTACCGCAAGACCCTGTGCGTGCTGCACCGACCGTTCCTGAGCAGCAGCTACAAGGGCGATGCGCGGTATGCACGCTCGCGCGAGATATGTCGTGATGCGGCGGTGCGCATTCTGGCCGTCCACCAGGAGTTTGACCTGGAGCTGCGGCCAGGAGGCCGGATATACGAGGACCGCATCATGGTGTCCAACCTGACGATGCACCACTTCCTGCTGGCAGCCATGATCCTGTGCATTGACCTGGCCGAGTCGACGGATATCAGGTCAGCCCCCTTTTCCTCCTCCCGGCAGAAGCCATCTTGACTAACACAACACAACTCCCAGCCCCGACGTCCGCGCAACGCACATCCAACGCCTCCAAACTGCCCACGCCATCTGGAGCAGCCACGCCGTATCATCCCTCGACGCCGCCCACGCCTGCCGCGTGCTGCGCGCCATGCTCCGCCACGTCGACCCCGGAAACACATTCTCCTCCTCCTCCGCCTCCAGCGTGCCCACGCTCGCGACATCAAACAACGCCACGCCGAGCACGCCGCCGCCGCCGCCGCCGCAGACAGCCCTGGCTACGGACTTCGGACAGGGCCCGTTTGCGGCCGAGTTTGCGCCTGCAGTGGATTTTGACGAGGTGTTGCCGCTGGATTCGTTCTTTGGAGGGTCCGAGGGGCTGGATTGGGTAACTATGTTGATGAGCTCTTGAGTTTTTGGGGGAGGGCTGATGCGTTGTGTAGGTTTCGTTGGATCAGTATCTGCGGAATGATTCGATGGTGTGGAATCAGGAGTTTCAGTATGATGGGAATTAGATGGGATAGACGCTATAGGAATAATATGGCTATGTTTTATGATCTATAAGGTTTGGGATTTATTGGAAAACTTTGAGTTGAGGGTTGGAAGCGATGAGAAACGGGGGTGCATGCAGTATTGGAGTCCTCTAGACGCACAGAAAAAGTCGTCCACATGTCTTTGCAAAATATACGCCTGCAGCTATGCTTGCTTCTATTGTACACACATATATATACCTTCACCGTCATACCCATTGAAACGCCTATAATACAACACCCCCAAACCCCCTAAAAGCTCTCGGCCTCATCAACATCCCCCTCCGGCAACTCCCCATCCAGCCGCAACTTATTCACCTCAATCACGCGCTCCATCGCCCTCAGCGCAGCATTCTGATCGCGCAGCCGCCCAAACGCACGATACGTCGCCGCATCCGGCGTGTGGCCCGCGGCCTCGAGGCCCTGCAGCGCGCCCACAGTGGCTGGGATGTCCTGCTCGTGGGCCGCGCCCTTGACGACCGTGTTCCAGGTCGCGGCCGCGGGGCGCACGCCGTGCTCGCGCATGGCGGCTAGGACTTGGGTTGCGAGGTGGCGCTCGTGGCGCATGACCAGGCCGTGGAGGAGGATGTTGAAGGTGCTGAGCGAGGGGGGCGGGTGGATGGGCGTGTGATCGTCGGATGGAGAGGAGGATGGCTTGGGGGGAGATTCGGTGGAGGAGGGGGAGAGCTCGTTGGTCTTGATGAGGTCGCGGAGCATGTCGCCGAAGACCTGCAGCGCCGAGGGCATGAGGAGGCGCGAGTCGGTCATGATCTGGATGAGGAGATCGTGGACGATCGAGCCCTGCTCCTTGACGAGCTTGAGCGCGGGGTTGTTTGCGCCGCGCTCTTCCAGGCGGGCTTTGAAGAAGGCGTAGAAGGCGATCAGGTCGTAGGGCCGCGAGAGGGAGCGGATGTATGCGCGCAGCATGATGGCCAGCGTTGTAGAGTTCGGCTGCTGCTTGCCGCCTGGTCCAGCGGAGAACAGCTCGTGAACGACGGGCACAATGGTGGTCTTGAAGTCCCAGGCTCGAGGATGCCTTTCGCAGAACTTCTCCGTGCCGTCGGGGTGGTCTTGAGAGAGGATGAGGGGGAGGGAGTCTGGGAGGAGCCATTGCAGGGGCTCGAGATCGAATTTCTTTTCGTAGATGTGTAGCATGGGGCCGAATAGGGGCTTGTTCCATGGCGCAGAGAGTTTCTTCTCGCGGCTCTCAAGCTCGGCGAAGGCCCAGATGGAGTGAAGGCCTTGGTTTAAGAGTTCGATATATGGCGTTTCCGAAACCGTAGCGACTTTGATGGCTGCTTGAATATTGGCTATGTCGAGACTGCGTTTTGCGCCCCTGAATACGGCTTGGGTGCATCGAGCGTCGATGACAGCTCCTGTCTCGGCGAGCACGAGCGGAAGCTTCATTGCGGCGGCATAATCTCCTTGTTGGCAGAGCGCTTCTACCACGGCCGTAACGTTGATGATATTGGGTGACAACCCCTTTTCCATGAAGTACTGTAGGGCGTCTTGAGGGAGGAATCCTCCATGATCTGCGTGGTTCACATCTTCGCAATGCGAGGGGTGCAGCAGTGTGGTGATGACGCTGGCGTACTTTGCTTGGTTTAAGTCCTCTCCTCCTTCAGCAATGCCTTGGAGAATCTCAAAGGCCTTGATTTTGGTCGAAGGCCGTGATGCAAGACGGCTGGCGAGATGTAGAAGCGTGTGGTGATGTAGCTTCCTCCCGGATTTGTGAAGCAAAGTCGAGAATTCAGTGACATGGTCCAAGGGCAGCTTCTTGATCATAGCTGCGAGTGTCGATTGCCGAAAGGGGACATGTCGAGAGGGCAAATCCTCAATAACTCTGGCAAAGATATCCAGCATTTCCATCGCCTTGGCCTCCTTGTCCTGGAACTCCTTCAACTCTGAGGGATCCCACATTCGGACTGCAAACTCCAAGACATCGTGGATGGCGTAGCCGGGGGGAGGCGGATCAAGGGTTGCGTCGAGGACCTGGATCGTCTTTTCTGGACAAAGGTGAAGCGTCGATAGCATAACATATGGCCAGTTCCTTTTTCGCGCCTTGGCATCGTAGAATTGCCATGCCTCCCGCATCTCGGCCACGGAGTCGTAGTTGAACAGCCATTTGCCATACTCTGACCAGGGATGTACTATTCCGAGTTGCCGATTTCCAACAAATGAGAGCTCCAGATCCCACTCGTTGAACCGCTTTCTCGCCTCTGCCACCTCTGCCTGTGGCAGCTTCCTTCGTAGAGTACTCCACTGGAGGCGTCTGGTGTGGTCATTAATCTCCTTTTCTTTCAACTTGCGGCTCTCCTCAAGAGCCTTAGCCTCTTCTTTGGCCCGAAGCTTGTTCTTCCATTTGGCAATGCGTTTGGAGTTCGCCTTGGATTTTGGAGTCTTTGTTTCCGTCTGTGGCTCGGATTCCTGCTGCTCAAGCTCTTCTCGTGGTCGAGCCGGGCGTTTTCGTCTCTGTTGGCCTGGCTGCTTTGACTGGTGATCTTTGAATTGCGCCTGCGAGAGGACTGCCCCTACTGACAATCGGGGCCGCTTAGGGGCTTGGATTTCGGTTGGCGATTCATCGTATCTCGTCTCGACGGTAGCCGTTGCGATCGCTCGGTAAGTCGAAGGTGTCTGTCGCAAGACCATCGAGATCGGCCGCGGGCTCCATGTTACCGAGGCTTTGAGCCTCGTGGCGCAGGCACGGCATAGAGGGACTACCGGCATTTTCCCAGAAGCGGTGCCAGTCCGGGCGCGACCATCTGCATAGCGGAATTGGCCAGCAACAGGCTTGGAACAGCGAATCGGTATCGCGCGGTTTCGAGGTCGAGGTCGATGGAGGTGGAAGTTTTCGCGGTTCGAGGCGGCTAATAATCGATAAGATTTAGCGCTCCGCAGCCCTGGATTTTAGCAGTGGCGCTCTGCACGTTAGCGGCGCTAGGCGCGTTTCCCACCCCGCGACCGCAAACCTCCAACATCGACGACAGAGCTATCCCGAAATCTTTTTGCCGGCCGACACTGAGACATACAAAACCACCACCACCACCATCTCGCCATGTCCTCTTCCCACAACGCCCTCAGCGCCGCCTCCGACGACCGCAAAGCGCGGCTCGCAAAGCTCAAGAATCTCAAGCGCAAACAACCCGGCGACGAGATCGTGGCCCCCGAATCCGAGCGAGCCCTCTCCCCTCCGCAAGAACAACAGCAGCCGCCAGAGAATGACATCACCAAGCACCTCTCAGGCCGCAACTACGACCACGAGACGCGCGGGCCCAAGCTCGGTTTCGAAACGGCGCCGACTTTGAACCTCGAACAGCCGACGTTGGAGGAGCGCGCGGCGGACGTGGAGGAAGAGGTCACGCTGCAGGCAGCCATTGACGCGCAGGACGACAAGGGCGTGGATCTGTTCAAGCTGCAACCCAAGAAGCCGAATTGGGATTTGAAGCGGGAGCTGGACCGGAAGATGGAGGTGTTGAATGTGAGGACAGATAATGCCATTGCGAGGCTGGTGAGGGATCGCATTACGGGGGCGCAGAAGAGCGCGGCGGAGCGGACGAAGGCCGTGGAGGGCGAGGGTGATGCGGCGGGTATGGATGGTGTGGCACTAGTTGAAGGATTGAGAGTGAGAGAGAGGGAGGAGGAGGAAGAGGAGCGGAGGGAACGGGAAGAGGAGGCGGAACTGCTCGCATGAGCACACGGGAAATCACAACTGTATGTTCAAAATTCTGGTCGGGGCGTTGGTTATGGTTCATATAAATCTGCTTTGATACCCTCAAACAAATAACTCCATCATCTATCTACCTGCCTCCCATGTTTAATGCCTGGGTCATGGCTAATCGTCTGCTGAAGGGACTTAAACTCCGTTCCCTCGGACGTTCCTGGGCTGGTGGCCCTCGCCTGTTTTCGCCCGGGCCCCCTTGCGGCCGCCTTTGAAACCTCTCGCGCGGCCTTTCGTTACGGTTGCGCTCGAAGTTACGCTCTTCCTGGAACCTGCTTCCTCGCTCGGGGCGTCCTCCGTAGTTCTGGTTGCGTTCAGGGGCAGGCTCCTCTGAGCCCATGGAGGCAGACGAGTATCGCCTCTGTCGAGGTGGCTCATCACCTTCGTGAAGTCGCCTGGAAGGTGCAGGTTCGTGATCTCGATGTCGTCGTTCAGGGCCGCGTCGAAGAGGAGAGCGACTGGCTCTCGACAAGGACCGTCGCGGCCAAGCGGCATGGTTGGGACTCGGACTGCGACTGTGCGTTGGGCTGCGGCTCTGGCTTCGGCTTCGGCTTGGACTGCGACTGTAGCTTTCTTCACGGTTTCGGTGGTAACTGCCTTGCTTTGATTGCGGGCTGCGTCCACGTCGAGGGGAGGCTGATCCGACTCTTTCCCTTGACGGTGACGGTGATCGCGATTGCGAGGATCGCGTGGAGATGGTTGATACGGAGTGAGAAGACACAGATCTTCGTCTCTTCGCCACGGACTCGACTAGCTCATCCTCACGTTCTTCACGTTCACGTTTCCTGGCTCGCTCTGCTTCAGCTTTGGCGAGGACTTCATCCGCAACTCCTTGTCTAGATGAAGTCAGTTTGAAGGCTCTTTGATTGCGATTGAAAGGGCCTTACTTCTTCTCTTGTGGAGTGAGAGAGTCATTGGTCAACTTGGGCACGAGCTTCGGGTTCCTAAGCTGCTGAGACCGCGAGGGGCGAGAAGCGTACGGCCGCTCTTGGGCTGATGCTTTGCACTCATATGAGTAGTGGCGTTCTAAGACGGTCAGCTTGGAGCAATGAGAATTCAGAATAGAGGCGACATATCTCGTTTGAGACACTTTTGGCATTGCACGTTGGCGGGCGTGGACCTCGAGGGGCCGCCCCGTCCTCTGTAAGTGAACATGGTGGCGACTGGTGCAATTTTGAGACTAGAAATAGGAGTTTTGATGAGTACGGTGGTGAAGTCCCGTGGAGAAGTAAAGCGGATGATACAAGGCAGCGTTAAGGCAGATGGGGTGTGTGGTACTGGCTCCAGCGGTCTTCAACAGACAGTGGACAAGATTTGATGCGAATGTGACCTTTGAGGAGGATCGACTGCTTTCTGAGATCTGAGTTTGATTGGGCGAACCGGCTGATGTAATCTGGGACCCCGGACCGAGTACAGGCTCACGTGACCGATGTAGGACTTGAGACGGTGAGGCGTGAGGTGCTGGACATCACCCCCTGTATCACTCTCGTGACGGTTGCTGGCGGCCGTTTGCTGGTCTGCGGCGCAATGAGGCGGCAGGCAAGCGCAAGCCCTGTTTTCGACGGTTGCGTGGCTGCCTGAAAGCAAACCCAAGCGTCGAGGAACGGATGAATGCCCAAGTACTGCGTAGCCTCTACAAACATAGGTGGGCTTGGGATTATGACTGTGTGTTTGTCCCGAGTATTGGGCAGCAGTCGCCACAAAGGGGGGGAATCCAGTGACGTTGCGGCCAGCTGAGATGTGATAGACTTCCAGAACAAGCTGCAGAAAACATCTCCCGCATGCGTGCGTGCGTTGCGGCGACCCGACAGGCTGTCAGTGGCTTTTCGTGGCTTGCCTTCGTCTGAGGTACCCATGCAGCCAGCCCAGCCCAGCCCAGCCCAGCCCAGCCCAGAGTTGTCCCGTCTGGCGATTTACCTAAGCACTGCCAGCTGAGGAATCTGCCGGCGCTAGGGCCTTTCCTTGGGGGATGCGATGCTGGCGACGGGCGAGGAAATGAAGCGAACGCGGGCTCGTTTGATTGCCGGGACCTGGTGTAGAGACGGGAAGGTGACAGTTGCGCGATGGAAACGTAGATGAACTCATTTATTATCTCCTGCCGGGTGTATATTTTGTGCAGGTGCCCTGGGCTTGTCCCGCTGCGATCTCGGGCGGCCGTTGGCTACAGTTACAGGTTACAGGTTACAGGGCTCTCCTCGCTGTAAGTCTGCTCCGCGTCCCGCCTTTCGCATATTTTTCTTCCCACACCCCCCTCCACCAAATCCCATCCCATCCCATCCTCCACTGTCACTTGTTCTGCTCCCATCGACGGCTTAGCCCAGTCAGGAGTCCTTGTGACAGCCTCCTCTCCAGCGTTTGCCCTCTCCAATCCCTGCGGTAGAGTCGCCGAGCGCCCAAGAGTCTAGCGTTTGCGCGAGGAGCATCTGCTGCAGAGCGACGACCATCATCGAGACATCGAGACGACGACAACGACGACAGGACGCCCGGCCTCCTCATCGAGAACAGACCGGCCTCATCGACGACATCGCAGTGCAGCAGCAGAAGCAGCGGCAGTAATCGTTTCTCGCGCGCCCGTCCATCTCCTCCGCCCTCCTCCAAGATCGCCTTTCCGGTCGGAACCCTACAATGTCTTTCCCATATCGACGATGAACACCGGTTCTCCGTTCTCGTTCTCCTGGTCCGCTTTGATCGATTCTGCTTCTTGATTTCGGATCCTGTCCTTTCCTGCTGCCGCCTTGTCGCTGCTTGCCTGCCCGGCCTAAGCTGAGTTGTAGCCTCATCTTGTTGTTTGCTCGCTCGCCGCCGCAGACATTATCGTTTCGCATCACCGTCTGTCACCCTCCTCCCGTCTCGGACTGGTGCCCCCCGCCAGTTTGCTGTCCATCATGGCGACCGCTCAAGTGTCTCCTGATCTTCCAAAGCCCTCGTTCGCCAAGGTACGGTCTCTGCGCTGCTGTCCCCCCTTTCTCTTACATGAACTCACTGTTGAATTATTCTATTCGCGCATGCTCACGTCTCTTGTTTATAGGTTGCTGCTTCAGTGAAGCAGGATAACAAGGCCCATACTATTGCCCGTCGAGTCGCTACACCTCTGAAAGAACAGCCGATGAAAGTCAAGGCTTCCACACCGCCAGCCGGCATCGTTGTCGCCAATGGCCGAACAGGAGAAGTTCCAGTGACCCGCCCAGGCAGCGTCCCAGTATCAGCTGAGAAAAGCATCGCCATGGACAAGGTCACGGGATCATTAAACGACCTGAATCTTGGCCCTAGGGCCCCAAGTCTAGTCGTCAATGGAGATACTTCCTTGTCTGTGGAAAGACCTGGCGCGACGGTCGGGCGCGAGAGCGCCTCTGATGACTCCCAGAGAGCCGACTCGAGCTCTGATCTGGGCACGAAGCCACCTAGTCTTGACGGGAAAAGCATCACCTCGGGGACCACCTTTGCATTAGATGAAAAGGAGTCTCTCCGACCTGACGACAGTGCCAGCGTCAAGGCGGCTGCAGAAGACGACGACACATTTTCCGTTCGCGGATCGATGTTGGCTGGGTCACGAATGGGATCAGAGGTTGCTGCGCGAGCACGCGGCATCCACCTGGGAGACATCGCCGAACGTCGAATGCCTCAGCCTATGCCGATCCAGGGGGTTCTGACTCCTCAGAGCACATCCTCTGAGCAGCAATCGGGCGCAAGCTCTTCAATGCCCTTAGGAGCATCCTCCGATGCCTTAAATGTCATCTACCGACAGGCCCCAGATGAAAAACTTCTTGAGGCCATGTCATCACCCAAGGATAGACTCTTTCTTCTTAGACTGGAAAAACAGGTCATCGACTTCGTTCAAGACTCCAAGTAAGTTCAAGTCATTTATACAACTAGAAATTTCACAGGCTAATTATCGCTCTAGAGAGCCTTACATGGATCTTCCGCCGTCCAACAGCTTCTGCAGAATGCTTACACACAAGCTCGCGGATTACTATCACATGACACATTCTTATGAGCCTCACGTTGGATCAGTTCGCATCTTCAGAACACCATTCTGCAGGGTACCCATGTCTCTAGCCCTGATCAATCCCAATCCAAATGAATCTACTAGCAGCACTCCGCCCCCCGCAGTCCTTCCGAGGAAGATTATGCGAAGGGGCCAGGACAGCGAAGGAGGTCCTAGCACGAGCCCGTCTAAGGCGACCTCGGAAACCGGTAGCGAAGCCAAGGACAAGCCACAAGCCCCGAGTCAGAAGTACGTATACTTTGGATCTCCTGTCAATTTGTGAGTGCTAACAAACTGCAGATTGACGAGGGAAGAGCGTGAAGAGATGTACAAGTTGGCCAGAGAACGAATTTTCGGAAGCTCTGAGGAGAATGTGGCTGGTATGTTGCATAATCAATCCCTGCAATATTGAAGACTAACCTTTCCCCTGGAAGAAACCGAAGGCGATAATGGAGTCTCCAGGACGAGTTCCACGTCGGCCAAGGACAAGTCGAATCTGAGCAAGAGGGGGAAGCCGAGTAAGCAGAGACGAGATGATTCGGACAGCTTCGACTCCAGACACCAGTACACTCCTTATTGGGGAGGCCCTCAGCAACAGACCTGGATCCCACAGCCTCAGTACATGACACCGCCGAATCCCCAGTATGCTGTGCAGGCTCCGCCCCCGTCGTTTCCAGGCCAGATGGCACCTGGTTACGCTCAACAAGCCCCTGGGTATCCTGCTATGCCTGGTACGATGCCTAATCAGCCTTACCCGCAATATTCGATGCCTCCGGTATGTCCTATATCCTCCTCATCCAAGCTAAGGATCTCGAACTAACGCCTGGCAGTATCAGACACAGCCAGCTCAGCAGCGATACCCGCCTGGTGGTAGCCCAATGACGGCCTATGGCACTCCCATTCCACCACCTGCTGCTGCAGGACCACCGCCGCAGAACTGGCAGCAGCCAGGCTACAGTCCAGGACCCTTTGCCCCCAGAGGTCCTCCCGCCGGTGGTCCTCAGGGACAGCTCGGCATCCCATACGCCTACGGTCAGCTCCCGATGAATGTGAACCCGCATGACCCTAAGAGCCAGCATCCCATTCCCGGGAGCTACAACCGTAACCATGCCTTCAACCCCAAGACGCAGTCGTTTGTGCCTGGAGGCAACGGCATGCCTCCTGTGCCTGTCCCCCAGCCTCCCTTCACAGCACCAGGCTCTCACCAAGGCAGCCCTCAGGTCGGATCCCCTCACCTGGCCTATCCCGGCTACCAACAACCGATGCCTCCTTTTGGCGGTGGCTATGGCATGGCTCGCCAGGGGTCCAGCAACTCCATGCCGGCCTACCACTCTCCGCGCATCCAGCACGCGCCGCCGCCACAGCCATTACCGCCGAACCCCCAGCAGCACATGGCCCCCTCAACCCTGCCGCCAAACCCCTCGGCACACATCCCAAGCCGCCCTAACGTCCCTCCCGCTCAGGGGCCTAATCAGCCCTTCAGCCACCTCCCTCACCAATACGGCAACCCGGCGACGTTGCCTCAAAAGCCTGCTACTGGAATTTAGAAACGAGCATCAGAATGGTGTTTTTTATTTGAGACTTTTTGGGTTGCTTCTCCTTTACCGTGGCGCCGTTTTTCTTCTTCGGAAAAAGGAGAGGCCCTCAAATCATGGCGTATCCCCGGCATATTTAATTCAGCATCTTGGGCGTTACGGCTTGCGGGCATCGATGGGATGGATGGACGGATGAATGGATGGTATGAAATATTTCTCTGTAGGCTATCGCCAGCTCTTTCTAGACGAGTCAGTACATTGTGACATGAGCTCTCCTTCTCTTGCGCTTCTCCATTTGCTACCCTGTCTGTGTCTCATGGGCCATCTGTTTGGCCCTGTTCACAGAGCCTTTTCAAGCTCCCCGACTGAGTGATGCTTTTGTGACGATTGAATTCATGTCTATGGCCCAGCGTGCCAGAATTCTCAAGCCTACCACAACGCCTATGAAGATTTTTCTTATCGAAACACACAATGCCCATGTCTCATCTCACATTTCCCTTTCCTGGTTGAGCTTCTCTCGCTAGGAAGCAGAAATAAAAAATAAGTCCCTCACCCCCTTTCCCAGCTGCCCTCCTAACGATGCTATGCCTTATTTCGTATATTTTCCTTTTACTCGTTTTCTAATCAGGTCATCTATTCCGCAGGCTCACGAGGCTCGCGAGGTTCCCGAGGCTCTCGCTGCTGACCGCCAGTTCGGCCGCCACGTCCGCCGCGCTTGTTGCCGCGCTGCTGGCCAGACGCCTTGTCGTCGGTCTTGCCACCGGCCTCACCCTCCTTGTCGGCGACGGTGAGGTTGGCAACGGCCAGGCGCTGCGAGAGGTCGATCTGGGTGCGGATGGTGTTGGCGAGATAGCTGACCATGAGGACGTCCTGGATGTGGTTGTTGAAGTCGTGCTCGATCTGCGAGGGGTCGACCTTGGGGGCCAACGAGAGCGCGTTCATGAGGTACTGACCCAGGGCGTTGTTGGGCTCCTCGTCCTCGTCGAGCACGCCGTTGATCCACTCGGAAACACGGTCGAGGAGGCCGACGGTGTTCTCGATAGCGCGGCCCAGACCCTCGATATCGGAGACGAGCGGCGCGGAGCGGTCCTCGGCATCCCGGGCGGAAGCGATGGCCTCAAGGGCTGAGCGGTCGGCATCAGCGTAGAGGACCTTGTGCGGGACCTGGATGAAGAGGCAGCTCTCAGCAGCCCGCTCAGCGTTGACAGCAACGGGGGCGGAGATGTAGCAGCGCGTCTGGATGTCCTCGCCGGGCTCAGTCGAGATGGTCATGTGCACGGCCGGGTGCGGGAAGGTGCCGGTGTCCGGGCTGGCGAAGAAGTTCTGGATGAGGGCGCTGAAGGAGTTGAGCTCGGGCGACGTGGTGTACCAGCCGAGGAGGGCCTCGCGGGGGGCGGCCTTGAGGGTCAGGGCCAGCATGTTCTTCTGGTACTCGACGTCGACCTCGACCTGGTCTTCCTCCTCGGTGTGAGGGATGGCGAAACACGATCGCACTTCGACTTCGGTGCCATCTTCAGATCGGGTGCCGACGAGGGCGCCGATTACGCGGGTGGACTGGGTGTCACGAATGTCTCTTCGGACGGCATGGTCGAGGATAGAGAGGACGGCCTGGGTAAGATGTCAGCACGACGATCAAGGTGATATTCCGATAATAGGTATGGCTTTTGAGAGACCCTTGAAGACTTCCTCAAGTCTCACTCGGCCTCGAAGAGGGGCGGGATGTGCCTACCTGAGGCTGGATGTTCACCGTGAGCGGGGCAAGGTTCGTCTGGAGGCCGACGGTGGTGTGCGTCAAAGGGCGCGAGAGGTGGATGAAGCTCTCCGTAGCGGCAGCCATGCTGGGCAGAGATTCTGAGGGTATCGCGGGCGTGGTGATGGCACGGGCAAGAGCGGGAGGCGGCGGAGGAGGAGGGAGTGTTGAGGCCCGTTTTCTCGCGATGTCGTCGAATTTCGTTCGCCCGAGTTTTCGAAATGGAGGTTTGGCGGGACCAGCTGGGGTTGTGTGCGCACTAGCCACTGGCTGTCTATCGATAAGCTGATAAGGCCAGGCTAAGGGGTCTGTGGCGCGGGGCTACCAGAAAACCCCCACCAAATGTGGCTTGAGTGCAAGGCTGACGGCCAACTTTTTTTTTAGGCGATCAACGAGTCCGTTGATTTTCAGACGAAGTGCCGTTGCAGCAACGTACTTTGGTTTTTGGTTTCACTTCTAAGTCAGCACCGACGAAGATGGGACCGCGCGGACGAGGCGGTAATTTCAGAGGTCGGGGCTCTCGCGGGAGAGGGCGAGGCGGTCGAGGCAGAGGCAGAGCAACGAGCCGCTTTGGACCATATCGACGGTTTGATGGAGCTCGATTGGCGGACAATGACGAGTAAGCTGGGTGGAATTTTTATTTGGTCCATCAAAGGATTTATACTAATTGATCACCAGAGAAGAATCTTCAGGGTCTGAAGAAGGCTCTGGACCTGAAGAGGATGAGGTCATGGACGATGTTGACTCCGAGGATGATGAAGATGAAGATGGCAAGGCCACTTCTCGACCTTACATGGCCCTGCTTCAGAGTTTCAACGACACCAGCGCTCCAACTTCTAAGAGAAGGAAACTAGAGCATGAGCTAGCATCATCTTCAAAACTAAACAAAGACGAGACCGACGACGACTCTGAAGATGACGAGGCCGCGGATGATGAAGGCGAAAAGGACGTTGATGAGCCGACAGAAGATGCAGCCGCCGAGGAAGAATTTCCTGAAGACGATGAAGATGACTCTGAGGATGAGGAGGGCTTCACCGATCCATTTGATCTTCATGTTGCCCACACAGATGACGACGCCGTCTCCAAGAGGGTGAAAGCCGTGCAAAAAGGGGACTGGGTGACGAAGCGAGCCATGATGCAGTCATGGAGAGCCACTGCCATGTACCCAAACTCAGGCTCACCTCCTGAATTGCCAAAGCCTATCCCGGGCGTGGAAAGTCTCAGACTCAAGCAGAAGCTCAAGGAGGTTGCGTCGACCAAAATTCCCAAGTTCAACGCTCTAGACGAAGCCTTTAGCTCGTTACTCTTCGACTACCGAGATGTTCTCTTCTGCGATCGCAAAGTCAGCAATTCCGACCATTTGAGGAAGCTGACTTGTCTTCACGCCCTAAACCACGTATTCAAGTGAGTTCTCGTCTTATATTGTCTTGCGAAATTGACAGTAACTAATTGGTCTACAGGACTCGTGATCGTGTTCTCAAGAATAACTACAAGTTGGCGAAAGAGGGCCAAGACAGTGAGCTGGAGCTTCGAGATCAAGGTTTCACCAGGCCCAAAGTCCTCTTCCTTGTTCCAACTCGGAACTCGTGCCTTCGCATAGTGAACATCATCCGCGATCTTTGCGAGCCCGACCAGCAAGAGAACCGGAAGCGCTTCGATGAGAGCTACATCGACAAGGAGGTCAAGTTTGGCGCTGATAAGCCAGCCGACTTCCGCGACCTTTTCGAGGGCAACGACGACGACATGTTCCGTATCGGCATGAAGTTCACGCGTAAGACCATCAAGTACTTCGCTCAGTTCTATAATTCGGACATCCTATTCGCCAGCCCCCTTGGACTTCGTATGGCAATTGGCTCCGAAGAAGAGAAGAAGATGGACTACGACTTCCTGAGCTCCATCGAGATGGTTGTAGTCGACCAAGCGGATGCCCTGCTCATGCAGAACTGGGAGCACGTCGAGTACATCTTCGAGCACCTCAACCTACAGCCCAAGGACGCTCACGGCTGCGATTTCAGCCGTGTAAGGAGCTGGTATTTGGAGGATTGGGCCAAATATTTCCGCCAGACGGTCATTCTGTCGGCCTTCAACACCCCTGAGCTCTCAGAACTCCAGCGTCTGCATTGCCATAACTGGGCGGGCAAGGTGCGGTTGCAGCCAGAGTATCCCGGCACCCTACAGCAGCTGGGTGTGAAGGCCAAGCAGACCTTCTCACGCTTCCAGGCGCCGTCTGTCGACAAGGAGCCAGACGCACGCTTCGAGTATTTCACCTCTGCCATCGTGCCCTCGCTCGTCAAGCGCGCCAAAGACGCTGCCGGCACGCTCATCTTCATCCCATCTTACCTCGATTTCGTGCGTGTTCGCAACTACTTCGCAACGGCCGCTGCAGTTAGCAGTATTCCCTTCGGCGCTGTGTCTGAGTACGCTGACGTGCCTGAGGCTTCACGCGCACGCTCGCACTTCCTCAGCGGGCGACATAGCGTGTTGCTGTACACAGAACGCGCGCACCACTTCCGGCGGTATTTGTTCCGCGGCGTGCGAAGAGTCATCTTCTATGGTCTGCCGGATAATCCGCTCTTCTATGGCGAGATTGCCGGCGGATATTTGAGCAAGAGCGAGCAAGACTTAAAGCTGGAGCCGGGGCAGGGCACTGTAAGAGTCGCCTTTAGCAAGTATGATGTGATGAAGTTGGAAAGGATTGTTGGATCGAAGCGGGTGGGCAAAATGATCCAGGAACGTGGTGATACCTTTGAGTTTATTTGAAGACGCTGCGAGAGTAGGATCTTCAAGTACATAGCATGGCGTAAGGGACGGACAAAAGTTTGGAATATTGGAAATAATATTGTCTTATAAAGTAGGTTCAGAACCAGATCCCGTCGTGGTATATTTTGGTACACGTTTTGTACATATTTATCCCTCATATCATCCCGTCCTTCCCGATAATCATACACTCCGTATCCTCCTATTGCGGACTCTTCTCCTTCGACGCTGCTTGCTTTACCTGCTCAGGCACGATCCCCTCAGCCATCTCCCTTGCCCGTGCCGCATCCCCATCTGCCAAGCTCTCAGCCTCCCTCTCAGCTAGTGACTCTTCGTTCTTAGCACTGCCATCCTTCTCAACGCTCATGGTCATGAACCGCTGGACCATGCTCTCGAACTCCTCCTCGCCGCGGAACTGCGTCACCTTCTTGATGTTGATCTTCGTCACGGGGGTGTGTGCCTGACCCAGGCTCCGGTCGCGCGCCACCGTCTTCGCCGTCATCATGAAGCGTGAGTCCTTGGGCCCGTCGACGAATTCGAGGATGGCCGACTCGCCCTGATCGTACTGGTTCTTGGACTCGGTGCGCACGACGCGCGTGTAGCCGCCCTCGCGCGAGGCATAACGGGTCTTGAGCTCACCGAGGAGCTTGGGGAGGAGGAGATGGGGAGTCTATTGTTCGGTCAGCGCCATGCAAATGAGCTCTCGTGATGCTTTGGGAGCGTACGTAGAGGATGCCTTGTGCTGAGCGCCGGCAGGGCTCGTTGCCGCGCTTGGCCAGCGTGACCAGCTTCTCGGCCAGGCGCTGGGCTTCTTTGGCCTTGGCATAAGTGGTCCAGATGTGCTCGTACTGGACCAGCTGGGTGACGAGACCGCGCAGCAGCGCTTTTCGAGCGGACGAGTCGCGGCTCAGGTGCCGGTACTTGACGAGACCACCAGCCATTGTGAGTCGGGGATGCGCTGCCGAGCAGCCAGAGACCTCGAGCGGGGATAAGAGGGCCGGAAATCACACGGAAGGTGTCGAGCTGTCGTCTGGCTGGCTGTGAAGCCGATGATGGTCGTTGGACGGGGAGGTTTTGGTGGTGAAATTTCTGGACCCTCCCCGGAGCCGGAATGTTCTGTCCGCCGAGAATTTTAGAGGAGCCGGGCCTCAGCTACGTCAACCCACCACCACCATCTCCCGCTCACGACCCCCATTCTCCCCGAAATATCGCGATTCGAGAGCCATTGAGCTCGGGCGCACTATGAGACGCTGCTTCTAGACGATATCCGCATCGATCGAATCCGAATTGGCCGCCTCTCGATCCGCAAAGCCGTCTGTCTAATTGCCTCAGGCGCAGCAGCCGAGCACACGGAAGCTCCCGGTCAACCGAGATCGCAGCTCAGCTCAGCTCCCACCATGGGCTTCACCACCGGCTTCGTGCGCGCCTTCGCTGCTGGACTGGCTGGCACATTGCTAACGACTCTGTAGACTGGCGGTGTCACGCTCACCCTCTCCCTCGCCTACCTCTCCGTCCTCCACCACCAGCGCACCCGCGAGCAGCAGGGCCAGGTCCTCCGCCACCAGGCCCTCGTCCTCCAGGGCCTGATCGACCCCTTCCCGCCTCTGCCGCCGCCCACGCGATCCGAAGTCGCTGCTGCCCAGCGCGCCAACGCCGTCGAGGTTGCCAAGGACCGCTGGAACCACGAAGTCGAGAATGCCGTGCGGTGGGTGCAGCTGACCGACTGGGTCGAGGTGCGGGAGCGGCTGGAGGATGGCGCATCACGGCTCTGGGGCCGCGCATTCGGCGAGACGCCTGCTGAGAGCGCAGATGAGGCCCGAAGGAAGATGTCTGAGACGAACAGCCAGGTTGCTGCGGCGGCAAAGGGAGCCCTCGATAAGGCGAAGTCCCAAGGGTCAGCCCTCGTGGCGGCAACTAAGGAGGCTATGGGCAAGGCTGTGGGAACAGTCGAGGATGAGGCGGCGCAGAAGCTCAGCCCGGTATCCCGCGCCTTGAATCAACGCTACGAGAAGCCTGAAGCGAAGCCTAATCGGACCGTTGCCGAGGTTCTGAAGGAGCGGTACACACCGATGGACCAGCGTGACAACTCGGTGCTGCGGGGGCTGTAGAAGAAACGTCTTGCAGGCGTTGCAAGAACCGGTGCTAGGACACACATGATGAGGGTGTCGTGGAGAATCAGTTGGTTCTTTTGTTGAGTGGGCGTTGGCTCAGTTGTACATTGAATGTGTGTACTACTATTCCCTAGAGTTGCTCAAATAGAAAAATCGAGCTTGGCCAGGAAAGCTTGACGGGGGTTTCTTTTGTTCTTGCATCTGTTCAACCCTGGCATTGGAGCTGTTGGTGATTGTTGCACGGCGTGTGTCCGAATCAGAGTGACGAGCTTGCTATAATACCAGGTTCACCTGGAGAGGGGATTGGGCTCTGCTATTGCGAATCGAGAAGATTATTCAAACCAAAGTTCTTCATACCTAGAGATTTAGCTTGGAATCCCGAGTATCACAACGAGCGACGTAACAAAGGCTGCGTGTGTATGGCGCCAGACGACCAGGAGCCGCTTCTGAAGCGCAGATCCCGTAAGAAGAAGTCTGGAAATGGCTTTGCAGGTTGGGCTCGACGCTTCGTCATCGGTGATGAACGCGCCCAGCGCGTTTGGGACCGGGAGCAGGCGAGAGTCCAAGAGCGACGATTGGAACTGGGCATGCGGATGAGATACCAGTTGCAGGAAAGTGAGAGGCGAGGGCGCGAGAAACACGTGCTGAGAAGAGAAACCAATGATAAACATGCGAAGCGGAGAGCAAAGCATCATCAACGAGCAGCAGACGAGCGATGGAGGGCCGAAAGGAGACGGAGGGAGGAAGCTGAGGCGCAGTATCGCGAGAACGACAGGATTCGCAGAGAGAAAGATCGACAGCGCGAAGAAAGACATCGGCAACGCGAGGAGATGAGACGACGGGAAGCAGAAGGAAATCGAAGAGCAGCAGAATACAAACGTCAAGAAGCACACGAGAGACGACAACAAGAGAGGGTACGCAGACTTCACCGCGAAGCATTGGCGTTCGACCGTTCAAAGACCGAGCGAGATACACGAGAGCGAAATGACAGAGCAAAGGTCATGGCTTGGGACGACATGGGCCTCAACAGGGCCGGCGAGAGTAGCAGAGCTGGCGCAGCACGAGAGGCTAGGTTAGCCAATGCCCAGCGAAGAGACCCCAATTTCGAAGATATCGACCTGAATAAGGATCGGTGCGTGGTGAGAAGCGATGGCTGGGATATTGTGTTTCACGGCAACCGAGTCAAGGGCAACTTGGTGGACGAGGTTGGCCGCTTTCCGGTAATCACGAGATCACAGGCGATGGATCTGGAGTTGTTCGGTCCGGAGGTGACGAGAGTGTATAGGAGGCAGGAGGAGAGCAAGAAGAAGAAAACGATACTGAGCCCATGGTTATTACGGAATCATTTTCAACGCAAGTATCAAGATAAACAAGGGAAGAAGGATAAGGAAAGGAAGAAGGGGAAGAGGAAGGGGAAAGCAAAAGAGGAGGGCACGAGAAAGATTGGGAGGAATGTCGAGGAACAAGCCGACATCTATGGGTGTTCTCTTACGAGTTCATCTTCGACGAGCAGTTTGCCTCGGGCCCCTAGACCGCCTGAGCCTCCTAAGGACGAGGGAAAGAGGGCACCATCAAAGGATAAGTCAGAGAAGGCATCGTCAAAAGCCAAGTCGGCGAAAGCTTCGTCAAAGGGCAAGTCGGTGGCCGAGCTCCCTCAAAGCGAGACAGCCCCTGAGCTGGAAGAGAAGCCACCGGAGTCTAGCAGGGCAGCAGACGAGTCAACTCCTAAACCTCCCGCGGAAGAGAAACCTGTCGATAAGCCAGCTTCACATACTTCTGGAGACAAGGAACCTCCCGAAGATCCTCCTTCAAGCCATGGTTCTTCCAAGAAAGAGAAGTCAACGCGATCCTCTAAAGGAGAAAATGTCGATGAACATTCTTCAAGCTCCAAGTCAAAACATGCCTATGGTTCTTCTAAAGGCTCACAAACACCCGGTTCAATCGCAAGGGAATCCGTTAAAAAAGCATTGTCGAGTGCTGGGTCTAAGGGATCAAAACCAGACGATTCAAGTAAGGGGAGGTCGGTGTTGAACTCCCCGCTAAAGTCCAAGTCAAGTCATGTGTCTGGTTCCTCCAAGGGATCAAACACGGGAGGATCAACTAAGAAAAAGCTTGTCGAGGAGTCGCCACCAAAGCCGAGATCAAGCAATGATTCTTCCAAGGGATCAAAATCAGGGGCTTCTTCGAAAGGAAAGAAACCTGCTGAAGAAGCTCCTGACGACAAATTCGCTGAGGCTACGAACATGAAGCAAGGCTGGAATTTTAGTGCCCTCGAAAATGGCGCCGGGCCATCGGGATAATGGAGTGTTCCCTACTTGTTTTTTTTCCCTCAAGAGAATGGAATATATGCCAGCGGTGGGATTTGGAGTTAAGACATGGGGGCTAGAACACGGGGGCTAACCTCATAGATGGAGTTCATAGAGCAATCTCAGGGTCTAGACTACCTTACCTCCTCGACAGAGAGAGCAAAATATGAAGAATAAGTACTAGCAATTGTGGCGATGGATCTTCTAGATCCGATAGCTTCTACCGCCGGATTATCTTATCAGATCTTTCTGTTAGGCTCTCGTGCCGTGACCATAATAGGCAATTCTAGACCACGAAATCGACGACGCCGAAGAATACATAGTCTGTCGATCGTTTAGCGTTCTTGGACTCTCTGCCATCAACGAACAGAGGGGAAATAAATATCGCAGAAACATGGCTGCCAATTGACTCAGTCTTGAATAGTAGAAGAGATTTTACAGGTATGAGAGACGGCCGGTTTTCCGAGGAGAAGGATAATTCTGACGAATACGTTATACGCACGTGCGTATTGGGGAAAGATCTCGCGTGTCACGCCATGTCTGGTCGTTTTCCCGGGGATCTGCGAAGGCCGGACGATTGCTGCTTTATTGAAGAGACTTTTTCCGGGCTGCTCAACTCGAGGATTCTCCTCCTCAGACGGGTGAATTGTGACATGAGTGATCGCTCAGTCCTGGAGGTGAGCTCTGAGGAACTGCCATCAACGCGAGTAGATACACCTCATGCAGTATCTAAATAGAAGGAAACAGCTCTCAGTCGAGCGTCTTGTTTCGGGCTTGCCGTCTCAAACAGCGATAAAACAGCAACTGCCCCAACCCCCCATTGGACGTCCCCATCGATACCGCGCCGCATCCTGATTGGCTCCCTACCAGCATTACCGGCCATTGCCGGGAGGAGAGGCGGCCCAGAAGGGGGAATTTTCAGCGGCAGAGGGCTCTAAATTAGAAAACCTGGGGCTCCCATTGGCCTGGACCCTTTTTCTGGGGCGCATCCCGAGGCCGGCCGAAGCAACTGCGGCAGGAGGTTCCGCCTTTTCGGGGGCAGGTGCGATAGGCGGGTTGTCCGCCACCTCCTCTCCATCCTCAAAACCGCCGCTTCACCTTCTCTCCGACGACTCATCACTCATCCAAATCCCGTCCTCGCCTCCCAATTCCTCTCCGACTTTGCGGTTCTGTTAATCGCTGTTTGTGTGCTGTCCCGGTGTGTTTGTTTCTGTTGGCTCCTGCGCTCTCCCGCCGGTGGATTCTCGACGACAAAGACAGCGACATTTCCCATCACCTGCGAAAAATTCGGGTTTCGTTGTCAACAGCTCAACCGCCGCCATCGAACCTCGCCTGACCTTACTTTCGTCGCTGCCTGAAGCAAACTTTCCCTGCGATTCCAATTGATCCGTCACTATGTCTTTTTCGAGCCTCGTCCAGGACCTGAGTCTTCGCGACTCCAACGGCGCCCGTCGCCCCGCGCCACCCGGACCCCGATCCTCTGCCTCTACGCTCGATGACCGGGCATCGCATATCTCGCGCGCCATGTCGTATACCAGCACCGCTGCGACTAGCGTGAGCATCTCGGGCGATATTTCGAGCCAGCTGCATGGCGGTTACTTCCATCCGCTCGCTCGCTCGTGGCAGGCTGAGCGTCAGCTGACCAAGGTTTGTTACACTGTTGAACTCGTCACGGGGCTGTATTTGCTGATAAGGGGTTATTACAGTCGATGCTCATCTACCCTATCTTCGTTACTGACGGCGATGACGACATGGTTCTCGTCCCCTCGCTTCCCGGCCAGTACCAATTGAGCATCAGCCGCCTCACTGGCTTCCTTGAGCCCCTCGTTCACAAGGGCCTCCGCTCCATCATGCTCTTTGGAGTGCCGATGAAGCCTGGTTCCAAGGACGCCCTCGGCACTGCTGCCGACGACCCGGAGGGCCCTGTCATCAAGGCTATCCGACTTATCCGCCGCCGCTTCCCCCAGCTCTTCATCTGTGCTGACGTCTGTCTCTGTGAGTACACGTCGCACGGCCACTGCGGTATCCTGCGTGACGACGGGAGCCTCAACAACACTCTGTCCGTCGACCGTATCTCAGACGTAGCCATTGCCTATGCCAAGGCCGGAGCCCACTGCGTGGCACCCTCGGACATGAACGACGGCCGCATCCGTGCTATCAAGCTTAAGCTCATTGAAGAGGGCATCGCCCACCAGACTGTGCTCATGTCGTACTCGGCCAAGTTCTCCGGCTGCCTGTACGGCCCCTTCCGCGACGCCGCGGGCTCAGCACCCTCCTTTGGCGACCGCAAGTGCTATCAGTTGCCTCCGGGCGGTCGCGGCTTGGCCCGACGAGCCATCGTGCGAGACATTGGGGAGGGTGCCGACATTATTATGGTTAAGCCCGCCAGCCAGTACCTCGACATCATCAGCGATGCCAAGAACTTGGGTCAGGACCTCCCCATTGCGGCGTATCAGGTCAGTGGAGAGTTTGCCATGATCCACGCCGGTGCCAAGTGCGGCGTTTTCGACCTCAAGGCCATGGCATTTGAGTCGACTGAGGGTATCCTGCGAGCAGGAGCGACCATTGTGGTCAGCTACTTCACTCCCCAGTTCCTTGACTGGTTGGAGGTTTAGTTGATGGTATTTATGATAACGAGGGTCGTTGGCGAAAGGCGCTGTCGGGAGTTACGGGACTTGCTTTTCTTTCTTTCTTTCAAAACAACAGGACAAGCAAGCGAGAGCCAGGGGCTGGACATGAGTGTACACTACCGGAAATGATGAGTGGAACTGGGATACGGGATTTGAGGCATGTAACCATCCTCATTTGGGGGTTTATCGCCCTTTGGGAAGGGAGAAACATACAAATGCCGAGGACATGAAAGATAGCAAAACCTACGAGACACTAGCAACACGGGCAGTGCTCAAGCTTAATTCAAAAGAGACGGATACGTTTAGACAAGACAATCTTATTCACACGAACCGAACTCTCTGCCGGGGCATGTAGTTGCGGAGAAGGGTAGAAGGGTCCAGACCGAAGGGAAGAATGGAGATGTTGGCTATACGAACAAAGCTTTGAAGGGAGAAAGTAACCGTGCAGATATGGTTATCGCCTTGTCTGTTTCTGGCGCCCACGATGGACCCTTTCAGGCGAGCATGTGCAAACGGTTGGTCGACAGGGCACGCAGACTAGCCTTCGGCCGCCCTGCCGGACGGTGACCTCATTCCAGCTCTCGAAGGGGACCCAGAGGGGGCTGTGTTGTCGCTTGACGAGCCGTGAACCGACGACGGCGCTTGATAGACGGCGGCGAGCGAGCCCTGAAACCGTGGACCAACTTCGGCAGACGGTGCCGAGGAGTGGGTGGGCACAGTGCACAGTGCGAGGCTCTGGCTGGTGGAAGATGGGCGTTGTTTGCGGCAGAGGTGTTTCACGAGGGTCAGGGGGAGGGGAGACAAGCTTTTGTTGGTGTCGATCCGGGCGGCTGGAGCAGTTGGCATTCTCTGGTTTGGGTTATTGTTAGGGTTACAGGTTTGATTTACAGTCTGTGGTGGTGTTTTGATGTTTTCGTGAGAGGGCAGCGGTGGAGAGGCTACAAAATCTGGTACACTATGTACGTGGAGGCTTGCTCTTGGGTCTTGGGTTAGGGAGACTCCGAGGTTAGCACAGCATAAAATCAAGGATATCTGGACGGAGACGCTCCATAGCAGGGCCGATCGCGATGGGAGGTGGTGTCGGGGAGATGTCGTCATGGACGGCCGTGGGGAGCAGTGTCGATGATAATTTCTGAGGTGAAAGGGGACGAGAAGACGAGATAAGAAAGTTGAAGCAAGAAATGCCTACAAAAAAGCATATACGTTCATGGTGGTTCATTGCGGCAGATGAGAGTCAATAATTCTTCCGTGTGGCTGCTGCGCCTTCTGGAAGCGCTTGGCAGCAGCGGGTGGCGCCTGTCAACATGCTGTGGCGTGTTCCAGTTTCGGGGAGTTCAGGCCGTGCCCAAGTTCAGCTGCTCGGCGCGGCGATCGCCCAGCCTCCCTGGGCGCAGAGGGCAGATCTTATATATAACCGTAACCAACTGCCATGGGCTTCTGGACGCTGACGACGACTGGAATGGCGTGCTTGGGGGAATGAGGAGTTGTGCGTTGTCTTTGCTCGTGACTTATATACGAAAGGGGATGGGAGAGAGATTTAGGGGGGTCTTGATTGGCCCATATTTGGTTGCGTGCTGGAGTGATAAGGAGACATATCATATCATTGCTGGAGCAGTTGATGCTCGTAATTTATCTCTTGTTGAACCTGGATCTGTGACGGGCAGGGGCGAGGCAATCTCGCGGTGCAACTCCCCGGAGGTGATTGAAGTGCTGGACAACTCACGAATGCAGCAATGGAATTCACCAGGGACATCATAAGGAAGGTTACCTGATTCATTTCATGCCTGGCTGCCTCAGACTCCCACGCGTGAAATGTGAAATGCAGGCCGCCCGTTCCGAGGCAGGTGCCCTGACTCTGACTGATAGTCTGTCGCGCCTGCACGAGGGCCGTCGCTGTCTGTGTCTCATAGTACGAGGGCCGTGTGTCTTGCACTGTCCCAGCGACATGCTCGTGGATCTCGTGCTCCACTCTGCACCACCAACCGACCGCCCGTATCCGCATCACGGCAAGGAAAGAGCAGCAGCAACAACCATGTTTGGTTTTAGCTTTTGCCGTCTTTGCCCCCTCCCTCGAACCCTGGCCAAGCTGGCTGGATTTGGCTCCTCCATCCATCCAGCTCCAGTCTGCTGCTCCAGCGTCTCGCCGGGCGGAGGGGGTGCGGCGAGTGACGGTGGCATCAACCAACAACAGAACCAACACTGAAGGATACAGCCTGTTGTGATGGCGGCACAGATGCGCAAGAGGGAGGTGCTGTACGGTAAGCTTCCGTTTGAGTAGGCATCCTGCTGACGGCAGCGTGCAGACAAACGGAGCTAGACAGTTGGCCCGCTGCCAAACATACCTGACCGTCATCCCCAGTCAGCCCTTGCAATACGGCCGCCGTGATCTCGCCTGTTCGATGGACCCCCCCCGGTATTGGCACTGACACTCGGAGTCCGGGCACGGATAGAGCTTGCCGGAGGCCGTGGGCGTATCATTCTTCGTGATGCCTCCTCATCCGTCATCCCGATTCACACTGGCTCTGGCTCTGACTGGCACTGGACGGACACGCTCAAACCCGGTAGGGCGCTTGGGCACGAGCGAGCAAGTGCCCGCGGGTTCCCTGCATATCATCACCAGAGCCGTACGAGCAATAGCTTGAGCAACTGTCCGCTTGGTGCCGTGCCTTATTCCGTAGTTGATAGATCGCCTCCTTCCTCGTGCTTCCCAGGTGCCGCCTTCCGTGCCTGTTGGTCTGCTCTGTACTACTACTCCTCCCTTTCCAGCCCACTCACTGTACCAAATATCATTCTCTTTCCTCTTTCTTTCTCGTATTCTACATACCTCCCTTACATCGCCTCTTCCCCCCGTCTTATTACGGCCTCTCCCATCCCCCGGGTCTCGACTCTCTGGAGGGCCTTGTACTCCTCTCGTTTCTTTATCTACCTCTCAGGTCACCCAATCATTCGTTCATTGACCACTTAATACATGAACTCCCATCGCTTGGCATCTCGCCCGCTAGACGCCAGCAGGATTGACAAAAACTCCCCAATAATCGAGTGTTACACCCATTTTTCACAGGGGGTCGCTGCCGGTCGCGACTGGATCATGAACACCTATCTCGCCTCCTTAGGCTTGCTCGCCTACGAAGAGAAGGAGGGCCTGTTGGAAGACAGATCTAATTCAGATGTCGAGAGTGACGCTGGACGGTCAGACACTGATGGTCGATACTCCGACTGGACGAGACTCATCTTCTCGCCTATCGACTACTTCTTCTCCATCCCCTGGCGGATCGTCCTCGTGCGGTTCCTCTGGTTTCTTGTTCCAAGTTTCCTTCAAGGACGGCATGCTCGTGAACAGATACGCCCGGCCAAGCTGGGACCGACGGCCTATTTAGACGGCATGCGAGGACTGGCAGCTCTCTTCGTCTACTTCTGCCACTACTCTTACCAAGCCTTCACCATCGCGGAGGGCTGGGGCTGCGGCACTAACAACTATCATATCCTCAAGCTCCCTTTCTTGCGGTTGTGGTATCAGGGCCCTGCTGCAGTATGCGTCTTCTTCGTCATCTCGGGATATGCGCTTTCGTACCGCCCGCTGAAGCTCGCCCGGAGTGGCAACATGGAGGGTTTCGCTACGACTATGAGCTCCTTGACATTTCGACGAGGCATTCGCCTGTTTCTTCCTCCCGCCATATCGACCTTTATGGTGGTTACTCTGTTGAGACTGGGCGCCTACGAACTGACCCGAGACTTCGCAAACGACAAGAAGTACATGAAGAACATTGTGGAACCACATCCGGAGTTGCTTGACAGCGCGTTCGAGCAATGGAAGGATTGGGCTAAGCAGATGTTCAAGTTCATGCAGGTCTTCAGCTGGGATAAGTATGCTGGCAGTACGAGTATGTGACCCCCTTAAGCCCTGCACTGACAAAGTATACTGACGCGCAGTTCTAGGATATGATGTTCACTTGTGGACCATACCCGTCGAATTCCGTTGTTCGCTCTATGTATTCCTCACTCTCCTGGGCACGGCTCGTTTACAGACAAAGTTCCGGTACCTGACGCTCGCGGGTGTCACCTGGTTTACCTATCGACAAAGCCACTGGGAGCTCGTGCTCTTCTTCTTTGGTATGGGCCTCGCCGAACTCGACCACGTTCGAGGCGCCCACGTCGCTAAATCTTTCATTCCCCTTGACGAGATGACCGAACCAGCCAAGTCTAGTGGTGCCATGTCGTACTTCTGGTTCTTTCTCAGCCTTCTCGGTCTCTACCTCCTTGGCCAGCCTGATGGACGCGGAGATATTACTCCCGGCTGGATCTGGCTTGAGTCTATCATTCCCAAATGGTGGTCTGAGGAGGCGTTCCGGTATTGGCAATCAACTGGTGCCATGGTTTTCGTTCTCGCCGTTGGATTCTCACCATCGTGGCAACGCTTCTTCAACACCGCCGTGGTGCAATACTTTGGCAAGATCAGTTACGCCTTATACTTGATGCACGGACCAGTCATGCATGTCGTCGGCTACCACTTGGAGCGCTTCGCGTATGGGTTCACAGGCGTCGAAGGCCACTGGTTCAACGCAGGTTTCATGTTGGGTGCTTGCCTTGTCGTGCCAACGGTCGTTTGGTGGGCGGATGTTTTCTGGCGGGCGGTAGACATTCCTACGGTACGGTTCGCAAAGATGGTCGAGAATAGGCTCCTAGCGAAGCATGATTAAGGAGGCGTACAAAAAGGACAGGTTGGTGGGTGATTGGGACCTCCGAAATACAGACGGAGATACAGGCTTGGACTGGGAACCCTGTCATGGCGTTGGCCGCTGATCGTTTTTCTCTTTTGTTTGATTCATTTGTTTTGAGCGTATGGACCGGGTGCATCTGGTGGTTTTCTTGTGTCAATTACTTAGAAGCAGGAGCTGGGTTTTGATACCGTGCTGTTCGTCCCTACGGGGCTATCTGTTCATAGAGAGCGTCTATTGCCGTTGAAGCTTCGCAAAGTCGAATTAACTCTGCACGCACGTCATATCAACACCCGACCGCTTTTCCGGTACGGGTATTTTATTATTCGTATCTTGAGTTCTCTCCCATGATTATTAACTGGGAGTGTTGACCGCCACCTAGGCTTGGACCATCACGGCGGTGGATTGGATTCAGGGGTAAAAGACAACGCGACACTGTCATCAACCAAGATCAAAAATTCCTATGTCGTATGATAGTCCACACTACAAACGATTTCCAAGAATCCAGATCCCTTATTTTATTCAACGTCAATTTTCTCAATCTATAAACTTTAGTAATCCTTGCCATTTGAGCACTTACTCCCTAGCATACACCCGCTTCCCCCCAACCCACGTCTCCCGCACACTCATCGTCCCCAGCTCTTCGACATCCATGCCCTCCTCCAGCGGCTGATCCAACACCACCCAATCCGCAAACGCACCGCCCTGAATCACGCCCGCGCGGCCCTCCAAAAACGCCCCGTACGCCGGCGCGCCGGTGAACCCCCACAGCGCCTGGTCCAGCGTCAGCGCCTCCTCAGCGTGCCAACCCTCACCGGGAGGCTTTCCAGTACGGGGGCTCTTGCGCGCGACGGCGGCGTAGATGCCGTGGAGAGGCGCGGGCGGCTCGACGGGAAAGTCGCTGCCGAGGACGGGGTGGGCGGGCAGGAGAGAGCGCATGCGGTAGGCCGAGGAGGTGAGGCGCGTTGTGCCGAGGCGGGAGAGTGCGTAGAGCATGTCGGATGTGGCGTGGGTGGGCTGGATGGAGGGGATGATGCCGGTGGTGAGAAGGCGGGCTTGGTCGGCCGGATGGATGATTTGCGCGTGCTCGATGCGGAAGCGTCGTCGGGACTGGCAGGCTGCGAGGGAGAGCGAGGGACATTCCTGGGCCAGGGCGGTTTCGAGGGCCGTGATGGCGGCGCGGTTGGCGCGGTCGCCGATGGCGTGGATGTTGACTTGGTAGCCGGCGGCGGCCCAGGAGGTGGTGACGGTGGTGAGGTCTTCGGGCGGGATGAGCATTGAGCCGGTGGAGGATGGATGGTCGGAGTATGGCTCGAGCATGGCGCTGCCCCAGCTGCCGAGGGCGCCGTCTGGGGTGTGTTAGTGATGTTGGTAGGAATAGGGGGGAGTCAGGGGGGTTGTACCGGCGAAGAGCTTCACGCTGCGGACGGTGAAGAAACCATCCTCATGGTCAAACTTGACGGCCTCTTTAGGACAGAATGTGTTGCGCTGCGCACACTCCAACATGCCATACACACGCAGCGTCCAGTCCGCGCCGCCAGCCATCTCATCGTAGAGGCGCAGCGTCTCAGGCGTGGCTCCAGCATCATGCATGCCTACAAGCCCAACGGCGTTGAGAGCACGCATCGCGTCCCGGACCTGAGCCGCCTTCTCGTCGCGCGAGGGTCGCGGCCACGCATCCATGACCAGGTCCATGGCGTTGTCGCAGAAGACGCCCATGCCGGGGTCGCGGATGACTTCGCCGCCGGGGATGGAGGGGATGGTGGAGGGGAGGAGGGCGAGGATGGGGTTGGAGACCCAGGTGCAGTGGACGTCGATGCGGTCGAGCATCATGTATACGCCTTTGAGAGACTCATCTTGCTCGATGTCTTCCTGGGAGGGGTTAGAGACTGAGTGTGGGAGGTTCGTGGAGGAGGGCTTACGGCTGTGGGCATGCGGCCGAAGAAGGTCTGGTCCCAGCCAACGCCGCGTATCCAGCGGTCTTTGGTCCCGACGCCGGGGTTGGCTTTAAGATATACCTTCAAGCGTGCTCGCACTTCGTCTAGAGTCTCGGCTCCAAATAGATCGACTGAGCCTAGGAACTCGCCGTACTGAAGGAGATGGCCATGGCCGTCCCACAGGCCGGGAATGACATAGCCGTCTTGAACCTCTACTTCAGCCTCGTCGGGGACAGGGCCGATGTCGGTGAAGACTCCGTCTTGGACGGAGAAGCATTGAGCAGATGGATTGTCGGGGTCATGGGTCCGCACATTCTTGTAGCAATATGTCTCTGGGGGACTTGAGGAAGCGTGAGTGTTGGAGCTGGAGGTGAGTGGTTGTTGGAGGCGGTAAGCTACTGCGGCGATGGCGAGGATAGTGAAGGAGAGGGTTAGACGCCATCTCATCAGGAACGAAGATGACATGATGGAAGTGAAATAAAGAGATTAAGGATTCTAGGGATATTTCAGCTAGGTTATGTCAGTCTTCACATTGTCACGTTGTTGTGTAAGTCGGCGTTGAGACGGGAGTCATAATGATAGAGGGGAAGCTGTGCTATCGATAAGAGTCCGCAGCGTTATCGGCGTCTCAGTGCATCAGCGCCGACGAGACAAGCATAATTCAACTTCGTCTCTTCACCATTCACGGCAATCTATCCTTCCTGTTTGCGTTCTCTCCCGACCAGAACGATGGATTCAACTAGACACACGACTATGAATCCCAAGGGCGAAGTCAGTTCTCAAGACCTTCCCGATCCGTCACTGACAAGGAACGGCTCGTATCCGTCTTCAATCACACGTTGCCGGCTCGGCGCAATTCATTTCTTATTCTGACAGGGCACTTCGCGAACCGGTTTCTCGGTTTGGCCGCTTACATGAGCACAGTCAGGCATGCAATTGGACAACCAAGATTAAAATGGTCGCCGTCCATCTCGAGGCTTCATCCTACGGCATGGGCTTCCCCAGGGTTTCGGTCGTGATCGAATCAGAGGGAGCTTGGGCCCAGGTACAGGCACCGCTGCGTCGAGGCGGGGCGGGCGAGGCGGGCGCGGGGCAATTCAATAAGAAGCTCCGGGTCCGTCCCTGACACCATATTGGGATCTCTTTGTTGTTGTTTGGTCACGGATCTTAACGGGGCTTGTGATTGCTGACCATCAGACTGATTGATCAATTGATTGATTGATGTAATTGGACATACAGTCACTGGACTACGGCTGTCTATATATTATCTCGCCGCGTCTCGCCGTTCCCGATCTCAACCGTACAACTCACCTGGACTAACTACACCGTACTAGTACTGTCTTCAACACCACAACGATCCTCACCATGGCCATCTCCCGAGAAGACCTCGAAGCTCTTTGCGCCGTCGACATCGCCACGCCCATCCCCTCATCCACTCTCCTCCCCGTCCTCACCACACCGCCCTTCATCCCCTCCCAATCTCTCATCAACCTACGCGACCTAGGTCTTGTGCCTGGCAGTGCTCTCCGACCCGGCCGCTTCTTCCGCTCCGGCACACTCGAGTTCGCCAGCGCAGACCCCGCCGCAACTGCTTGGCTAAGCGGTAATGTGAAGCGGGTGTTCGATCTGCGACGCGGGCCCGAGCGGGACAAGGCGCCGAGTCCAGCCATCGATGGCGTGGAGAATGTGTGGTTGGATCAGGACGGAACGTATCGCGTGTTGGATCTGGAGGCGTTCGTGGATGGGCTGGGGGTTGAGGCGTGGGCAGAGCAGTATATGATTGTGGTGGATGTGTATAAGCCGAGCATTCGGGCTGTGCTGGAGCACGTTCGGGACCGACCTACAGAGCCTTTTCTATTCCATTGCACAGGTAAGCTTTCGAGCTCAGAACAAGATAACATTTAATAGGTACTAATGGTCCTGCCAGCCGGCCGAGACCGCACCGGCGTCGTCGCGGGCCTCTTCCAAACCCTCGCCGGCTCCCCGCCCGAGACCACCGTCCTAGACTTCATGCTCTCGCGCATAGGTACAGAACCCGCACGCGAGAAACTCGTCAAGTACGCCATGTCCACCGTGGGCACAATTGATATGGACGCCCCGGGTTTTCACAACATGATTAGTTTGCGGCCTGGCTCATGGGAGGCGTTCCTGGCTGCACTCCGCAAGAAGTATGGCGACTGGGACGGGTACGTCACCAAGGGGTTGGGATTTTCGGAGGAGGATTTGGAGAAGATTAAGACGAATTTGCGAGGTTGAGATACCCGGTTGACTCTCTATGCTTTGCTGCTTTGGTTTGCCTACAGGAGAGACGCAGCTTGTAGATGAGAGTGTTAGTGAGCTCGTGGGGAACATTGACTACACCCTCCGTCAAAGTCCCTACTTCACCACCAATGATAGAAAAACATGAAACCAAGATGACTCCATCAAACCAGATCCTAGCCTGTAACCATCAAAGACCCTGAATTCCAAAACCAACATCTCGATCGTTCTGATAAAGTACGTACTCCCAGTGACGTCCCCCCAAAGACTATGACATCACCCCCACCAGCCGCCACAACGGTCCCTGCATCGCGTGGCTCAACCACCCAATCATCTAGCAGAGCCACCCTCTGCCGGTGACGTGCAAGCCACAGGGTCCTACGCAGAGAAGGGGTCCAACAGGTTTTCGTATTCAAGAGATCGCCAGAACGACGTGCTCGGGCATGGCATCATCTGGGGAGACGAACGGCGTCATTTGTTAGACAATGAGTTGAGAGAGTAGATATATAAAGCGGCGTTCTCTCACTGGGAGATTTCCAGCTATCATCAAACAACAGCTACCAAGATATATACACCAAAGCAGAACAACAAACACTTACACTTATACCAAAATATATAACATTGCCATCATGCCTCTCACCCGCACCCACCACCAAACCACCACCCGCCGCAACGGCCTCTTCTCCCGCCGCCCCGCGCGCCAGCACCACACCGTCACAACCACCACCACCACCCGTCGCCGCGGCGGCCTCTTCAGCAGACGAGCGCCTGTTCACCACCAGAAGCGCAAGCCTACGATGAAGGACAAGGTCAGCGGCGCCTTCTTGAAACTGAAGGGCAGTCTGACGCACCGCCCTGGACAAAAGGTTAGTAGTTTGACAGGGGGTTGATGGATGAGATGGGGATGCTAATTGTGAATAGGCTGCTGGTACGAGACGTATGCGTGGAACTGATGGACGGGGATCGCATCGCCGCCGCCGCTTTTTGTAAAGATCGGGAGGATATAGTATGTGGGTTTGTATGATATGATAGATTGTGACGAAGATATGGGATAAGATGAGACAAGACTTGTATGAGTACATGATACCCGGAATGATTTACACTACTTCATCACATATTTTCTCTCGCCTGTTGTACATGATCTATAAGTGCATATCGTTAGACCTTGATCTTCGGCGTTGTCGTCAGCTTGCGCAACCCGCTCTGAGCCTGCTTCACACCCTCGTCAAAGCCCATCTTGCCGCTCATCTCAATGCACTGGTTATACTTCTTGCGCGCCACCTCAGTATTGCCCATCATAGCCGCAACATCAGCCCAGTTGCAAAGCGCCACGGCACACGCCTCGTCGCACTCATCCGTGCGCTCGTCACCCTTGACGTCTTTTCCATGGATATAGGCATTCTTGGCCCAGTTCAGCGCTGCCTCGAGGCACTCCTTGCGGGTGGCTGGCATGGCGGGGTCGAACAGCTGTTTGAGCTCTTCGCTGGGCGCCGTGAGAGCAGGCGTGTAGATGGGGTGTTGGGCAAAGGTGGCGGAGAGGTTGTTCATGATGACGGCGCGGTGGCATGGGCTCTCGCAGAGTCGCAGGGCCTGGAAGAAGAGTGGGATGGCGAGGTGGAATTGCGAGCGGCGCTCGTAGTCGCGGCCGAGAGATTCCATCGTGCCGCCCATTTCCTCGGGTGAGAGCCAGTCGCCTTCACCCTCTTTGATACCTTCATCCTTTCTCCGTCGGAATTCCTTCAGAGATTGTTCGACAGCCCAGATAAGATGCTTCTGCGAGTTATCGGGATCCAGAACATGCTCATCCGAGTAGAGTTCGCCAAGCTTGACGGATGTTCCGATGGCCTTAGCAAGGAGTCGTCTTCGTTTATGCCAGAGGTTCTCAGGAACATGCTCTTCCTCTCCGTTTGCCTCTTTTGTAGCCTCGGGTTCTTTAGCTTCGTCCTTCTTCTCTGGCGTTTCTGTAATCAGGTGGCCCATCTTGTCCACCTTGCCTTCCTTCACAGAAAACTCCATGACGTCCACCCACTTCTTGCAGTCAGCCAAGATAGACTCCAGGACCTGAATGGCGCCCTTGTAGTTTTCAATCTTTTGCAACCAGAACGTAGTCTGGATACGGATGCCCAGCACCTCATCAGAAAAGGGATCCAACCCGAATTCGGCGCACTGCTCCATCGCTCGCTTGTAGTATTTTAATGCTAGTTCCGGGTCAGGTGATATATTGGTGTAGTAGAGAGCGCGTCGCAATGAGTTGGCGATGGGCTTTGGGTATCGAGTAAATTGCGAGTGGTAGAAATATGTAAAGTAGAGTTGGACGGTGTAAGCGAAAACGCATCCAATAGCAACGAGACTTCAAAAAGTTAGCCACGTAAAAGAAGCCTGGAGGACATGTGCCACTCACACTAAAAGAGCGAATGTCGTTGATCCGGGACTCTGGCGAAAAGCAGTTTTTATACCGCTAGGACTTATGGCCGTCGCGAGGCTTCGAAGTCCCGCGCCCAGAGCTCGACCAGCGAATTGACGGAAGGTAATTTGTGGCTGATTCGGCTGTTGCTTCTGCGGGAGCTGGCTGCGCTTATTCTCCTGCTCAGGGTCGGAATTCGGCGGTTTCGAAGTCGACTGATATCGGCGACCGGGTCGAAGAGGAATGACGGCTTGGACACGGATGCAAGCGGACGGTGACCTGACCTGCACGGACAGGAGTCCCGTCTTTGCATGGAAGAGGCATTGCCCTCTTAGCGGCCTCAATGAAGCGATGGCTGAGACGGACATTTTGGGCCAAGGCTCGCGAGAATGCGATTCCTGGTGGTTGATGGTGGACAGACGATGACGCTGTTGAAGAAGTTGCTGGGTCTGTTGCGAGAGTGGTCCGTGCGCACGATCTGTGGCTGAAGCATTTTGATGTGAGGCTGAACAGCTCGGATCTCAAATTGCCTTAGCTAAAATGAGATTAACGATGACAATCAACCTGCAACTTCCAGAAGGTGGATAGAGTCTTGTATCAGTTCAATTACTCCCCCTTGCTTTTAGGCTTGTCAATCCTCATAACATTTACCCCTCCTTGTCGAGAACAGTTGTCACCCTGATGAGTGAAAAGTCATTTCTAGGCATATTGCAAGAGCCATACTATTCGTACGGGATCCCCCGACTTAGATAGCAACTAGAGTAATTTTGTAACCTAATACTCCGTATAGAAATACAAGTAAGGGTTTGGATGAGGGGGAAGGTCTGGATCAGGGATAGGACCGTATTGCGACTCAGTCAAGGAGAACTCACAACCTGTCCTCTGTAAATAGACAACTATTCCGGTGTTCTCGAGCCTCGAACGGTGCATGTAGGTGGAAATTAATGTTCATGCATCTTACACAACAACAGAGACACCCCCGGCAGCAACTCTCCAGATTGTCCGATCCCTCTGGATAAACAGCGATGCATATTGCTACTCTACCCATAAGCTATTACTAGCTCGTCGCTTTAGCTTATTAGCACAGTCACGGATGTCGCACTCGCGCTGGGTCGAGCCCCCACGAGTTGAGCCACGTCGTTTCCCGGATGACGACAGTTGTTTCGGCCTGCCGGGCAATGTCAAATGGGCGACGAGATTCCAAGACTCTAGCTGAAAGGCTCTGAACCCCTGCAATTCCAGCTGAGGACAAGGTTAGACAAAAAAAATCCGAGCAAAGAGGCAAAGCGGGTGGTCCGACATGCCAGTCAGAGAAGTTTGTTTGCCGCTTGTTGCAGTGAGCCCGGGCGGTGGAGGCCAAGACAGCCCAATGATTAGCGCCTCGGGCCCTAGACCTAGGCCGTTAGGGAGCGCCCTAAGGCAGATAGAAGGCTGTGACTAGACCTCACGTGCAAGGGCGGTGACGGCGGTGTCTGAGCCTGGGCGGAGAAGAGGTGGCCATGTGGTGCATCGAGCCAGTTCCAGCGAATGAAGCGCTCTGCCGGCCGATGTAAGGGATTGCGCCGGGTGCCAGCCGTGTGCCATGTGGCCAATCCCGGCGCCCAGCGCTGCTGAAGCCGTCGCCAGCTTCCAGGTCTCTGCCCTCCCCTCCAGGTCCCTTCCTGGTCCCCCCAGAGCTCAATCGCTCTCCACTGAATCCCCGCCCAGGTTGCCCCAGTGGCCAGCAATTCAGGTGCCGTTGCTGCTGCCAGCCAACAACAAACGTCCAGCCAGCCAGCCAGGCAAATTATTTTTCTGCTGCAGGAATTGCCGCTTGTTGACCGCCATTACGATCGCTGCATTCACCTTGACCCCCCGCTCTGCCTGCACATTCGGTAGCCTTCCCTTAGGCATAGCCGCTCCAGTGGCGCTGAGTCGCTAATCCCCTAGCAGAGTCAGTCGCCTACAGCACTCCTCAGGCACTTTCCTCACTGAGCAGAACCCACTAGCGCCTGCCGAGGGACCGTGCCCGCCCTTCCACTCCTCCACTCTCGCTCGCTCCCTCTCCTCACCATCTCTTTTTCTCTCTCCCCTCCCAAAATCATCCAGGTTCATCACTCTACATCCGCCAACCCTAACGTGCCCGGCAGCCTCCGACTCACTTCCACCGCCGCTTACGACGCTCTCCTTACTATACGATCGACCGAAGGATATAAAGCATCATTTGGCTGGATTTTGAGCTCTTTTTTTCTGTCGTATTTTCTCTGGCGGTCGTGCTCTTTAGCCGCCTCGGAGTCGTCCCGCCGGATCGATCCCGCTGGACTCGTCATCAAACCCTCACGCATTATTCACGCTGAGCCAGCGTCAGCGTTGCCTGGGACATAATGAACGTTCTGCTATCGCCACAACCTCCCGTCTTCCCTCATCAGCACGAGAATCCTCGGCTGTCTCCCCAACGATCTGGTGCGTTTCGTCTCCCGTCGAGTGTTGTGCTCATTTGGCAAACATGGCGGCATGGTTGTGAGACGAAAGCGGCTAACAACAACTCTCACAGTCTCCCCATTTCACAATATGGCATCATCTCGCAAACGAAAAGCTGACGAGGATGGCGACGAAACAATGTCGCCTCTGAGCTCTCCTGCTTTCACTGCCCGACCCCTTGCTCGCCCCTCGAAAAAAGTCCGATCAAACGAACTCATCGGCCGACCTCTCACTCTCCCCCGACTCCTCGAAACTCTCGACACAACTCAGCTGCGAATGGTACTGGAACGGATATGTGAACGGCATCCAGACATCGGGCAGGAAGTGGTGTCTGGCGCTCCACGACCTACGGTGTCATCCGCTCTCGACGTCCTGCAGGGGTATCAAGACAAGTTGAAGGCCGCCATCCCGTACGGCGAATCCAGCCCCGAATACACATATTACAGAGTCAAGGAGTTCATCGTGGCCTTGATTGATGCGCTCTCCGACTTTACCCCCCAATTTCTTCCTCCCACCGAAATGCAGGCAACCAAGTCAATGCAGTTCCTCGATGGCGCCACCCGCCTCATCCACGAATTGCCCGACTGGCAGCCTCAGACCTACCGACACCACAAGGACAACGCCTACGAGGAGATTTCCAAAGCCTGGGCTCTCGTCGTCAACGAGGCTGCTAAGCGTGGTGGGGGCATGCACTTGCACTCTGGAGGATGGGATCAGAAGCTGGCCCACCACAACCAGCAGTCGGGTGGCCGTCTGTCCGGTGCCATCACCGCCATGGCCAATAGCGTTGGATGGATGGGCCCCAATTCGAACTCGAGCGCCTCCGGTGCGTCTCCTGCCGACCAGAACTCCATTCTAAACCAACTCATGTCCGGAACGTATGGCTCTCCCGTACGTGTCGGTCCCTGGTAAAGGACCAAGGGAATATATAGAAAGGAGGACATCGAGGAAGGAAACGGACGCATAGCATCACCTTACGGACAAGGCACGGAGTACATATCACGAACCATGTTTTTACGACGACTCTGGCATCACGGGCTGGCATAGATTTACTTACATTCCCTTCGATCCACCAAGGGGACGGTTGGACGGCGTTTTTGTCTGCACTTGTCGATATCCCTGCACCTTCCAAGGCACCGCACCATACACAACAGGGAGTCTGATAATGTTTTTCTTCTTCCTTCTTTTAGCATGTTATTTGTGGCGCAGGCAGGCATGCGGTTTTGATTTCTTCTCTTTTTGCATGTAGATAGTTGACACTCACGACCGCTGGGTCACCTGGACGCTCTGGGTCGAGCAGCAAGGCACCTATTAGGGTAGTTACAAGTGGAATGATTGAGTGGCATTGACGAGGTTTTTTGATACGTGAAGTTGCAGTACCTGATTTGAAATGAATGTACAACTAACGAGGCAGGTCGTTTGTCCGACGTTCGACATATATCTCTCCGTCTTCGGCGTAACCGTGCGAGATCCCTGCCTGCCATCACCAGCTGTTTGTCATACCCTCAGCCGCGCCCCCTCGGCTAGCTGCATCTATTTTCAGCCCTGTCTGCTAATATCACAACGTTGCACACGCGGAAGTCCGTTTACGACAATATTCGTACCCGTCCCTGGCCCTGACATGGCTGAAAACTGGTGGGGCTTCAGCGATCGGAACAGCGGGCCAGGCCGGTATGGGGTCAGCGGAGGTCCGCCTGCCTGGAGCATTGGAGGAGGTACGTACCGCTCCAGCCACATCACGTGCTCTCCCGTCTCGCTGGGAAGGGGAGACGCGGTGCGAGTAAGCGTGAACGCGCCTGGCTGAGCTCGACTCACGCTTCCATAGCCAAACCGAATCTGCCTGTCTATTGGCATCCTCCCACAGGGCTGTAGAGAGTTGCTTTGTTGCTGCCTCTGTCCAACCTTCTACTTCCTCCGTTTTCCTGGTCCATGACGGGGTGAACCCTGTCTCCCGTACCAAACACCATGCCTGCGTGAGTCTCATCCAGGTGTTTACTGTGACATGCCTAACAACAACCGCAGCCCAGGCGAGCAACATACCTTCGTGGCCAACCCATTCGAGGAGCCCAAACCGCGCATCTCCGAATGGACAGCCAAGGAGATCGCCACCATCGCCGCGCGCCTCGACAAGCAGCTCGGGCCCGAGTACATCTCAGCGCGCTCCGGCCCCGGCGGCGCCAAAGTCCACTACCTCACGGCGGAGAAGTGCATCACGCTGGCCAACGAGGTGTTTGGCTTCAACGGCTGGTCATCGTCGATCCAGAACATCCAGGTGGACTTTGCGGATGAGAACCCGCAGACGCAGCGCGTCAGCATCGGACTTTCGGTCATCGTGCGCGTCACGCTCAAGGACGGCACGTTCCATGAGGACATTGGGTACGGGTCGATTGAGAATGCCAAGGGCAAGGCTATGGCGTTTGAGAAGGCGAAGAAGGAGGGCACGACGGACGGACTGAAGCGTGCGCTGCGGAGCTTTGGCAATGTGCTGGGTAACTGCATCTACGACAAGGACTATGTCAAGCAGGTGACCAAGATGAAGGCCGAGCCGGTGAAGAAGTTCGACCAGGACAATCTGCACCGGCATGGCGACTTTGTCAAAAAGGAGATCGGCACGACTGTGGCAGAGTCTCACGCCCCTGCTGCTGTTACTGCTGCTCTGCCAGCACCGCCCGTCAAGGTCGAGCCTGCGGTCAACGAGTCCTTTGAGGACTTCCTCGGCGGTATGCTCTCCTCCGACGGATTTGAAGAGATCGAGGCTGAACAGTAGTAGAGCTCGACGAGGCCGACTTCTGCATGCCAGAGGACGGCCACCCTGACGAAATCACGCTCGGCACATCCATCCTCGGCCAACCCCCCGTCGAGCAACGACCACCAATAACGAACCCTCCGCCACCACGACAACCACCGCAACAACATCATCAACAACCAACCCCTAGAGCAGTCTCCGGCGGCCGGCCGCCCCAGACACCCAACCAAGCGCAAACGCGATCCGCGCCTACAAGCCTCGCCCAGCAAAACCAACAACCCCGGCCTCTCCCCCCCTCCGGCCGCACAACGCCCAGCAACCCCCCTCGCCCTCCCCCCCCTCCCCCTTCCAACATCCCCGACACCGTCGGCTTCTTCTCCGCCCGCGCCGTCTCCCAACTCCCCGACCCCACGCGCGTCCTCGCCCCCAACGCCCCCCAGGCCTTCAACCCCAAGGCCGAAAGCCCCTCCATCCGCAAGACGCCCGGCATCGACCACTCGTCCTCCAAGCCCGTCGCCCGCAACGGCACCCACGTGCCCCCCGCGTCGTCCCAGTCTGCCGGCGGTGCTGGTGCAGGTGGCTTCACCCCCGTGCGCCCGCCTGCGTCGCAGTCCCGTGGTCATGTCGTCAATCCGTCGCTCGACCATGCGCGCCGTATTGGCACGCCTGGTGGTCCGGGTAGTCCCCTGGCGAACCGGTCGTCGTACCGCCCTCCGACGATGAAGCGGCCTGCGGCGGAGACTGCGCGGCCGCCTCTTGCTGATCTGCCAGCTAATAGAACGAGTCCTGCAGCAGCAGCGCCTGCGAGTGGTTTGGACGCAAAGCGGCAAAAGATGGCCTAAAGGATTAGAGCAGGTGTACGGCGTTAGGGAATTGTAAGGACTCTGGTTCGGGAAACGGTTACAGGGTCGGAAAGGATGTTATGATCATGGGCTTGATTTCCACAGCCGGGCATTATGGGAATATTCTAAATAAGACAAATATTGATGCACGCACGTTTTTAATGATATCACTTCACATCTTGGGAGAGTCATCGAGAGAACAAGTGAAGTAATCTGTGTCTGAGTGGTGATTGTCCGTTATGATCAAGATGCGTGATACTCGCCGGTATCCCGCCGATCTGCTATGTACCGCAGGTGGTAGGTATCGCTATAGTCTTGCAAAGCCAAGTCCTCATGTAAAGCAGTGTGAAATCCGTAATGAACAACATGTGCAATCTGATATCCGTGGAAAAAGTTGATGGATCCCTTGCCCCTCAACGTCCATATCCTCATAAACTCATACATATGCAGTCTTGCTGGACTGCTCGTTCCTTCGTTCCTTCGTCATGCGTCGTGTCAATCATTCCGTCATCGCTGTCGTCGTCTGTTAATGGGAAAGTAGCAGAAGTGCCGGTCCTCACCATGTGTTAGCGGGATGTCAAATCATGTCATAGCCGTCTTAGCCACCTACCTTAGAATTCGGTCTTCGTTTCTTTCACATCTTACAGCCCAGCTAGTGCAGCTCGTCCATGTCGTCGGGTCCTACCATTGGCGGTCGGTAAGGAGGCGCAAGGCGAATGCCCCTGCGAAGGTTCAGGGGATTGCCCGGGGGTGAAAGGCGTCGAGAATGCATCGAAGACGATGAAGTAGCCCGAACATGCGCCCTTCCGCTGGAACCTGAGCATTCCTCCGCGTAGCTGGCAGGGATTGGATTAGAAACCAGTCGGTTCTTGTCCCGCGACAGCAAGCGAGGCACATTGATGAATCCACTGGTAAACTCATCTAATTCCTCCTGGGAGGCGCCGGTGTTCTTGAGATGGGTATACTGGCGGAACGCCGCTTCCAGATTCTCCAAAGCCTCCTTGCTGGGAGAAGGGTGCTTCTTCATCAACTTGGAGCCATTGATGTTCCTGTTCATTACTGGGCCCAGGGTATTGTGTCGGAGTCTCTTGAAGGAATCTGCCTGGCGCTGCTGCGTAGATCGTGATCCAAAGGCTTCGGTGTCGATGGTATCTTGTCCGTCAAGCTTGAGGGCAGCCCTATCCAGCACTAGGCCAACGCTTGCGATCCCCAACTTGGAGTTCTGCATCGTGAAGCTTCCGTCAGAGGTAGAAGGCGACACTCTCTCGAGTCGAATTCGAGGTGTCGATGATCCAACAGGTGTCGTACTCAAGATCCTATCCTCGATGTCGTTGTCGAATCCCTTCTCTGATTCAAAGGGGTTTCGAGGAATCGGCAGGACCGCCCGGGTCTCGAGTTCAACGTCTGATCGGAGCCGATTCTCGAACGAAGTTGAGGTCTGAGATGTCATGGAGTCGGTAAACGGGTCATCCAGAGATCTCCCGCTACGCAGTGATTTTCCATCATCTGCCACAGGCTTCCGAACGACTTTGCCTCCAACGATCCTCTGAACCTTCCTTTTGTTCAAGTTGCCCCCTTCGTTGAGACGAATCTCCATCGTAGTGATTGGAGAACCCGACGGGCTCTTGCGTGAGGATCTCTTGCGCGAGGACCTCGACTTGAGCGGGTTGCGACGCTCGTTTACATTGACAGGCTTCAGAATGGCCTCATCTCTCACATCCGCGCCGGATGTTTTCGCTTGCAGTCTTCCCCAGGCTTGCGAAACCTTGGCGAGTACCTTCGTTGGTGCCATCTTGTTGAGCATAGAAGTTGCCGTCTCCGACTGCTTTGGCGGACCTTTCAAGGCAGTGGTGGCCGCAAGCATAGCTTGAACTTTTCGATTAATCTCTTCAGGACTCGCCATCTTGGGTTGTGTGCCGAGGCTCTCGGATATCTCATCGCTCTGGTAGCCATTGTGATCAACTGGAGGGAGCGACGGAGGAGGAGATGGCGCTGAAAACTTGACCGGGTGAGACTTGAGGGGGTCAATCATCAATGGTCGAGACTTGGAGTTAGACGCTGCCTGAAGCGAGCCGGAATGAGTCTTCTTCTCAGAGATGTCGGGTCGCGTTCGAGCAGTAATCCGCGAGCGTCGTCCTGGGGACTTGACCTGCGAATTTGGTGAGTACTTTCTGAATCGCAAGGCTCGGGCGGCCTTGCTAGTGGACAATTGAGACAAGATTTTTACAGGTGACACGCGATCCGGAGAGAGAACGAAGCTTCCCCTTTCAGGGGTGCTGAGTCCAGCGCCAGTTTCCTGAGAGGAAACAGCGTTTGCTGAATCGGCATGGGTATCGTGAGGCTGGGTATCGCCCCCAGAGAGGCTTGACTCAAAGTCATCAAGGAGGCGACTTGCCATCTCAGAGATGAGCTCGTCATTATAGCGTTGTGCCTCCTCAGCCTCCTTGTCAGACTCGTTGTCGCTTGGAATGCGAGCAGCTAAGGGTTCTGGTCAAGTTAGCTCAGTGCTGGTTCTCAAATGGTATCAGTCTGTCCATACCCGGCTTCTCTTTGCTGGGAGACTCTAGGAGATGCTTTTGACGGCGTCGGTGGCTCAACGGTTTGAGGAGCGACCCCCTCTTTCCATACTTGAAGGGAGACATTTCGGCCGATGATAGAATATTCGCAAAATGAGAGACAAGAAAGAGCGACTAAAAGAGTGACTTGGTGAGTAAAGGAAGAAAAAAAGGAACGAAGGAGAAAAGAGAGGAAAAGTATCAACCGAGAAAATCTAGATGTCGACAGTCATGCGTGTATCCGCTGGGGCAGCTCGCTCGGTTAGAGCACGTGGCCTCGGCAACTGCAGTGAATCAGGACAAAGTGAGAGGATTCTGATGCTGGAGCTTGAGTGTAGCCTCAGAATTGGCCGCCCGGATCGTGGAGTTGTGTTCGGGCAAGGAGAAAAATCTGGTGAACCTGTTGAATCGTCATTAGGGGCTTCCGCTCCAGGCTCATACAACGAAGGATCACAGAAGGACAAGAACGAAGGGTGAGAAGGAGACTTTACTTAGGTGCGAAAGGAGGTTCGGAGTGGTTATAGGGCCAAGAGGCCAAAAAAAGAGAGAAGAAGGAGGAGAAGAGGATGCTGCGCGGCGGAAGCGAAACAGAGGGCGAGAAACGAGCGTCACGAGGCCGAAGGAAGTCGCGATGGAGCGAACCTTCCTTATGCCGAATGAAAACTCGTTGTTGCTGGTTCTGAAATGTTGAAAGGTTTTCGAAGGCAGCAGCGATCCGATGTGACGAGGTGTTCCTTCCTTGCTTGCTGCGGGAATTTGCCAGGGAAGGTGCGACCGGTCAACAACGCAGGGTCGCTCCTTCCTCGAATTTCGGGAAGCAAACTTCGCACAGTCCAAACTCCAGGGCTAGCATGAGCCCGCGTCTCCAAATTTGCGAATTGAGGAATATTGTTGGAGGCGCAAGTATTGAGAGTATCATCGACCAAGATAAAGCAACAACAATAGTGCTGAGGGTTGACAAAGGAGAGTGCGTTTGACGAGGACAAAACAAGGAGAATAAAGAGCAGCTCTTTCGAGAAATGCCAGAGAGTTCTCATATCCGTGTGAGAGAAAAACTGAATGAAACATATTCACTCCAGGTGCTTGGTGATTGTTTAGGACAGAGTGAATGTCGGGGGGTCTAGCCACTCCAACACTCTTCATCACAAACGCTTTGATGTGAGTATTACGCCCAATGGTCATCTCTAGAAGTTTTGACATCTATATACTATGCAATCAAAATATATTCGGTGTCAAAGCGATAGCCTACCTGAAACTTAGCATATCAGACACTTCCGAGTATCTCCTGAATCAACCCGTTTAGTCCTTGTGCGATCGAATCCTCGGTGGATGCCAGTGGTCTAATGCGTTTCGGTCCAGTATATCTGGGGTCATACAAGCATGGCTAATGATAGAGGTTTGTAAATTGAACTCAGACATGGCTGTCATCTTCCGAAGCCAGGTTCTGCAGAGCTGGATCATGCTTGTGCAACTTGTATGAGCTGGAAAGACTCGATAGGTCCTGCGAAAGCGATATGACGGCATTTGTGACTCTTTCATTTTCAAATCAGACCTTACCGAGTAGGCATATTTAATTGCAAGGTTTTAGCAAAATTTGGACTCTGGTGTTCTGTTCTTTCAATGAAAGGTACTGTCCAGGGGTGGTGAGGATGTCTTGCCTGTCGGGCTTTTCTTCGCAGCTTGCTCCGTTTCAGGCCAGATCACCTTTGCATACGAGACATTTCGGCATACCCCAGGCTAGACCTTTCGGCCAGTCGAAATAGACACAATAAGGGGCCAACGTTTACGCCTCGTTTCTCTCTGAATCGAGAGGTCATGAGAGGTAGGAAATTCCTGAGGCCACGAGCCATGGGAAACGAATGAACAATGTGATATCAAGAGTATATAGTGTATTAGTCCGCAATTTAGTAAAACCCCATGGTTTAATACATTTTCAACTCTTTTGAAGGCCGTTGCGAGATGGTTGTCCATGAACTGGCACGTGATGAGAGTTAGGAACGCAGAGTTTGCGGCGCAGCTCGAACCATGTGTGGCGCAACCCACCTTGCACCCATGTGAAGTTGGGTCTTCTGTGGCGCGATTTTACATCATTGTGAGCTTCGAAGCTCTCCGAAAATTTACCCCTTCGACGAGATCCCTCTCCTATCCAGCAGCTTCAATTGACGAGCGCGTCGCTAACCTCTACGCTACGAGACGATAGAGATTGCTGGATTCTGCAATTTTGCAGTCCACTGGCGTCTGCTGACCGCACAGAGCCAGGCATCTACGCTTAGACGACAGAGCCCGACAGCTCCGATATCTCCTTCACGCTGACGCTCAAATTCTGACCACGACAACGGGTCTTCCCCCCCCCCTTCTCTACAGACGGAACCTCAGCGAATTCAATCGACTTAGTCTGAGTCTCTATAAGATCACAAGGAAGGCCAGGGAGTCGTACGAGGGCTCGTGTTCGAATCCAGACCCCGAATTTGACGGCGATACCGGGCAAGGCGAAGAAACATGTTACGACAACCCATTCGTGGCGTTCAGCTATCCCTGAAGCCGTTGGACCAAGCCGCTTCCATAAAGTTCTGGAACGGTGCTTCGAGGAGACTATTCACATCTCAGGCGCGAGAAGAGCTTCCCGCGCAGCTATGGCGGGGGAGGACGACGGCGTTCGAGAGCCTCTTGACGAGGAGGTTCGGTAGCCGGCCTACGCTACCGCGGTTTGGCACAACAAACCAAAGGTTCGCGCGAGGGGAGCTTCGACGCGGCTTCCGATTCTCTGCGCGGCGCAAGGCGTCGCAGGAAGGGGCCAAGGAGGGGTCCAAGGAGGCAGAGGCGTCTTTGACGCTCTCGCAACGGCTCAAAAAACTCTCCAAGGAGTATGGCTGGGCAGCCGTGGGCGTCTACCTCGCGCTGAGCGTTTTGGATTTCCCCTTCTGCTTCCTGTTCGTGCGGGCCGTGGGGACAGAGGCCATCGGTGAGTGTTCTCGATCGTCCTGGCTGGGCTTCCAGCCGCGCATCTGGGCCCTGGGAGATCCTCCTCGCTAGTTGGACGATGCTAACGATTCCCTAGGCAAGGTCGAGCACCAGGTAGTGTCGACTGTCACGTCGATTATTCCCGCGCCGGTGAAGGAGGCGTGGCACAAGTACTGGGGCAGCGTGAAGGCGGCGGAAACGGAGACGCTTGGCAACGGCGAGATAAGCGACAAGGTGGAGATGGTAGGCTGGGGAGTTGAGGAGGCATCGCAGAAGAACAAGGAACATGCCAGTGAGTATCAAAATTTTTCTTTCTTTTGTTTCTGTTGACTTTTGTTTCTGTTGACGGCGCGGTCTGGCAGAGACGTCAAGATGTGCACGAAGGATGGCGGCTAACGAAGATCTTCAGGCCTTGCGACTCAGTTGGCACTGGCGTACGCCATCCACAAGAGCTTCATCTTCTTCCGGGTGCCGCTAACGGCGGCGGTTACGCCCAAAGTCGTCAAGACGCTGCGATCCTGGGGGTGGAATATCGGCAAGAAGACGACGCGGGGCTGATGAGAGAAGTCATCCTACATGTGAGTCTAGGGGGTTAGACACATGCTGGAGAAGAGAAAAGGGGGCAAGCCGCGGGACGACGAAGGCATCTCCACTGAATCCTCTTTTTCTCCATGGGATGCACCATGCGCAATTACACCGAAAGCAAGACGAAAAGCTTAATCTACATCACTCCGTGTATATGTAAGTATGTACAGTAACCTGGGCGGCGGCGGCGGCGACGGGAAACGGACTAGAAGGGGAGGAGGATTTAGATTTGGATTTAGATTTCTGTCTGTACTGTACTGTACCTTTAGCATTACCAATCCTGTACCACCACCACCAACCAGCGGCTTTGGGCAACTCGGCCGGCACCTGTCTCGGAGGTTTGATGTTAGTGAGCAGGCCGAGTTTGGCGTGCGTTTGACACGAGGCTCCGAAAAGAAGGTTTGGGCGAAGGTGCGCGTAATCTCCTGGATGCTGGATGACCGGCACGCACCACGCATTTACAGTTGCGCCCAACGGCTGAGAATCGCGCTGAGGAGGGGCGTGTGTGGTTTTCCTACTAGGCGGCTCTGTAGCGCCGGTCGCCCATGAGGCTCTCGTCAACGGCCAGCCTAGAAGGCTCAATGAAAGATAAAATCGTACGGTGAGGCTGGACGTCTAGAACCATGGTTCGGGAGGAAAGAAGCCGTAGAAGGAGTGGAGCGCGAGGAGCGGAGCCGGAGCAGAACAGAGCAGAGCAGAGCGGACAGGTCACGAGAGGACGGACAGGCGAGTCGAGTCGTGACAGTCCGAGTCTCTCTCAAAGAAGAGGGAGGGAGGAGAAAGGGGCTCAAGGTTTGCGCTATCCAGGGCGGGATTTCCAGGTTTCGTGTCATGACGATGCGGATTGTGGCCTTCTGGAAATTACTTTACCTCGAACAGACAGCTCCGTGCTCCGGCCGGAGGATGATGGATGAGGTGGGCAGGCCATAGCCGGGCCCGGGATTTCCAGAGGGCCTGAGCCTGAGCCTGAGCCTGAGTCGCCGCGCGCGCAGGAAATTTACACACTCTGTTTGTAAGCGCCTGGTGGCAGCTGTCACTCGGGTCGCACAGAATGACACTGACAGGCGGCGTTCCATCGCGAGCCTCGGCCATTCTCTCTGTTTGCCTCCCTCTGCAGCATCTTGGAACTCCCTCGCAACTTTTCTGTGAAATTTTTTTTTATTCTCCGCGCGTGCAGGCGTCGAATAGAGTTCCGTCTAGCCACCGTTGGGGTCGACACCACGCGCCCAGCGGAGCCCCTTCAGTGTCGAGCTCTCCAGGAAGGGAGAGGAGAGCGCTCGCTAACAAATCACTAAACAGCGGTGCGAGGGCCGGCGGCTCGGATTTAGAGTTTGATTCTTGGTCCTGAATCCTATGGTAGAAGACCGGGACGAACGCTGGTCGAGGGAGCCAGCAACTGGTACAAGGAGATTGCGGCTGACCATGTGGCCGGCCCCAACGGCGGCTTGCTTTTTGCTTCGGCTTCGCTTCGCAGGCTAGGGGCGTCTGGAAGGGCGAAATGCTGTCACGAGGCTGACGAGATGCAATCGTCGAGTGGCGGTGGTGATGGCATTGGTTGCACGGATGCAACAACACCTCCAGGATCGTCAGATATCGCGTTGCAGTCGCTGTCACTCCGAAGAAGGCATGACGCTCGCGGCCCCATAATTATCCCTGGCCGAGTTGCAGCAGCCGTGCGTGTAACTCCGGAGAGCGTCTATACGGAGTAGGGCCGCTGTCGATGCCATGCCGGATATCCCTGAAAGGGTGCCTCGAGGAGTATTGACGCCTTGGCGCTGACGTTGCTTGGAACATGTACCTCAATCACTAATCATTGCATGTGTACAGTACATCGCATCAAGCCCGACATGGACGGCTTCTTGCCATTGTCGATCCCGGACGCAGCGGCGAGTGGATGCAGCAGGCGTCTATAGTATTGTCTCTTAATAAGGGATCTTCGGCGTAGGAGCAACGCAATAGCCTCACTCTTCCCCCTTTGAGGCGATGCGAACCGGATTCCACACATCGGGCAAAGCACCAGTGGGGGGAAACGGGAACGCTCAGTGATCGCCCGGTAAAGCAACTCACAAAGAACAAAGGAGAAGCGGTGGTGGGCGGGGCTGCTAATGACTCCATTCGCACCAGCTGGGTCGTGAGGCTGACTCGGCGGCCGGTAGAGGAGCGATCCGGGCAGGTAGAGGAGTTATAGTTTGAGGCCAAAACGGCCGGCGATGGAGAGCAATTACAATTACGGAGGTGAAGCGGTGACTGACTGACAGACAGGCATCCGGATGCATGCATGGCACTCTGCACTGCACATGCAGCTGGATGGAGACGCGCTTGGAGAAACGAACGGCCAGATGTGGTTGGATGGAGAACGAGAGAGTGGGATGATGGGAGAAGCGTTGACGACACATGGAGAAGTGCATGCTGCATGGATGAGTGTGATTGTGCTAGCGCTGCGATGCTGCAGTGCTGCAGCTGCAGGGCTATCAAGCAGGGATTGATTGATTGCTGACCTCGAGAGAAACTTGGGGTGGCTGGCTGGCAGGCTCTGGTCAATGTAAATGCGGAAACCACTTCATCGCCATCCCCGGCCTATTCGTCCATGCGGCTGCTGTCACGCCCTCATCACCTGCAGCATGGAGCATGGAGTAATTCTTAGCAGGCCCAGCAGGCCCTGTTGCAGGCCGCGCACAGGCCAGGCTGGAACGTGGGAAATTGACCGTAGCGGGGAATTAATTGACGTGACAGTTGCCAGCCCAGCCCAGCCAGTCGGCCGTCATTGTTTCCGTGCACAACGGAAATAAGAGACAAAGCAAACAGACAGCAACCAACGTGAAACCTCACTCGCGAAACCCACCAGCCACAGGAGGTGCGCAACAGTGGCCAGCCTTGCCCGAATGGCGCCTCTGTACGAGCATTCGCAACCCTATTGTGTGTATTGTGTGTCTGCTCTCGCCCAGACGGGTCGCCTGTTCGGGCAAGGCGTGTGCACCTCGCCCGCCCTGTCCCAAAGTCTGTTGACAGAAAGTATATAAGTGGCAGCCACAGTGTCATGTTCCACCCTTGCGGAGGATCCCGTGCATAGACTTTGGCATCGTCGCCTCTCTAGCTGTCTAGCCCCAGAGCAGGGGGTGTGTCCGTACACTGTATTATTAACCTTTCGCCATGACTCTGGCGGTTACATGCCTGCCTCGAGGGGAGTCGCCGTAGCGGGCTGGAGGTCGCGCTGGGCCTGTCTTCGTGTCTCTGCACCGAGTACCGCGGCAAGGTCAGAGGTACATGGTCGTCTCTCGCCCGGAAAGCGGGGTGGGAGAGCGAGAGGCTGCTGTCCTCGTGGTGCCTGAGACTAACTTTTGAGTCCTGGAGTCGACAACGCAACGCAACGCAACTCAGCAGACACCCCCCTTTCCCTTTCCCTTTCCACGTCACGCCCGCGGGCTCTGGGAATTTGCTCCCCTTGTTTGACTTCACTCTGCCATTCATTAGCTTTCCGGGTTGGATCCTCCGCGCCAGCAGGGGGAGACGGGCGATCCAGCGTGACGGAGTCCGTGGACGGCGGGTGGTGGATGTGAAACTCTGTCAACTGGTATAAAGGAAAGACGTTGTGCCAGCTCCCAAATCCCCGGGTCTCCTACAATACTACTCCCCTCTTGTCTACTCAAAAGTTAAAAAGGAGCAAGTCACCGCCCTCGTTGCTGCCAGTATTTGTCTTGTCTGTATAACATTTACTCTGTACCTTCAACCTCTCTCTCCACCAGCCGCACCACCAGATCGTCGTCGTATTTGCTCCAGTGGCAGCCTCCTCTCAGTCACATCCTTGCCTGTCCCAGCATCATCCCGGTCGACTCAGAGACGCCAGAGCACACATCACAAGCGCCCATCGCCGCCGCCGGTCATACTCTTACACACCCACGGCCAGGCCAACACCAACACCCCTCCACACGCTGTTGCTCCCTCCCGCCTCCCGTCAGATCCCTGGCAACTGGCCGTCCCTCCGCCGTCCGCCGCCTTACTCGCCTCACTCGCCTCTCTGACATATGACAAGGACCAGGTGTCTTTGTTAACTTTCGCTGCTCGCCCCCGACGCGAAAGCCAAATTCGATATTCCACCAGGCAAACGGAAAGAGCGAAACTGCTCTCCGCGGCTCTTGCCCTCCTTCGGAAACTCCCCCTCCTGATCATCTCCATCCCTAACCGCCATCTCCTCTTCCCCCATCATCATCATCACCACCACGTCGCCCTAGTCCGACCCGATCCCCCGGCCAAAGCAGGGCATTGAGTGCTTTGCATTGCATTACACATCCCCAGCTGTCAAGGGCTATTACACACTATCCCCGTCCGCGGCCTCGTCCACCCCCACAAAGCACACCCAGCACCCCCTTCGCCGGTCGACCTGCCTTGCCTTAGCCTGCCTGGCCTGTACCGCAACGCCAGACCGACTCTCAAGATACCCTGATCCTACCTTGCCTTGCCTTGCTGTACCTCCAGTGGCCGCCCTGTCGACCCTGAACCTTGTTGTACATGAGCGAGTCGCCCGTGGCGCCAGGCCCGTCTCCGTCGTCGGCATATATTAGACATTCGCATCCTCACCAAACCATGTTGTCCCTCCATCCCCAGGACTTCCAGCCCCAGCCGCAGCACCACCACCAGTCCTACTACCACCCTCAACACTACCAGCCGGTGCCCTACCGTCACCAGCACTCACAGTCGCTACCGGTGCTCTCGTCGTCGCAACGTCTGCACCAGCAACCGCCACCGCCGCCGCCGCATCACCACTCGTTCCCCCAGCCAGCCCCTCAACACCACCAGCCGCATCACCACCAACAGTCTCTACCCCCGCCTGCCGACTTTTACACCCTCATGAGCATGGGCAGCCCGTCAATGCTCGAGACCATGACTACCGTGACCGCTGCCGCCGCCGCCGCCAAGCACCGCCAGCAACAGGATGCTTCGGTCGCCCAGGCGCTGGAGATTGCACGCGAGAGCCCCGACGGCGCGTCGGACCCGACCATTAGCAAGATCCTTGAGACCGCGCTGGCCGACATCTGGGGCAAGGTGCAGGCCCAGCCCGACTCCTACGTCATGACGCGCGACGAGTTCGCCGTCTTCAACTTTTTCCAGCACCGATTCCAGGGTGACAAGACAGCCATCTCCGCGCGGAAGCGGTACTGGGACAACGCCCGCGCTTGAATGGGTGATGATCCGGATGCCAGTCCGCGTTATTCCCCTCCCCTCCCCTCCTGTCGTCTGCCCGATCCGTGCTCCGGACAGGCTTTCCGAGTTCCTGGGACCCCGAGATCACCCATCTCGGATCACGACACCTTCAGCTGGCTCTGAAGAACCACCATGTCTCAGACCCCATCACCACTCGCAGCAATCATCCAAGCGCTACCTCGCTAAAACCCTCGAATTAGCTAACTGAGAGAGCGAGAGAAAAGTCTCTCAAATTGGGCTATTCCACTTATTAGCCCGTCAAAGCACAACCTAACCAACACCAACCCATGATCCCAGCCGCTCGCCCGCAGACGACAGGCAGCGCATTGATTATTTCCGCCGATAATCCCCATATGGCTCGTGCCGCCCCTCTCCCTCCCCTCCAAGACCCCTCCAAGACCCCTGGTCCTTGTTTCTTAAGGAAGCCTTCGACGATCCCATGGCGGGGGCCGTCCAGGCAAGGGAGGTTTTCCACGATGGTGGTCAAACGCAACAACACCCCGAAGAAAACGTGCCCCCGCTTCTGATGAGAAAAAGAGGCGCTGGTGGCTGCTTCGGGGCGGGGGGGATTTAGTTTATTGAATGCATGGTCTGGTCCATGACGAGGTCTTGGATCCTGGCTGCAGGGCCTTGACTCGTGTGCGCAGGGATGCTTACACGAGCACTCTGATTGTCTTCTTTCTTCCTCTTCGCATAACTGCTTGGACACCGTCACTTTCCAACGCGATATTTTTTGGGGGCAATGGAGTTAAATCTTGGTATTGCTGGACAGAGGCATAATCTATCCTCTTGTATAATAATGTACCTACTATTACCCACCTAGATATACCACAGCATACCCGCCCTTACATAGAGGGCACCTTTTGGGGTTCTTGGAATTCAACACTTGGACTTGAAGCTCTGTTTTCATTACTGTGACTTGCTCATAGTAAGAAAGGATAAAATATTCTCTCCTAGAGCTGGTTTTTATCTCATGTGCAACATTTCTCATGTGCTGGATTTTTGATTACAGCCACCTCCAGAAGTGGCAATGTAGGGACGGGAAGTGTCTTAGACATATGGACAAGCTCCGTGTAAGTGTAGATTAACTTTGCCAGCCCAACTATCTTCACGATACCGTGATGAGCCCAGCAGCAATCATAGACCCTCAATATAAAGAAGATCTGTCTTCTTCATTTCTCGCATCCCCTCCTTCGAAATGAAGTTCCCTTCACATCAACCTACTCCTCTTCAGCTCCATCTCTACAACGATGCGCTTTCCAATACTTCTCCTCCTCCCGCTCGTCGCAGCAGACGTTCTCCCCGCGCCCCCGAAAGTCCCCGGGCGCTTGAATCCCCTCGACCCGAATGTCGTCCCGGACGAGTTCGCCTGCGTGGCCCCCGCGGGCCCGGTGTTCAGTCCGGGAGGCCCTGTTGGGTTATCTCAGTGGCGGGTGCCTGAGGTGCCGCTCGAGGCGGATTGTCGGACGACGCTGGTGAAGAATAAGTTCCATGGTCCTGAGCAGGACTCGTTTGTTGGTGGGTGCCCTGCCCTCGTATACTGAGACGAACTGGCGGGCTAACAGAAACTGAAAAAAAGGAGAATACACCGTCCCGCCCTGCATGTTCAACCGCATCATCCTCAACCTCACAGCCCACTCCTCCCCCGGCCTTAGCCCCGACCGCCTCGCCACGCTGCACATCGGCGACGTCGAGATCTGGCGCACAACCACCGCGCAACCACGCCCACACGCCCCCGTCACATGGACCGCCTGGAAAGACGTCACGCCCTACCGCTCGCTCTTCAACGCCTCCCAGCCCGTGCGCTTCACCGTCCACGCCGAAGACAACATCACCGCCGACGCATACGCTTACACATCTGTCCTGCGCGTCGAGATCGAGGCGTCGTTTTTTCTCTGGCAGCCGAGGAATACGTTCCGCAAGCCTACGGGTGGGGGGAAGTGGCCGCCGAGTGAGGAGACGGAGGGTGTGTTTCCGAGGCCGCGCCCCGCGGATGTCGTTATGCCGATTGGGGATGCTGTCACGCTCCCGCGCAATATACACCGCGCGCATGTCGGGGTTGCGGCGACGGCGGTGGCGGGCGGGGACGATGAGTTCTGGTGGGCCCACGTGCCGGACCGGATGAGCGGCGGACTGGGGCCGGAGGTCGGCGCGCCGCTGCCGGGGGGATCGGCCTTCCGCGAGGTGCAGCTGTACATCGACGAGCAACTCGCAGGCATCGTGTGGCCGTTCCCGCTGGTGCGATCAGGAGGTGTAGCGCCGCCGTTGCATCGTCCACTGCTGCCGTTACAGGCATTGGATGTGCGAGATCTGGAGATGGACATCTCGCCGTGGGTGGGTTATCTCAGCGATGGGCAGGAGCATCACTTTACGTTACGAGCGTATGCAGTGGATGATTCGGTATCGCCAGCAAAGCTTAAGGAGTTGCCAGCGGCATCGTGGTCGCTAAATGGTAAGGTGTTTCTATGGTTGGACAGAGGTCTGCCGTCCATTACCAACGGGTCGATGCCATTGGTGAGCAAGAACACAGTGGTATTCGATCAGGATGCGAACAGCGCCCGTATTGAAGACAACGGCGAGCTGGAATACGAGGAAAAATTAAAGCGCTTTTTCGAAATCAAAGGACAGGTCATTGCTGCAAGTCGGCAGCACGAGGCTGTAGTCGAGCAGACTTTCTTTGGCAGGTCTTGGGGCCGACTCTCGGCTCAGGGGATCACCCACGTACTCTACTCCAACTACGATGGCAACACGTTGACCAAGCTTGACGGCGTTGAGGACTTCTACTCAAATTTCCAGTACCCCATCAAGGCACGTGTGACGTACGGCAAGACCGACGACTGCGAGGTCACCATCGACGCCAACCTGACCCAGCACATGAGCGTCTCTGCGCGGCACGCATCCGCTCTGCACACTGGCATCGAGCTTTGGCGGGAGTACTTTGACCCCGGCAGGCAGGAGTATACGAGTGGCATCAGCTCGACAGAATGGCGTCAGGGCCACGCCCTCTTTTGCGACCGGCCGAGCCCCGGCATGAGCACCGGATCAGCCACCGTAGAGGGAGGCTTCAAGCTCGGAGCCTATAATGCCTATTTCGGACGTCGTTCTGGTTATTGGCCCGATCCTGAGTTTTACAGCCGTGCTATTACGACAGTCAACGAGACCGTTGTTGCAGATTCAGTCGAGCTATACAAGCTCACCCGCCATTACGAGTTCAGGCATGATCAGAACACGCCGTTGGCGATCGAAAATGCGTCTGCGACTGGGCCGGACGGCTATGCGCCACTAGGCGCCCGGGCTCTCATGGGCAAGTTTGTGCCCGCAGACGGCCAGGATGACGACGAAGAGGAGAATGGAGATCAGGACATAGCCCAACAGGGAATTTCTGAGCTAGGTGCGGAGTTTGTGCCCGCGGACGTCCAAAATGACGAGGAGCAGGAGAATGAAAATCAGGGTATGGCCCAACAGGGAATCGCTGAGCCAGATCAGGAGCCAGATGAGGTCGAAAAGGCGGAAGAGATCGACACTCATCGACAAAACGGGGGACACAAGCATATTACCGTTAAGATAGGGGCGTCAGTATTTGGCAATTCGACAAAGAAAGTAAACGACGCAAATGAGAAAGCCGTTGGCGGAAGGTAGAATAGGAAACGCTCCAGGGCGCCTTGCTCAAAAAGGATGGCCCGCGCTCTGTTGACGACAGCAACAAAGAAGCGACATTGCTAGTTTAGTCACTAGGGAGGCTGATCTTTCCAAGGGAGGGTCACCAGCTGAGAATAGAGTTTGGTGTTGTTGGGGATAAATCGCATCGTGAATAGGGGGCTAGATAGTTGTTGGTGATGCCATCACGACAGTGAAAGGGGGGCCTACCAGTGCTCCCCTCCCCCTTCGCTTCTGCAGTAGCTATCGCGCCCGGCGAACTCTAACCCCTTCAGCATCCAAAACGGGATGAATAATCTCTTCGTAGGGTGAAGACACCACGGGACACATCGTCATGTGAGGAGTCGCGCCGTCTCAATTCATCATCACGGCGCAACTGAGGCCCCGCGGATGCTCGTGGGGGGCAACTCCCCGTCATGCTACAATCACCAGTGACGCCGTGTTCCTGGATTGAAGCGGCGCAGCTACCCGGGGCTTGAACTCTGAAACAATGGCCCATTGATGCTCAGTGGCTTGCGATTGGCGCGGACAGCGTGGAGAGGCGTAGCCCAGTCGAGGCTGGTTGGCGGAGCCGAGCCCGGGCACGAGGACGACGTCGTCCGCAGGGCGGGTGTCAAACTCAACGGCTGGACTACGGGGGCGTGTTGAGTCCTGGAACGCTGATCAGCTCCTGCTTGGGCGAGAGTGCTGCCGTGGGCAATTGCTCGCTTTGGCAACCTGTCGCCGAGAGGCCGACAACTAACGAGAGTCGCCGATTCCGCATTGGGAGCCCGAGGTCGAGTTGCCGAAGGAGAGAGTCAAAATCTCAGATCACGGAGCGTCCCGTGATGCCAGATCCGATGTGTCCATTTGCAATGGAGACATGTGGCAGTGCTGTTGGTCGTAAGGCTGGAGTCGAGAGTCGAGACACGGCGACGGCGGGCCCATCTGGCCAGGTGAAACAAGAGGCATCGAGGGTCTAGATTCTTCGATTCCAGTCTTGTGTGGTTTCCCCTGGATTGAGGGCTGGCCCTTGGCGCCTATTCAGAGACTGCGAACCGGGCTCCTGGAGCCCTGTGCGAAGCCCGAATGGGTCACCGAGGGCTCCGGAGGTTTGGTAACTCTGCGATGGAGAAAACCTTGTTGGAGATGCGCAAGAATGCTTCTAGAAGAATGCCTGATCGGGTATCGCGACTGGTGTACATCATGATGAATCGGCTCAAGAGAGTTTGTCGCAAGCCTGAAAGGAGCAAGATTTCGTCCATGAGCGCAATAGCGTTTCGACCATCAAAAGGCTATTTTGATCCATCTCATACCACACCCCCCTTCGCTCTCGCGAGATGGTGGCTTCGTAAGTACCACAAGTACTCGGTACTCGACGCCCTCCCTTTGTAATCGGGCTCGCTTTTCCAGGGTGACGACCCCCATGCTAGATATTTGGCGAGAGCTTGTTGCAGTGTAAGTTCGAGCCCAAGACAGGGACAATACCAGGTCTGCGGGAACATGAACCCGAGGGTCTGGCGTAACGCACTGGGTACCTCGTGTTTGGCAAAACTCTAAGCAAGACGGAGGACACGCTGGCAGAGTTTTGAGGGTTTTCGCGCCCCCGGCAGGTGGGCGGCGCAGCACGGTAAGGAGAGGCCGTGACGTAGTTGAGGCCGAGTGGGATGTCGTTTCACGATGCTCGCCGACGTCGCCATGAGTTGCTACGTGCTCGTCCTCAGCACTCCATCATGATCCTAGTATCGGATCTATCCAGAGATCGCGCTGCTGTGACGGATGACAGGTCTGACAGATTTGGCAGGACATTGACCAATGCAGTAGGCGGTCGCGTGTGTGCTTGCGCCCCCCTGAGACAGAGGACAAAGGCCATGCAAGGGAGGGCGGCTAAAAGGGAGGATGGGGTGTGGTGGGATGGCTGAATCAGTGAAAGGCTGGCGTTGGTGGTCGCACTCACGCGCGCATATGCATCCACAAAGAACCTCCCCTGAACGCTCCCATTCGCTCTCTCTCTAGCAATCCAACGGAAAGAAGGCTGTCATGTCGTAATTTCGCATTGCGCCAACTAGAGTCGATGGATTTCGAACCGCGTATCGCGATGCGGGTGACGGCACTCGCCAATCATCCACTACCTACCAACCGCAAGGTGGCCGCTGGCTTTGGCGACTCTTCAAACTCCTAATACGCATCCATGCTGCTAGTAGAGTGCATACGTAATGCCCTTGGAAACTTGTTGCCTTCGGGATCTCTCGCGGCCTTGCGCGGTTCCGACGGGATCCGGAGAAGCACGGGGATAACGTAGAGTTTGAGGCTATCACCAACTTTGAATTGCCTGCGGACTTCAGGGCAGCGATTCGCGTGCATCTCCGTCGGACATGGGCGCCGAGAGCATATCAATCGGCCTCAACCCGACTCCTTAACTCCTGACTCGACCGTCACGGGAGGCCAAGTCGGCAGTCGCAACATTGTTCGGTATGCTGGGAGGATCAGAGTTGAGCTGAAAAGAATGTTAATAAAGAGGGTCTCGTTCCCTGCAAACCTTGGGTTGAGTGTGCGGTGCGGCGAGCCCGGGCAATTGGAACTCAGGCGAAAGCTTCTCGGGCAGCAATCCAGACGGAAAGGTCACGCCGGCCGGAACACGGGCACGAGCAAGCGCTGAGTCGGCCGAGCACCCCGGGGCGCAGTTTCAGATGGAATTCATGGCGAAGCGTATCTGGAATCTGGCGATGCAGCATTCCTGAGAGGCTTGGAGGAGGAGGAATTGGGTCCCAGATGTCAAACTGCGAAGGAAGCGGCAGTCGATGGGCCGGTCGGATCGGCACAACTGCCGGGGTGAGTGATGCCTCCGGGCCGTCAGTTTGGCCGTCGCCTTGCCCTCTCTTGCCGATAGGTCCTCGGCTGCCTGCCGGGGCTCCAGGGCCCAAACAGGCGGCAATGGGCAGTTACAGGGCGTCCAACCCCGCTGCAGCTGCCAGGCACCTGCTATAACAGCGCCACATAGATTGGTCCACCCGCCAACCGCTGCGGCCAGCTCAGCCTGCCCAGGTTACAGCTGTGACAGCCCGGCAACCAACCACCACTGCAGCTCGGATGGGAACAATACGCGGCTGCTCGCGACAACGGGCGGCTGCAGAAACATGCATGCGTCTTGCAGATGCATAACAATGCAAAACGCTCCTTGAGGCTTCAGAGCTGTCGGAGACGTGGAAGACGGACTGGTCAATACTTATGCGGGAGGCGGTTTCCACAGCGGCGGATAAGGCCATGCATGAGACGACATCGAGAACCTGCAAAACAAATGCGTAGAATAGAAACAAGCAGGGGTTCAACAGCTGTCAATGGACGAGAGATTGTCTGTTATAGGTTTTAATGGTCAGCTGTCCTGCGTATTCGGAATCCATGCCCTGTTCCTGTCAATGCCTCCAGGTACCTTGGGCTCGACCCCTGGCTCCTTCCCCTCCATCGTTCCCTGAACTCGGCCGGTTGCTTGGTCAATGATCACGGGCTTCCAGAATCTTTGCCGCTCGCAACTCCTGCAATATCGTCCGCTCGTCTCCATCACCCCATTGCACTCAAGCACATCATTGCGAATCACGCGGGGCAGATTTCGTTAATTATCGAGCTGATCGTCTTCCACATCCCAGTTTACCTTGCACATTTACTTTCATCGACATTTCCACTCTGCGATAGCCTCACCCACATCACCAGCTTGTAAGCTATACCAGCACTAGCAACAACCTGGCAGCTCTCTCAACGCCATCATCCTCAATTCGTTCCTCACAACCAATTTTCACCACCCGTCGAGTGTCTCGACTACCACCGCCATGATGATTGGCATGGGTATGGTCAAGATGATCTTGCGCCTCACCGCGCTCCTCTTCACCCTCCTCCTCACAGCCCTCATCGGCAACGTGATTGCCTCCAACCGCGACGCTGCCGGCACAGCAACGACCGCTGTCAACTTTTGCATGTTCGTTGTCGTGCTCTCGTGGTGGGCCGCCATCATCGGCATTCTCGCATTCTTCGCATCAGCCATCCAGAAGCCGATCATCCAGCTGCCCTTCGACGGCCTCACCGTGCTCTTCACTTTCATTGCCGCTGTCGTGCTCTCCGCCAAGCTGCGCGTCGTCGACTGCGGTAACATCAACTCTAAGAAAGAACCCGGAGACTGGATCGCCTGGGGATCCGACAACGATGAGAAGAAATGCCGGGAGATTCAGGCCAGCGCCGTCTTCATGTGGTTTTTGTTTGGCTGCATCTCGGCGAGTTTGTTCTTCACCGTCAGGGATGCGCGGAGGGAGTTCCGGGGGTCTATACCATCTTCGCGGCCAAGCATGTCGCAGCTCGGTGTTTGAACCCGATACCCAGCCTATATCAACACCAAACATCAACAACAAAACGCCGTCCACGGCCTCTCTCATTCGAAAAGGGGGCCTGTTCGATCGACGTAGTCTGGCGCGCTGGGCAGCGTCCGGCACGAGCTGCATACTTCTGGCGCATTGGGGGAGCGGGATATATCATGTTAGCAAAGGCGAAGTGGCTGGCGATTTTCGTCGCATCAGCAATGTACGGATATGGGTAATGTCATCATGTACAAAAAGAGATTGATGAAGTCCACGGCTTCTCACAGACGAAGTCGAGGCTGGACCATGACTATGTAGTTAATTCAATTCTGTTATACGCACTTGTCTCTGTTTCTGGGGATGTCGTTGCTCATCGTCACGTTTGTGAACCAGCCGATTTGCCCGCATAGGGTTCGTCTAGTCTGGTCCCGCGAATTCAATCTCGTCGAAAGCGCCGTACTTGAGTTCCATGGATAATCTATTCTGAGTGGTTATACATGCATTACCTAAACACCGTGGTATGTAACCAATAAGTTTTCCCTGACGACCTGTCGTCAAAATCTAGCCATGCTGAGCTCGCTTTCCAGAAACGGTGACGTTGAGGAGCTCATTTATAGAGTAGCAGCCGTCGCGACTGCACCTGTGACCTTGAAGGCCTTTTTGTTCGTCCACCGGATATCGACATTATGCACCCATTCCATATATCTTGCCCAGCCTGTGAAGACAAAAGGGTCAGCAACCTATAACGCTCAGACACGGAGAAGAGAATGAAGTCAAGCTTACTCCAATACGCAAACTTCCGACCAAAGTACTTGCCCATCCAAGGCACAATCATCATTGTGAGAATGAGCTGGAGTTGCTCCAGACTGCGCTCCCACTCTGCTTGGGCGTCCGAATCGGCCTCGGAGTAGATGTCGTCGGTAGACATGGAAGGCAGGGAGTCGACCTCATCTTTGTCATCGGAGATAGCGACGTCGTGCAGATCGACGAGAGATTCTATAGGGGCGGCCATTGTGGCAGCTATAGGGAGATTCGAATGGCAGAGGCGGGATGGGAGATGGCCTGTATGAGGGGATGTCGAGGCGGTTGTTGAGCTTCGGAGAAGCTCGCCTTGAACGGTCGTCGAACTCGATGGAGATCACCCTCTACAGACAGCGAGCAGGCGACTTAATCTAGAGGATCAGCTGGCTTGAGCTCCAGACACGGCAGGAGATTACTCACCTTGCGGGCATTCGCATGGAAAGACACAACCGACAAGCACCGATAGCTTCGCATTACCCGAGGAGTCGTCGTTCTTGGGACTGGCGTTGCCTCATAGTAGCGCGGCCCAGGTCCAGTTCGGGCTGGGGTGCAACTTGGCACGGTCATTGGTCATAGATACAGTATCACATGATTCGTCACGTGGCGATAACACCGCTCAGTCAGCGAAGTCGACTCATAGCTTGCCCTCCCCATCAGAAGGTGTTCGATAGATTTCCCTCGCCCCTCCGACAACGCGCGCAGAGCCCGATAATCAACAGTTCGAGATCGCATCACCTGGACCAGGATCCCTTTGGTTTTCCGCGACACCGACTCCGCATTTCCCGCCGTTGGACGCTGTGCTGGTGCAGTGAGCGCAATCATGGCGACCACTGAAGTGAGTCCTGACCCTTCCAGTTAAGCCCTGTCTCGACAACTCCCCCTCCCACACTGCACTATTCCCTTCTTTTGCCCCTCCAAAGCCACCAAAAGGCCTGAATTTTACCCCACCATTCCCTGTCCAGTGGCCACCACCACCACACCTTCAACGCCGTGTGAACTTCGGGAGGCGATTTGTGCCCACTGAGTCACATCATCGAAACCTCGAAATCTTGGATCCTCCAATTTCTTACCGCCAAAGCAACAACTACGACCTCCTCCCATTCTTACGTACTAACCTAATTTCTTCTCTCTCTTCACAGGAAATTATCCCTGAGCGCAAAGCTCGCAAATCCGTTGCCTTTACCGACGAACAGGTCATTGTCGACGCCGACGGCTCCGTCACCATGGTGAATTCCACCGACGAAACGAAAGATACAGCTCTGTCGCACACGCCTCGTACGCCGCCGTTGTCTGCCGCCCTTGGAGCCTTTGCTGATCCCGTGAATCAAGCCGGTGCCGACGAACTTCCCCCTGCCGAGGATGGTGGCCTGGACCTTTCCCTACTGAAGAAAAAGAAGAAGAAGAAGACCAAGGACGCTGATGCCGCCGGCGACGATGCCGCCCCTGCCGAGGATGGTGGCCTCGACCTGAGCATGAAGAAGAAGAAGAAGAAGAAGGTCAAGGATGCTGGTGCCGAGGACGACGAGTTCACCGCCAAATTGAAGGAGCTCGAGGTCAAGGACACCGACGAAGTACCGGAGACCCAGGAACAGGATGGCGACATGGACACCGGCACGGGCATCTGGGCCCACGACGAGGACAAGGGCATCAACTTCGACCTCCTCCTGAACCGCTTCTTCAGCCAGCTGGCCCAGAAGAACCCGGACCACGCCCTCAGCGGCACCAAGAGCTACAAGATCCCCCCTCCGCAGTGTATGCGCGAAGGCAACCGAAAGACTGTCTTCGCCAACATTGCCGACATCTGCAAGCGCATGAAGCGAACCGAGGAGCACGTTACTGCGTACTTGTTTGCTGAGTTGGGTACAAGTGGTTCCGTTGACGGTAGCCGACGGCTTGTCATCAAGGGTCGCTTCCAGCAAAAACAGATTGAAAACGTCGTCCGAAAATACATCAGTAAGTCGATTTCTATACACATTTTTACACCTCTTTCGTCTTGATTCTCGCTCTAGGAGATGTGAATTGATGCTGACACGCAATTAGTCGAATACGTCACCTGCAAAACCTGCAAATCTCCCGACACCGAACTCAACAAGGGTGAGAACCGTCTGTACTTCATCACCTGCAACAACTGCGGTTCTCGCCGTAGTGTCACTGCCATCAAGACCGGTTTCTCCGCCCAGGTCGGCAAGCGAAGGAAGATGCAGGGTTAAGCGAACCCTCCCTTCCCTCCTCTTCCTTCGGTATATCCTTTCGATCTAGTTTCGGTTGGGCAGGCTTCATGGTGATGCACATTCTCTGGATGCAGTTCCGTTGATTTGAGGTTGGTGTGGGCATAGATTGGTCACGTGCGTGGTGTTCGCTCAACCTCAGGGGTTGAGCGGGGAGAAGACGCAAAAACAAAAGCAGGATGATGAACCATGAGGGGAATTTGGGCGATGGGGGCATGATGTGGCGCATGGGCTATACGTGTACTCGTAACGCCGGAACGAAGCAAGATTGATACTGTCATGAATGATGGAGGATGAATGTGATACCATGAACTTGGATTGATCAAGCATTCCGTAAACAAACTCCACCCCGTGTAATGATTGAGCGAGATGCCGTAACCAGTAAAACTTGCTGGTATGGTTTATAGGATTTGCTTGTGTATTTCAGGGGATCAGCGTTCAAGCGAGATACACGCATCTACACCTACAACTAAAGTGATAGCGTCTAGTAACAGTTGAAGTGATGCACCAAGAAATGACATTAAATATCCAAGTTCAACGTTAAATCGTCCAAATTCGTTCGACCGTCCCATTCTCTAAGGGCGGTCGTACCTATATGGAGAGATGGTACTGAATTACAAGCCCAGTTTACCGTCCCTTCCCTTCCCTATCTTTCCCTCCCCTTTAATTTTCCCCGTTCATACAAGAAAAAAGGTCGGATGATAATGTCGTCTTGTGTGTGTCAAGTGTGTGTTTCCCCCAACGCCGTACGAATGTTGTATCGTTTTGTGCAAAGCCCTCTCCTCCAGGAAAAGAATATCCCGCCCCTTACTGCATGCGGTTCTGGCGTTCCCGCTCGACCTCGTACATGAAGTCGAAGTAGCCCTTGTCGAAGTGGTGCACGCGCACGTAGCCATCTTCTCCGCCGCTGGCGTAGCTCTTGCCGGTAGGGTCGGCGGCGACGGTGTTGAGGGGACCGAAGTGACCTCGCACACGGCCAATCTCGTCCTCGAAGATCTTGTGGTAGAAACGCGCCTCGAACTTACCCTGTCGGGCGGAGGTTCGGGTGACGTCCATGGCAGCCTGACCACCTCCAAGGATGACGAAGTCCTTCTTAGGGGTAATGGTGGCGCTGTTGAGGGGAGTGTCGGCGGGGTAGGTCTTAAGGACTTCGAGGTCTCGGGCTGCAACAAGCTAAGGGGGGTATCAGTAAGAGCCTGCGATAGTATGATTCACAAATAGAACAAACCTTGGCAGTCTTGTCTTTGCAGGCAGTGATGAGGTAGGTTCGGTCGGGAGACCACTGGAGATCCACGATGGGCTGGTTGAGCTCGTGAATGGGGACGTTGTCGAGGAGGTCGCCGGTCTTGGCATCATACTGGCTGACGCTACCATCCTCGTGGCCAGCGATGATGTACTTGCTCAGGTTGCTCCAGCCAGCAACGGTAGCCTTGCTCTCGTCACACACGATAGTCAAAACCTTCTCGTCGCTCTGCTCAGCATCGACGTCGGGGTTGATATCCACGACCACGATGTTGCTCAAGTAGCCCATTCGCTTCTCAGTGACGCCCAGCAGCTTGGTGCCGTCCTCGTTGAACTCGACACGCTTGACGGCGGTAGGGAACTCCCACACCTTGAGGCAACGGCCAGTCTTGACCTCCCATAGACGGATGGTGTTGTCGGCCGAGCCGGAGGCGATCATGGTCGAGGTGGGGTCGACATCGACAGTCCAGATGGCACCGACATGGCCGTGGTACGTTCCGAGACGCTCGCCGTTGTGGGAGAACCAGACGCAAATCTGCTGGTCCTTGGAAACGGAGAAGATGAGATCGCCATCGAGGTTGTACCTATAAGAGAGAGGTCGACGGTTAGCGAGGGGTGGTCTCTGGGAATCTATCCAGCTATCTCAAGCCTCTACTCGGGCTATGGCCACGCTTTCGGGTCGCTGAGACGACAGATACACATACTTGATCTGGGTGAGCGCTCGCTCGTGACCCGCGAGGAGAATGGGTCTCATGGTGTCGGTATGGGTCGGGCTTCGAGGGGATGGTGGAGGAGTGAAGTTCGCGGAGGCTGATTATATGGCGAGGGCTTTCGCGATCGAATTTTTGGCGGATTGTGCGTTTTGGTGGGGCAAGAAAAGATCCCCCCTCCTTCCTGTGCACGTTTTCGCGGGGGGAGTCATCCTGACACGTGCCAGTTTCCGCTTTGGTCAGCAGAGCGGTGCAAATGTGGGAAAACACCATGATGCCTCCCCTCAGTTGCCTTCATTCATGAACTGTAAGAAGGCTCGTCGAACATTTTCGCCATGAAACAACGCTGTGCTAGGGCTCTGACTCATCTCATATGATTCAAGGCTCATTTCATGCTGTGCTGTGATTCCTGCGAAGATCCTATCTCATGAGCTCGCGCGCACCCAGCCCTTTGTCCTGAGGCATCAAAACCCCCTTAGTCCTCGGCGCTTTTCATCATGGAAATCGATCCACGCGCTTCTTCTCCTAGGTAATGACGCTATTCGCAGCAAGCTCAGGACCACCCGCCTAGTTCACGGCCTCGACCTCGTCCTCCGGCAATCCACTCCTTGACTCATCTGGACCATTCGATCCGTGGTGTCCTGGCTGGAGAAAATCTCGCCTCCTGTTCCAGCGGGAACGATGACTCGACAGAACCGTTATCAACTGGTCTGGCAATGACGACGCTCCTTGGCCCCATACAGCATTACTGAGACTCCTTCGTGACTCAAGCCATTCCTTTGACTCTTACTATTTTGTATGCGTTACCCTGTTAGAGTCCTGCAAGTTGTGTGTGTGATCAACAGAGTCACCACCAGAGGCGCATTATCCCTGCTTATACTATCTGCATTCGACCAATCCTTCCAGAAGTCGGCTTGTCAGAACCGACCGCGATTAGTCGAAAAGTCAGTCATCGCAATCCGCGCCTGCTATAGGTCGGTTCGCTAGGCCACCAGCCGACATCTCTGGCAGCGCGGCAAAACTTTGCCTGGAAGTCGATATGATACCCGCGCCTCGCGTCAATGCTCCTCATTGGACGAGACACATGCACATGTCGATGAAGGGTCGGCAGCTGTTGAATGCAGGCAGGCGATCACGAGAGCACAGCAGCAGAATTCGGGCGACAGCCGGGGCCCAGTCAGAAATCTGCCATTCACAGCGCTCGTCGGCAGTCTTCCGGTTGTGCGAATCTGCGGCTGCCGCCGTGCTGAACTCTGGCGGGAAAGCCCCCGAGGCTCGGGCTAGTTCCCCTCCAACTCCTCCTACCTGTCCCGCTCCCGATTCATCTCCGTTGAAAGAGACTGTTGCTCAGGCTTCATCTCTGCAACGCCTGGCCATTGGCTCCTCGCCGCTGCTTCGATCTGATTGCCGAGCCTCCTTGGCCAGTCCGAGACACGCTCCCCTCCAACGGCTCTTCTCATCCACCACTCCAGCGCCAGCTCCCGCCGCCATGGTCGCCACGAAGCTGGACGGCACGGCCATCGCCAAGGCCATTCGAGAGCGCCTGGCCAAAGAAGTTGCTGACAAGCAGAAGCTCAACCCGCGCTATCTGCCCAGCCTCAAGATCATCCAAGGTTCGTGCGCCCTCTTGAGCTCCCTCTTGTGTTGTGTATCGTCCACACTGACTCTTATCGCTGATAGTGGGTGACCGCTCTGATTCCAGTTCGTGAAGCCCTACCCCGCCGCCATGGTCATGACGGCCCAAAATCTCGAATATCACTGACAGAACCCCTCCAGCCACGTATGTTCGCATGAAGACCAAGGCTGCTCAAGAGGTAGGAAAAGAGTTCACACGCTTAATGGCCTAGCACTTACTAACAACGCCCCAGGCCGGTATCGCTTGTGAGCTGATTCACCTCCCTGAGTCCATCTCCGAGCCTGAGCTCCTGGACCGGATTCGTCGTCTCAACAACGACCCCTCAGTGCACGGCATTCTGGTCCAGCTGCCGCTCCCCAGTCACATCTCAGAGTATAACATCACCTCTGCTGTGGCTGATGAGAAGGACGTCGATGGCTTCGGCACCAACAACATCGGTGAGCTGGCCAAGCGCGGCGGCAAGCCCTACTTCATCCCTTGCACTCCCAAGGGTGTCATGTTCCTCCTCCAGGAGTCGGGTGTGGACCTGAAGGGCAAGAATGCCGTCGTTGTCGGACGAAGTGATATTGTCGGAAGCCCTGTCAGCTACCTGCTCCGGAATGCAGACGCTACTGTAACCGTCTGCCACTCGCGGACTCAGAATCTTCAGGAGTACCTAAAGAACGCTGATGTCGTCGTGGCTGCCATAGGCCAGCCCCAGTACATTCAAGGAGACTGGATCAAGCCTGGTGCCGTAGTCATTGACGTCGGTACTAACTTCCTCGAGGACTCCAGCAAGAAGTCGGGATACCGCCTTGTCGGTGATGTCGACTTCGAGGCCGCCTCGCAGGTCGCCTCGGCCATTACTCCGGTTCCCGGTGGTGTTGGTCCCATGACCGTCGCCATGTTGATGCAGAACGTCGTCGACGCCACAACCATGTACTTCGAGTCGCAGAAGCTGAGGAAGATCATCCCTCTACCTCTCAAGCTCGAAGAGTCTGTTCCCTCAGACATCGCCATCTCGCGAGCCCAGACTCCTAAGCAGATTACCCGCATTGCCGCAGAGGTTGGCATCGCCCCCCATGAGCTGGAGCCTTACGGTGCCTACAAGGCCAAGGTTGACCTCAGTCTGCTGAAGCGCCTTGAGCACCGACGTGACGGTCGGTACGTGGTGGTCACCGGTATTACTCCCACGCCTCTCGGTGAGGGCAAGTCCACCACAACCATGGGTCTTGCTCAGGCTCTGGGTGCCCATGTCGGACGTCTAACCTTTGCCAACGTCCGACAGCCTAGCCAGGGCCCTACCTTCGGTATCAAGGGTGGTGCTGCCGGTGGTGGTTATAGTCAAGTCATCCCCATGGACGAGTTCAACTTGCATCTGACTGGTGACATTCACGCCATCACCGCTGCCAACAACCTCCTCGCCGCTGCCATCGAAACTCGCATGTTCCACGAGAACACGCAGAAGGATGGTCCTCTCTACAGGCGTCTTGTGCCTACCAAGAACGGCAAGCGACAGTTCGCTCCTGTCATGTTCCGTCGACTGAAGAAGCTCGGCATCGACAAGACCGACCCCAACGAGCTTACTGAGGACGAGATCCACCGATTTGCCCGTCTGGATATCGACCCCGAGACCATCACCTGGAGGCGTGTGCTTGATGTCAACGACCGTCACCTTCGAGGAGTCACTGTGGGCACTGCCCCTACCGAGAAGGGCCAGACTCGCGAAACTGGCTTCGATATCTCCGTTGCCAGCGAATGCATGGCCATCCTCGCCCTGAGCACCAGCTTGGCTGATATGCGAGAACGCCTCGGCCGCATGGTCGTCGCCACTTCGCGAGGCGGTGACCCCGTGACTTGCGACGATCTCGGCGCTGGTGGTGCCCTGACTGCCCTCATGAAGGATGCTATCAAGCCCAACCTCATGCAAACGCTCGAAGGAACTCCTGTCTTCGTCCATGCCGGTCCCTTTGCTAACATTAGCATCGGTCAGAGCTCCATCCTTGCCGATAAGCTTGCGCTCAAGCTTGCCGGTACCGAGCCCGATGAGAATCATGACGAGAGTGCTGGCTTCGTCGTCACCGAGGCCGGTTTCGACTTCACCATGGGTGGTGAGCGATTCTTCAACATCAAGTGCCGAACCTCTGGACTCGTGCCAGATGTTGTCGTCGTCGTCGCGACGGTCCGCGCTCTCAAGGTGCACGGTGGCGGTCCTCCAATCACCCCTGGTGCTCCTTTGAACGCCGTCTACAGGGAGGAGAACGTCGATATCCTCCGAGCCGGCTGTATCAACCTCAAGAAGCATATCGCCAACGCCAAATCCTTCGGCGTCCCTGTCGTTGTCGCCATCAACAAGTTCTCGACCGATACCGAGGCAGAGATCGCCGTCGTCCGCGAAGAAGCCATCGCCGCAGGCGCTGAGGATGCTATCCTTGCCAACCACTGGGCCGAAGGTGGTAAGGGCGCTGTCGACCTGGCCAAGGGCGTTATCGCGGCCAGCGAGAAGCCCAAGAACTTTGCTCTTACGTATGACCTTGAGGGTACCGTGCACGAGCGCATTGAGGCCATCGGTCAGAAGATGTACGGCGCAGCCGCTGTTGAGTTCAGCGAGTTGGCGCAAAAGAAGGTGGACACGTACACCCGCCAGGGGTACGGAAACCTGCCAATCTGCGTGGCCAAGACGCAATACTCTCTTTCGCATGACCCTGATCTGAAGGGTGCGCCTACCGGTTTCACAGTTCCCATCCGCGATGTTCGGATGGCTGCCGGTGCCGGATACCTGTAAGTTTGGCAACATCTTCTCAGCATTTCTATTTCTAACTTTGAGTCTTAGGTATGCTTTGGCCGCTGATATCCAGACTATCCCGGGTCTGCCCACGGCCCCTGGTTACCTCAATGTCGACGTCGACACGGAGACGGGCGAGATTGACGGCCTCTTCTAAGAAAGAGAACTAATAAAACATTATACAGCCATATTTACTGGTGTAGATTATATAAACTCCTCAACTCAACGTGGGAAAAGTAGATGGCGAAGGCGTCATTTCAACATATGGAGGGCAGCAAGGATATAGGGGAAGCATTACGCATGTCTATGAACGATACCTAAAAATACAATCTATTCAAGATACGTATCTCATCTATCCAATGTGCTGTGTTTGCTAGGCTATAAGTCATTGTGCTTTAGATAATCACAAATGAGCCCTCCGGTGAACCCTCCGATCTGTAGTTGTCATCATCATGATAGACTCGCACATACTCCTGTTCAACCTCATCGTCTGCATCCTCATCCTCCTCGAAGAGATACAGCGGCGGAGCGTTTCCCATCACCTCACGTATAGGAACCTCCTCCCCGCGCAGAGGAAATCCTTCCAGCCTCTCCCACCTCACCACCTCAAACGGTGTACTCCGCGGTGATGTCGCAGCATCTGCATATCCATGCGGACTTGGTGACCGCAGTGCACCTATTGCAAAATCCATGGGCGGCGGGTGTCGGTGATTGTAGGGACGCCAGCGGCCGCCGTGGCTCGTCGGGATGAAGACGCCGCCGGCCAGGGCGCCCGCGCGGATGTAGGCGAGCAGGACGACGTCGCTGGCGAGGAGGGCGTGGGCTCGGGAGATCAGACGGTCGACTTCGGTGACGATGTCGGGAGGGGTGGGGGGTTGAGGACGGGGGCGACGGCGCGGGAAGAGGAAGGAGAAGAACGGCATTTGGGTGGCGGTTTTGGGAATGTAGACAAAGTTCTGTGTCTCTCAAGTGTTGTGGTGGTGATTTGTTGTTCGGTGTCAAGTTCGGGAGAGTTCATACAGTAGGGCGTGGGCTTGTCTGGTGAGGATGAGTGTGTTGATGCTGAGTGTCTGCGGTATGGTGTATACTGGACACAAAGCCATATGGTACACAAAGCTGAGGCTAGGCATAACTGTCGATGTTATGGTCTTGCCTCGATGTCATCAACTCCTCCTTCTGACCTTTCATAAACGTAATTGGACTGCCTACACGGGAACTTGCATCCCGCTGCTTAACACGATGTTGAAAGACCCTTTGTGTTATCAGGTGGGTACTTCTTTAATGGTATGTTTGATCTGTGATCAAACTAAGAGCATCCCCTTCTGACTAATTATTCGACTTAGGCAAAATTATATGAAGTGGATTATTCCAGCTCAAAGTAACTTCCCAGTCTGAGCGGTTGCTATCGGATACCGTTAACCTTAACCAAATCTCCGTGAAATTAACTTTTAAACCGGTCGTTACTGTCGTCGACAGAATACCCTTATGCGCTGAAGCTCGTTGGGTAATGATATACTTCCCTGGCTCACAAACAGTCTGATGCCCTTTGCTTACACACCCCTATCCCCGCTCAAGAAATTGCCCTATCAAGAGTATTCATCGAATATTAAGGTACATATGACGATTCTATATCGTTGCTTACGTCCGATCTAACTCGTCGTGATTATCCCTGAGTAGTAAACGAATCGCCAGTAGCTAACGCTCCAGATATTCTATTGTGATCTGTAAATGGTTGCCTATAAACCTAAAGCTTGGCCTCCGTGCTTTTGGGAGGTCTGTAAATTAAGTTCTGTCGATACCGAGCCCCATTGGTTTATTTGATCATGTATTGTAGTCAGGAGTGGCAGTACATGCTTCCCCAACTCCTCATTAACAGCCTTTCCTGCTGAAAGTTACTTTCAGGAAACAGATAACAGCTATAATGGAAGCTACGAAGAATTATTTCGAATCCCATCACAATTCCTATAAATCCAGTAAACCTCCCTGGCCTGGACTGCTCACCCATCTCACTCGTCTGTCACCTTTATACGCAATCCTACTCAAAGAACCTCTACTACTATTCGATACTATTCAACGGAATACTTTATACTCTCGCAGTCATGTCTTCAGTCTCTACCCTTCGTGGGTCGTCGACCACTGTTGCCGCCTGTCTCACCCAAGACAACAGCAGCAACAGCAACAAGGACGAGGGATGCACTACAAGCAGGGCTTCCTCGTCCACCCTTTCGGCTGAACCTGGTATCAACCGCCCTGCTGCTACCGAGAGCCTTGTCCAAAATGCGGAGGAGGAACCATTCGACTACTCCGACGAAGATGAAGGGTCGGAGCAAGTGGTTCAGCATCTTCAGCATCGGGAAAGGCTAGGTACTGTTCCATGTGTCGGCCTCCCCGAGGGCAGGCACACGCTGGTCATGAGGGCCTCCGAGCCCGCGCAAATCATCACCGAGAACATGAACATTCTGGTGACGCCGCGCACCGACACCACGGTGCTCGCGAGGATAACTTCCGTGGTCTCCCATCTCGCCATCCAGGAGCATGTCGGAGACCGTGTGGACACGGTCTTTTCTGTCTACATATCAGGACATCCCGAGGTGTAGCGAAGATTCACGTTCAGGTATGTGATATGGTCATCAGAGTATTAGCTCGACGTGTTAACTGATAAGATTGAAAGGTGGCTAGAGGTGGAAGTTACCGTCTGGCCTCTGGTTTTTTGTATGAGAATCCGACCATGTCATGATTTGGCTCATGGTTAAGGAGTCGGGTCAAAGTCAGGTTCAGCGTACGGGCCACCGATTGGGTTATTGGGAAAGGAACCCAATTTTGTCGTGAACTATCTCAAGAAATTGGGGTTTCCGCCTGGCCATGGCACCATTCGCGCGGGCTTAAAGCACCACGATCAGGTTACTCAACTTGGACGACACCTCAAAAACAACCTGGGAGGAGGTACAGACACCGCTGTACTTGACGCCATTCGTTCAGAAGTATATCCCTGGACGAGTTGACCTTGTCATTATATTATCAAAACAATCAACGCAAGCAACATCAACCCAGCCGATGATGGCACATCGAGTGAGCACAACAGGATGGTATCTGACACGACACCAAAAACAACAAATGCCGATGACAAGAATAACGACGAGACGAGGGACGAGGGTGAACCTGTTGTCGACGCTGAACCCGTCATCATGCATGACGACGCTGATCACACCCTGAGCGCCGACACCGATGACGAAGTGATCGCAACCCAGGAGAAGACGAGGTACAGGGCGGTCACCATGAGACAGCTACGGGAGCTATACGACAATCTCGACCAGCTCAACAAACGCATGTTTAAGTTGGAGACAACACAAAAGGCACAAGCCGACGCAATCACGTGGTGGAAGCAGATAGCCAAACAAGACCTGGAAGCCACTCGACACACAGTGAACAAGAAAATCATCCGACCAATGGAGTACATCGCAAAATTCGAAGTACGGGCAATACACAGGGCCGGACGCTTTTCCCTCGGATTGCCAAAAATTACACCAGGAGGGGAGCCGTCCATTCAGGGGGAGAAGGTGAAGCGAGACAACTCTAGGTGGTGGGTGGGTGTCGTCCGTGGGGGGGAAAAAAGCCAGATTCACTTGTCTTTCATGGAGGTGGTGGATGTCGAGGAAAGGGTTAAATTTACTTTTGTCTTTCCTAGGGGTATCGCTGAGCCACCCATGTAGGCGAAGAAAGTACAACCACGAACACACTACATAGACAATGCTTGTATTTCAACACATTAGTTCTTTCTAAAATTGAGTCTAGTGTGATCGGCGAGGACCACCCAGCGTCGATTGGTATTCATGGTAATGTAGGGTAAGCAAAGGGATGCTGAAAGGAAGATGTTCGTAACTTCCATATTACACATTTATTGAGATACCCCGTTAGGTAATCGAGAACATGCGCCTAGGACTGCTAATGAACATTCCGTCAACCTCGATTTTTCTTCGACCTGTCTATGTGCCAGCTTGCGACTGAATTCATCTCTCATCCTCGACTTCATACCCAGTGCTCAAAAGCGGCCTAGACCCGTGCAAGACCCTGCGGAACTGATCTCCGCTCCGGCTCGATTCCCGGACGGGCGCCATCTAAAGCTTCCAGCTATCACTCAGACCCCCGTCAAATCCGAAACAGAAATGTTAATGTGACGACCCCTTGTTTCTGTTTTGCTGGCAGTATCGATGGACCAACCGCCAGTTGACGTCAAGAGAAATCTGCTGACCCTTGGCCTTCTTACTCCTTCAACTTCATGACCTGACCTTGTCGAGTTCCAAGCTACAGCAAGAGCATTGCGCTGCTGCATCGTACAAGTGCGCCCCATTTTGCATGTGACGGCGTTTACATAGCCTAAACTCACTGCCCAATCTGTTGTCCTCCAATTGTTCGGATATCCGGGGGAGCTCATTGGGTTTGATCGAGTTTTCGACAACGTCAAGCAGACACGATGCATTCGATCCCGCTTCTCGCCATAGCTGCTCTGCTCTATGGTATCTACCAGTACATCTCCAGCCTGCAGCGCAGTATTGCTGCGGCCAAGAAGACAGGTCTTCCCTACATTGTTGCTCGTAAGCACCCGGACCCTCAGCTTATGATGCTGAATCAAAGTCCAATTACTAACGAGCTGTTCTGAAGCATGTTCTCCCATATTTTTGCCTTGGCAATTGACTCATAAGCTATGGATTCCCGTCATCAAACTCTTGCCGGAATCGTTATGGGAGGAATGGCTAGAGTAAGTTCTCGAGTCACCTGGCTCACTAGACGGTGCAGCTGATATCGCGACTTCCACAGTCCATTGATCCCCAACTTTACCTACCGCACTCGTCATGAACGCTTTGCGCGTCATGGCGACGTCTTCATCATTGTATCTCCTCGCATGCTGTTCCTCATGGCAAGTAACGCGGAGGCTATCAGCCAGTTTACTGCGCGACGCGAGCACTTCCCTAAGCTGACTGAGACTTACGAGATCTTGCGCCAATTCGGAGATAATGTTCTTGCGTCTGAGGGAGCCGTCTGGCGGATGCATCGCAAGGTGACTTCGGCGACGTTTAATGAGAAGAATGCAGCACTCGTGTTCAAGGAATCTATCCGACAGGCGCAAGGTCTCGTCAAATTCTGGACCGGATCGGACGGGACTCGTAGTGAGACCATTGATGACTTGGATCATGACACCATGAGATTGGCTCTCAACATCATCAGTTACGTCGGCTTTGGTTTGACGCTCCTCTGGCCCGGCGAGACGTTACCAGAGGGAACCGACCCGAACAAGGCTAAATACGGCTCCCTTGAACCCTTTGCAGGACACAAATTGAGTTTCGTGGATACCATGGCCATGGTATTGGAGTTGATTTTGTATCTTTTACTGGTGCCCCGCTGGCTATTAAGTATGCTCATCTTGGTGGTATTTTGGATTCGGAGTTTACTGACATGCCAACGCAGGGTTGATACCGACTAAGAAGACGCGTCTTGCTGCCGATGCTGGCGAAGACTTTGACAAGTACTTGAAAGAACTCATGGACGAGAAGATCGAAGAGACTCGCCGGGGCGAACACGTGGAAGGAATGGATCTCATGGGACAGCTTGTACGATCCAGCTACGGAGCACGGGATGCAGACGGGAACGTCACAGACAAGGAACGCGGTCTGAAGACCGGGACACTCTCGAGAAGCGATATTTTGGGCAACGCGTTCATCATGCTCGCTGCGGGCCACGAGACAACAGCAAACGCAATGCACTTCATTCTCGTGGAACTTGCGAACAATCCCGCGTCTCAACGGCGGTTGCAGAAGGACATTGACGAGATTCTGGGTGACAGCGACCCGAGCACCTGGGACTATGAGAGTCTCGTGAACCCCATGCTGGCTAGCATGCTTGGTGCCTGTATGAACGAGACGCTACGATTGATGCCGGCGGTGGTGGAAATCCCCAAGAAGGTGTCACCAAGCCAGGACCAGGTCATCAGCATCGACGGACAGAAACATGTGCTACCTAAGTGGACGGTGATATCTCTGGTCGCCGTCTCGGTTCACCGAAACCCCCGATACTGGCCATCGCGACCCAGCAAGATCCGGCCAGGCAAGGACGACGTGGAGGACTGGGTGCCGGAGAGATGGTTCCGGAAGAACGAGAACGGCCACAGCGAGGAGACAGAGCTGGAGAGGCAGCAGAGGACGGAGACGGACGCCGAAGACTTTGGGGGCTACGGCGGCCCTGACACGAGCGCGCAGCTCTTCCGGCCGGAGCGGGGCGCGTACATTCCATTCAGTGACGGACCGCGATCTTGCCTGGGCCGGCGAATTGCGCAGGTGGAGATTGTCGCGATCCTGGCGGTGCTGTTCCGGAGCTATAGCCTGGAGCTTGCGGTGGACGAGTGGGCGAGCGACGACGAGGTCAGCACAATGAGCCGGGCGAAGAAGACGGAGTTGTACAGCACGGCACAGGCGGCGAGCCGGGCCAAGATCAGCAGGGCGACGACGATTCTGACGCTTAAGCTGACGGGTGAACACATCCCCGTGCGGTTTATGAAGAGGGGACACGAGAGATTTGTCAGTTGGATTGATGAGTGATGAGCAAGAGGCATGTCATTGTGTGAGTAAACGTGGCATGAGAACGATGTACCTGTACGGATTACGGACTACTGTAGAATGTGCAAAATGAGATGGATGAATTGACGTGTACTACATGGACGAATGCGTGCGTATTGACGAGATGGTATTAGTTGGGCGGCTGTAGCGTAGGAGAGCAATGGCCGGAAAAGTGTAGGTGAAGCTACGCTTGTAATTGATTGGCCGCCCGAGGTCAGGTGAAATGAGGATGATGATGGGAGGCCGAGAAGAGGGAATTTGGAGGGAGATGAAATGTAAACAAGAAGGGACGAGTGCTTTTGTTGGGGAGAGCTAGGAGGGAGTTGCTGATGCGAGCGTCTACAAGTGGCATTGAGACTGGGAGGAAGATCTTCATCTACCGTACGTGTTGACGGGAATTGCTGCTGCTCATGAACCAAAGAGAGCAATTCTCCCAACGCGTAGAAGTCATTGATGAGGAGGGAGATTCACACGGGAACAGAAGAGGGTGAGTATTGCAATAAGCCAAGGCAGGCAGTCTTCAGACGGAAGAATAGAAAGATGCGCGGTGTTGGCGAGTACCTCGAGGCCGGTTTGTTTACATCGTCGGCGCAGGTCCTCTCTATTGTGAGTGGTCGAGTCCAGTCCAGGGCGGCAGTGGAGGTGGAGCGGCAGATGGATAGAAGTGGAAGCCGGCCATCACCCACCACAACACGTCGGTCGCTCCTCCCCCAGAAAAAAAACATAAACAACGCAGCGGCCACAGCGCCCGCCGGAAGTACCTTCCCACCTTAACACTTTATCGCTGCTGTCACCGCCTGGAACAACCCTCGCGCCGACGATACACCTCCAAGCTATCACAAGCATCCATCACCACCATCTTCTTCAGCCTCTCGCCGCCACTCACGCACGGGGCATTAAGCTGATTCAATTGCTGGTTTCTCGTTTTTATTCACTGCCGAATTCTCGACGCGCCCGGGCCTCTCCTCCTCCGCCGCGGAACATCGAAGAAGACGTCATGTCGACGACTAACAGCTGGCTGCGCGGCCAGCGCAAGAGCGATCTCGCCGTGTTGGCTGAGCAGATCGGACTGACAGGGTGAGTCCCCCAGACTGCTGCGCGCATCACCAGCATCGCTGCCGTCGATGCGCGAGCTTCCATGATTCATCGCGAGAGCTGCGACGCGCTTCCCCTCCTCCTCCTCCCCGCCAGGCCAGGCGCGGCGCGGCGCGATCCGAGGATGAGATGCACATGCACGCACGCACAGGACACGCTGGCTGACTGATGGCGCGCGCAGCTACGAGAGCTACAAGAAGTCGGAGCTCGAGACGGCGCTGGACGAGTTCCTCGCCGCCAACCAGACGCGGTTGGCGGGCAACTCGGACCTCACGGGCTACTACAACAGCCGCTCCAAGGCGCTGGGCTCGCCGGTGAAGCGCGAGAGCCGCGACGATGGCCTCAAGGTGGCTCGCCGGAGACAGACCAAGCTGGCCGAGGAGATCACGCCCGAGTGAGTATTGGATTGGATAGACTGGGAATCGCAACATGACATACTGACGACGGGCTGTCCCAGGAGCGACGACTCTGCCTCGCGCGCCCTGACATCTACGGCCACGGCGCTCGTGCAAACGCCCGGCCGCAGCCTCTCGCAAGTGGCCGCGCGCATCCCGCTGCCCGCGACGCCCGCCGACGTGGCCAACGCCGTCGACCGCTCGACCCTCGTGGTGCGCCAGCGCGTGTCCTCCATCTACCAGGAGAGCGGCATCACCGAGGCCAGCCACGCCACGCGCGAGGCCCTCAGCACCGTCACCAGCGTGCTCTTCGTCGTCGCCGCCTTCGAGCTGTATTACATCCGCGCCGGCATCCTCGGCGACACCTACGCCTTCACCATCCCCGCCGTGCCCGCCCTCGGCACCCCCGACTATCCCGTCTACCTGCCCGACATGTTCCTGCTGCTCACCTCGAGCTTCTGGTCGCCCGCCCTGACCTGGGCCCTGACCAGCGTCATCCTGCCCAGCCTGTTCGGCTACTTCTTCAACCTGAGCGCTACGAGCACTCCGCCCGCCCGTGGCCGTAAGGCGGCTGCCGCCGAGTACGTCGTCGACCCGCTGACCTTTAGCATCGTCAAGGCCCTCGTGTCCTATGTCGTCTACGGCCAGGGCGCGACGCTCGGTGGCCTGCTCTCCGAGTTCTCCATTGAGCGCTTGAATCTCGCCGTCTACGGCGGCTACAAGGGCATCCTCGTTGGCACCGCCATCACCGGCCTTGTCAGCATCTACGACGCCGTGCTGAGGAAGTAAGCGCGTCGCACCTCCGTGAGCTGGACATGTGGTCTATTCCGCCGTCTCAGCTTGCACGGTGAAGCACAAGGGGACGTACGTTCTGCTTTTCACGCGTTACTTTCCTCAACTCACTCCCTCCCCCTCCCCCCTCCCCGCCGGGAGTCGCAACGAGCTCTCACTGGCGTTCAGGGTGTTGACGGCGTCGCGGGGCTTCTTTTCGATTTTGCGTCTTGTTTCTTGCGCCGCTCGCTTGCTTGCTTGCTTTGCTATTATCGCCCAAACTATTATTTGCTGTATTTATTGATACCTTGGGTATTGCTCTCTCCCGTCAGGTCATGCGTAATGAGCCCTGGAGGAGGAATACTTTCTTGGGAAAAGGGATTGGTGCTGCTGTTTTGGGACGAATGCGGGAGGGGGGGAGGGGGCTATGATTGATGATGAAGTTTTGAGGGGAGGGGTTGGGTACGCATGTATGTGTGTTGGCTTGGGTAGGTAGGGTAGGATAGGATAGGGTACGACAGGGTTGGGGAAGGGAAACTTGTCTTTTCGGTTGGTTGAAATATATATGTTTTTTGTTCTTTGCATTTGATCATCCACGACTCACAATTTCCTCCTCTAATGGCAGTGCGAGACAACAGGCGCTTTCTCACGACACAAACACTCAAATAAGTCAGGGACACAAAATTATGAACGAATGTGATTTCCATTGAAGGCCTTTCTATATACGAAGCCATACCAGCTCCAAGCAAATCCGGAACGCCAGGAGCCGCTGTGTATCCGCGCTCCAAAGATGCATGCCGCCCATCCCGTGGTTGGTAAAGACCGCCCATGCTATGAAGTAACTAGAGTTAAAAGGGTGTAAAAGATCGTGAGTGTCCCGCGGGACGTCTATGTACTTTTGAGTAAGGAAATGAGAGAACGACGGTGAGAGAGAGAGAGAGTGTGTGTGCGTGTCTATGTGCATGTGTCGTGTAGTGTTGTAGTGAGTGGCTTGTGTGTGTGATGTCGAGTCGTTGAGTATCAGTGAACCCCTGAGTAGATGGGGGAAGTCTTAGGGCAGCAGCAGCAGCAGCAGGGCGTCTCGTCTAACCATCAACCGGATGCTCATACTTGATAGGATGAACCAGCATCCCACGCAAGCACATCCGGCCAGTGCCCTGCATCTCCTCGATCCTGCCACCCCTCTCAACGCCCTCGCCAGCCCGACCACCAAGCTTCCCGCGGCCGTCCTTCTGCGCATAGCCCAGCCAGCGCCGCCACAACAGGCCGGAGAACTCGCTGTTGAAGTACCAGCTCGCACCACGGTGGTTGTGCTCGTTGCGCAGGTCAAAGGGGCTGCCACGGCCCGACGTCGAGCCATCGCGGCCGCCGTTGAAGGCTGCGTCGATGTCGCCAAAGGGGCTCCAGGCGCGGTCCAGGAAGATGGGATGCGGCGCGTACGTCGCCTTGAAGCCGTGGTGCAGGGCGACCGAGGGCGGGAACATCTCGGAGAACATGGTGCGGTGGTGGCGCCAGACCTCCTCGTGCATGGCCATCAGGAGGCGGCGGCTGAGGCGCGAGGCCGTGATGATGGCGCAGCGACGGGGAGGGGGGGCGCGCCAGCCGGTGATATCGTAGGTGAAGACCCAGCCCGAGTCCTCGACGTCGAACATGGGGTTGAGCGTGATGAGGTCGGCGGCCTCGCCCACGCCGCATTGGCTCTGGTCGGGACGCGCTGAGCACGACTCGGGCATGGCGCTGCGGCCCTCCTCCTCGAAGCGCAGGGGCTTGCGGTCGTCAAAGTCCACAGGGCCGAAGACGGTGGTACGGCCTGACTTGACGGTATCGCGCTGGACCGTCGCCGTGAAGTTCTCCCACGAGCCGTGATACGCAGGAATGTAGTACTTGGCGCTGCGCTCCCAGAGAAGGGGTCGGGGCTGCTCGGCCGCCCAGCCGCCCACGCGGTCGAAGAACTCGTAGTAGCTGCCCAGGTAGCGCATGTCCATCTCCCAGTTCCAGAAGTGCTCGTACTCAGGGTGCTGCATGGCGAAGACCTGCAGCGGGAGGTGGGCGCTGCGGTAGATGCCGTGGACGTCGGCGTTGGACGGGTTGCTCAGCGGCGTGTCGAAGCGGCCCGGGTAGAAGAGCTTCATCTGCGACTCGCTCCAGAGCGTCACGAGGCTGCGGAACTCGGCGGGCACGTTGGCGTCGATGATCTCCTCCACCGTCTGGTCGTCTGAGAAGATGGGCAGGTCGGTGTTGCGAACCTGCATCAGGAGGTGCACCGCGTACTCGCCGCCCGATCGCAGCGACAGCTCGTTGATCATGGCCCGGAAGTTGAGGATGGCATGCTCCGTCCACCGGAACCCGGTGTAGGCCCGGACCACCACGGCGATGCGGCCCTTCTTCTCCGACGTCTCCTTCAGCTCGCCCGTCTCGTCGTCGATCTCACGGAAGCGGTGCTTGTTGGCCGCAAAGCAGCGATCTTGGGCATCTCCCCAGTCCATGAAGTTGTAGTCGATCTTGTCCGTCTCCTCCCAGACTGCTTGACTGCCCTCGCTCTCTGTGTCCCTGCCAACACCAGAACCTCCCTCGATCTTAGTGTAACCCAGTCCATATGGGCCATAACGGCCAAAACGATCAAAGCATACGTCGTCTCGCATTCCAAGAAGGTCGTAAGAGCCCAGTGCGGGGTCAGGCATGTGCTGGGGAACCCCATTGTACGCATAGATGTCAGGTGCCGGAATAGTGTTGTTGTAGTCCAGGTAGCACGTTTGCACATGATCCTTCTTGCTGTGATTATACGGGTTGTACTTTGTTGGCTTCGGTGTCTCCTTGACCTTCGGGGGCTTTGGAAGCGGCGCCTTCTGTGTCTTGTTAGGATACTCTGGGACATGTTGCGTCTTGGCAACCACGGTTTTAATGCCATGGAAGTAACCATCGAGACTACCAGAATGTTAGCAAGTTTCTTTGTAAATGATGTTTTGTCTCAAGAGATCCTTACTGAGGGAAACGCAGCCAGGGCATCTTCTTCAACTGCTCGTCCTTCTCTTTTTGCTCCTCCTCCGTCAATAGCTCTTCCTCCTCCTGAACCTCGAGCTTTCCATCACCATCAAAATCGCCAGTCACCACAACCATCTCCTCGTCATCCTGCAATGTGACTGTTGCAGTTGCATAATCCACGCCTGTCAGGCTCAGGCCAATGTGGTACCGGCCAACATCGACACCCTTGCCATCATTGGCTCGAAGCAAGCCAATGGTCCCTAGGAAGACGAGGGTGAGTGCCCATAATAGTACTCTTCGATAGAGGCAATGGCCCAACAAGGTTCGAACTCGAATTCTAGGCTTTGGCTTTTCTGGTATGTCGGGTATGTTGGCGTATGGCAGGATGGGCTCGCCTTTCCGGCATACTGATACCCGCGAGCTTGATCGACTGCTGATGGTGATGAAGGATGAACGCCGCGACATCGCAGATGTATCGGATCCAGCTCCAGGAAGCATATTGCTGATTATGGTCCTTCAAGTCGTGTGTGAAAATTTAAGTGACCTCGTGGGGGAGTCTGTGAACCAGGTCGGTCGTCATCGAAGGGATTAGATATAGTGAGTGAAGTCGTCGGTGTAGTCGAAATGTTTCAATTCTGGAAGAAGCGATTGACATTCGCCAAATAAATCCCGAACAAGGCAGTAATAGAAAAGATATTCGATGAGCAAGACAAGATGTCGACTTGCCCACTGAACAGAGGAATAGCACACGCAACGTCGGTCGGATGTCTTTGTCAGGCTTGTAGAGGGGAGCCTGCGAGAAAGAGAAGAGCTCTTGAACAACGAACAAGACAAGAAAGAAAATTACACTTTAGGGAATGAGAGTCGAGAATAAGCTTCACCAACCGGGAGGGATGGGAAGAGAGACGAGGAGAAAACGATCAAACACAAGAGAAACGGAAAGGTAAAGTCAATAATAACGTCGAGGACGGATAGCGTGACGAGGAGGCAGGGAGTTTTACCTTACCTCCACGCCGCCCGGGATCCTGTACGTATCGCTGATACATACACCACACGGCTTGATAGACGGACGGACATACGTACTGCCTTCTCCATAGAGAGTTCAGTTCTTCCCAAAGAAGTGGAGGTTGGCCAGTTGAGATCCCTGAAGCCGAACCAGGATCGCGTCGTCCACTCATCTGTCTCGAGACCGGACGTCTCATACGTCTTGCGTGCTGGGATAACTGGAGCCGGGCTCACCCCTCGCCGTCTTCACCTCCAGTTTCTTCCACGCTTGGGAAGCGATATTCAGGCTGGCCTGCCACATCCAGCAGAGGGGGAGGCAGCTCGAGCCCCATGCCATTCCGTCGTCTGTCTGCCATCGCGGCTGGGGCGTGCTGGAGCTCGCTGGAGCCTCTGGAGCCGCTGGATAGGGGAATGGCAGGGAAGATGGGGAACGAGATGGAAGATGTGCACCATCAGAACCCTGATCGGCGGAGCCTCAGCGTTTGGCTGGTGGAGAGCAGCAAGGGGCCATCCCTGGCCAGTGGCGAGTCGCCCTGAACGTGAGGTTTGGGTGTCTGCGGCCACCGCTGGCTGGCCGTCCCTGGCCCCATCCCCGTAGCCCCCCTGACACATTCTAGACGTTCCCCAAAGCTCCGAGACGTCGCTGCCACGCGTCCCTCCAGACGGACTGCGTACACACTGTGATCGCTGGCCCCGAGCCTGCGGTTGAAATGCTGTCTCGCAGTGAAGAGTCCAGCGATCGATCAGCTGCCAATGGTATGCTCCCAGGGCGGTAAACCCGTCCTCCAAGTGGGCGAGTATTGCGCGTCAACGGGTCTGCAAATTGAGACAGCGACTCAAGTGCACGCACAGTATTGAACGGCTGCCCAGACTCGGCCAAGACTGACATGACGTTTGCCTCCAAGAAGCGATCCCGTTTTAGAACGGAACACCCCATTCCGTAACGCAGTGCTGTTTCCCTCCGACAAAGACTGCAAGACAATCAGGAAGACGCCCAAAACAATGGTCCCTCGGGATCGACGGACGCCCGAATATTTGCTGCTTTGTTGATTGTGGAAACTGGAGCTCTACACGAGGCAGGGATTTTCCAACACCGACCTCTTCAAGGTTGACGTAGAGCACGCGATCAAGCTTTCCTGGCGCTCATTACCACTCTGGAGACAAGTCTGGCAGCGTGCCCCTCCTCCGAAACGAATCTTCTCCAGTGTTCAAGTGCCGCCGAGGACGTGTCGAGGTCTTGATCATCAGGCACAGTGACATCACAAAGGCTGATCCAGCCGCCGGGAGCCAGCGCAAAAAGAGGATCGCAACTTCGCGAACGCTTGCTCCGTCCGGGCGAAGAAGCTTGGCATTCCCTCAGCACATGGCATCTCTCACAGCAGCGAAACCCGCCAGTGCTGCCAAGCAGGGATGCCGCGTTCCAGGGCGGTCGAGGACGTCGAACAAGCTTCTGTGCCGCAGCCCGGGGGTCTCTCAGCGCCTTAGCCCAGGTCGAGGAACCCGGAGCCGCGCCGCCCACACACTGTCAAACTCCCTGCTATCGCTGCAAACTGAACTGAATTGCCCGTCGTTATATTTGGATCGTGCGGGTCCCCGCGGCAGTGGTAATCTCGGATTCCCCCACGGGCCAGGTCTGTTTGGCACTCTGCATCGCCCGTACGCGTGCGAGGGCAATCTGCTTGTCGGTGGCTGTCGTCAGAGATTATGATTATCTCGGGTCGACAGCGCAGGGGCGGTGATCTGGGGGCAGTGCTGAAGCTCGTGTCAAGGGAAGTCTCCTTTAACGGCATCGCCATGCTTAATCAGTCGAACACGGAGAGCTATGATTAGATGATCCGGCGGTGGATATTGGGACTCTTTCCAAGGTATGGACTTCAATGCGAGTTTGAAATCCAAGTAGAAATGATTCTTAGGAGGGAAATATGCTGTGCTTGAGTTCTTATGCATGTGATGTACTCCGTAGAAATTCGCAATAATGGTAAGTGCGGTTGTGGGCGCAGAAGGAAAGAGCCATCCATTATTTGTCTTGAGTATTATCAGCCTCCATCGACCATGCGACCGCCTCGTATTAATGTATGGAGAGACTCACCTTTCTTTTTATCTTCCTTGTCGAATAATTGTCGTTATTCCGTTGCGCCGATGTCGCCAAAGCACGACCACTGTCCTTCCCTCACTGGAGATTACCCTAGACATATCCAAGAAGCTCAGCCTTGTCTCTCAGATATCTCGGCAGCAACGGACGATGCTCGTCTTGTCTCTACCCGGCCGCCATGCGAGAAAAGTATTGTCTCTACTCTGGTCGCAGCCCCCAACGGTCCGTCGTTGGCAAACCCCATCTGGTCGAAGCTGGACCAAGCAGAAGCGGCCTTAAAGCCTCGACACATGCTGACCTCCGTTCAAAAAATGGCATCCACCAGCCTAGGTTCATATACTTCGCGGATCCTCCATGAACCTCATCCCTTCGTTGTAAGACGTCCTTAAAGCTGACGAATTGCTTGACAAGAGCTACACGAACCCTCTGTTTTTGAAAATTCAGAGAACGTCTCGCAGGTACCAAGGAGCGCAAGACAGGGATGCCCTTCATTTGCTCAGGCGTAAGGTTGAAAATTGCCATGGCTGTCAAAGGCTTCAACAAAGTGGCGTCTCCCAGACATCTCGTACAGACCATCTTGCCGTCCAAGAGGTCCAAGTAACGGGCGTCTCTAGCGTGCCTGGTACACGACGCACCTGACCCCCCCTTCGGAAAGACCGTATCGAGAAGAGAAGCCGGGGAATAGAGATGGAGTAACTTCGCCTTTCTGAGAGCATCCAAGACCGCGGGGATTTGCACCACAACGGTGCGATACTTTGACAAGAGCCCAACAGCATCCTTGCCGGCGAAGGATACTTGAGAAAACCGGACGAGGGATTGAAGGTCGAGATGGCTGACCACAATATCCAGGAGCTCTACCGGGAGCCTATTGAGAGCACCGAGAGAGCTATCTTCAAGACGTCGACCTGATGGTCGATATTTCGGGACCTCCTCTCGAGGTATTAGTGTCGGCGAAGGGTGTTCGGCCACATTCTCGTCAGGCCCCGTAGAAGACATAGTGACGGTGAGTTCGGAGTAGGAACGACTTTGATGCACCTGGAGAATCTACTGAAAGAGAGAGGAAAGAGTAAGAGTGACCATTATATAGGAGAGACCGTCAAGGCCATAACAGCCTTACGACGAGAACCTGGAAAGCCACAACGCCTCTATTAAAATTATTTTCTGTATGTATTTTTCCCTATTACCATGATCCTATTTATCCTTCCATATCATGTCAATCTGTTAGTTCGTGATCAAGTAATCCAAAAGTATCCTTCCCGCTTTTACCAAGTCTATGCCATGCTCCCCAAAACCATATTTTTGCCTCTTTTTTTCTATTCCCTACCTCACATAGTCTCCCTGTCCGTATCTTCATCCTCGTGTGCATCGTCTCTTCGTCCGCGGCCCTCCTCTTTCTTCGCCAAGGCTTTGGATAGAACCGCTTCGGACACCTTTTCCTCGTCTCTATGAGCTTGCGCCGCAAACTCAAGCTCGAGTTTTCTCTGTCGCTGGATTTCTTCTCTACGCCAATCCAGCTTCTCATCCAGCCTCTCTCTCCACTTCCCGCCCCAGAGGATGGCAGCGTAAGTTCCCGCGGCGGACACGAGGATGAAGCCTACCGTGATGGTCGTCCACCATCCGACGCCTATTGCGTCTACCACAGGCAACACTATGGCGCTTCCCACGCACCCTACAAGGTACCGCGTGAAGAAGTTGGCTGCGGCGACCTCGGGTCCGTGGCCAGGCATCACGTCAATGCAGTACGTGTTCAGTGACGGAAAGCAGAACAGCTGTGCAACGCCCTGAAGGAACATGGCAATGACTGGCACAGGGATCCCGCCGACGGCCTTCTCCACGGACCATCCGTAAACGAGCATGGAGCCTGGGATAATGATCCCGACGAACGGCATGACAGAACGAAGCCGATCTTCTGGTACTCGCACGCCTCCGCGTTTCTTGATCCAGTGTTTGACGGTGTAGTCGGCCCAGCGGCCGCCCCCAAAGGTACCCAGCAAGTATCCCACGCCAGGCGCCAGGTAGAACAGCCCCGAGAGCATAGGCGAGTCCAAGTGGAAACGAGGATTTAACACGTATCGAATTGGCGTGAGAAGCGTGTACATATTCCACGTGAGCGACGAGCTCGCCCCAGCAGTCAGAATGAGGTTCGGATAGCGGAAGAGCCGCAACACCTTCCAGGGGTTGACCATGCGACAGATGGCCTTGAACTTCTGCCACGCCGTTTGGCCTACTAAGTCGTCGATTCCTCGGTGGTGGCCGGTCTCGGGGATCAGGAAGAAGATGGCAATCACGCATACGCCTGCGAGTGCGCTCTGGAGCCAGAAGATGGTTCTCCATGACGAATAGGTTACGATGATGCCGCCCAGGAAGGGGCCAAACGCGGGACCGACGAGGGTGCCACTCATGAACCAACCCATGGCTGTTCCACGTTCGGTAGGTTTATAGATGTCACTATTCGGACATGTTATTCCCAGTTCAGATATTTGAATAGTCGATACTCACCCTATGCAGGCAGGCCCAATGAGAATAAAGGCGGTTCCTTCAAATGCCGACAGAGCTCTGAAGACGAAGAAGGACGCAAGATTCGGCGCCAGAGCCGTCGCCAGGCTCAGTAGGAAGAACACAATCCCTGTCAACAAGGTTATCTAGACAAGACAGCTCAGTATGCAACGTTCTCGACGCCAAAGCCGCCAGTGTCCATGAGATTGATCCTCAAGCACAAGTCCTCGGCAGCAAATCGAGCAGGCTTACCGGCCGTCGCCCAAACACCTGCGTCATGGGCCCCCAGAACAGCGGCGAGAAGCCCATGAAGGCCATGTAGGCGGCATTGCTGACGTTGATGATGCTCCCGGTGGTGTGGTAGGTGGCCGCGACCTCGGGCGTGGCAGCGAGCACTGAAGTGCTGGACACAGGCGACAGGAACGCGCAGGCGGAGAGCACTGTGACGATGATGGTCTTGCGCCGCTGCGAGAGCTTCTCGTAGATCTCGTCGCCGATTTCGTGGTATGGTTGTGGTGTCTGTGGCTCGAAGGCGTCGGGGCCTGAGATGTGTGAGGCCGTCTGGTACACTCGTGAGGTTGGGATGGGTTCGATGTTGAGTGAGGCGACGTCGGTGCGGCTCGAGGACGAGCTTGAGGGCCGGTCCGTCGTTTCTTGGCTCGGTGTAGTCTTCATGGTGGAGTGATGGGTATTAACGACGACAGGGTCATTCTAAGTGAGCGAGTAACAGTGCTAGGGACAACGTCCTCTTTATACGAACGAAGGTCTAGAAGGAATGATGATACACGAAAACCACCAGCGCATCCCAACAGCGCATTAACATCACTCGTTACAGTTTCGAAGTGTCAAAGACAAGCCACCGTAGTGGAGAGAAGAACGGGAAGAAAAAGTCTGGATCTATATCCCACGCCACGCCCTTAAGACTCCGCATGGATGCCCAATCTTCCACCAACAGCTTCGAAATCGGAACCCCTACATTGGGCGCATGACTCCCATAGGACCGAACATCGGGCTGCGAGACAGGAAATGGCCTTTTACGTAGCTGGGAAGTCTCTTCACGGAGGCGGTACGCCCGCGCTAGGCCCGGTCGGGGGAAGCCGAAGAATGTTTCCCGAGGGCGATCTTCTATCATCACGATGGATCTGTGAAGTTTTTCTCCCCGGCGTTTGCCCCCAGCAACACACTTCACTACATATCCCCACGGAGGTTCGAACTTCACCGACGATTGCCCATCTAACAAGTACACACACAATATACGCAATCTCTCGCCAAGCTGTCAATCGCTTTTGGATTCGAGGCTTGCGAATTAGCGGAATGGCATTTCCGGAGCGGTGCTCCATCCTCCGGACCCGCTCTTCGGGGGTTGACCGTCCGAGATGCGGCCAGTGCGCCAATCAGGGCTCGTTCCGGCGCCGGACTCGGCCCCCCTTGGATACGGATGCACGTTATCCGATGCGGCCATCGGAAAAGCAATTCGATGTCGGATAGGGATAAATGCCCAATTCTGCGTATTCGTCTTGAATATCAGGTGATGGACATGATTGATCCAACTTCATGATCATTTGGTACCTAATGCCTAATGGACAGGGTTTCTCTGATTTCCCTAACTCAGAAATCAAACTCAAAGTCAGTGCCACCTTGTCAATTCCATGTTCACATCGCATTGGAGCTTATTACTTTCATCAAAGTATCATTCATTGTCTGATCTAATAGTAATGCTTCCTGCGTCTACACAGGATTTCTACCAAATACGTTTTTCCAGTACGCCGTGAATGTGCCATCCCTGCCCTGTAAATGCAACCCATGCTCCATGCTATGCAAACACTCGCAAACAAAACCTCAACAGAAGTCCTCAAACAGGGGGTATCCCACCTTGATCCTCACAAACTCAACCCATAAGCTTCTGCACACGTTCCCGAATTACCCTGTCCACTGGTTGTCCTCCCCTCTGCACAACCACATTATCTCTGCCTCCAATCGTCACTACTCGCAGCCACTCCGGCGCCACCTCACTCGCAATCAACCGCACACAGTCCGCGCCCTCCTCCTTCGAAATGGGCGTGCGCAGCGAGTCGCGCAACCGCTCCAGGATGACTGCCATGGTGAACGCCTGGCGCGGCAGTGACACCGGGGTCGACAAGCTGAGCATTGAGATGGTCGCAGCAACATCCTCAACTCGTGCGAGTGCGGCCGTGCGGCGAAGTTCTGCGCTCGATGGTGGTAGGGGGCCGTTTGCGCGGGCGAGCTCCTTTTGGCGGATGCGGTCTAGGAGGCTGGTCTTTGAGTCCGCAAGTGTAGGCGTGGGAGCGGCCTTTGGGGATGGGCGTTTTTGGAATTCCTCGACGAGGAGATTGCCTCTAGCGAGGAGCGGGGGAAGGTCTTTCACACTAGCCTTGGCGATATTGGCGTGCGGGAGGTCCTTCAGGGAAAGGCTATCAAGTGAGATGTCGACAGCCATGGCCTCGGGATCTGATTGTCGACAGAGGCCCTCCAGGTTCGCACGGAAGCGCGCGTAAAGCGTCTTCGGGACAATGGGCGCGCCTGAGCTGGAAGTATGCTCGATGCAGATCTTCCCGCGGCCATAGTCGACAATGCTGAAAGGCGAGGCATCGTTTTCTGATGAGCCAGTGTGCAGGGCGATGCACCGTCGAATGTCGTCGATGGTGACATTGCGCTTCCCCCACGACCGAGTAACGCTGGGCAGAAAGGCCTTGACATCAACCGGCGCCCCAGAGCCGCTGTGGGCGATGTGGATGAGAATGGTCTTGACGAACGCCCTGTGCAAGTCTACCAGCTCGGCCAGATGAGGTGGCAGTGCCGTTTCTTCAACCCGAGCAGGCTTCTCCACCTTCTTGAAAGCTCCATCCAGCTTCGTCTGGACCTTCCTGCCCTGGTGCTTCGCCTTCGCCAGAACCGTTGTCTCAACAGGTCGATGGGCAACTTGGCTCCTTCGCGGCTCTGCCTTTGCAACCTTCTTCCCCCGAGTGACGACCTTCTTCACTGCCTGATGTTGCTGAAGTACTTGGGGTTCTTGCCGCCGACAGGTGCGCTTCACGGGACTGGGATCAGGGCCAGCCAGCTCGTCGTCACTAGGCGGGTAACTGACGGTGCGCCGTGTCAGTCGCGGGTGTTCCTCCTCATCGTCGGCGGCCTTTCTCTTGCGCGATGCAGGCGCAGCTGCGACGATGGACTTCTTGATGGAGGCGTCAAGGGAGGCAGGGCCTTTGGATACGCGGGCGAAGCTGCTGATAGACTGCGATGCGGCAGCGACGCTGCCCCTGGTCCTTGTCGCCGGGCGAGGCATCGTGAAGAGAAGGATCGAGCGTCGAAGACAAGAGAGTAGTAAAGCAGCGGTTTAGACAGTGGGAAAGCGCTGCTGGATCGGGTTGTCGAGTATAGAAGGCGCAGGGTTGAATGCTGGAAGGCGGGATGAAGGTGAAATTGGAAAGCTCAGTGCTGGTATGTGCAGTCGTCAAGGGAAACGCTGATGGAGATACCTTAGCGAAGCGGGTCAAGACGCGTCGGACCGCGACGGGCGCGTTTGCTGGCGCTGGACGCGTAAAGTGGTCGCGCTAAGGTACCTACAGGGCCGAGGTAAGGTACCTGCTCTAGCTGGACCGCGTTTAGCCCCCCCGCGCGCGCCAACTTACAGAGGTCACCTCAGGCACACTGTCTCCAAGTCTCTTGTACCTTGCTCTCATCAGCCGTGATCGACCCCGACAACACGTGGAAGAGCACCAGGATTGACTTTCAACCTCCGCGGCATGTCCCGGCACATCTCTCCTGTCCAAGCTTCTCCATCTAATCCCTGAACAACTCTTTGACCCGCGTCCGTCCGTCATACAGAACCTCGGCTGCTCTCTCGCCTTGCCCTACGTGCCATATGTCTTCTCACGATTAGCTTCCGTGCCCCGTTACCGCGGCGGCGATCCCGTGCATGTAACTACCGGCCTTGGGTCGTGCGCCTCCTGATGTTGGCTATATCAAGTACCTAGCACAGAGGACAAGATCGCCCGGCTATCCTAGACCGTTGATTTGACGTTGAACTGTGTTGCCCGGCGGTGGCTTGTGATGCAGCTACACGCGCCTGCTCAGCCGTAAATAAGCCCCAAGCTCTTGTGATATTTCGTCCTTATTGGATGCACATTGTCAATGCTTTGGGGCGACGCTGGTGAGTGGCTGCGGATGTCACATTTGATCACCCCCGATCCCATTCCGCTGCAGGCCTCAAAGTCGGCCGCTTCGCACATGCACACCGCTGATCGAGAGTGACTCACGGGTCCAAGCCCTATCAAAGCGGTCGCTTTATATCACGGCAATCTCACGTGTGATTCGCAATATCACTGCATCAGCGGTTGGAAGAGAAGAAAGTGATAGAATAAAGGAGTCAAGAGTAAGCACAAATTCCCGAATGCTCGCATATGCGTCCTTTCCGCCCATAGCCATAGTAGAAGAAGCAGTAAGATGAAAAGAAAGAAAAAACAGTCTTTGACTTTTTGTGTTTGAAATCCGGTGCCGTGCGCCCTCCCTCAGCTGTGCAGCGTCGCCGCCGTCTTAACCGTGTTCGTCAGGGACCCTGATCACTCCAATTACCAGCCATACATGCCCGCCTTGTCACCTCGAGACTCCAGACCGCTCCAGTATCAATTCCGGTCCAACGCCAATGTGCAGCAATCAATTCAAGTAAGGAAAAGCGTCGATGTGTGTGTGCCCTAGTCTGCTACGGCCTCCCCATCGTTTCCGGGGGGCGTAGGCGGAGTGCGGGCGTAGTTGTGACATGCTGTGCGTCCTGCGCATTGAATGCAGGGCCGCAGCTTAACGGCGGGCTGGAACGGTCCAATGCTCAGGTCTGAAGCTGACCGGACTAGGCGGGGGAGGCGCGGGCACGGTGTAGTCGTCTTCCTGAATGTGACGGATAGGTGTTGAGGGTCGGAAGTCCTTGGTCAGCGTGGCGTTGACGCTGGTATAGAGGTCCTGAGAGGTGAGGAGTCGCATACTCCGCTGGGGAGTAGGGACTACGAGGGGAACGGAAGCGTGACTGCTAGGCATCTTGATGGTGGGAATTCTGAAAAACGAGCGACTTGTCAGAAACTCGCATCCTCGAGCATGTGTCGCTGCCTTGTTTCTATTTCAACTTACATGAGATCGGCTTGCGTGTATTTGTGGGTATTCTGATGGAGAAGGCCCAGAGTGGCTGCGCCGGAGAGTTGTTGGGGAAGAAGTAAATCGGAAATCTACCGATGCGAACACGAGAGGAGGAAAAGTCTGATGCTTTATGATGGCGAGCCAGAGATTAATAAGAGGCGGCGAAGTCGGTCAAACAGCGGCCGTTGGATTATGTGGATTATCGGTGAGGCAAGAGCTGGCGATTGCGCTGCAGGTGTGCGTGATTCAAGGCGGCGGGTGTAAGTGCGTGCCTTCCTTTGTTGCAGCGGGCGGTCAGAGCTGACGATGGATGATGGCGAGACGAGAGATGACAAAGATGAAGGCAGTATGGAGAGAGTCAACAGAGTACGTCGATGGCAGCGAGAGTGTAAGAGGAAGAAGAAATATCAGCGAGAGTGTGGGCAGATAAGCAGTCAAGAGGAAGGCGTGGAAAGGAAAGCGAAGGCAGTTACGGTCACGGAATGTCCGGGGAGAGGGAAGGAAGGAAGGGCGGATATTTAAAGGGCAGGGCAGGAGAGGGAAGGAACAGGGCAACAGCTGGAAGGCAAGAGCAGGCAGGAGGAGCCTGACGGGACGGGGCAAACAAAACGGACGGGATCCCAGACGGTCTGAGCCTGTGAAAAGAATGGAAACAACCTGGACGGACGGGCGCCTCATCAGCCAGAAAAAGCCACATCAGGGAGTTGGGCAGAGCCGACGAGTCAATTGGCAGGGCGAGGGAGCGGCCAGAAGAAAAAAAAAAACCTGGGGAACGGGAACGGGACGCGGACGCTACATGGCACAAGGAGCGAGACTCCGGGACTGCGAGGTACCTCTTACAGGGGGGAGGGGCGTGTGTCTTGCAAAGGAAGATATCATTGTCCCAGCCCAGACAGGCTCCATGTGAATCCATGATAGCGAGACAGGGATCCCGCCGCAGAGAAGTTGAGAGGAAAGCGTCTCAGGCGCACTCCCGACGGGGCGGATGGACGCAGGCGTCTTAGCATCTGAGCCCAACAGGATCATGACTGGGCCAACTCAGCAAGCTGCAGTGAGGCCCCAAACCGGTAAAGGTAGGCTTCACCGGCGACATCGACCTGAGGGCGTCAAGAGCAAGAGACCTCAAACGGTGTCGAAGAGTGCAAGACTGGCCGTCCGTTCCCTCCCGTCGGGTATCACGCAGGCAGAGAGAGCCAGGGCTTTGCTTCTGACACGCACGTCTCGACAAGAAAAGCAAGGGGTGGGAATAGCCGGGCTGTGCTTGTGTGTGTGCTGTCTGATGGGCGTGGGATTGGATATTGGCCCGCTGAGGCACCGAGATCTCTTCTCTCACGGGCCAAGCATCCTCAGCGTCGGCATCTCAGCACGGAGAGAAAGCCCGAGAGAGAGATACCGAGGGCGCGTGGGGGGCGGACGAGACGAGACGAGACGAGTCAGCGAGATACAGGCATACAGGCTGAAGACTCGCTCGCTATACCCTGGCCGCGACGCCGAGCTCGGCAGCTCTGACATTTGGTACTTAGAGCCGAGCCCTTGTCTGGTCAACCTGACAGGAGGAGCCAAGAGCTTGAGCTTGAGCTTCTCCAGAATTCTTACGAGTACCTTACCATCCTTCTGGAACCCGAGGGAAAATGGGCTGCTTGGAAGCGCTACTGTCCCGGCCCAGCGGTTGAGGACAGCTGGAGCTCTCCTGGCTCCGTTTAGTGGGCATCATCATTTATTATTGTCACTATCCACGGAGTCCTCCGTTCAAGCTGGCACTATTGGGTTGCTATCATCCGCACTCGACTCAAACCGCGGCCGGTCAGGTATCAGCATATTTGCTTCTGGTGGCCTGATCCTGCTTGACAAGTCACCTCCAGGCTGCAACAGGCATTGTACATACGCGAGAGAGCAAACTTGCTTCTTCTCTCCCTCGTCTCTCCCCCCTGAGTGCCTTTCATTGCAAACGCCTTTCTTTTTCGTCTCCCGCTGGAAGAAAGCCCTCTCGTGCCACCCCTGCTTTCACCCCGTCTGGAGGATCTCGTTGGCGGTCGCAGAAATGTGCCACGGCCGCCCAGACGCTCCCGATGCCCGCAAGCACTGTCGAGGCATGCATCGCGGCGCCCAGCAGCAAATAGGGACGTGTCTGCCCCTTGCATGAAACCAACCCCCTATATCTCAGAGTCCTTTGCTCTTCATCTTTCTTCACACGGCGTTCTGTGGCGCTCGAATCAGAGAGCCCCGTCCCATCGTGTGCCAGAACAGGGCACAACCGCAGCAGGGGTTAGCAAATCGCGGCAGGATCCATTCTCCCGAGCCAGCGGGTGTTCTCTTCCCAAAACTCCGTAATAAGCGACTGAAGGACTGCTCCGGATATATGGAGTGTGCAGACGTCGTGCTACCCCTGACTGACGAGGACGTCTTCGGGACAGCCGTCCGACCCCCGTCCTGGGAGCCCGCGCTTCCGCCGTCTTCCAGAAGGAAAAAGAGGACAAGGACCTTCCGCTTCCCGCTGGAGCAGGAGTCAGGGCGAGATGAGGGCCAGGGGAGGGGGGCGTGTGTGCGTGCCCTACAGGATTATACTATACTGCATTGACGACGCAGTTGGAGACTCGGAGAGTGAGGCGGCAGACACATCATCGACCCGTCAGCTCTCCGGCAGGCAGGCAATCGGTCAGCTCAGCTCTCTCTATCTGTTTGCTTCAGCACCATGTCATCGTGCATGAGCCCCGACCTAACAGCCCTGTCCTCCACGCACACACTTCCCTGTCTTAGAGCCAACCGCACGACTCCAAGCAAGCCAGACAAACAACCTCTCCCGTCCTCACCGGCAGATACGAGAGACGCACAAGGTCTGACTGGCACGCAAACGGCCTGAGTCTCAGCTCTGCTCCCACCACCCACCCCCCTTGACCGCCCTCCCGATCCCCGCGCCAGCAGGCTTTCTCCCTCCCCGGGGATCCCATCCGGATGGTCGAGTTGCATGTACCTGCTGGAGGTGGAGTTGCCCAGGCTAGGTGAGTGTGGGGAGCGACGTTTTTGCGGAGAAGAAGGGGGAGGGGGACTAAATCCAGGAACGCGGACACGGGGCGGTTGAGCCGGGGGCCGCTGGATGGCTGGATGGATGGAGGAGGTGAGATGACATGACGAGTCAGTGCTCGCGTGCAGACTGAATGCTGTCAAGAGAGAAGATACCGTCTCGTCTCTTATCAGTTGCCTGTGCAGAGCGTGGGTGGCAGAGATATGGGTGACGGATGAGGCAACTGATGAAGCGATATCCATCCCGTCTCAGTCAGGCAGGTCTCTTCTATATCGCTGTCAGACAGCTCACTCGCGCCTCATTTCTCCCCCCTTGCTCTCCGTCCACTGGACAGTCCCTCCTCCGTCAGCACATCCAACCATCCATTGGGAAGCGCTCATCTCCTCTCGGCTGCCGTGCCACGCCCCCTCCCTTCCTCTCCCACTGGCGTGCCCAGCAACAATGTATCACACGCCATCTCTCACTTTCATCTTTCCCCCAAGCTCTAGCACCCGCGGAAGCCCATCCGGGCGCGGGAGACTGATTCATCGCCCGTCGATCCATCCACGAATAAGAAACAAAACAAGGTGCATTAGTGCTCCTCCTCCTTTACGCTCGTCCAAAGGTTGTTGTTTTATTTTCCTTGGCATGGCGGTTAGCTGCTGGGAGCTAATGGCCCGAAAAGAAGCACTCTAATAATATGGCGTCGTCGTTTCATCGTCACGGTGTGTATCACCAGCCACACGGGAGTGAGACGCTTCACCTGGTTGTTCAGCTCACCGCTATATCTATTCTATATGCTAGTCAGAAAAGATCCTCGCCCGTCTGGTAGGGAATGCCACGCGTCCTCTCCTAAACGGCCTTTTTCGCATTCCTCCCCCACACCGATCAGACACCCGTCCGTGGATCCGATCGGCCCAGCTCACTTGCAATTGCGGCAAGATCTTGATATTTGACACGCACATACTTCTTCGTGTCTTATGTCTGACGGTGCGGTATGTGACTGAGATAGCGGTGGGCTTGATTGTCATTGGGGTGTCAGACCTGATATGATATGACACTTGCCCCAGGCTTCGATGTGGACGTCTCACCTGGAGATGCATACCATACCTTGAGATGCATTATTGGTCTGTTTACAGTCGTGGGGAAGACGGGCATCACCACATCAACAATTTGACTTATCAGGTTCATGTCGTCATTGATTCAGGCTTATGTACAAGTAAGACCTCCGTACCTCCTCACGCCTTAGCCGCGTTCCCCGTCTGCGGCGTTGTCTTTGTCTTCCGCCTCGCCGGCTGGTACACATCATTGAAGTTCATCGCCACGCCAAGGAACCGCAGGTCGACGTCTGGCTGGTAGGCCAGGTCGCCGAGTAGGATTTGTAGCCGCGTACGGAACGATGCGCCCAGTCCGCGTAGCCGCTCCTGTAGCACGGGGAACTCGGATGCCACACCGGCAGTCAGGGGGTGCTGACCGTCGTCGTCTGGCCGTGTCGTCGTTGAGCGCACGTCGGCCTCCTGGCGTCGTGTGAAGTCAGATACACTCCAGCTGTACAGCCCGTCCACGGAGTCGCGATAGCTAAGCATAAAGCGGAGGATCTCACTCAGCTGCGCTAGGTACGAGTTGCGTTCGTCGTCGTCAGTGGGCGCCGCGCTATTGAGGCGGCGCTTCACCCCCAGGAGACCCTTGTGCGTGATGTCGGTGAGATACTGCGTGTGAGCGTTGATGAGGTCGTCCAGCGTGCAGTCCTCCTTCTGCGTCCGCTTCTGGAGCTCGCCCCAAGACGACTCGATCACTTCAAACAAGATGTAGTACTGGAGCTGGCCAACGAAGTGTATCATCTCTGCGAGCACTCCACGAGTCGACTTCCAGGTCTGGTTCACCGTCGGATCTGAGTTTTGCAAGACGCCTCTCGAACCGGTCATGCACTTCCGCCAGGTTGACAGCAGCGCAAACTCAACTCGCTTGATGCGCCAAAGGAAGTTGAAGACCTTGAGATATTGCCGGTTGCCCCATTCTGTGACCACCACGTCCACAGGTGCGTCGATCTTGTACTCCAGCGTGAAGCAGTCCCACCCGATATCTCCATGTGATAGTTGGAGCATACGCGCATCCAACCTTCGCAACACCTCTGGAGAATCGTATTGAGCATTCGATCCTCTGATGGCGTGCTCTAGCTGAGCTGTGAGAGTATGTCTGTACTGTGCCCCCGCGGGTCGATCTAGGTTTCCAGCGAGTGACTCCATCAACAGTGCAATGAAGTCGCCTTGTCCGAGGAGGATGTAGTTCTTCAATGCTTTCAAATGCTCAAAGAGGTGGAACTTGTTTGCCATCAGATCAATCAAGCGCTTCATGGTCGTCTTATAGGCCTCGTCAATCCATGCCTCAAGGGTCGCCGTGTCGCCGTACCTCAGCTCTTTTGAGGCGGCTTTTGAATAGTCTTCAACCCATAATGAGTCGCCGCAGCTATGACGGATGAAGTTGAGCGATTTGCCAATGAGAAACACTTTTTGTGCAAAGTCCTCTGTAATAATGCTTGGGATCATGTCGGCCGCGATCTCGTACTTGTCCTCCCAGACATTTCCAGCCCCTTTCTTCTTTGAAGTGTCCTTGTCTGGGGACTGTTCCCGCACGAAGAATTCTTGAAAAGGGTCCGAAAGCTCTCCGTCATAGATCCAGTGCCGGAGAATGTCGTAGAACGGTCGTGTAAAGCTTCCAAGGAGGCGCTCTGCAAAGGCCGCAACCACCGGGTCTCCGTGAGACGATGAGAAGCTGTGTATGAGAGAGATGAGCTGACCGCCCTTCTTCTTTTCTGATTCCTCCGCAATCAGACTCATCAACCGGAGTCCCATTGTCGCCTCTCGCGTCCACACTACGCATCTCTTCAAAGTAACCCCGGCTTTTCCGATGCCTGCACGTGGCGCGTCCTCATCTAGGGAAGCTAGAGCGCCTCTGATCTGACCCTCGAGTGTCGCAATCAAAGTCAGATATGACCGCAGCTCGCTGCTAATTGCAGCCCTGAGACTCTGACCCAGGAGCCCTGTAGCAGGTGTTTTGCAGAAGCCGTCTAGTCTCCGGTATAGTAACGAGGGTTCTGCCAGAGTATGTAGGAGGGAGACAAGAGGTAAGGGTAAAGTCGGGGGGAGTCGTAGGGTATCACTTTTTGCAAACGGTAGTGTTGTAGAGGAGAGGCCTTGGAGAGTGAACGGCAAGTCGCGTAGAATGACAGATTCAGGAGGGTCGATTTCGGAGTAGTTGTCGGCTAGAAGTGTGGACTTGAGGGAGACGTCTCGCTTCGGGGCTTCCGGTTTTGATTCCCCATCCTTTTCCGCGGGCTTCACTTCCTTGGGTAGTTTCTTGAGGCCGTCGGGCTGAAAGGCATCTCGGAACTGCTCCTCTTCGAGCTTCGACGCTTTCAGAGACCGCTCGCGTCCATGTCTCTTTATGGCGTCGCGGTTGATTGCATCTCGGTAGTTGGGCGCGGAGGGCTTGACAGGGCTGAGAGGGAGGGGTTCGTTGGGATCCGGGGAGTCGGCGAGTTGGTAGAGGAGATAGAGGATTGCCCACTTATGCTCGAGGACAGGAAGGGATAGGAGGCGAGAGTATAGGCTGGAGAATCGGAGAGCTTGACTCGGATTGGTCTGAATGAGCTTGCGCTTGATCAGGTCGGAGGCGTGGTTGACGTCGGAGGAGATGGCGGGCGAGGATGGGCTGCGGAGAGAGGCGTCAGTCCGTCACGTCTCAGACTGAGTGACACTGGTCTTGTCCTGGAGTAAAAACTCACCTCTCAATTATAGACTTTACAAGCTCGAAACAGGTGTCGTGCCGTTCCTGAGCGGCATCCTCGTCCTCGTTGGGGTCGCTGGGGATGAGGTGCGCTATCAGACTGTCGATGGCATTCGTTATGCGATCGGGAGCCATGACTGCATTGTCGCGATAAGGGGATGGAAGTCGCTTGTGGACAAGAAATACTGCAAGCGAAAGCGACTGGAGGCGAAGCACGGGGGGTTGTAGAAGCTTTGTTGAGGTGTGTTGGTGAGGTTTGCGAAAGCTGGTCCTGATATTGACCTTGTTGGCAGAACGCGCCCGCCAGACGCGACTGAGGGGAGCATTTTAGGCGCTGAGTGCTAGTGGGACGGCGGGCGAGGGGGCTGCCCCGGAACTGGAAAGTACTGGAGACCTGACGGCGCACGCATCGCCCGCCGACCCAAAAGTACAGGCTACCGTCTCCGGCCCGCCGCCTCCGTGTCCGTCTTGCTATCGGCAAATTCTTGACGACACTCCATCGCACGACCCGACCTCATCCTCCTTTGCGTCACCCGTCACCATCGATATCGCGGCGTCACGATGCCATTTCCATCGGACTGACTCCGAATTCCCGGTCGCATCACTCCTGCCGCTCGCTTCGTCCAACTCATGACCCTTTTTCGCGTCGCGCCGCGCCTCCACGCTGCACGCGCCAGCTTCGTTGATTTATCACAATCCTCCGCTCCACGAGCATCGATATCAGGATGCCCGACATCGACCCCGCGGCCCTGAGCCGCCCATCCGTCAGCCTCACCACGCCCATCCTCTCAACGAAGACCCTCACTGCTGCGACGCCTGGTTTGCCCAAGGTTACCAAGATTCCTGCGCGAATTGACCTCGAGCCCCTGTATACTGCGCTGAAGTCCGCCATCGGCTCCGAACAATGGGTTGTCTACAAGGAGTCTACGACTGAGTTCATGATCGGTAAGTTTGAAGGCGCATATGGTCTTGGGTCGCCCCCTCTGATAAAGCTGCATAGGGCGGTTGAATCAAAGCGAATATCACGAGCGCATCGATCCTATCCTGGCCGGCCCCGAAAAGGAACATCTTCACAATCAGCTCATAGCTGCCATCTACGGAAATGTCACCCGCGAAGTGCCAGACGTCGGGCTGGCCCCGTGGGTCAGTGCTAATGACAAGCCTGCGACGAATGCAACAAGCAAACCGGTGACTGGGGATGCCGCTGAACGGCGATTAAAGGGAGACGTGATGCAACTCCCTGCGCGAGATCGGAGGCGCATCAAGGATCTTGTTCACAATGATGTCGGTGACCCTGTCTCCATGACATACACTGTCACTGGGGCTTGTGCTAACTTGGAGTGCAGTGGGATCCCATGGAAAGCATATCAAACATGTTTCTGGAGAATCAACGAAAACCGTCAACTACCACGGATATGACTCCTGGGACTGCAGGGGGCATCAACAACATGAGTACGCGTTTCCATGATTTTCAACTTGCCAAGCATGCTAACCTGGTGCAGACTTCGATGTAGAGATTAGAAAGCGATTTGCCCAGCCCCTAGCCGTCGAGTCTGGCGAGTTCCCCGATGTCAACATGATCTCAGGGCGCATGTTGCCCCTATGCTACGAGGTCGGCCTACACGGCGGCCATACCACGGATGCGCCCCAGTTCATGTCGATTGCTGTGGAAACATTCATCAAAGAGGCCCTGACCGAAGTCTTCAGTCGAACCCGAAGTAACGCCCCTGGTGAATCAGGCAGCGCTGGCTTTGGCGTGGGCACAACTTGGATACAGACACATAAATACAAGCAGCAGCTCCGGGCTGAGGAGGAGGCCGCGCAACGTGGGGAGGTCACTCGCGATAAGAGCGGACTGTTGCCAGTCGAGTCCAAGGCTGCTGGCGAGCGAGGACCTCTGGGCATTGCAGACGTCCGGATTGCCCTTGAAATTGCCGACGCTGGCATGACACAATTCCCTGTCCTGACGACCTCAATCCTCAACGGGTGGCGGGAAGGAGAGCTAGAGAATTGGGACGACTATACCTGGGTTCACGGCCGAAGACCGATGGGCCATGTTGAAGAGATCCATACTGCGGGCGTCAATGGCGCAAACTCACACGCCTTGGCAAATGGTTACCCTGATGCCATGGACATCGACACCGAACTGACGTGGGAGGGTGCCGAGAATCAAGACACAGACATGCTCGACGGCGTGCTCGACTCTTGTTTAGCAGTGGGATCCTAGTGGGACGACTACGAGAAGCGCCCAGATGACGACATGAAAAAGCCAAGTATTAAGAAAGAACGGGACATGGAGTGACCAACACGCAACGCATAGGGTTACGAAAGGAGCAGGCGTTTACAAGGGCAGCCATGAATATCGAATCATGCGCTGTTGGAATTATATAGGGGATCGGAGGTGGTTGTTTGCATTTGCACGGCAACATCACACGGCGCTGGGGATCATGTTTGTTTTTCTGACTATGATTTTTGTTCTCCTTTGGAAGGGGGCTACCTGTTTTGTATTGTTGTTTGACTGGATGTCAGCTTTGGCTTTTACTTACTGTACTTGTACGCGATATTCACCATTGGGAGAAGTCGCCTGGCAGACGACAAGCGGTTTGGATGGGTGTTGGAGGGCTCTATGAGGGAGACGGCTTTGTGTACTTTACTACGACTGCGTTGTGTCTGGAACGATACCCGAGAGGCTGGATGCTATGATGGAGAGCGCCGAAAAGGGACAAAGGACAATGGTGGAGCGCTGGTCCAGATGGTTCTAGGTGATGGCCAGCATCTAATAGATGACGAATCAGGAAGGGCACGAGAGACAAAGACAGACAGAGAGTATTGTGTAGAGACAGAAAAGAAACAATTATTGAATGACTGGCCCTGAACTGAACTGAACTGTGAAAGATGCTTTGGCTCTAGGGAATGGCTCGATCCGGCGCCAAGTGGACGGGAGCTGGTGGTGATGCGGCGACGTCACGACAGACTAAGGACGGATCCGTGCTCAGCGACGACAGAAGCAAACAATAAGAAGAGCCGCTGTAAGACTGGATTGGCCAGTTAAGCATGGCCTGGGAGCCCTGGAGGAATGCGGAGAAGATTGGACGGTGCCTTAGCGGAGGAGCGATCTAGAAGCTATTCGATGGACCGGGTAGTTAGTCCCTGGGCAACAAGGACAACCTAATAAGCAGAAGCTCTACTAGCTGGAAGTCGAGGGTTGCTGGAGCGCCAGTAGTCACAGGGTAGAATGAAGGTGATGGGCAAGCACATCGTCACAAAGGTAGTTCCAGGACTGGTGAATGTGAACGATGGGGACAAGAGGATTGAGACTCACATGCAGGTCGCCACCCGCAAAGACGTCAGAGCTGCCATCAGCTAGGAGCTGCTAACGGGCAGGGATGAATGAGATGCCCACGGCTTCCACCTAGAGCTCTCGTAGCGGCCAGCCACTGCTCCCCTAGCTGTTGAACAGCTTTGCCTCCAGGCTCGACTGACAACGAATTGCGCCTAGCAGGATGGAGAACGCGCAGCGAGGACAGACATCACCGTGACTAACGGGATCTACGCGTGCGTACCGCATTCATCCAAGCCTAGTGATGGATCACAAGTCCCCCTCGCCTCGCCTCCCGGTCCCCGTCATCCCAGAGATCGTCCGCTTCCAGCAGCTGCACCGAAGAGCGCTGGAAGCGCTGGAAGGCCTGGCCGAAGCCCTGGAAGCCCGCTGGAACGGTGGCAGCCGCTGCTGGTTGGCCTGCCCGGTGCGTCCGGTGGCCCGTGCGCGACCTTCTAGAAAGCTTCTCTCAGGTGCGGCCCTTGCGCCGGTCGCCCTTGCCCTTGCTCACGCCGAACCTGCACCTGCCCCGCCCCACCCCGCTCCAGTGTCTGTCCTATTCCGTCCATCCAGCGTGCAGTCCCTCCTTCCACCTGTGAGTCCTCAAAGCGTCCAGGTCTCTCCTGCCTGTGAATCGCCTTCTAGCGTCCCTCCTGCTGTTTCTGCATCTGGAGCTGCCTTTCTCTTCTCCCATCCTCAAAGCCCTCTTAACTTCTCCCACATCCGTCCCGGATTCAACATCTACCACCATCAGCACTTCTTTCTTCTACTACTACTACTTCTGCGCTTCTGTCTGCGCTTCGTTTCCTTCTCCTCTCCCTTCAATCAGCTTTCTTCCTCCGCCTTCTCTTCGTCATCCACAGCACGCGCTTGGCCTAGCTCGGCCCGTGTAATGACCCCTCCTCCTCATCCGCCTTCTCCTCCGCTTGCTTAACGCCTGAACTCCATCGCCCGCACCTCCCTCTTTTCCTCACCGGAGAGAACTCGGCAGAAACTGGTCAAACACCGTGATCCTATGAGAAGCATCATCATCGAGACCGAGATCGACCCTCGAGCCCATTGTCAGGCCCTGCTCTTCGAGTGATAAAAAGTGAGTCCACCTCGCCCAGGCCGTTGCTCGCCCAGCCAGGGCGCCATTGATAGCTCGGCGCTATGCCTCTTCCTCGGCGCTCTCCAACACGCTACACGCTCGCCCTCCTTATTGCTTGGACGGTTCGTCCATCGATCGTCGCTCTGCTTTGGCCTCCTTTCCTCGCTCCAGCTGCTCGAACCCCAGCTGTCCATCTGCCGCCCACGCCACCATCCCCTCCCCGAAGCGCCGATCTTGCCCTGCTGCCCTCTTTCACGCTCCCGAGAGGCCCTGGTCAAAAAGCCCAGACCAAGCACCTCGATAGTGGCAGCTGTTTCCCACATCTCTCCATCCTTACCCGTCTTCAATTGTTCTCCGCAGACATCAACAGCCTTCGTCACAGCTTTGCTAACAGCTCCTCAGCTTGCCTGCCTCGCAGCTTCGCATCTCAGGGCGCTTAGGCAGCTGTAGGTCGAACCCCGCCCTCCCTGTCACGCTTCACGATCCTGCTTTCTCGCCCACGATTACATCCTCCTCCGCCACTCCTTACCCTTGAAGCTCTTCTATTCCCATGCCAACACCATAACTTGTTTTTCTCCCCTGCGATCTTGCGGCATGTCTCTACCCAAAGCATACCAACAAATCATTCAAGACCTCGATCAGCAGGTGCTATTGAACCATCCGTCTGACATCCTCCAGTTCTGTGCCGACTATTTCGCCGCGAGAATCGCCAGTGAACGGGCTGTCTCGAGCACCGGCCCCGAACCTACCAACACAGACCTAGACTCTGTCCCTCCCGACGAGCAAACAATGTCTGGCCCTTTCTCGAGCCCATTTGGGGCCAACAGCAATCCCTTTGGGGGCGATAGAACGCAACCCACCAGCAACCTCATGCATCGGGTAATCGAAGAAGACGAGAACGACGCCGTCACTTCGCCAACGAACCCGAGCTTTGGAGGCAACGCCGGCGCATCGCTCTTCTCGGGCCCCTTTGGCGGCGGCGATGCCTCCAATGACGCTCCCCCCTCGGCTAGAAGCCCCCCGAACCCCGACAGCTACCCCGCGCAATACAACTTCTCGCGACGAACGTCCGTCTCGGCCGAGTCCTTGAAGCCCAGCGCTGACTCGTATGACAACTGGTCGCCCCCTTTCCACGAGAAGACGCCCGATCAGCTCGAGCGTTTGAAGAAGGCTATCGAAGGAAACTTTTTATTCAACCACCTGGAAGATGAGCAGAGTGCCCAGATCCTCGGAGCATTGGTCGAGAAGCCCATTCCCGCTAAAGGTATCAAGGTAAGTTGAACTGAAGCAGAACACTGAGCTACGCTAAGCGTGTACTAACACTAAATTCAGGTTATCAGCCAAGGAGATGCAGGTGACTATTTCTATATTGTAGAGAGAGGATCCTTCGACGTATACGTCAATTCGACCGGCTCACTTCAGCCTGGTCCAGACGGCATGGGCCAGCAAGTGGGCAACATCCAGGCTGGCGGATCGTTTGGAGAACTGGCGCTCATGTACAACGCTCCCCGAGCCGCGACGGTCATCTCAGCTGAGTCGAACTGCAACCTCTGGGCTCTTGACCGTGTCACGTTCCGACGGATCCTTATGGAGTCGACGTTCGCCCGACGACGGATGTATGAGAGCTTCCTTGAGGAAGTGCCGCTCTTGTCAACACTGACGCCGTACGAGCGCTCCAAGATTGCCGACGCGCTGGAGACGCAGAAATTCTCCGCCGGAGATATCATCATTCGCGAGGGTGACCTTGGCCACGCCTTTTACCTGCTCGAGAGTGGCGAGGCGGACGCTTACAAGGGCGACCCCGACCACAAGGTCAAACATTACAGCAAGGGTGACTTTTTCGGTGAGCTGGCGTTGCTCAACGACGCGCCGCGAGCCGCTAGTGTCGTGGCCTCGTCGGATGTCAAGGTAGCCAGCCTCGGCAAGAATGCTTTCCAGCGACTCTTGGGGCCTGTGGAGGGTATTATGCGACGTACCAAGTACGAAGGAGTCAAGTCTGGGGTGGAGGAGATGGATCCGCTACACTCGGGATAAGATTGCAAGGGAAACTGGGTGAGAGCGCGGATATTATAGTGCATGGCTGGAACGGATTATGGACACGTATTGGCATATGGGGAGACACGGTCCCCCTTTTTGTGAGAGTGATAGGTCGGATATGGCAATGGGGTAAGGGACTCTCAGCTTGGACCGGATAGCTGGACAGTCGACAGGACGGATAAGTGGAATCGAGTGCCGGAAAGGGGGGGGTTGTGTAGGCGTTTCAAGAGGACATCTTCCCTTACCTTCTCTTCCTAAGATAACACGGCTATGAGCAGATACCTTTTGTTGACATGCTTTCAAGATTGGTCCCGAGCTCCAGCTGTCTTTGTGTCTGTTGTATTCATGCAAGGTAGTTTGTTCTATTTTGACGACTGGTAGTGGTCCTCCTTGTCGAGTTGCAAACCTGTTGGTATCAAAACGCCGTGACTTGTCCGTCATGCCCTACTTCCAGAGTCCATCCGTATAACCCTCTGCATCCCTTTTTCAAAATGTCGTGTTCCTTCTTTTCACGCATCTTCCTTGGCCGCACCACCACCCTCCGCCGCCGCCCTCCTCCTCAACTCAGCTCGAATCTGTTCCCTCACTTCCTGCACCGCAACCTCCGTCTCCAACACCCTACCCACGCCCTCCCTCCACGCCTTCTCCAGGCCCTCCATCTCGGCCCTCACAGCCTCCTGCCTACTCCGCCGCTCAATATTCAACACATCAACATCGCGCTTCGTGGCCGCGAGTTCGCGCTCCAGGGCCGCGAGCTCGGCCTCCAGCGCGTGGTTGTGCAGCAGCCAGGCGTGCTTGCCGTGCGCGTCGAGCAGCGCGAGGTTGGCGAGGCGGGTGGTCAGATGGGTGTGTGCGGTTGCGGTGGGGGCGAGGGTCGTGGGTGAGGCGTAGGGGGTTAGGTCTAGGGGCGGGATGGTGGTTCGGGGGGAGGGGGGGGGTTGGGAGGATGGAGGAGAGGTTTTGGTGGCTTCGGCGGCGATGAGGGCGTGGGCTGAGGCGAGGGCGCCGGGGGAGGGGGGCGTGTCGATGTCTGGGTGGTGTTAGGTGGTGGTGAGTTCAAGAGGGAGGGAGACGTACAGGGGAGAGATTCGTGGAAGGCAGGTTGGAGACTCATGATGGCGGGTTTTGGTGTTGAGTTTGTCGATGTGTTGTTTCAGTGCCGAAGCGGGATTGTGTCACCACTTCTTCGTCGTCACCTTTCGCGTCAGATCGCTCGTAATCTGCTTTGTGCACTCAATCGAATCGCACTTCACACAGCTCGTCTCCGCGAAGCCTCTTCCCAATCTCATCGATCGCGCTCAGAAAAGATATCCGATATCGAACATCCCCGCTAAAACATTCTTCCGCGCCCGCCCGGCCCCCAGTGGATTCCGCACGGACCACCCCCGCAAGCCGGGCTCCTGCACCGCGATAAGCCCAAACAGACGTCACCACCGTGTGTGCTTTATCGTCGGGAACGTCTCTGTGCAATTGGAGGCGCACAACGAGAAAGGGAATCAGAGTTTCATAGGCCCGGTCGGGATTGGATGGCGGCTGGCTCGGGAGGGCGGACTAGTGATTGGGCGATCGGTCTGTTGGTGGTGGCAGTGGAAAGCGGGGTTGCTGAGCTGCGGGCGGGAGGCGAGAGTTTGGAGGGTGCGCTGGTTGGGTATCTTCAGGGGGAGGGTGGGAGAGTTTTGGTGAGAGATTTGATTGCCGTGGTCGATGATGATTGAGTGTGCATCAGCTGCTTCGTCATTCTCAGTTGGGCATCACCGCATTCAACATCACGTTGCATGTTGGAGACGAAGCGTGTGATACAGGATGTCCATGCATCCTTCATCAGTTTGGGTAGCTACCTAGGCAGATGTACGTAGGAGCTACGCTGGTGATACATAGTACAGGTCACATTGTGCCATGCTTATCGCTTGGGCAACTGTAATGACCATCCTCATCAAGTTCTTCTTCCTCCCATCGAGATCAGCAACGTCTCGGTATGCCATCGTCAAAAAAGGGTCCCTGCAAAAACTCCGCCCGCCCCGTCCGGTCCAGTCCAACCCGTAAAAGGCCCATGCCGCCCTGTGAACAGTGTTTTCGTTTCATTTCATATCGTTTCGTTCCCGCGTGGGGAGGGTTGCAAGTAGATAGTTATAACACCAAAGAAGAGAAGCTCCATCCACCGTTGGACTGCCAGCCGATAAAACAACCATAAAAGGCACAGTAAATAACAATTAAAACAAGAGTGCGGACCCTGTCATCAGACTCTGACTACCTCAACCGGTGATCTCCGGACTGTGGAAGGCAAGTCGTCGTTGATGTCGAGGAAGCACTTAGGCCGACGAGGAGCGGCCGCTCTCAGACGAGTCCGTCTTGGCCAGCTCCTCGCCATTGTCGTCATCGGTCGGGCCGTGAAGCTCCTCCTCGAAGACAGGCTCGGGTTCATTGACCTCGAACTTGGTCTTGAAGTCAGAGACGTGGTGCGACACGGTGCTGCTGTTGGAGCGGCGGCGAGCATTGGTGAAGCGGAAGTCCTCGTCCGCGATGTCGTCACCAACGGTACCCCTGCGATCAAACCGTGTAAGTCAGGGCCCACGATGCTGATTCAGAGTGCGTCATGACTTACCAGTTACCTCGGCCAGAGCCGTCTTTCTTCATCTTCTTGGGGTCCACATCGAGATGACCATGCTTCGCAAAGAAGCGTGGCAGATGCTCCGAGGGGGCGGCAGTGCCGTCGGCGAGACCCTTGTGGTCACGGTCGTTGGCCTTGTGGGAGCGAGTCACTGCAGGGGTGAAACGACGACGTTAGTGACTATTGTTCTTGACACCTCTAGGGACTTTGTAGCACGGGATGAAGGGGTCTGTCTAACTCTTTGAAAGGGGAATTTGTGGAAGGTTCCGAATAGCAGGTCAATGGATTCGTGATGGGAGATGATGAAGGGGGTAGAACAGTTGCGGGGCTGATAGTCTGGGGAGGAGGATGGTTTTGTAGGGGACGGAATGCACCGTCCAGCGCCAGCAGGGGGGGCCTCGAGACAGTGTGCATCTGAGACAGGGCGTGCAAGGAGACGGAGTACTTGGGGTGATGCGGGGTTGGAGTCGCTGACGGCCTGAAGGCGCATGTACTGAACGGCGGACGGGAGGCGAGAAGGTCTGGCCCGGAGATGGACCGATCGGAGGAGAGGGAACGGAAGAAGCGAAACTTACTTTTTCGGCAGTGCAGGATGGGAATTGAATTGAATTGAGGCGACAGCTCGATGGAGGCTGTGTATGAGAGGACTCGAAGTGTAATGGGACAGAGAGACAGAGAGGTGTGTCAATGGGATGGAGAGCTGAGTGTCGTAGATGTCGTCCTGTGTGAGCGGTCAAATCACACTCGCCAGAATCGTAGATCGTCAGGTGGAAGGAGTAGGTAGATGTCAAGTCAACGAGATGTCAATCAGATAGATGATCAAAGAGAGAGCCCAAGACACGAGATGCTGCCAGCTTTATATCCCAAGGTGTCACGCGAGGCACGGCCGGCGATGGCATCACTTGGGGGCCAATCAGCTCATCCATTGGCTGGCGATTGAGTCAGCGTCGAATCGGGCCCGGGCGTTTTCCCCAGCGCGAATGTCCACTGTGCGTGCCACTGCAGGCGAGAGCATTGGGTCCATCCTCGTGGCCTAAGTGCGCCTGCGCCTGGACGGGGCGATCGCGTGACCTGACGCAAGCAGCCTGGGTCCGTTCCTGCCCTCACTGTGTGATGCTTGAGGGGGTAGCTGTCTGGGAGTGCCTGCCTCAAACGGTGCAATTGGGACGCTGCAGCCCCGTGTCAACGCCTGCAATTGCTGCTGCCATTGCCCCAATTGCACTGCTCCTTCAGGCTGCTTTCAATGGCTTTCCGTCGCTGCCCTGCTGGCCCTCAGCTGCAGCTCCAGCTTCCCCCCAACAAGCTGCCGTCCAGGAGCTCTCGACTCCATAATAGCACCTGTTCAGTGGATCCCCCCGCCTGCCCAGCTGACCTCTCGCCTCCGTTCCGTCCAGGTCCCTTCCTGCCTTCCTCCGTTGCCGCAACCTCGTCTAGAACAGAGCTCGAGACTCCTCCTCGCTTCCGGTGCCCGAATCGGGGCTCCCATTGGATTGCAACCCGTACTGACTGATGGGCGTCAACACCGCTCTACTGCCAGCATCGGAAGGCACCTCAGGCAAGGCAATTGCGGGTCTGGGGTACGCAGGTACCGGCGCCGCGCTAGGCTGGTCGGCAGCTCTGGCCCTCCCGAACGATATCGGACCCCGGATCCGCCGTGACGAAATGTGGCCGATGCCGCCGTGAAGCTCTGTCTGACTGACGACGCATCGTGCTTGCCTCGACATCCAAGGCACGGGGGCATCTCATCTCATTGTTGCCTATCACTCACAATGGCAAGGTTCGCTTGACGAGACATTCTGCGCGGCAACAGGCCTCTTCTCTCCGTCAGGGGCTCAGCCACATGACCTTCCTCTTCACCGTGACAATCACCCCAACCACCCAACCACCCCCTGTCCGCCCAATCTCCTCCTCTGACGACATCGCCAGAGCCTCATCTCACGCGTCCCAATCTCATCCCCATCCGGGCCTTCTCCGTGCCCCAACATGACATCGCGTTGGCAGGCAGCCTTGCCCCGTGACTTCAGGCTCAATCCCACGACCCGGCCCTTCGGCCCCACTGCCCGGGACCTTTCGGCGGCCAAGGACAAGTGTCTGCATCTCAATGGGCTTTTCTCCTCTGCTGCGAATCTCCAGATGTCCAGCAGCTTCTCCCATGGCTCACTGCCGTAGCTTCGAGATCGGTGCCTTTCCTATCTCTCGACTAAAAGACCCCACTCGTCGATCCAGAACTCCATCGATGGTTCACGATGTTTCCCAGCTCGAGATAAGCTCCGCCGTGAGGGGCCGTGGAGACGTTCGTGATGCTCGCGTGATCGAGTCGACGCATCTCGCCTTTCCTATTGTCAATTATCTTATCGTAGGTTTTATTTGGTGAGTCACCAAGAATGCGTTGAAGACGTGTTCATCCGGATCGGAGGTTGTGAGGACTTTGGGATAGCTTCTGTAAGCCCTCTTACATGGCAAGACTAAGGCAGGGGCCCTAGGCTACTCGTATACTCTCAAGAAGTCAGGTAGTTGGGCGGCTTATACACTCAAGAGGTTCACGAGATTCCGAGTTCTACTAGATTTACTAATATTAATATCATTTTGTTGCTCCCCTATGCACTCGTCCGCTTCTAAACACAACAGGACGCCCAACTAGGTACCTATTTCAAAAGTAAGGCGGCCATCTGGCATTTTGCGCCGCTTTTTAAATGCTCTTCCCTCGTTCCTTAATCAAAACACGCATTCTACAATCGCACCGCAGCCCTACCTCCGGCCCATCTTTGAAAACTCATTTTGATACCGCAGCTTGAACCCGTTACAGAGCGCTCGCATGTCGGGATACTGGTAACCCTTGAGCTCGAAACCCTGCGGGATTGCTCTGACCGGGATGCCGATGACCTTACTCGTCCGGCTCGCCTTGAAACAGAGCCAGAAGTATCCTGGGTGCTTCGTGTCGATGCAAAAGGCATAAGCCGACCGGTTAGGGTTGGCGTCGATATACGTCGTGAGCCACTTCTCTGTTGTGATTGTTAGTATGTCGTTTGCCTGGATTGCGTGATGTTCAGGGCCACTCACCAGTCTCTCCCCGAGACCTGTTCTGGTACTTGTCGTTGCGCATCAGCTCCTCCACCTTGCGCGCCATGGCCTTGACGTGCTCCACGATCAACTCATCCAGATCGCTGTACGTGTACTTGCCTCCGACCCGCAGCAGCTTGCCCACCGAGAACTCATTCTCCTTTTGCATCTCCAGCACGTCAATGTGCTGGTACACGCCATCTGCCACCTTCCATGTGACCGCCAAGTGGTCGTTGCCCTTGGATGAGGGGCGGATAATGACTTCGCCAGGGGGTTGAGATCCCAGGTATTCTTGGGCCTGGATTGCGTTGAAGGGCTTGAAGTTGGGGTGCTTCACCACTCGCTGGGTTCGTCCCGTTGTCTTATCCTTTTCCCGCAACTCTTCCTTGTCGGCCGCTTCTTGTGCATAGTCCCACCCGTCTCGGCCAAAATTGAGGATCCTCTTGTATGGGACACGGAGCAGCTCTTCTCGCAGCGAGAGCTTTGCGATGAAGTCCTTGTAGTTTATATCAAGGATCTTGGCCTGCGCTGTCTGGCCCGAGCTCAGAACTTCTTTGATCGAAGCCCGGTGTGTGACCTCATGAGCCTCCACACGTCCTTCGATTCCGCAGTCCAGTTTGACAATGGCGAAATCCTCCTTCACCACACGAACGTTGACCGGCACGATCATGCCTTCGCAGAGCGTGGACTTGGTTTCTCCTGTAAACATAGTGAAGATCTCCGAGGCTGAAAGAGCAGCAAAGTTCCTCCGCAGCTCTTCGTAGGGCGCCTGAAGTTCGGCCCGGATTGTCTCAAGGGTTGCCCGTTTGCGCTGGCTGTAGTTTCTGAGAAGCTGCTCGGCATACTCCTCCAGCACCAGTTCATTGACCTTGTCCTGCTCGTCCTGCTTGAAGAGCTTTCGGACGATGGCCCCGGGTCCGTTCTCATCGGTCTCTGCCTTGACATCCTCTTCATCCAGCTCTAGCGCATCGGCCGCCATCTTTCGACCCAGTTCATAGTCTTCCGGATGAACACGAGTGTTGTCGAGAGGGTCTGAGGAGGGATTCGTGGCGTCGTATTCAATGAAAAGGAAACTCGCGCAGTTGTTCCAGACCCTGGGACCGACGACGGGAAGCTTTCCACTATCCGGATCGCCGACGAGCTCATCACGGGTGTTGACAGCGCCTCCATTGGCGTTGATCGCCTTGATCACGCTCGTGGCTTTTCGAGGGCCGAGACCAGACACATACGGGAGAAGATTGGCCGTGTATGAGTCGGTCATTGCTTCGTTAATGTCGACACCACAGAGGTTGACCATGTCCACCATCGCTGAGTCGAGATACTTTGAAAGCTTCTCGGCCGGAAGGAGGTTCTGGCACGGGTGATACGCAAGCGAGGCGACGTCCTTGCCGAGAGCGGCGTACTCCTTCATCGGGTTCTGCATATATCTCGCCAGAGCCACGCAGTACCGTGTGACAGGGTTGAGTGATGGGTGCTCGGCGTGCGCCCGAGGGCTGTCTTTGTACAGCCGAGCAACCTCGTCGTTAACGATGACAACCTCCAACGGCTCCGTTCGATAATCGCCGGTCTCAGGATCGTCAAACTCGGGTCCCATCAGACCCTTCTCGCTGACAAGAGTCTCTAGATCTCGCACAAGCTTATTCGTTTCAGCAGACCAGCCGCTAACACCAATGACATCAGGCTGGCGACGGCGGACAAGTTCCACGAAATCAGCCCGTGTGTTTTCGTCCCGCGCGAGGTTTCCAAACTTTCCTTGCTCCAAAACACGCCCATCGTCGTCAACCCAGGCCCAACAGACTGGGTCGCGAGCAGCATCACTCATGCCATTCGAGAGGACCAAGACTCTAGGGGTCGTTCCGAGGACCATACCTTTGGGCTTGTAAGGTGCCTGGTCCAGTCGCTTTGCGTACTCTTCGCGACACATCTTGAGGACCTCGTCTTGGCAGAAAGTTCGGATAACTTCCTTGACGTTCTTGGATATGATCTTCTCCAGCTTCGGGTAAGCAAGGTCCAGGACCTTCTTGCGTTCCTCCCGCCACTGTTCTGCTCGATCGCTAAAGTTTTCAGACTCGAATTCTTGGTAAAGTTGACGTCTGAAGTCGTAACGAGACGGCATGTCGAGTTTAATGTCGACCAGCCCTTCTTCCTCCGCCTTCATCATCTTGAGAAAGAGTTCCGGCTGATGCACCAGATCAGCGATAGCTTGGTTCTGCAAGTACTTAATCTCGTAGTAAGGATGGCTATCGTCGATCCTGCGTAGACCTTTATCAGTTCGACGACAGCTGATCTCGGCAGCTTGGTAGTACGAGTTTCTGAAATGCTTCCTCATGCGAGGACTAGCGAACAGCTCCTCCGAGTACATTTGTCGCGCGGCGTTGATGACCTGATCGCCAGTGTTAAAGTTATCGTCAATCAGACTATCTGCGAGATCCATAGGATATTGAGAATCGTCGTCAGGAGTGATCTTCTTCCCCTGGCGCAAAGCATTCTTGGCGAGCTGGTCTGCTGTGATTCCGTATGCGCGAACGAAGCTATATGCCTTGCCTTGTCGAACTCGGTCAAATAATGACGACTTAGATCCTGGTCGTTTCGTTTGGGAGACATTGCCTGACATAAGAGCCAATTCCTTGAGCTGCGGGCCGTATTGAAACTGCAGATAGTCCTGCAAGTCCTGCAGTTCTTCCATAGTCGTGGCTTCGGGAATCATCTCCTCGATCATCTCGTCCTGAACTTCAATGCTTTTCAGGTTATCGTAAGTCTTTTCAAGAGAGTTGCGCTTCTCGACAAACGATCGGAATTTGATGTCGAGCTCCAGGATTCTCCACAAGTCATCCTGGTTCAATAGCTTCTCAGCACTGATGATGTACTCTGGGCCGTCTGGATCGTCGCGGTTCGTGTTTCTCGTTTTCCTGGTGTGCAACAGATAATCCTTCCGGTGCTGGAAAACATAGGGCACCTCGACATCGTCGACAATGAAGAACTCGAGAACCTTGCCTACAGCCTTTCCAAAGGGGCCCTGAAGATCGGGAGCAAGCCCTTTCTTGGGCCACAACTGGTTGGTGATCCACCGAGACTCCTCCCTGAATTGATCAGCTGTGAGCTGTAGGTTTTTGAATGGCTTGCGGTCGAGTTGGAATCGTTCTGGTTCGTCTGCGAAGCGGATTTCGTTGTCTTCGTCGGTCAGGAGCTTCTCCTTCAATTGCGATGGTTCGAAGACATCCTTGAGCTCGATAGCTTGCTCTTCTCGCTCGCGATCCTCTTCCTCCTCTTCCATCTGAAGAGCCCAATCGTAATCTTCGCCGTTACCAAAAATCGCTTCCATATCATCCAGGGCGTCTTTATCAAGACCAGTGGTGTCAACGACGCTGCCAACGCCACGCTCTCGAGGTCGGGCTACTTCAGCATCCTCAAGCTGGCGGATGCGCTCGTCTTCATCCTCTGGGAAGTCTTCCTCGATGAAATCGTCGAACTCGTCGGCCTGCGCTCGGAAGTTGGATCTGCCATATGGCCTCTGTTCAGCGGCATCGTCTTCGTCATCAGAGAAGATTTCCTCGAGCCCGCGGCGTTCGTTTACTTGGTCGTCTTCGTCTCGATGGCCGCGCTTAAGCCGCTTGAACTTGGACTAAAACGCACATCAGCATCAATCGCCGCCTGGTCTCGAACCGGTAAATTTCTCACCTGTGTCTGGGGTTTGGGCCTCTCTCCGAACTGTTCGCCGATGAGTTCAAGATCGTCCTCATCCAGCTGCTCCTCCTCTTCACGGTCGCGATGCTCGCGCTTGCGCTTCACCACGTGTCGCACGTCACCGTCAGAATCGGCGTCTTCCTCTTCGTCCTCATCTTCGTCGACGATAAAACCCTCGCGAATCTGTCAAGATGGCGGTCAGTGGTTACGTGAGTGTCCGGTGCGGTGCCGGAGGGCACAAACCTTGCGGGCTTCTTCTTCATCGTCATCGTCCTCTTCCTCCTCGCTAGAATCCTCAACGCGGGCTCGACTGCGCTCGCGAGCCTCACCAGTCTCCTCATCGAAGGACTCATCGTCCTCATCGTCATCCAGCTCGGCCTCGCCGGATATCAAGTCGCGCATGCTAGTGCTCATCGTGAATCGCGAAAGCTGGCGAGCAGCGGACACGTCTTAGCAAACGGGGGCGCGATCAGGCGAGAGCGGTAGCTCGAGGGCCAAAGAGAAAACCGGAGGTCAGAATTGGCGAACAAATTGTTAATGAAAAAGAATTGAAAAGAAGTGTATAAGGAGAGATGAAGGCTCGAGGCGCAGGCGAGCTTCACCCTCTTTGTTGCTAGGAATTTTTGGCAAGCACTGCACCCTGACAGCCTCGTCGCGACGCACAAGCTTTCTCGGATAAACATTATTCCCTGCGCACGCAGTCCTAGAGCTTTTGGCGCTTATGTAAAGCAACACCGTCGCTATCATGGTTCTCACAAATATTTCAAGAAACACTCACATCCATAAAGTTTCAAAAATTTTCTGTTTTGAACCTCTCGCTGAAGATGAATTCTTTTCCGAGGTAAAGGTGACGTTTCGGCTTGTTCGATCTAAACTCGCAGGGTATTCTTTGCGAGATATTAGGTGATGATCCAGCTCCAACTACCTTACTCCATACCTGGAGCCGCTTCCATTCTTCATGCTTTGCATGAGATATATGCGTCGCATCCAAAACGACAAAGAGGCTTTGCAGAGGGCTTGTATCAGATCCTTCTCGAAAACTGCGGATGAGAATGCTCCGATACCCCCGCGGCCGCGCTGGGCCCCTTTCTGTCTACATGACACAGGCATGGAACTTGTCTAAGCGCTGAACAGCCAACGGCCTGACCCTCTCTGCGGCCCCATCCCGAACCCCTGGAAGTGCATTCGTGCTTGGTGCAGCCATGTCGATTTGATAGGCCAGGATCACGACCAATCAAGGGGTGGACAGCGCATTTGAGACACCGGACGGCCTGATGATGCTATGAGGCGCCTCTGGGCCGTCTGGGCGTTGGGGTCTGGAGAACGAAGGAAGAGGAGCTGCTGTTTAAAGAAGATCGTCGGTGGTGAGTGACTGTTTAGGGAGTGGGAGGATGGCCAGTCATGACGGCCAGTTATTATAGAAACATGGCCGCGATCACTGAGTCGTCTGACGATCTTATTGTACGCAACAGAGGCCGTGATCTCTGCCAGGGATCGTATCGTGCCGCGCCGCTCAACAGCGCCCAGACCCCTCCTCCACCACGGACCAGGGCGTATTATCTGGCTGGATCTCAACTGCGTTAAACAGTCTCGGGGAGGCTCAGACTCTGACCGAGACCTCAAACACTGGCCCACTGAGCGCAGATGCTTGGAGCACGGTCATGGCAATGGACGATATATCCCACCACTCAGCAGGGCCATTTCGAGCTGCTGACTGTTATACGGGGGGACAGGACCCTTATTAGGGTGCATTATGAATGAATCGTCAATAGGGAGCGATACCGTGTGCCTGGAGCCGCAGCCAGTCCGGCACAGACCCAACCGCAGGAGAACGACGGACGATCTCCTTAAACGCCCGGCGACCCCAAGTCCGTGTTTCTGTTTTAATTCCCATATAATATCTATCTCGGGACCTTTGCCGCTGGCTCAAGACTCTCTTCCTCTCTGTTGCCCTGGACGCTTCCCTCCTATCACGTTATCATAATCGGACCCCGCCCCAGCCAGTGCGCAGCAGCCAGCGGAACCAGCGTTAAAGGCGATAATTACTGGAAACTGCCACTGACAGACGAGCTGTGGCAGCACGGGAACCTCTCAAGAGAAGGAGCGACGGGAGCTCTGACCAGATCCCTTTCTGCACCTTCCCTTTGTTGCTCGCCTTGCTCTCACATCGTCGGGTAACAACAGCAGCAGCAAACTTGCCTCAGACATCCTCCCATTCATCCATCCATCCATTCATCCCGCCATCTATCAACCGTCCATCTCCACTGCCACCACCCTCCCGCCCGCCATCCATCCCTCCAGTCTCCAGCAACGTGCCACCGAGTCACAGCCCAGCCAGCTGCGGAGTACGACGCTACTCCTTAGGTACAGCAGCAAAGCAGCAGCAGGTCTATCCATCCGGCCTCGACGCCCTAGGTCGCCTCCTCCCAACCTGCAGCAGCTGCCATCAGGCCAAGAATCACGACCCTGCGGCCTCAGCCTGATCGCCCTGCATCCTGTGCCAGTCCCACTCCCGTGCTCCAACTCCAACCTCGCCGTGGTGTTTCTCGTGCATCGCCGCCTTCGACGAGCCTCATCGCAGTCCTCAACGAACGTACCGCACGAGTCGTCTACCGTCGGGCCGCCGAAAGTCTGTCGATCGATCCCTGACCGCGGGGGGATCTGACTGAACCGACTCGAGTCCAGGCCCAACCCACGCCCGATCGACTCCCATCTAAATCGACCGCCATACACATTTCCCTCCTCTTCACCGCATCCTGAGCGACGTCGCTCACCCGCCTGCCCGCCATGTCCGACGCCTTCGCTCCGCGCTCGATGAAGCGCAAGAACGTCAAAGGACTCGCCCTCAAGGCCGCTGCCCCGAAACCCCCGCCTACCGCCGAGAATCGAGCAGAGCCCGACCCCTACAACGACAAGGCGGACCAGGACGGCCAGCTAGAGATTGGAATCGAGTACAAGCTAGACCTGAAGCCCGAGGACCTCGAGATCATCAAGGACTTGGGCTCTGGCAATGGCGGTACCGTCAGCAAAGTCAAACACCTCACCACTGGCACTATCATGGCTCGAAAGGTATGTGTCCTGCCCTGTCCCACTATCTTGAGAGACATATGACTGACTCGCCATTTCCAGATCATCCACGTCGAGGCCAAGCGAGAGATGCGTAAGCGAATTGTGCGAGAACTGCAGATTATGCACGGGTGCCATTCCGATTACATCGTCACCTTCTATGGTGCCTTCCTGAGCCCCAACAACGATGTCATAATGTGTATGGAATACATGGATGTTGGGTATGTTCCATGTTTGTGGACAGCTGATGTACCAAGCTAATGTTACAATCACACAGCTCCCTCGACCGAGTATCTAGGGTTTTTGGTCCTGTACGAGTGGATGTGCTAGGCAAGATCGCCGAGGCTACTCTTGGAGGTTTGACTTACCTCTACACCAAGCACCACATCATGCACCGAGACATCAAGCCTTCCAACATCCTCGTCAACTCCCGCGGTGCCATCAAGCTCTGTGACTTTGGTGTTTCGGGCGAGCTCGTCAACTCCATCGCCGATACCTTTGTCGGCACATCCACCTACATGGCCCCGGAGAGAATTCAGGGCGATCGTTACACCGTAAAGTCAGACGTCTGGAGTTTCGGTCTCAGCATCATGGAGCTTGCTATTGGCCGGTTCCCCTTTGCATCGAGCGAGCAGTATGAGGACGACGGAGCTCCCGCTGGTATTCTCGATCTCCTTCAGCAGATTGTCCACGAACCCGCCCCTCGGTTGCCCAAGAGCGATGCCTTCCCGAGCATCCTGGAGGACATGATTCAGAAGTGTCTGTTTAAAGAGCCCGAGAAGCGGCCAACCCCGCAAGAACTCTACGTAAGTGAAGCCTGTTTTCTTGAAATATTTGACATCAGTCTAACATGTTCTAGGACCGTGATCCGTTCGTCCAAGCCGCCAAACGGACACCCGTCGATCTGAGGGAGTGGGCAGTGGGCCTCATGGAGCGAGACAACCGCAAGTCTCATCTTGCACCACAGCTATCTCCCTCAACTCAGGAGCTTCTCCGCTCCAGTGACTCTCCCACGTACGCCAACCAGGCCCCCGAAGACTTCGGCATCAACACGCCCACCTCGGGCGAGATCCCTATCGGCGGTGCTGGCATCATCTCCCCGCGAGATCAGTACAGCAACCACTCTCCGCCCCGCAACGGCATCGGCCGGCCTCCCGCCCACCCCGGAATGGGCTCCCGGACAAACTCGATACCCAAAGTGCCCGGTTACCCCGAGGCTAACACGACTTTCAGTCTGCCCGTCCGGCCAGCTCCCGGAGGCGGTATGCCTCCACCTCCTCCTCGGAAGGAAACCCCTGATGAGCTACGAAGAGACCGACGACAAGCGCATTTTGGAGGGTACAACTGAGGAAACGGTTCTATATCTACCGAGTCTTGTCGATCAAAAAGTTTCTGCGCTTTTCCCTCTCACGACCCAGTCTCGATTCTCATGCTCACGATTTATTTTGGACGCTGCACCGATGGCTCTCTCTGCCGTCTGATACTCAATTACGCATACCTCGGCGCAAATGTTTTGTCGTTTCCCCATGTCTGTCGCTGATTACTTGGACGATGATCGGATTCAAGGTCATCGGTCGCTCGGCACATTTCGTCTGGAATCCCTCCTGTGGCCCGCGGGTTGAGTTTAACTAGGTAACAGGTTGTGAGCAGGAAGTAGAAGAACACGAGGCAGGACGATGCTAAGGCTTGAAGCTGCCTGGGCGTGTATCTGGTCATGCAGGTTGGGCCTCTATAGGAAAGCTAGATGAAATGGATGTGCGTTTGAGTATAATGAAGATCCTTTCTCTTCCTAAGGATATGAATATCAACTAAAGAGTTGCGTCTTGGAGGAGAGTCTCCTGAGACTTCAGGCTGCTTTTCCATTGCGCCTCCTCAAATCCTCCCCGACTCCAGATCCTATCTCACGAGAGACCATCATCATCATCCCTAACAACTCTAACTCATTCAGACTTCACCTCCTTCTCCCTCCCGACAAAGCCTTCCTCCAAAATGTCCACCAACTCATCCAACTTTGAGATGACCAAATCCGTATGCTCATGCTCCGCCAACTCGCGATTCACATCATTCACCAACAACACCGTCGCCGCACCCGCCCGCCTCCCAGCCGTCATATCATCAATAGAATCACCCACCATGATCAACCCACTCGCATCCACATCGCCATTCTCTCCCGCCAGGCCCCAATCCCGCGCAATGTGCAGAATGCCAGCAGGGTCCGGCTTCGCAGGCTTGAAGTCGCGCGTCACGACGGGGTGGAAGCGGCTGCCAGAGAGGAACTTGTTCAGCAGGTTCTGCACGGGGACGTCGAAGTTGCGCGTGCAGATGGCCTTGGGGATGGAGTTGGCGTCGAGGTACGACATCAGCGTGAGTAGGCCTGGCTGCGGGGTCTGCGAGGTCATGGCGGTGCGCTCGATGTTGCGGATGGCCTCCAGGGCTGTATGTTGTGCTGTAGGGGGGAGCGAGTCGATGTGTTCGAGGATGTCGACGGTATGCTCGATACCAAGGGCTTCACGCATCTCGCGGAACATGTAGGTTTGGGGTTGACTAGAAGTGTTAGCTATTGGAGCTATGTCATGAAATGAGTGTTTAGAGCATGAGGGTGTCGTGAGGGTGAGGTCAGGAAGGATCTTAAGGAAATCAAGAGGAGATCAAGCCAGCACCACAGAATAGCCCTCGATGTCCTGTCACAACCCCCCGCATAGGCCCAACACATATCTCCTAAGCTCAGGGATTTTGTAAGCTTGATGACAGCCTATCCGGTACTGCTCAGCTATACAGAACGTCCGAATCGGGCAACTCCCCGAACAGGTATCCCCATCTACAAGAAAGCAAGCATGATAAGACGAGCACAACATCTTCACTCACCAAAGCGTCCCATCCATATCAAAAACCACCCCCTTCAGCCGTGGTACTTCAGGGGGCAGATCGTGAGGCCCCCTCTTCAGAGGTACGAACCGTTTGGGTGAAACAGCAGCCATGGTCGTCAAGAATCGTCGCATAAACGCGGCTCGGTCCAGTTCGCTTCTGTTCTCAACAACAGCCACGCTCTCCCTCCACAGATCGGCGGCTGGATGCAGTGTAATGTGTGCGTACTTCTCGATATAGCTTTGGAGATGAAGGTATCTTGAAGACGAGCTTCGGCGCGGGATATGACGCTTCTAGTTGAGACTTGGGAAGTGGGGGGAGGAGGCGCCGGCCCGGGCTGAAGCTTCAGCCACTCTAGAACGTTGCGGCCTCATCGTCTCAGAGCATTTTAAGGTGACGATGCAAAAAAAGATGTCTTGGTGATATTTTTGTCGTCTTGCATTAGCTGTGGTCCAAGCGTAGCTTGCGAGGACCTAAGGGATCCCGAGGTTGCGATCATATGACAGGGACATGCAGCCTTTAACAGTTTATATGGGGTTGTCGACATATAGATAACATAGACATGCTCTGGCTTTCATGAACCACTTCCTGAAGATGAGTTCCGCAATACTGTGATAGCGACTAGGCTTCCGAAGACATAAGACAACATGCAATGCCGCCGAATCAAAACGGTGAAGAAGATATATCATTTGTCGCCAGGATTTTTCCCGATCCTCTAACAACCATGCGCCTATCATTATAATCATCTACCAAGAACTGCTGGCTTGCAGTCCCGCCTTCATCGCTTCCCTTACGCCGACGCCACCTTGGGGCTGTACTTGGCCGCAGCCTTGTCGAACAGCGCGCTCTTCTCCTCGAGGTCCGTCAGGAATTGGTGCTTGGGGGCGGCCTTCTTCAATTTCCTGAGCACTGTTAGCATAGCATTCAAGCGAGAAAAGAACTGTCAAACATACGCAGCTAGCTCTGTAGGGTCGTTTCCAGAAACCACCGTCAGCACCAGCAGGTTGGCAATAGCCTCCGCATACTCGGGGTCCTTCTGCACCGCCTGGTCCAGCGCGGCCTGGGCTTCCTCTAATCGGCCGAGGTGCAATTCACAAACAGCCTGCGACACGAGACTTCGAATCGACGAGGTCGCGGGAGCTTGCGCCAGCTCCTCGTAGACGTAGAATGCTTGTTGGTACTTCTCACCGCCCTGTTCTGTCTCAGCTTCGGTTGCAATGTTTTTCGGCCGGGACAAGTGTTCTTACCACTCTCAAGCCCACCCATGACTCGGCCAGGTTGACCAGCAAGCTGTCCTGAGCCCATCGGCGAGCAGCTGCGACTTCCTTCACGGCGAGGTCGGTTCGGTTCTGTTGGAGGTGGATCTGGACGATCAAGGCAACGGCGTCGACTGGACACAAGGGATTAGCTATGAACCCAGACCAATACAGGCTTCCATTGCACCTACGGCTTCCTTGGTGTTGCGAGAGTAGTGCAAGGGCTTCCTCCGCCTTTCCAGCAGCCTGCAGGACGGTCCCGCCGACGATCTGAACAGTCGTGTTGTCCGCCGCTGAAGCTGCGAGCTTCTCAACCGTCTTGAGTGCGGAATCGGTCTTGCCGAGGGTGAACTCCGCAAGCGCCCCAAGAACTTCCAGGTCGGGCTCCGTCTCCCCCTTCACATCGGCGAGGACCTCCTTGGCCTGGCCCAGAGCGATGCGCGAGCGCAGGACGAGGACGCGGGCGGGCAGCGCATTGTCGGGCGAGAAGGACGAGGTGTCGAAGTCAACGACCTCCTGGTACTGGCCCTGGTGGAAGTGGTTGTGGATGTTGATCAATTCGCCCTCGGCGGAGTAGGGATCCATGGCTGCGGTTCGGCGTGGTAGATATCGAGATGTCCCCCGTCGCTAATAAAGAACACCTTGTGATAGATGGCCTGGCTGCTAGGTGAGATCCAATGGTGGGGGCTTCGAGTCAGGGGGTCCAAGCTTCACCGAGCTAACTGTGGCGTCTCACCTCGGTGAACCTTGCAGCCCTGGATTTCAGGCCAAAGCGTTGTGGCTAGTGCCGGCGAGCCACACCGCCCCAATCAGGACTGGCGCCGACCCTAGTTGCCCACAAAGCGAGAAATCACCAAAACCTCCAAATTTCGCTCTGACTTCGGAACTTCGCATCACCAAACACCCAAGGAACGGCACCCGCACAAAGTCGTCAAGATGGTATGTCTACTCCAGCCATAATCCGACCTATATCGCCTTGATATACTCGACACGATGCTTGTTCCCAAGCCCACGCCTATCCGTCCGATCGCCCGCACGAATGACAAGTCTTGAATTGGGGAAGTGGCATGAATTTTCGAAGTGACGGCAGAAGCGGAGGGATGTTTCCCAACTCATCAACATGGAGTTTTATCGACACAACATGGCTGCATTCGACATCGCTCGATTATTCGGATTACCAGAGATTCGACAACTCAGCAACACGCTTCAAGACTTGTTACGATGCGGGCCGATGACTGGTAGTCGTGGGATCTGGATACATCATCGCCGGGCATTCGTCTCCTTCATCTGTACACGGACTGACACGCTCTCTTGCAGGTCAACATTCCCAAGACCCGAAACACCTACTGCAAGGGCAAGGAGTGCCGCAAGCACACCCAGCACAAGGTGACGCAGTACAAGGCCGGCAAAGCCTCCCTGTTCGCCCAGGGTAAGCGACGATACGACCGAAAGCAGTCCGGTTATGGTGGTCAGACCAAGCCCGTCTTTCACAAGAAGGCCAAGACCACCAAGAAGGTTGTGTTGCGATTGGAGTGCGTCAAGTGCAAGACCAAGCTGCAGCTGGCGCTGAAGCGATGCAAGCACTTCGAGCTGGGGTACGTTAACGATTTCCACGGAGTGCATGGCACGCTGCTAACAGATGTCGAACAGTGGTGACAAGAAGACGAAGGGCGCGGCTCTGGTGTTCTAAATGGTTTATGTGTTGTTGGGGGTCACCATTTCTCACGCTTCTCCTTGGCAGCATTTGGGCATCATGGAAACACTGGCGATTGGGGGTACTACGCACTGTCCTCGATTGAGGAATGGTTCATAGGGAACGAAATAAAAGAATCTCTGTGATGTTACAAATGGCCCCTCGCTCTCATCGGAAACCCCCATCGCGATCGAAGACAACAGACAAGACAAAAAAAAGTGAGAGCTGGTTTAGGGTTTGCGGAGTTTGAGACGAGGTCCTGAGGAGACGATTCTTCCAGGTGCAGAATGATATCCGAGAGGCTCTGTTCTATTCTATTCTAGATCTATCCGTCTAGTATAGTCACGACTCGAAATGACAATCCTCATGACACTCAAAACCCTTCCCCAAGCATAATCGTCCGTCCACCTCCATACCACAATGTCCCATTCCTCGCATCCAATCCCTTCTCCTGACCAACAACCCATTCCCCAATAACCTCTGCATCCTCACGATCCCAAACCTCTTCCTCCAGCCACTTATTGATCTTGTCAATCGCCTCAACCCACCGCTGTCTTTTCTCCGGCGTATCGTGCTCCTCATCAGTCAAGTACCTACCCAGTGTGATGTGTGCACTCGGCACCTGGTATCGCGAGCCGACCTCCACGCCGCCCTCCTGAACCATGTCAAAGATATCCCGACGTAGATGGTGGTACGTGTAGGCGTCGCCCTGCGTGATGCCCTCTGTTACAAGGGGCTCGACAGGAGCTGGCGAGAGGGGAGGCTCGCCGCTGGCCGGCAGGAATGAAACGGCGAAAGCGGACAGATCATACGAGATGAACGGCTTAACGAGTCGTGCTCGATGGCTAAAGGGGTAGTTGACTATGGACGGGATAGAGGGCCGGAGGGCAGAGACCAGGGATGCGATTTCGGGAGGTGTCTTGGAGAAGGCGACCTCCAGAGTCGTGAGATGCATTCTATGGGTGGGCATAAGCCAGATATCTACAGTAGCTGTTCAGCACTTTTCCTAATGTTCACTTCGGGAGGTAACATACTAGGAGATGCCTCCTTCAACATTGCTTGCAGCTTCGCCGCCAACCGGACAACATGATCCGGCGGTCTAGCCCAGAAGACAAAACAGTTACGCTCATCTCGGAATCCTGGCTGAGTCTCAAGACTGAGAAGATATTGGTCGATGATGAGTTCCTTGTAATCTGCGGATAGAAATTTCTCTTTCTGCTGGGCGTTGCGCTTGGTACGGTGGACGGAATAGAGAGTTTGTATCTCAGCCTGATGCGGGTCAGTAAATGAGTGACATAAAGAAAGGAGAGTACGAGTTGTGGATTCGGCAAAGAGGGGCCTTACGGGATCGTCATGACAAGCCTGAATGAGAGCGTTGTATGGGTTTTCGCCGGGTTTGAGGACAATGCCGGACAGGTCCTCCAACTTGTTGCGGGCATCAGTTGACTCGAACTGTTCACTCATTGTGATGTCTCGAGTTAATCGGTATCGAAGATCTGTCCTCTAAAGAAAGGATAATTGTTGATCGGTGTTCTTATATGTCAAATACCCGGGATCATCTCCGACCCAACCGGCATTTGCTGATTGAGACGGGGTTGAGATGAGACTCAGTGAGTCAACACGCGTTTTCCGGTCTCAGATGTCCATAGCGATGACTAAGCCGGCCCTATGCGGCAACGCATCTATACATTCCAAAGAATGAACTAATCCTTTTTATGTCTATACATGCTGTACATAAGTCATGAACTAGTGTGGTGGTATTTAGAGGAGGTTGCGTTGGATTTAAGTATAAATATAAAGTTGATGTACAAGCGACTATGTGAAGGATAAGTCAGCATCACTTCAACTCATAAAACCACAGTCAACTCAAGCTGCTAACTTCTGTGGATAATTTGATTGAATTTTTTTCCTGGTTTAGATTCGATTGCCCTCTACAACCGTTCAAGCCTCTTCGATTTTTCTCCCCTGTCCGCGGTTATCACAACCTTCACCCCCTCCACATCCCCCTCAAACAGGGCAAGTTGACAATCCTCCTGGCCTACACCACTCGACCACTGCACCACCAAAAAGTCAACCGACGTTCCCTCTTTTCCCAGCGCTACCATCGGTGCGTGCCAAGTCGCGGCCCCGTATGTCACGGCCTGCTTCCCCGTCGCCAAGAACGCCCGCAGCCGAGCGACGTCCGGCCGGCCCCGGCCTGGAAGACCCTCTCCCGAGGGGACGGGAAGGTGTGCATCTGCGGCACTCGGAGGAAGACTCGGAGCCACGATAACGAGGTAGGATGCTGGGGATGAGGAGGAGGCGAGGGGGGAAAAGGTCTGCGATGTGAAGGGGTGGCGCTCGAGGATGGACACTGTGAAGCTCGGTAGGCCGTCCACCGACTCCAATTGCCGTGCGCCGCAGACAAAATTGCTTATAATGAGGTTGCCATTGCCGCTAGGTGCCTGCTGGTAAAGGTTCCGCGGGCGACTGACATTGCGATATTGGATGGCGGTGCCCTGGTTGGCCGAGACGCCGTTGTATGGCAGCTGGCCGCCTTGCGAGGCGTAGGTTGTTGGATGGAGATCTGGTCGAGGATTGCTGACAACATCGCCGAAGGGTGCAAAGGCTTCTTGGGTCAGCGGTTTGGCTGGGATCCGGAGTTTAAGGCCGTCAACATTGATTGTCACGGACATGATGGTGAGTGAGGTGTTGTTGAAAGAGCTGAGTTACATAGAGTCGTCTTGATTGCTGTGAAGTGTAGTTAAAGTGGGACAAAGGCATGCACCGTTATCAAGAGATACAGAACAGCCACCATCAATTAAACATGAAACATAAGAAGACAACCACCGGAGTAAGTTTGAAGGCACCATCGAGATAGACCACACCTGAACTATTCTCCAGAGTTCATTAAGTTTCCCAGTTGAAGATTTCCTTCTCTTCGTAAAGAGACTCACTTACCCTACACGTGAACATCGCTGGAGATCACGTGAACCCCCGAACAAGGATAAGAAGATACAGACGGAGAGCAAGCAATGCATTTACAAAGGATGATGCTGACAAGCAATGTGAATTGATCGGTGGTCGAAGATGAGATTGGCAGCTTACTGGGCGCATCATGATGCAGCCTCTTAACAATAGCGACACATGTATGTATCCGTCAATGTGGTCCCCTGTCGTAACCCACCATCCATTTTTGAGAGGGAGAGCCATATTGTTGCAGACTTCGCAATCAACCAACGACATACATCAGCCGAAACAGAGCAACTGGAACATGAGAATGCTTGATGTGTACGGAGCATAATGTCTACAACAATATAGGTGGCTTCGAATGGATCAACTGGGATAGTGGAGTCTTATTAATTCCTCGTGTTGGCCGAGTCCTACATCGACGGAGAGAGTGCACTGGGGTCTAGACTACGTGATTAAGATGCTTATTGGCATTACGGAGTACGGAGTATGTGGCTTGGCGACTTCCGTTATCTTTTACATCTCTCGCAGGATCATTCGCAGCAATTTAACGGCCTGTCGGCTCAACCCCGAAGAGGCACGCGACCTCGACAAGAGAATTCTTGATCACAGAAGCCCCTAGGCTTGAAGGGTGAGCGGGTTAGAGGTGACGAAGACGTCTAAGACATGGCACTCCCGGTCGCCCCTGGATGTCTTGTCTCAGCCTCGGGGAGAATGTCAAGACTCGGTAACCTTCGAGCACGCGATCAGACGCGCAGTCTTTACAGTGGATTTGCGAGCCAGACAGGCGAGGCTCATTTCCCCGTCATGATGATGAAGCACTGGTCTCGACTGGCGAGCGCACTAGCTAGTCAGGCCTGCGGAGAAGCAGAGCAAGAAGGGGGGGCAATAGTGTTGAGTCCCTCGAACGAGGACACCAGCAATTGTTGCCGCTAACAATGCGTCAAAGAGTTCTGGGAAGCTGGGCGACAAGGGACAGGGAACAGGGGCAGGGACTCTGCCAATCGAAGCAATCAAGCACTTTTTAAGCGGGAGATGTCATAACCTTGTGTGAGTAGATTAATTTGGCAGCGTGGGAACAACGATGGGCCATGTGCACCGGCGATTGGACCCAATTCCTTATCCGATAGCGCCGGGGGCCAACAGGCCATGCTGGTAGGGGGTTATTACCAGCCACAGGGGCAACCCCTCCCAATCGCAGCACTCGAAGCGCTGTTGGGTGGCTGCTTTCAGTGGCCAAGCCCGCTGTGTTCCTGTCGAGGGTTGCAAGCGAGCGCGGGATACGTGCTCTGATTGGACGGACTCGAGCTGCTGCAGGCGAATGGTGGGGCTGGCCGCGTACACTTCCGGGCTAAACCCAGCCCGTCACGGAGCTTCTTTCCCAAGGCAAGGCTAAGCTGCTCCGAATCCCATCATCCAAGTTTCTCAATCTCTTGATAAGGCCAGCCCGCAACCAGCCCTGATTCAGACGCGGCGATCCAGGCAGGCTCCGGCAAGCCCCCGAGGGCGTCAAGAAAACCAAGTGGTTGATGTCACCGACCAATGCATTCCTCTGCAAATTCTATTTTTGTCTGCGCGCAGAGAAACCCTCTTCTTCTGAGACCGGTGACGACGGGATGTTCGGGCGAGGCCATCGAGTGATGGGCAGAGACCACCCCCCCTGGATATCCTCTCCCAACACCAACTGCCCCCTCCCCTCCCAGATCGATGCTTAAATCCTCACTACTGGAGACCTGTGGCGGGGCCTCTGGGTTCGTTCTCATTACAGAGACATGGCATTCCGCCGGCTAAGACTAAATCAAAATCACCCGCACCGCTCCCCGTACTCCGCGACCCGACCGGCCTTTTTACCCTTATCCTTTATCCCTTATCCTACCTACCTCAATTAATTAGGTCCGCGACTTTTTTCGCCATGGCTTCTTCTCTTCTCCTCCTGTCTTGCTGAAGTTTTGGCTGGCCGTTTGCGACGTTGCGCCTCGTGCCGCAAACCCTCACTTCTCCCCAACCTTCTCCCGAAGCCGTTCAAGTGAACTCCCTCACTTAGACGAAACATGCTCGACAGCCTCGACCTTGCCAGCTCTCATCTCCATCGACCTTGATTCTCGTCCCACCAGCTCCATGCTTTTACAACCACGTCTTGCGGAGCATCTGACTGTTGGGTCTGCTGGACTGTCTGAATGAGCACCATGATTAACCGTCGAGGATTTCCCTCGCGATTCCTCGCACGGTACTTCACCATTTTCCTCTTCCTCAGCTTCATCATCGCCAACTACACCCTCTGGAGCCATTCGAAGACATGGGACGAACCGGTTGATCCCAGGCACGCGCAAATCGCCTTCGGCACTAAGCACCCGATCAAGAAGTTGATGATCGAGGCCCGAACACGACATGAGGCGCTCCTCGCAAAGCGCAGCCACGACATCTTCGATGCTTCTGCCCGTTATCGCGCAAGACGCGGAAGACATCCTCCGCCAGGTTTCGACGAGTGGGTGAAGGCTGCGATAGCGGACGATGCTATCATTGTCGAGGAATACTTTGATCGCATATACAAAGATCTCCGGCCCTTCTGGGCATTGGACCCTGATACGCTGACCAAACGAGCCAGTTCATGGCATTGGACTGTCAAGGTCCGAAAAGGAAATGCGACTGGCGTTGGAGACACCACGAACCGGGTCGCGTGGCTACAGTTGTGGACTGAGCTTGTTCAGAGCTTTGCGCCTCATCTGCCGGACGTGGACATGCCCATAAACTACTTGGACGAGCCCCGACTGCTTGTTCCCTTCGAGGACATTGCCAAGATGCTCGAGGTGGAACAGAAGCACCGAAAATTGGTCCCAACAGCCGATGTGAACACGACGTGGAGGAGCTTGGCTGATGTTGATGCGCAAGACCTACAGGCATACGACCCGAATTGGCTTAATGGAGACAACAACTACTGGGAACTGGCTCGTGTGACCTGCGGACCAGATTCGCCGTCTCGCGATGTTCCGCAGCTATCCAACCTGAGCGCACCTCTCGATTACCCGACGGACTGGTCTGGCGAATACTCGTACAAGGGCTTCGTGAAGAATTGGACGGCAGCTATGGACCCTTGCCTGCAACCGCACATGCGTTACTTACATGGCACCTTCATCGAGCCTGTGAGTGTTTCGGTTTCGAAAGAGCTCATTCCCATGTTCGGTGGTTCGAAGCTACCGATGAACAACGAGATTCTCATCCCTGGAGCGATGTATTTGACGGACAACGAATTCTATTCGGGAGGCGATAAGCACGGCCCAGTATGGGCGAAAAAGAAGAACGGTGTTGTCTGGCGTGGTGATGCCACTGGAGGTCGTGCCCGGCCTAGTACTTGGCATCATTTCCAGCGTCACCGCCTGGTTCAGATGCTCAACGGCACGCAGGTCTCAGACATGGAACACAATGGCAATGTCGCCCCCACGTTCCAGCTACCGTCTGCCGAGATTTATAAGAGCACACGGCGCACGTTCAAGCAGCTTGGCGATTGGCTCAAAAAGTTCGCCAATGTCGGATTCGTTCACCTCATTTGCTCAGCGGAGGACTGCGGCGACCGAGCGAAATACTACTCGCATGCTGGATCCATGTCGATGTTTGAGCAGTACTCATACAAGTTCCTGCCCGATGCCGACGGCAACTCCTTCAGTGCGCGCTTCCGCGGCTTCATGCGTTCCACCAGCGTGCCCTTGAAGGCCACCATATACGCTGAGTGGCACGACGACCGCCTCACGCCCTGGGTTCACTTCATCCCGCTCGACAACACTTTCCAGGATCTGTACTCGGTCCTCGAGTATTTCAGCGATGACGGCGGCGTCGGCGATGCCGCAGCTCGGTACATCGCTGAGCAGGGCCAGCTGTGGGCGGAGAGCGTATTGAGAAAGGCCGACATGCGGCTCTACGTGTGGAGGCTGTTGCTCGAGTGGGCGAGAATCTGTGATGAGAGGCGAGATATGCTCGGCTATGTCCAGGATCTGATGGATGCATGATGATGACGATTGGCGCATCAGCGACAACGGGAGATGATACCACTTGATAGTGTCATTCTGTACGCTTCGACGGCCTGGCGTTTTTTGGAGTTTGGAGATATCCGTCTACAACGACAGGGAGGTGTTTTGATTGATGTTCTGGATGAAAGGGCGGCTGAAGCGTTGTATATGTTTGTGTGATTAAGGGACTGAGAACATGCCCGCCGTTTATACCTTCAGAAAGTACATAATAGAGAAGTTAATTCAACAAATCACATCTCTCAAATTATGGTGTTGAATGATTGATTGATTGATTGACGCAAAGCTTGTTATCCTGGTCTTTCGCTGGAAGACAATCGAATTCAGCTAACTCCTTGACATGCCCAACCTTCAGTACACGCCTTCCACTTCATTATGCATGCATACATTCAACGAATGATATCTAGGTAGGGATTTACTCTTTTTGCTCGCTCGCTCGGCTCCTCGTCTCATTTCGCCGATATCCTAACAATTCCAATGCACGCTATCGTCATTAACTGCTGGAGTGCCCGAACGAAAAAGTGGTGCTATCACAGCTGCAAATTCGTTATAGGTTCACGGCTGGGTTGGCCCTTCAAGTGCGCAGCCGAGCCCTTGAAAAGGCTTTGCCAGATGAAGGCCTCGCTAAGGAGCAGCTCGATGTCCTTCTCGGTCCAGTCTTTGGTGGGCAGACACTGGAGGAACATCATGATCTCCTGGAAGTCCATCTTGACGAGTTTGTCGGACCACTTGACGAGGAAGGCGGCGCAGACATAGAGATGGAACTCGGAAAAGCCCTGTTCTTCGGCCTGCGTGGGAGGTTAGTGTGTGAGGTGGGTGATAAGTGAGAGAGGGGGAGGACGTACGAGGTAGGTATCCCACATTCGGATCGTGTTCTTTACGCTGATTTCCCGCATGAGGAGACAGTTCATCCATCGGAAACTAAACTGAATGAACTCTACACCCTCTTGCTCGAGGTGTTTGGAGAGGGTTGAATCAATGCGTGCCGTGAGATCGCGTAGCGCAGCCACCTGCCTCTGGATCCCGGGTTGCGCGACGATGTAGTGATCCTGAATACCGTCGAGCAGTTTCGTCAAGCACCAGAAGGAGTCTGCCTCTACAGCGTCTAGAACAGACCGCGGAAGCTGCCCGGGGTCCATGCCAGACTCGATGTTGGGATCGCCAATGTAGATGCCCAGGAAGACTTGCCAGAAGGGAGTGACGAGATCGTTGATGCCTTGCACATAGCCGCTCGCGGGATGTCTTACGGCCCAAAGGTATAGGATGCGCTCGAGCGAGCGTTGTGTTGCTTCATAACTGTAGAGCTCGATGTGGGGATTCGTCCTTGGGATATCGATGCTGATCTGATGCCATATCGCCTCATCTAAGCCCCTCGTCCTACTTGATGGGGCCGTGTTTGTCGATGTTGTACTGACACCTCCCCTCTCGAATGCTTGTCGAACACCATCAAGGTATTCTTTCCGCTTCCTTTCCAGAGTTGCTATCCTCCTTTCGCTATTTGTCGGCAGGTAGCTGAGGAGAAGTTGCCAAGTCACGGCGCGAACCTCTTCGGGCACGCCTGACCAGGCCAGTTGGCGAAGTTGTGGTAAAGAGATAGAGGATGCTTGCAAAAGCTTCTTGAATTTGTTTATGCGGCTTATGCGGGAGTTGATTGCGTCGGCTTCTTTTGGGGAGGCGTTGCTGGGGATAGAAGGATAGTTGATGAGATGTAGGGCGTTGGCAGGATCTTGTGGTTGTTAGTGACGGCACACAAATATATATCGAGTCTAAGACCAACCTCTGAGAATCTCCTTATATTGTGGCCGGAGAATTTTGCCTTCGCTCTTCTTGGGCATGGGATATGTCGGCGAGGGGCGCTCCACAGCGATGTCGGCACTGTTTGAGTATCGCCTCGACTGGAGGGCATCAAGCGGCTCGCTCATTGGCGCGACCAGATTACTCGCCTCTGTCTTGTTGATTGGTGATGTGTTGTTCTGTGTTGCCATCCGCCTCGTCCTCCTCTTCATGTTGGAGAGGCTCGGCAGCCCAAAGTCGTCACCATCGTCATCTTCATAGCCCATCATCTCGTCTTCATCGGCCCTCCAGTCGTCATTCGTATTGGACAGGAAGTTGATATAGCTCTTGAAGGGAGGCGAGCTCGAGCTCTTGCCGTGGGTGGATCGTGCGGGAGGAGTGGCGGCATCGTGATGTCGTACTTTGGAAGAAGAGGTAGAGGGAGGTGTCTTTGGACGGGAGGAGCTAGATAGGTTGCTTGATATGCGACCTCGGTCAGCAAATGGACTTTCTCCCAAGCGCCGCAGCCTCGACAACATACAGGGAGTCGAATTTAAGGATATCGGCATGTGAGTAAGCGGCGCCCACGACAAGGCTGGAGCCGGGGGCCGTGATACTCCTCTTAGGAGCGTTGTCTCGAGGAGGCGGTCTCCAGAAGGGTGATGCGGACCTAGACATGACGTTCAGCGCCAGTTCAGGACGAAGGAGACTCAGGCCAAAGCGTACTCTGAACGGTCTATAGAGGCACAATTGGGGTCTCGGTCAGCACATGCTCCAGCCGTCTTGCGATATCTTTCAACGCCGTGGCGCGGGGGATTCAGCAAACGTACCAACTTGGACCATCTCCTGCGGCGGTGGGGCTGTTAGCATTACGTCGAGTCGAGCGAGTCTCGTGAGGAGATCAAGAGTCAAGGGAGGCGGGAGCGGGAGCGGGAACGTACCGACTGCGCAGGTTTCTTGCCGCTGCTGGAGGACGACCACATGGTGTGAGGGAGGGCCGTGGAGGAGCAGCTGTCACATTCTGCGGTGTTGCAGAGGCGAGGTGGTTTCCAAGGCGTTTGGGATTCAACAGGATGGCCGATCTTGCTGGTTGGGACCAGGTCACGGTCACGGCCTGAGGGAGTGCTGGCGCGCGCCCCGCCACAGCGGCCTCGGGCGCTGCGCTTGGCCTGCCCATGACGCTATAGCGCTGGAGCAGTCCGCGCTACAGGGGCGGCTACAGGGCCGGCTACAGGCGGCGCTTTGGGGAAGGCGTGCCCGGGCCAGCTGCAGGTACCAGCCACATAGGTGTCCGTGGGCCTGCATTCTCATTGGCCACAACGGCATTAGTCATTCACTGCCTGCTCGGTGCCCGCCAAAAACACTAGCCTGGTCTTCGTGGCCGCCGTCTTTGTGAAGAACCTCCTCCTTCCAACAAACTTAAAGCGAGAAACGTCACACTTTTCTGTACCTCATCAAGGGGCCGCCGATATTCCATCCATATCCTACTTCCGACGTTCTGCAGAAGCTCGGGCTGCAGCCAGCGAATCTTTTATTTTGCCCTCCCGAAGCGTCCGTTTCCAGGCCCCGACCTGACGACCCTGGATTCCCTTCACCTCTCTAGCCTCCCTTCAACATGACAGAACCCGAGAACTTCGAGGAAGACCTCTTCGCCGATCTGTATGAACCAAATATGCGCGTGCTCGCGCAGTGAAGAGCTTGGAGAACACATCTTGCTGACACGATGCGGAACAGTTACGACGATAATGATGCTTCCAAGGCAGGCCCCGGCCCCAAAGTTCCAGCACAACCCGTTGTGGAAGCACAGCCGGTGAACGTCCCTGACACTTTCGCACCATCTCATGAACCAGATGTCGGAGGCGATGCGCATATGAATCAGGATGATGATGATGACGACGATGTTGATTTCAACCTGGGTGGCTCCAGTAGCGCTGTCAACCACTCCAGCAATAACAATGCTGCTACATACCATGATGATGTGCCTACGCCTCCCCCGTATGGTACCGTTCACAAGGCCAGTGCCAAGGAAGATGGGTAAGTCGTCTAGCTCCGTTTGACGTGATTTGCGCTCTATTTGTCGTGCCCCAACACCAGTGCTTCTTCAGTTTGCACACCTATTCGTAATGTTGGCTCGTGATGGCTATTTGGCTGCGGGGTAAGATCATGGCGGGCGTGGCATTTTTAACTTCAAAGCTTTGGGAGTGGCTTGGCTGGATCGGAGAACGGTCAGGTTCAGATGATGCAAGGCATGGCGCTCAAAGCAACCGCATCGGAAGCCAGACGGAGGACCATATCCGGAAAAGAAGATCAAGAGATTGGGCGCCCAGAACCAAGAGCAAGGGCCAAATTGAGACAGTATTCGACAATATTCAGTCTGAGAAAATTCGGAACAGAGATTGCTAGAGCAGAGCAAGAACGTGGTGGCACCATCTATCTGAACGGGCTCTCTTGCCCGTGGATGCCACGACACGGGATCAGCCAGTCCATTCAGGATGCAAGGCTACCCGGACTGTTGTTCAATAGCCCAGAGTCGCAGAGATCTTTAGGGCCACAGGTGAATACCATATCCGGATTCCCTGATGGCTGTAGCGAGATTTGCAGCGAATAGCGCGCGAGGCCAGTACCTACCTAGCAAGAGAGAAGAGTCAAGACGATAGCACAAGACGAAAATTTATTCGACCAAAGCTGATCTGGCACCTCTCACTGCACTGTCTCGGCTCATGACGAGCATCATGGTGGAATGTCCTGGCGACCAGTCGAAGCAGTCCTTCTCCCATGCTTTGGCTACGAATTATCGATCCGAATTTGCCGCGACAAGATGGGCATGATATGGCATGGCATGACATGGGGAATCTCAGTTGAAATATCCAGCTAGCAATGTCAGGCCGTCAGCTGGTCCCTGCTGGAAGAGACTTCACGCCACCCGCAGCACTGTCTAGGTTTCCGTTGGAAATAGGGCCAAACAAAGCACAAAGCACGTATGGCCCCCAAGTCTGCCTTGAGCGAGTCAGCCTTGGCTCATATCATGCGACGGAATAAGGCAAACGTGGGAGTGTTGTATGCCGATTCGTACAACAACAAATGTCTCGAGTTTGGGGTACTCTCATCCTGCTGCAGTAGCGCTGTTGTGAGCAAAGAGGCGCCATGTCAAACCAACAATCCCAGGATCCAGTTCCCTGCCAGATCGAGCCAACAACCCACACATCGTTTTTCTTGGTTATTTCCCGAAACAGAGCATTGAAGATGACATTTCTGTTATTACCCCCGCTAACTAAGTGATGATAGTAAGATGTTCATAGGTGGTCTCAATTGGGAAACAACCGATCGTAAGTCCGTTCAAATGCTTGGACCTGGAGCTGTCCTAACCGTGGTAGAATCTCTCCGAGACTACTTTTCCCAGTTCGGCGAGGTCGTGGAGTGCACGGTGATGCGAGACAGCAGCACGGGTCGGTCACGAGGGTTCGGTTTCTTGACTTTTAAGGACGCCAAGACGGTGAACGTTGTGATGGTCAAGGAGCATTTCCTTGACGGCAAGATTGTAAGTCTTGCCCTTGCCGTACGCGAGTTACACGTGCCATAGTCTGACAATCTACCAGATCGATCCAAAGCGAGCCATCCCGCGTGATGAGCAAGAGAAGACAAGCAAGATCTTCGTTGGCGGTGTGAGCCAAGAAACAACGGACCAAGAATTCAAAGACTACTTTGCGCAATTCGGTCGTGTCGTCGATGCGACCCTTATGATGGACAAAGACACTGGCCGTCCTCGTGGCTTTGGATTCGTTACGTTTGAGAGTGAGGCCGGCGTTGAAGCCTGTATTAATGTGCCTCTGGAGATTCACGGAAAGCCTATCGAGGTCAAGAAAGCCCAGCCTCGAGGTAATCTCAGGGAGGAGGAGGAAGCATCACGCCGAAATAAATTTCGGAAGGGCGATGACCAGAGTAGCCAAGGTGGCATGGGTCAGCAAATGGGCGGCGGCACTGGCGGTATGACGCCGCAAGTGATGGCGCAGTATTTCCAAAGGATGCAGCAATACTTTGCTATGATGCAGTCGCAGATGGCCATGAACCGTGGCATGCAGATGAACCCGGCAATGTGGCAGAACATGCAGCAGATGCAGATGCAGAACATGATGGGAGGCCAAGGTGGCGGCGGTAACAACGGGCAGAACATGATGAACCCACAGATGATGCAGATGATGCAACAGATGCAACAACAACAGCAGCAGATGATGCAGCAACAGGGTGGTATGCAAGGCAACGCGGGAGGCGGTCGAGGCCCCGATAACTTCGATGGCGGATATCAACAGCCACCACAGGCACCCTCTGGTGGCGGCCGTCGAGGAGGTCGCGGTGGCTACGGCGGAGGTCACGGAGGAGGATACGGTGGTATGGGCGGAGGCGGAGGCGGAGGAGCGCCGACGTCGTGGGAGGGCATGTATGACGATGTCCCGCAGCCCAACGCCAACCATGGCGGAGGCTTCCAGCGCAGCGGCAGCCAAGGTTCCCCGGATCCCCAGCACGCGCCGCCGGCGAATGCTCCTACGGGCCCCAAGAACGCTGGAAAGCCCGGTGCGAACTACCGAGGCGGCGGCCGGGGAGGCAACCGAGGTTTCCATCCCTACTCCCGATAAGCGAGCAAGCAATCTAGGTCCGGAGACACGTCGCCCCTGTCTAAGACAACAACCTAGTCAAGGAAGGCTGGGAGATCCAAAGCCAGGTGCTCAGGGGGTGGAACAAGGTGTTGAATTCATCCACTCTCAGATAACAGAGAGGTGGTGACCGGCGAGGTCTGATGGTTCGTTCTGAACAATGTGTCTTTTCAGCTTGGGAACTGGGGAGTATTAAACCGGGACAACAAAAATTCGTGAAAACAATCTTGCAGAGGAAATCGGCGCGAGCGGGCTGTAACAGGGTCTTGCTCTCTTTCGGAGAGTCCGGTTGTATTATTTGGAGTTTCTAAGCTAATAAATGACTTTTCTTCGCACTTGCGATCACGTCCTTTGGGGAAAGTGGCCTTCACTAGTTGACAAAGAAGGAAAAGGAGGTCTGTACGAAAGGGTCCAGACTGACGAAGAGATAAGAAAAGGAGGTCAGGGACTCACGTGACTTGTCACATGCCTGAAGAGGCAACCAGCTTGCGTTGAGCACGTGAGCGGCCTCCCAACAATTGCCCCCTGACGGAAGCTTATTAAGAGCCCACCTCCGTGTCTAGTACAGAGTAGAATTGCCAATTATGACGCCACACTCATGCAACGCTGGCCGGTGCCCTGCTTGGTCTATTTGGTGACGAACTTGATTCTCCTTGTGAATGCCAGAAGCCTGGAATCCAGAAGGAACGCGTCAGGACGGGGCAGAAAGAAGCAGGATCGTAAGCAATGGAAGACACGGGAAGGATTGCTGCCCTTTTCCTCCCGTGTATGTAAGTTGCGCAGGGCAAGCATTCATCTCGTTCCTGTTCGTATCCAGACGGAGCTTGGACTGTTAGTAGGAGGTAGGCCACTTTTAAAATTGTCGTCTTAGCTGAGACCAGCTCCGTAAGAGCGCTGCTGCTGCGACGCGTGAGAGGGGAAAGGAGAGCCTCTCGCGTTTTCTTCTCTCTAATATCTGGGTCGGTGCTGTACGTGTCTTTATGCTGATCTCATCGCAAGTCGTGGCGATAAGTTCAATCAAGTTCAGCCCTACTTTACCTACCTTACTTACTCCATAGAGTTCTCCGCCATTCCTTGCTTCTTCAGCTCTCCCTCTCTTCGGCTGCCTCAACCTTAATTTTTCCCCCTTCACCACCATACATACCATCATCGCCCTTGGCCAACAACCCCGGGTTAACAGGGATTCTCATCTCCAGCTGCCCGAACTCGCGAATCCACACGAACCCCGTTTTTCGCGTTTATTGGACACGTTCGCCGGCCCGGCTCGGAGTCGACTGCCATCTGTCTGGTCTGGACTCTTGAAAGCTCCTGATTTTGCTGAGAGAGTACCTACTACACGAGAAAAGCTGACCGCAGCACGCGAACCTCTCCTCTCCTCTCCTCTCCTCCGCAACCTCCTCGATCCGCCGCCGCCCGACCATGTCCTCCCCATCGTCCTCCCACAGCGGCAAGCGCAAGAGGAGCTCGCTCGGCCAGGTCAATTCGTCGGCGGACCTGCTCGACAGCGGCCTGCAGACGTCGTCTCGCGATGCTTCAGGCGAGGAGGGCGATACCACGGCCGCCGAGTCGGGACGCCATCACCACCACCGCAGCTCTGCCTCAGCCGGCCCCAACCCTAAGCGTCAGCGGGCCAACAACTCAGAGCGCGCCATGGACGTCGCCATCGACCATGCCCTCGATCCCGGCGAGCCGAGCGACACCACCGAGGCCAGCATCGACATCGCCGAGCGCGTGGGCCGCAAGGGCCGCAGGGTGTCGCTGAAGGACCCCGAGGACGAGATGACCAAGATGAAGGCCATGCCGCCGCCGCCCATGGGCAAGCTGGTCGATCCCGTGGGCTTCAAGACGAACCCTCCGCCCGTTGGCCGTCCCGTGCGGGTGTATGCTGACGGAGTCTTTGACCTGTTCCATCTTGGGTAGGCTTCATGTTAACCAATTGAGACGGCTTCGTATCCTACTGACACGCATTGAATAGCCATATGCGCCAGCTCGAGCAGGCCAAAAAGGCCTTCCCCGACACCACCCTCGTCGTCGGCGTCACGGGTGATTCCGAAACCCACAAGCGCAAGGGCCTGACGGTCATGTCGGGAGCCGAGCGCGCAGAGACGCTCCGACATTGCAAATGGGTTGACGAGGTCATTGAGGACTGTCCATGGATCGTCACGCCCGAGTTCCTCGAGGAGCACAAGCTCGACTACGTCGCCCACGATGACCTGCCCTACGGCGCTGACGAGGGCGACGACATCTACGAGCCTATAAAGCGGGCGGGCAAGTTCCTCGTCACGCAACGGACAGAGGGTGTCAGCACAACCGGTCTCATTACAAGGTAAGCCAACCCCTAGCTTCTGTTAAGACCAGAAGCGACTAACACGCTGGACCTAGAATCGTCCGCGACTACGAGAAGTACATTGCCCGACAGTTCAAGCGCGGCACCTCCCGCCAGGAGCTCAACGTCAGCTGGCTCAAGAAGAACGAGCTGGACCTCAAGCGCCACGTCGCCGAGCTGCGAGAGAACATCACCAACAATTGGACCACCACTGGCCAGGAGCTCGGCCGCGAGCTCAAGCAATTCTGGCCGACCAGCCGGCCCCAGAGCCCCCGACCGCAGAGCCCGGCTCGCTTGGGCAGCTTCAGCAACGGCGATCCGGCGAGGTCACCCCCCGGTCCCCCGACGCCCGGTGTCGGGACGTCCAACTCCAAGGAGTTCATCACCGGCTACGCCCTCGGTCTCGTCGGCGGAGTGAAATCATGGGTACGTGCTCCCCCGGCGCGAGCGACACGTACTTGCTAACCGACACTTCCCCTGCAGATGGGCAAGAGCCGGAGGAATGTCCAGGACAGCCGCCCCCCGAGTGATGATGAGTCCGAGGAGAGCGACGGGAACAAGCCATCTCAATCAGCACCCACCCTGGCCGTGCCCATCCCCACGAAGCTATAGCCTGGCAGAGAAGGGGCAGGAGGGAAATAAGGGAGGTTGACTGAAATAAAAAGAAAAGGATGGGCAGCGGCATTGGAAAACAAGACTAAACTATCAGTTGTACTCGCTTAATACAAGGCTAGCAACAGGGCGTTCCGGCTGATGTAGGGAATTCGACTTGATCATTATCCTCGACTTTCTATGAGCGAACATCTTGAATGCCATCTAGATTCGAAAACATGTCAAGCCTACCACCGCTAACATCGCATCCAGACCACCGGCTCGCCAAGACTAACAACACAGAGAGGGTCCCCAGCTCTTGCTGTGCCACTGAATACGTAGCTCCAGGCACGATCTTGACGGACGATCGGCGGCCAGTCAGCCCTACAGTCCCATCACGACGGTCTCGGCCCCCAACCCTTCACGACACCGAGCGGACGGTTGCGCGCGCGCGCGCTGCCACACGGCGCGACTCCGGTGGATGCATGCGCGCGCGGCTAGGCGGCTATGGCTATGGGCTGGGGCTGGGGGCGAGGCTGGGAGGTGTTTTGGTAACGTTGTACGGAGGACGCCGTGGTGGTGGTGGTGATGGAAGGGGCGAGGCTGAGGTGGTGAGGCTGGGAATGCTGGATTTGGGTGCGGGCTTGGGCTCGGTTGGAGTACTAAGCTTGGGGCAATTTTGTGAACCCCAAGGATAGTCATGTCGCCGAGCATTTGTCATTTTGTTGACAATTTTCCGTATGAACGTGGGTGCTATCAAACCGTCGTGGGCTCTTGCAGGCTCACTGCAGCGACTAGCTAAGCCAAGAATTAGGTCACCTTGAGGAGACCTTCTAGAGGCAAATTGTTTGTGCATGTCTTTGCAATCTGGATAAACACTATGGCTGCTTGAAGGCCGAGTGTCTACATGCCGTCGGCAAGTCGTCCCCATATCCACCACCTCATTAGGGGGGAAGCGCCAGCACCTTGGGCGTTGGAAACAGCACTTTGAGGTGTCTGCGTCTCAGGTCGGTCATGTCCGGACCGTCGGACTGGCCACAACGGGCCTCAGATGCGGCTCTGCTAAACCGGCCTCAGCAGCGTCGCAGCAGAAGCAACGTGCATGTCAAAAGCTGCACTTGGGGAGGTTGCACGACGCCCAGGGCTTCAGGCTCAGCTGAGCTGCTGCTGCGGGTAAATGCATGTTGGCTGCGGGCAGCATCGTGCAGATACGTGCTGTGGTGTATCCTGTCAGTTGATTGACGGCAGGCAGGCAGGCAGGCAGGCAGCTATTCTGGTCGGTTGAGGTTTTTGGCCTCATCTCCTTTTCAGCGCGTCGGATGCTGCTGCAGTCAGCGCATTTGTCGATCGTTGCCTTGGTTGAAAAGGCTGAAGTGTGAGCTGAGATGTCTCAGGCAGAAACCGCCTTGGCGCTGCATCTCGACGCAGACGCGGCTCAACGCCTGCGGATGGATGGAAATAGAAGACGAGAACAGGCCATCGATATCGAAGAGCCTTCACCACCTTATGTCATCTCTGTTGATTACTACATCCCCGCGAGAACATGTGGTCCATGTCGCGGTGACACGTCGAAGCCATCATGCCAACTGCCAGAGACGGCACTACGTGGGCGCCAAAAATAGGGCCCTGGCACCTGGTCTGGTCCCAGAGATCCATGACCATTAAGCGCTGACGCTGTCTGTAACGTTAGTCCCGGCACCGCGCAGGAACCTCCGCCTCCATCCCGGCGTGTGCTTCTTCTCTGGCCGTCTGCTCCGAGCCTTCACCAAAGATTGAGGCTCTGTTCACCAGGCTAGGCTAGCATCGTACGACTTCCCGGAGCCCAAAGATGAGAGCGGGAATAGCGAGCAACGGGGGTTGTCTTGGGGGGGGGGTTGGTGCCGCGGGCAAGGATCAGCGTGATGCCTGCGAAGGATTGTCGGGTGCTAGGCTAGGGTCTGTCTGGAGGCCCGGGGGACGTTGATGATTGACTGGGGGCTGCCCGGAGACAGCACTGTAAATTAATGTAATTGATATGCTTGAAAGTCTGTTCGCAGTCGGCAGTCTTGCCGTCTCAAGACATGCCTCCGGGACTCGGACCCTGCTGCCATGGGATTGTCGTAGGGCTAGCCCAGCACGATCCGACAACTGGCTCCTGTGAGATTTTGATCCCGACTCTATGGTCCACCTGCTGGGGAGGTGGGAGTTATTCCCGTTCCCGTTGTGTATAGTCGAAGAGACTCGTGATCGAGGCCGTCTTCTTTGCTTCCGTTGTTAGTCTTCTCGCGCCATCCGCCTCGCGCCGTCCAGCCGTGCGTTCCGCCCCAAGACTGTTGATCGCAGGCTTCTCACCACAACTCCCAGCCCTCCAAGTAAAAATAGAGATTCGCTACTACTGGGTGGAGGGTGTCTCAGCCCCGAAGCGTCTCCCCCACCACCATGAGGAGGACGCTAGAGCGGTTGGTCGGCTGGTTGGGTGGCAGGCTGGCCGGCTCGCTGGCTGGGACCCCCTTTCATTGAACGCCAACGGGGCGGGCCATCCCCTCCCCCTCCATCTGACCTTGAAAGCACCTCAAGAGCACCGTATGTAGCCAATTAGTGTCTCGAGGCGGCCGGCAGGAGGCCATGCCGGGTCGTCACAACTGGCCGCTCCTGAAGACGGGTGTTGCAGGGAAGCGAGTCCTCGGGCTTGTGACCTTCCTCTTTGGCAACCTGACGGATCCTCGTCAAGCCAACAACCGAATGCTTGTCTCAAGGGGAGCAAAGGCCAGGCCAGATGGAGCTGGAGGAGGAGCTGGAGAATGTTTGTTGGATGGCCCTATGGGGCTGGCCGCCAAGATGAGCCGGCGCCGGGAGCGGCGCGCCTAGACCGCTGCCGCAGGTCATGCTCCAGTCTTCAATATTGCTGTTTGCTTTGCACACGTGCGAGTGCGAGCGCGCGTGGCGACAGTCTGTAAGCAGGGTGTGGTCAGTCGCGTAGAGAAACTGCAGCGTGGCTGACAGACATATGACAACCTGGTCGGCCGCGTAGGTCATGATACTCGCCCGGATCCCTGGGTTGCATTTGTCAGGCTGGTGTGCGTCCATCGTCTCAACACCTGTTCAGCCCAGATGCACAGTTCGGTGGCATTTCCGGGAGGGTGATCTCAGCCGTCAGTGATGGTGGCATGGGCATCCCGTCCAGCTCGCGGCTACGAACTATCGGGTGCACAGTGTTGATACTGTATCCTATACCGGCTCTCGGCTGCCACCACTAACAGCGACTCGCTCTTTCCCAACGGGGCATCTTACAGAACACCAGCTTTATCCTTACCGCTTAGCTTGACGACTCCGCCACGATGCTTCATCATCAGTGCTCCTCTCAACTTACATCTTCGCTGGCCCAGGCCAGGGCTAGTCGGCCGCTCGCACGCCATTACACGCTTTAACGCGCATCCGCGAGCCCGCCCCCTTCCCCCTGCGTGCTCGTCGCTTGACGGAGGTTGCTCCGCACAGTCCGTGAAGTGGCCTGCGATCCTCCCGGCCGTAGTTCGTCGTTCGTTGGCCGGACCCCAATGGCGGAGACGGACAATGAGGGAGACTTGTTACGCGCTTACACAGTCAATGAGATTACAAGTAGATCTGTCGATGAATGGCCGGACTGCCGTCTAATTATGGGATGCAGCTCTTACAAGTATTCTGGGAAACGGGATCGTCCAGCAGCCGCCCGAAGAGCATCGACAAGCCGGTTGCTGAGGAGGCCGCTTCGTTGTCGACCCACCGCCTCTAGACAGAGGCAAGATGAAGGAGGGCTGCAGCAGCACGAGACATCCCGTCCCGAGTGGGAGACGAGGCTGTCGAAGCGCTGAGGCGTTCATAGTTCCAGATGGCGTCCATGAGGATGAGGGGCGGGCGGGATGTTCCTCTCGGGAGCCCTTCTCGTTCGCCATGAGCACCGGGAGAGGCGCCACCATCAGCACCATGTATGTACGCCATGCCACCCATGCGCTGCCACGCGCGCAACGATAAGCGCCGGTCCCGAACTTGACGTCCAGAGAAAGACGCGGGCAGTCAGGACAGTACGAGATGCCATGGCCCCTGTACAGCCCGTGCCTGGCATTTTCCGCAGCCCACGACCCTTGCAAGACCGACGCCCATGCATCCTAACGACCCTAGCCCCAGACCCGCGCCCGGGTTCAGCTGACAGGGATAATCGAGTTGGGTATCCTGGCGGGAGGGCAGCAGTCTCTTCTCTCTGCCTCTGTCTGTCTTTGAGCGTGTATGGGGCCTGTCTGTCTGTCTGTCTGCCTCTTCTTCTCGCTCGCACGTCTGATCCCCGGACCTCTCTTCCTCCTCTTCCCATCAACCCACCCCCCTCCGTCCTGGATAGGGCTAGCAATGCCTCTCCTGGTTCCTATCTTTGGCCTCCCGTCCTCAACACCATTCCCCTCCTGCAGACGGGGCTGCCACCCTTCAATCGACTCCCCCGTCCCCGTCTTGATCGTGGAGGCTGAGACCCGTTCAGTCGAGAAGTCTCACTAGACGCCTCCACCTCGCCGCCTCTCTCGTCTTCAACCTCTCCCCTCCGCTTGCTTCCTTCTCCTATCCATCCTTACGCAGACGCCCCCCCAATCTCTACCTACGGCTCCTCCCTCCGTGCTGCATATCCCGACTACCACTGTCGACGGTCTGTCTATCTGCTGCGTACTCCGTACTCCGTACTGCCATCGTCGATTTGCATCTTCCCAATCCATGCTCCAAGCCCGTCCCCCAACTGCCGAGCCTGTCCAGCCAGCCGGGGCTGTGTACCGCAGACTACTAAGTTTGGTTGATTGCTTTTCCCGAAGCTGCCTCCCATTCCACCCTTCAGCTTCCCTTTTGAGTGAGCACTGGCCATGACGGACCTCGCGAGGCTCATGAACCCCGATGATGATCAAGACGATCCAGTAACCATATCAAGACCCAACATCCCAGCACCAAGGCCAATATCACATCAACACCACTACCTTGCCCAACCCACCTCAGGTTTTGGCAACTCGGGACAACGCTCCCGTTCATTTCCCCATATCAGCATCAGCAGTCTACAAAACCCGGCCACTCCCACTCCACAGCCTTCGACACCACCACCACCTCCTCCTCCTCCCGCCACCACTGCTACCTCCTCCACAACTTCAACAACCTCAACCGCTCCCAGACCGCCGAGACGACGCCGCTATAGTCTCACCAATACTGTCACCATTGACGTGCCCTACGTTCCATGTCCACCGGGGATGAGTCCGCCACACTACCCCGTTCCCACCAGCCCGGAGCCAGGAATGAGGTTGACACCAGTCACCAGACGGCCCAGCAAGGCCAAGAAAGGCCTTGCTGTGCATTCTTGCGAAGAGTGTCCCAAGGTCGGTCGTCTTTCACGTAGTAATGATGATCGTTCGTGTTAACCGTCTCCAGACTTTCACCAGGGCAGAGCACTTGAGGTATGTTGCAGTTCAGCCTCGTCTCGAGAGCAAGAAGAACCTTGATGCTGATATCTTAAACCAGGCGCCATAAACTCAGTCACCAACCTCCAAGGCTCAACTGTCCCTTCAGAGGGTGTAACAAAACCTTCCACCGCAAAGATCTTCTCGAACGCCATCAGGCACGACAGTAAATCCTCCTGACTCCTGAGTCTAGAATCGTGGCTCGAGATGAAACAGAAGTTTGCTAACATGATGAAGTGCGTCGCATGGGCCCGCACCTCCAAACCTGCCTCGTGGTCCAGGGCTCGCCATGCCTTCAGGTTACAACAGCCAAACATCACCTCAAGCTAGCCTGATCGCGAACCGGCCTCGAGAAGCCTGGCCAACTGTGCCTCGATCTACGCAACAGTCGCAGAGCCGACCATCATCAATAGATTACCGGACGAATAGACAGAACTTTGACCACGACATTCAGCCACCCACACCGGAGAACTATACCCCAGACTTCACTAAGCCAGAAGTCTCAGCTCCAATGGAAGTTGTAATGAGAGATGCATCGACTCCCATTCCCTCACAAGACAGTCCGGGAGGGCCATCCTCATCCGACGAGAGCCCGTACACCCCTTCAAACACTTCAGGCCCGAGCCAGCAACGAGCAGAGATATATAATACCGACTGGTCAACCGTGTACAATTCTCCCACAATAATGCCAACGACATCAACGATGCTTCCAGTCGGCCCTGTCATACCTATACACTCGCCTCCCTTCGGTCCTTTGGCGCAACCCAACTTCTCTGAAGCCTTGGGCATAATTCCATCGTACGAAGACCCCGGCATCGTTGAGCTTGAAGGAATGAACAATATCGCGTTTGACGGCATCTTCTCACGCTTGCCCATGGCTCAGCCCTCGGAAACTATGGTGGCTACTGCAACGTTACATCCGGGACAAGGAGGCTACAATACAGCCTGTGGACAAGAGCAGCTGGCCATGTTTGATTACATGCGAACTCAAAATCCCATCCCAGCTCCCCTGACTCAAGAGGACATCGAAGCCATCCCAGCCTATCTAGACGTCTACTGGCAGAAGTTTGATGCATTAATTCCCATAATTCACAAGGCAACATTTGAAGACACCACGGAGACCAGAGAGGACGATATTGACACACTTCGATGTGCTATGGCTGCCGTGGCTACGAGCGACTTTGATGGGCGGGAGCACCGTGTCAGGGGCGAAAAGTTGTACAATCATGCCTCCTATAAGGCTAGGGTGGTGAGTTTCCTTGAACCCTTGTATGTTCAGGAGCAAACTCAAACTGATACAAATTCAAAGTTCGTTCAGGCTCAGGGGCGGAGATCCGTCCCGCTAGAACAGGCTGTGTTCCTGTGCGAATACTACGCCCGATTCCGCGGCAAGGATAAAGAATCATATCTACAATCTCCTACTGCGGTTTCGCTATATCAAAGGGTCAGTTCTTTTTGATTACAACTTTTATTTTTATTTCCTTCTTCTCCCATGTTTTCATCTCTGGATGGGCATGACATTTTGCCTACCCATACTAACCCCCTATTTCTGGACCCGACTGGTTCGACTATCTTTCTTATCATTTTTTATTTTCCTTTTTCCTCTTCTTTCTTTATTTCATCAACGTCCATTATTTTTAGAGACGGCATGCTCAGGTTCGTCATAGGCTTTCAACTATGTTTCCAATAACCGCCGTCAACCACAACTTTGGAGAGAATGGATCAAATTTGAATCCTGGCGACGTCTCCTGTCCGCTTGCTTCTTACTCGACGTTCACGTGGCTCGATACTACGAACAGCATTATGCGCACATCCAAGGACTTGACTATTCATCCCCAAGGACGCTTCCAATTCCACTCACATCAAGTACGAACGGGGCTTGGGATGCCCCGGACAGCGAAACCTGGAGGATGTTGCGTCCTGCGAGATTTCTGAAGGCACTGAGTACCTTGCATTGGGACGTACTCGATGCTTCGGAATTATCATCGATGCCGACCTTTGACAGTGCAATCCTGCTTGCGGCGCACTCATTGGAGCTGGCAAGCCGCCTGCACCCTGATCGAGTCGAGTTGGTGGAGCAGTCAGTCAGAGCTCAACCGGCGGTGTCACGCATCGACAGTCTCTTCCCTGAATCTGGGGTAGCGAACGCATACTTGGCTTTACATTACACTCCTCTTTACTGTCTTCTTGCGGTCTCCGGGGAGAGCTGGGTTTTCAACAAGAAAATATTAGACCACGAGCTTTTTAAATCGTACAAGAGCACGTTGAGACAATGGCGCAGTTCCGGAAACGCAGCAATGGCCACTATTTTTGCAGCTCGGGGATTGAAGGCATTCTTGAACTTGGACTCGGAACAATCAGGATCGAACCTTGATACTGAATCTGACTCGGTGAAATCGGGGGTCTCCTGGACGAACCTCTCGGACTATTGGGGCATTTACGTTTGTGTCCTGATTTGTTGGGCTTTTGGACATGCAGGAAAGCGGCAAGACGAAAACGAACCGCCTTCACTTGACTCAGCGAAGCAATGGATCTCACAGGTTGCGAGGATGGAGCCTGGCCATGTGCGGAACTGGTCCAGGAGGCACGAGGCGCACGGGGTCGTAGCAGTTGGGCGGGAGATTTTGGCGAAGGACTGTCTCGGTGGTGGGAGGTTGTTTCCATTTGCAGTCAGTGTGCTGGAGAAGTTGGAGCAGGGCGCCAGTTGGACTTGGGTGTCAGGAGACGGTACCGGGAGAGGTTAATGACTTGACGGCCTGTATGGACTAATGGTAATGACATAATGCGCGAGGGGTTTCAGCAAGGAGCGGGCTTGGTTATTGGGCTAAGATATCACGGGAAACAAGGTATAATGGCGTTTATTGGTGTTAGTGCTGGGGTTCATGACGGGATGATGGAAAAGCCAAGGCTCATGGCATGGCACGAAAGATGTTCTTAGACATCTCGGGAAACGGGCTTTGATTAATGATATCCTACAACGCATGACAATGCGAAGCGCAAGGGGAACCTATAGATATGGGGAACAATGGAGTTTTGTAATTGATTCTCATGATTGGTTCAATAGGGAGCTGCAGCCAAACTAACACCTCGTTCATCCGCGCTGGGTTCAAGAGTCCTGATCTGGACCGATCCATCTTATAACTTTACCCTAGACGGCAGACTATAGCCTGTGAAACGAAACTAATAATAACCGGGCCTCACAAGCCGGGTGCTTCGGGATTAATGTCTAGCGGTCTCGTGCTCAAGCTACGTACTTGGGAGTCCAAGCGTGCCGGCTTCCGCTCATGGTCCAGTTCATCGTGGAGTTTGGAGGTGGGATGGTTCTGGAACGCAGGGAGGGGTGATGATGGAGTGGAGGGAGGTTCGTCACGTCATAGGCAGACCGAAGGGCACAGTGGAAGGCCAAGGAGACAGGGGGGAGATCAGCGGTCAATACAGATGTGTTATGAATATGCAATGCGGGATGCAGGCGATGCCAGTGCGATCTGTTGGGGACAGGGGAGGGCTTGCATGAACGAGACGAGAAATTGCCTCTCGCTGACATGTGCAAGGAGGGGTTCTTCTCAGGGCTAGAAGCACCACGAGGCATTCCGTCTGGGGAAAGCTGAGCGAGCGAGAGCATCCCCTGTGCTGGCCGGGTTGAGTTTGCTGGTGCGGAGGAGGCTGAGACGGTTTCTCCCCCCTGTTGGGCCCAGCACAACAAGTGTCATTCCAACGCGCCAGAAGAGTGATTAGCAGCAGAAACAAATGGAAGGCCGCCGGACGGTCTTATGGAGCCGAGATGGCTGTATTCAGCGTTGTACATGTAGGTTAATTTAGCATGCTGCCGGGCTAAGAAGAAACACCTGAGGCTACGGCAAGAAAAGGAGCGGTGACGAGGCAGGAGGGGGCAGACTGTTGGGCGAGACATTTCATGTGATTGTGGTGGTGGTGGTTGATGTTCAGGAGAAACGTCTCAGAGATAAAGGGGGCACGGCAGGCGGGCGATCGATCAGCCTCAGCTGAAGCCTGGCTGCGAAACACAGGCAAGACAAGGCGTTTCGTTGATAAGACGGAGGGACAGAGGTGTTATTATTTTTGGGAATTGAATACGGAGAGGCGTACGGAGGAGTACAGGGGCCAGCCCAGCCCAGCACTGGACCGTCAGCGCCAACAACGCCAATTGCCCCGTTTAAGAGCCCCGAGCCCCCATCCTGGAAGAGGCAGAAGACAAAAAGGTCGCAAACGAGATGATTTGCTGAGATGAGATGGCTGACCTGGAGGTATGGAGCAGGTCGAGGGAGACGGTGAGGCTGCGATCCGACTGGGAAGTGAGAGGGCAAGGGGAACAGAAAAAAGGGGAAGGTAAACAGGAGACAGAACGGCGGACTGACAGGTGAGGCAACTTAACTTAGACACTGGCTGGATGGATGGATGGATATTAGGCGGCGCTTTTGGGGTCAGTCAAGGTTCTTGGGATGGGATGGGATGGGATGGACGGGATGGGGGGCCAGTTCCAGTTCCCGTCTGTTCCAGCTTCCTTCCTCAAGGAGAGAGAGCAAGTGCTGCTGCTGCTAATAATAAGAATAAGACGTCTCGTCTAGGTCGGGGCCTCTTTTTTCATTTCCCGCTTCCTCTCGCCTCTGCCTCTCCTCCACCTCCCTCTCTCCCTATAAGACAAATATCTCTGCTTGCTGGGTGCTGCCTCGCCCTGGCTGCCAGCACCGCGATCCTTTGACTGATACCCGTCCCGATCGATCCGACCTCTCGCCCTCCCGTCTCCAGATTCCTGTCGACGGATCGGACGGTCTCGCCTGAACTTGGACACCCGGTCTTGGTTTCTTGGCTCTTGGGTTGCAGCGGACGCAGCACGCACTTCCTGTGCCAGCATTGGATATTTCCCGCCCGTTGGGGAAAGCGTGGGAAGTTCTTCAGGAGAAGGGATTCTCTGTTGAAGCTGCAGAGCTGAAGTGCAGAGAGCCCTGGAGAGCTGTGTGGTGGAGCTGAGCTGGACCTGGAGCTGGCAGAAGTGCGCGATCCCCCCTGGAGCTTCCGCTGGCCGCCTCCCTAGCTGGAGCCGTACCTGAGAAGTCCAGATCCCTACGGCTGCTGCTACGGTGCCTGGCGGGAGCGGGCAGCCAACTGTCTCGATCTGCTAACGCTCTGGCGTCCAGTTCCCGGTTCCCTGCCCTGCACCGATTCGAGCCTGGCTGGCGATGGACGGCACAACATCCGCTTACTAGACGTTCCTCGACGCAACCTCGGCCTGGCTATCCGAACGAGCGAACGACAGAAAGGAAGCTGGATTATTAGTGTCGAGAGCGGGCGCTGAGAAGACGACACGACACACACGCGAGAAGAAACCCAATCGATCGAGACCGCCGAGCAATTCCCGTGCCCGCCTGCTACGTCACCCCGCCCCATTATCCATCGCAAAGCCCCCGATCGAGCAGAATAAGGGGGGGGAAACCAAAGATTGAGGGCTGGACAGACAAAGGCGGGGATTGAGACTGCTTGAATAGAGGTTGATATCGAGGAGCAGCGAGGAAGAGGGAGACGACGATCGAAGGCGGAACGGATACACGCAGCAGCAGCAGCGGAAGCTTCCCGATTACCGCCTGGAAAAAAAAAGAGCGTAGGACGGCCAAGAAGGTACTTTGTGAGGTACAGCGCAGGCCGGGTCGCAGGGCATCAGCGTGCCAAGCAGGCGTCAGACACGGCACAAAGCAGCTGAAACTGGGAAGCTGGGCGCTGCTGGTTGGTTGGTTGGAGCCTGTGACGGTGACGGTGGCAAGCAAGCAAGCTGGGCATTCCCTTAGCTGAGTCTGAGTGAGCTGTCTGTACCGGTACCTACCTGTACCTCCACGAGGTACAGCCCCTCCGTCATCACCATGGTGCGCATCATCCCAGCCCGCCTCAAGTCTTCCTCCTCCATCACCCACAGCCACAGCAACCGCAGCAGCAGAAACACCAGCCCGCTGCGATCTGCCTCCAAGATGGACAAGGACAATGGAAGCCCGCCGCGCGACGCCGCCAACGGCCTGATGCTGAAGGTGATAATTCTCAAGGTATGTTTTTTTTTTTCATCTTACAGCTCGCAGCTCCCCCCTCTGCGGCTGCTGCAACAACCCCGCCATCTGGGCACCTCCTCTCCCAAGGTCCTCTGTCATGAATCCCTTGCCGACAACGACGATGCCCTCATTTATCTCAACAGTAGTCTAACGGCTGCTTCAACCTTGAATTGTTCCTCACTGACTCGACATTGTCTTATAGGCTCGAGATCTCGCTGCAAAGGATCGCAATGGCACCTCAGACCCCGTAAGCTTTGCTCCCTCCCTTCCTCTGCCGAAACAGCTTCCTAACCTCTGCATCTCTCCAGTATCTCGTCCTTTCTCTCGGCGACAACCGCGCCGTCACCCACTCCGTCCCGAAAACACTGAATCCCGAATGGAACGTCACAGAAGAGCTCCCCGTCAACTCGGTCCAGAACCTCGTGCTTGACGTCATCTGCTGGGACAAGGATCGCTTCGGCAAAGACTACCTCGGCGAGTTCGACCTGGCCCTCGAGGAGATCTTCCAGAACGAGAAGACGGAACAAGAGCCCAAATGGTACCCACTCAAGAGCAAACGGCCCGGCAAGAAGACGAGCGTTGTCTCGGGCGAGGTCCAGCTGCAGTTCACCCTGCTCGACATCACCAACCCGGGAGCCCCAGCTCAGCAGGTCTTCGACAAGTTCTACCGCCTCATCGGCACCGTCCCTATCGGCAGCTCACGCAACATTACTCCCTCCATGACCCCGACCCTCGCCCCGACCACGACCTCTTCAAGCATCCCAAGATCTGTACCCATTTCGCAGGAGCCCATTGACGAAGAGGACGAGGAGGATGAGGACCTGGACGACGAGATCCTGGATGAGCCGGAAGATCCAACAAAGCCCGAGACTGCAGAGAAGCGTCGACGGCGACTACGGATCAAGGGCTTGAAGAAACGACGCCGCCAGAACGCCTATGCCTTCACCAACGGCGGCTCCGATGTCGTCGGTATTATCTTCCTCGAGATCTGCAAGATCACCGATCTGCCGCCCGAGTCCAACCTGACCCGCACCAGTTTCGACATGGACCCCTTTGTGGTGACGTCCCTCGGCAAGAAGACATACCGAACACGACGTGTACGACATAACCTCAACCCCGTATACAACGAGAAGATGCTCTTCCAAGTCCAGGGTCACGAGCAGCAGTACTCGTTTGCCTTTACCGTCATCGATCATGACAAGTACTCCGGCAACGACTTCATCGCGTCCTGCAGCCTCCCCCTGAAGGACCTGATCGACAAGGCACCCAAGGCAAACCCCGAGACGGGCCTATATGAGTTGCGAGACCCCCCTGAGGTCACTGAACAAGCACCCGCGGCTCGCTCGCGATTCAAGAAGCTGGGCATGTCACGCTCGTCATCCACACAGAGCTTGAGCAAAATGCGACCTCCGTTGACTAAGACTACGTCGTCGACTAGTAACACGTCGCAGTCATCGCCTCCCATCGAAACCCCTCAACCTTCGTCTGGAGCAAAAGCTCTCCTAGCCCCCGCGGATTCCTTGGCCAACACTGGCATCGATACTACGGAGGTTGTAGTGGATACCGAGGATCCTGACTTTTACGACTATGCTGTCCCCCTGAAGATGAAGAACTTGGACAAATGGGAGGCACGCCACAACCCGGTGCTATATCTCCGCGCGAAGTACATGCCGTACCCAGCTCTTCGACAGCAGTTCTGGCGCGCCATGTTGCGTCAATACGATGCCGATGAGAGCGGCCAGATTAGCCGAGTTGAGCTGACGACGATGCTCGACACGTTGGGTTCGACGCTCACCGAGACGACCATCGACACCTTTTTCCAGCGCTTCCCGCACAAGGACGCCAGCAACGATGACTCGTGGGATCTCACTATGGATGAGGCCGTCATCTGTCTGGAGGACCAGCTGGAGGCTAAGAGCCGAGGGCCGTCGATGGTCGACAAGGTCAAGGGTTTGGTGCCAGACATGAAGAATCTCCTCAATGTCCCCAGCAAACTTACAGCCACGGACACGGGCCCTTCAAGTTCTGAAAGCTCTAGCGTGGTTGGGACGGAGGAGTCCATGCAGACGTCGACATCAACCATCAACATGCCCGAGTTGAACACGCCGGGCGAGGAGGGTGCTGACCCCATGGACAACGACGGCGAGGAGCACGTTGTTGAGATTCGCGAGTGCCCGATCTGCCATCAGCCGAGACTCAACAAACGCAAGGATGCCGACATCATCACGCACATTGCAACTTGTGCGAGCCAGGACTGGCGCCAGGTCAACAGCGTGCTTATGGGTGGCTTCGTGACGGCAAGCCAGGCCCAGCGCAAGTGGTACTCCAAGGTTATCACCAAGATCTCCTACGGTGGTTACAAGCTGGGAGCCAATTCGGCAAACATCCTCGTGCAGGATCGATTGACCGGCCAAATCAACGAGGAGAAGATGAGCGTCTACGTGAGGCTTGGCATCCGGCTGTTGTACAAGGGTCTCAAGTCGAGAGATATGGAGAACAAGCGAAGTGAGTTACATGACCAGAGCCACACATGATTTTTATGACTGACAAAATATATAGTCCGAAAGCTTCTCAAGAGCCTCAGTATCAAGCAGGGTCGCAAGTTTGATGACCCTGCTTCCAAGGAGGAGATTGAAAAGTTCGTCGACTTCCATGGTCTGAATATGGACGAGGTGCTTTTGCCCCTGGAAGAGTTCAAGAACTTCAATGAGTTCTTCTACCGCGCTCTGAAGCCCGGTGCTCGTCCCTGCTCAGCTCCGGATAACCCGCGCATTATCGTCTCGCCAGCCGATTGTCGTAGTGTCGTCTTTAACCATCTCACCCAGGCGACCAAGATCTGGGTCAAGGGCCGTGAGTTCAACATGAAGCGGCTGCTCGGCGACGCGTACCCAGAGGACGTCGCCAAGTTCGAAGGTGGTGCTTTGGGTATCTTCCGCCTGGCACCTCAGGACTACCACCGCTTCCATATCCCTGTGGACGGTGTCATGGGCAAGCCCAAGACAATTGAGGGCGAGTATTACACTGTCAACCCGATGGCGATCCGGTCCGCGCTGGATGTCTACGGCGAGAACGTGCGGGTGCTTGTGCCCATCGACAGTGTCGAACACGGCCGTGTCATGGTCGTGTGCGTTGGTGCCATGATGGTCGGCAGCACCGTGATTACGCGCAGGGAGGGCGAGCAAGTAAAGCGGGCCGAGGAGCTGGGCTATTTCAAGTTTGGCGGCAGTACGATTCTGCTGTTGTTTGAACCGGGCAAGATGCGTTTTGACGACGATCTTGTTGACAACGCGAGCACGGCGCTCGAGACTTTGGTGAGTCTACTCCCTATCATGAAGATACGTCATGACACCCGAGATGGATCGGACCGAACACTTGTGATATGGACCTGTCACGGTGGACTGTTTTTTAGACTCGGATCTAGGATCCGGGGTCGAGGTTCCGGGGAAGATGCGGCACTATGAAAGACCAATTTGACTAACGAGAGGACCCTGTAGATCCGCGTGGGCATGTCAGTTGGACACTCGCCTGACGAGCCCCAATGGGCACCAGACATGCGCAAGGACGAGCAGGATATCACTGAGGCGGAGAAGCGCGACGCCAAGCGACGAATCCAGGGCAATGTGGCATTGCAGGAATCGCCCGACGGCAGCGGCGACGATCTCCCGCCGCGCCCAACAAGCAAGCCGACGGTCAACACGATGGCGGCCTCGGCGATGTAGATGCAGGCCATATACATGCATGCATGTTACAAACTTCGCTCAGAAACGGGCGAGGACGCAGTTCAGACCGGACGGATATTCAACATTGATGACACGGATACATAGAGGAGGTTAAGTGACAGGATCCCGGCAACACTCATTCTTGCTCGTTGGACACGGTGAGGCAACGATGGGGACTTGAAGGAGGCACCGGGGCTGGACTAGATGTGTGGACAAGGATATACGGCCGACGGAAGACAATACGGACAAGGAAACAAGAAAACGAAAACGGGAAGGGGAAAGCAACACGATGGGGAATACCTCGTGGCTGTAGCGCAGCGCGCAGTGTACCGATGGAACGGGATGAGACGACGATGGAGCGATCAACTCTCTAGCGGAACGATGAAACGATGTCAATGTTATGTCCTTTGCAGATGAATTCCAATGGTGCAACGTGCTAAGCAGTTGATCCCCGCTGCTACCATGTCATATCCCACGCTCAACACGTCACGGCTGAGGGGATTTCAGCCGGCAGGTTCGCGAGCCGATGGGACGATGACGACGGGGACCGGTTCGGTTCACGAGGGCGGGGAAGGTGGACGCGAAGAGGGGGGGTAGCATCCGTCGGTTGGGCGGTGACGTGTGACGTGAACAGCGGCGATCTAATCTAATCTGATCGAAGGGGAGCAGCTGAGCCACAGCACCAGCCACAGCCACGCCTTGCTCGCTCGGAACTGATACGCAGTACACGGCCCGCCCGCAGCAGAAGAAGCGGCGGCAGTCGGTCGGAGTGCGCCGGCGGGGCGTTGGCCATGGAGTGATGGTCAGGCGATGTGCATGGAACGGGGTGGGGCCTTTGTGATTCTGGAGACGGATGGGATCTTGGGATGGGAATCTGTCTGCGAGGGGTTGAATCTGTTGGGCGTTGAGATCACGAGTACGAGGGTTTTCAACGTCTGTACACTCCTGTACGAGGCTACTTGGTGGTCGAGATGTTATTCAAATGTGTGTTTTATTAATTCTGGGTATCTCATGCTAATCGTTAAACGGCCGACAACCTGGCTGCACCTAATTATAGCGGACAGCCTGGTGGGTGGCGGTGGAAGCGGACATGTCCTGGGAGCGGCGGGCGGGCATCTCCAGCCGCGTTCCAAGTTTCTTTTTCCTCCCGATTGTGTGATAAGGCTGTAGGTGTGTTGTGTGGGATGCCGGTGAGGGTTTCGAAGGTAAAAAGAAAAAAGAAAAAAGTGAAAGCTTGTTGTTCGCCGTGTCCCATATCCGATCCATGCATGTATGCCGAAATTCCCAAACAAAGCAGAACCCCCTTCGAGTCTCGCAGAGGTATAGTTTCCCGAACCGTTTTCAAATTATTTGTTCCTCAGGCATTCTCTTTCTTAGACTCTGTATTGTCTCGTGCCGTGCGTGGCTCAGCGGTAGTCGGATCCCGCAGACGAAGGCCGTCTTCCGCTGGAGCGGGTGCTGGACGCCGGAGGACTGGGCGAGCGCGAAGTCTGGCGCATGAAAGAGGGAGCAGATGAAGTCGGCGGCGAGGTTGAGAGGTCGGTGTGGTGGTTGTCTGTTGCGGCGCTGCCTGGGTTGCGGGTTTGGCGCCAGGAGATGTAGATTTGGCGGCAGAGGTGCGCGGACATGGTGTATGTGGGAGACATGATGGCTGTGAGCTGCGAGGAACAACTGGGAGAGAGGGCTGTGGTTGAGAGAGGAAAGCTGCAAGGCTGGACTCCAGACAGGTCAAGACGATCAGTAGTCTAATTATTAAGTTAAGGTGGTCGTAGGTGGAAGGGCAGGCGCCAACCCTTTTATTGCCCTGGGCTGGGCTGGGCTGCCTGACTTACAACAATCGCTCCTCTTGGGCCTGGGCTGGACGCACCCATCCGACCCGACGGAACTGGAACTGGAACTGGAACGGGAACTGGCAGAAAGGGACTCCCCACTCGGTCCACGCCACACTCCCCCACCAGCCCTGACTGCCGCCCCCAACAGCCAGCCAAACAAACAGCCCAGAGTCGTATGTCGCGGAGCTCGCGCGAACCGAACCGAGAACAGTGTCCTGTGCCTGATAGCACACCTTCACCCCCCCCCCACCGCCGCCGGAATCCAAAGGGGAGGAGCTCCTTCCTGCCTGTGACGGTAACCTAAAATGCCACTGTGGCGGTGCGTATCGTACGACGGTAAACTGGCCCCCCGGCTGAGACTCGGGCGAGTTTTGGGCACGTCCGCGCCTGACTCATGGGGGATCTTCGGTGCCTGGCTGGGCGGTTTGAGTCGCAAAGGATGCGCATGTGCCATTTTGCGCGGCGATGATGACATGAAAAGCCAGGATTTGTTACGGTAGTTGGGTGCTTCGTAACGCTTCGTAAAGCGCTACGTAGACAGGCAAAGCACACAATTCTCCACCGTCAAGACGAAAAGCCGTGCATCGTAGCCGTTTGCTGCCCCTGTGGCTTGTGCGCGGGCTGAACCAATCGTAGGGTTTTTAATGCTGCTGACCAGAACCGTGATGGTGTGGCGCTCCGCCTTTACCCGTTGGCATGATGGGTGGTGGGTATCGGCGTGGCTTGAGTTAGTCATGGCTGGCTAGAGGGGTATATAGCAACGCGGCCTGTGACCCCATTACTACTGATATAACTCTCTTTCCACACCTTGATGATTAAATTTCTTGTTAATTACAAGGTCTGGGTTGACAGATGGGCGCGTCAGCTGTCTTGTCCGTCAGCTGATTGGTCATGTGATCGACGGTTCCTGGTCGTTGGATTACCTTTCATTAGGTATTCTTTGATCCCCTCCCATTTGAGTCCCCTTGGTCGACAGACCATATGATCAATTGAGCCCCTCATGCCGAAGGACTTCCCTTCCCTTTGGGCGCCTTTCCTCTCGCAGAAATGCGGCTGCCTTCGTTTTGACCTCTAGCTTGTTTTTATTGTTCTGTTGGGCCCTGAGGTTTCGTTTCCTCCCTTTGACACTTTGTTTTCCGTCCCCTGACCTCCTAGGAGTCTTCATGACCGATCCGACCTACACTTTCGAATTGAACGGCTTTCCCGTACGAAACGATCGATCCCGTCCTTCTTCCACGAGCCCGACCTGGCACCATGACCATGGACACCGACTCATATGATCATGATGGAAATAAACTGCTGTTCAAGACAGCTAAACTTGAGGGTCGCCTGTTTCTGCTAGCAGCCGAGGCTGAAGTCAGCCAATTTCTAGTGGTAGCTCGTTGCTCAGGACACTTCGTGTCGACAACAGCTGAGACTGAAGTTGAGGTCAGTCAGCTTGCTGAGGGCAACCAGTGGTTGACAACGGCTGAGCTGAAGTCAGTTGGTATAGACAGCTGTGTACTGAAGGCAGCTTATTGTGGATGACAGCCGAGGCCGAAGCCAAAGCTACAGTCAGTCTGCTTCGAGCAACTGGTTATTGAGAGCAAGTGAAGCCGAAGAATATTGACTTGATAAGGGAAGCCTCTTACTGGACTCGGCTCGTTGCCGAGGATAGCTTCTTGGTTGTTGTTGATATCGTTGTTGAGAACTGCTCCTTGCTTGTTGTTGATAGCAACTAGGGCGTAAGCTGAAGTCAATCAGTTTTCTGAGTGTATCCTCTAGTTGATATTAGCTGGAACTGAAGTCAGTTGGTTTGTCGAGGGCAACTCATCGCTACTAACAGTTGGAACTGAAGTAAGAAATTTGCAGAAGACAGCTTGTGCTATATACAGCAGCCTCGGTGCTCTTCAATTGGTCAGTTGGTATGATAGGACTTTTCATCTTGAAGATCAGCATTTCCTCTTTCTTTCTCTCTCCCTTCATCTCTCTTTTCCTCAAGGCACTATCCAACAGGCTCTACGAATTCCATCATGGGTTCAAATCATGGAACCAAACAGTTCATATGAGCCGAACCTATCGAATTTGCCCAAATTTGAAGCCACTGGTAAGTTTGAGTACGTGCGTATCGCGAGGCGGCGCATCGGTATTCTCAAGCTTGCAGCTTGAATGAATGCATGAAGTTATGCTCATGACCTGCTGGAAGATTATGAAGGAAGAGAAAAAAATCCAAGGCTTGAGGAGTTTTCAACAGCCGAGGAAGAAAACCGAGAGATGGGTCAAGAAATGAGATCAAAATAGCAGAATTGGGATGCCCAGACCCTGTCAATACAATAGCTTCCATTTGCGGCTGTTGCACTGAATCAAGTCTCCATTCGGTCTAATAGACGGACGGCTGTCTATTTAGTCAGTCTGTGACTCTGTTACGAGGCCACGGCGTCTTCTTTCTCATATGTCTTTCAGCTTGTTCACTCCTCTTCCCCCATGAACTCTGATAGTGCCCTAGCAGCGCGCCGCGCATAGTCAGCGCGACTACTTAGGGACATTCATTTATTTCGAGAATATATCTAATTCAAGCTACCATCAAAGTCTCAGCTTATTATAGCTTCAACTAATTAAGCAATATGCACATGAGGTGTTAGAAGTTGGCCATGGTCGCCACATAAGGCTTCGAAGGAGGAAAATTGCGAGCTCGGAGACGACTTTTGAACAGCTGAGGTGGAAGTTGAGAGCTGGCGGAAAAGTTAAGGTCAAACGAGCCGGCTTGGGCTGCCTGGACCCTGACAATACAACGAATTCAATCTGAGACTGTTGCATTGGGTTAGATCTGTATTCGGACCAAACGGGAAGCTGTATAGGTAGTCAGTCGGTCTGTGAATCCGTTACTAGGTCACAGCGTCTTCTTTGACACACATATCTCTATCACAGCTCGCTCACTCCCAGCTCGGACAGCGTCTTAACAGTGCACCCCGCATAGCAGGCGCGATCAGGCGAAAATTGATTCAGGACGAGAATACATTTGATTGAGGCTACCGTGAAATCCTCGGATTCTTGCAGCTTCCATTAATCGAGCGATGTGTACTCTATGATCCGTACGTGAAGTGTTAGAAGCTGGTCATGGTCGCCACATCTCCTAGCGGCGAAGTGCCATGCATGACTAATCATAGCGATCGGGTACTTAGCGTCAAACAGATGATTTGACGTTCCTGACATGAGAGCCGTTTTGATGAAACACCAGGGGTCCAGGGCATAGTGCAGCCCCGGGGCAACCAACACATTGGTCGATATAGATGCAGTTATCATAATAACACAATCCAGCCGCCCGGACCACGAACGACGGCACACTGCCGTTCCGAGTATGGCGGGTCAACAAAGCAGGCAAACCGGATATTGAGCTTCATGAGGTTGATTGGGTCGGAACCCTGGCTGCATGCCGTGGAGATGGATCACCCATGACCTGGCCAAATGACTGGCCGCCCGCGACTCCAGGTCGAGTCTGCATATGTAAACAAAGCATGGGATGCCGTGAGATGAGGGTTTTGCCTCGGGCGTGCCTGGCAGATGGATTTCCCACCCGAGACAGGGCGAGCCGGATGGCCATCTGGTTAGTCGCTTCAAAACGCTTGCCCAATGCGCCTTTGCTAGGGAGCATGTTGGTCTTGCCGAACCAGGCTGCTTATTGTTCTGCTCACATCGATAACTTTATACGGGGGCTTGCGCTGGGTTTACGTTAGTGGTGGTTGGTCGGTGGTTGCGGTGGCTGCACCTGGCAATAGTCTAAAGCATGACCAGCCACGAGGCGCCTGGTTGGTATGAGATGGCCAGAAATCTGAACTATGTTGGAGAAGCGACAGAACAGAGCGAGTTGAGAGAATACTGGATAGAAACGGGGCCAGAACAACATTGCAGATTCCAGCGTCGTTTTAGCCTGCGAACGGGCGGGAACCAGGGGCCGGAGATACACTTGGGCGGTGCCTGCCTTCAGCGAAGTTGCCGCAGCAGGAAGTAGCAGTACCTCTGCCATAGGGCCCTATGCAATGCCGACCTCCTGATCTGCAGCACCACTCCCAATCGCCCAGGTACCTTGACCTCGAGCTCCACCCACACTAGCCTTGGCAGGCATGCCCATCGTCCCCCCCCTTCAGTTGCTCCTTCCCTGTGTTCGCAGCCGATTCACTGGCCGCATCCCTTCCCTCTTTTTCGAGAAAAACAACGACTCCATCTCAACCTCGCCTCACCACCAAATCCTCACTCCGGTCGGATAGGAGGCGGCACCGTCAACTCCCGCGCTCTCCAGCCTCCCGGCGCAGCTCTTCCTGTCTCTTTCACGCGGGCCGGAATGAGGTAGTCTCTCGAATGCCCTCAGCTCCCTGACCGGACTGAGCCAGCCCGCGCCAGAGCCCCAGAGCGACCCAGAGGAGCCCGCCCCGTGAAATCCACCGCTTGGGTTGCCCATCGTCCGTCGTCGCATCCAGCCACGCCTCGCAACCGAGCTGCTCGCTGCTCTCTGTCCTCTGCCATATGAGCCAGGACCACAAGGCACCGGCTGGGCCTCGACCAGCAAACTTCTCTCCGTCTCGTTTGTGAGTTCTCACCTCACCCTCCTCCGCCTCTGTCCTGAGTGCCCCCCCGAGGAGCGGGTCACTGGCATATCACCCTGGCTCTACAGGGCAGAGCTGACCTCGAAATCCTTAGCACCAGGGGCAACGCTGCCAACCTTCGACCGCCTCCCTCGCCCACGAGCAGCGGCTTCGCTGCCGACACCTCAATGCTTAGCGCAACTGCCTCGAACAATCATTCCCTCTTCTCCTTTGGTCATGATGCAGAGCATGAAGACCAATTAGCCGAACCCACGGGCTCCTTCGATTTCCTGCCCTCTGTGAGCTTCGATGATCTCCAGAGCAGCATCGAGTCCGCCTCGACCGAATTCAAACTGACCCAGTTCCCCTCGCCCTTGGGAGACGGGAGCATCCTCGAGGCCCAGGAAACAGGCGGCGACGACGATACAATGTCTGACAGAACCCGTGGGAGCCAGAACGGGGGCTCTTCCCGCGTGGTCGCCCCGTCGACCAACTATCCGAGTCGGTCAGGCTCACTTCTTCGACGACCCAGCAATGCGACTCGACAGCCGAATCTCTCGACCGCTGGCACCGCGAATACAGCCTCTCATGACTCCAACACGTCTTCCATGACCTCGCGAACCCGACGTCAAAGTCACTATCCCCCCGTGTCCACGACCAACATATCCAAGCCTCCTCGCAAGTCCATCGGACCAGGTGTCATCGTTGATAATGACTATGGCGCTAGAAATACACAGCGAAGGCGCCCCAGCCTTCTATCAGAAAAGGGAGGCGATTCAACGCGAACTTCTCTGGATGGCAACTCGTTTCTCGCCCTGGATACGACTAAGAATCTGTCCAATTCGAGAGCTGCCAAGGCAAAGTCGGTGCAACCCCCGCCGCGACCTAGTCAAGCAAACTTCGCAGCTGGGAGCACCCTCACACCAGAGCAAAGAAGGTTATCCTCTCTGGCCCCGCGCTCTCCACGTGTGGGTGGACGTGGAATCAGCACCCCTTCATCCAACGGCAAGCGAGCGTCCATCATGCCGGGCAGCCACCACTCGACGCATGCGAGTGGGCTTGGTGCGAGAACAATCAGCCCAACTGACACGCGGAGAATGAAGCGGCTTTCGACTATGCCCCAGTCGCAGAGTATGAACCATATCAGCAACGTACCTCCTCCGCCCCCAGTGTCGATGGATAACCGGGCCGAATCCAGGTCTCCTTCCATGATTCCCAGGAAGGCTTCAGCGACGCCGTCTTCTTCTCGAACGACTCCTGATATCCACCGAAAATCTTACAGCTCTGGATTGTCTGTCAACTCCAACAATAGTTTCAACACTGTGAGAACATCTATCGGCTCTATCCAGCCTCGCATGTCGCAGTCCGCATCTACGTCACGACTACCCGCTCCGAAGCACACTACTATTCATAACCCTATGCCAGTCGAAGATGATGAGGATGTGCCGCCTGTTCCTGCTATTCCAAAGGCTTACGAATCACCCAAGGATTCGCCTGCGGAAACGTATTTCATGGAGAAGAAGAAGACTGCTCTGAGTGGTCTGGATGCTCTGAACATTCATAACAACTCGACTGGTCCTCTGACGATGCCTGTTTTCCCGGAGCCCACCAAGGTCCAGCGAAAGCCCAGTGCCCGAAAGAGCTACGCGCCCACGGCAAGTATCGATTGCGAGAAAAAGGCCACTCCTCAGAACAAGCGGCAACTTCAGCCTCTTAGACTGCCTCCAATCAATCTGGGTCCTCTGAGCACTCCGACTGCAGCCAAGATAGCAGCTCTGCAGGAACATAGCAGTGCAGAACGAGGCCTGAGCCCCCCGCCGTCGCGACAACTTCCGAAGACCCCAACAACGCCTATGACCGCGTCTAGAAGCACGTTCTTCAACAAGAGTCGTTATGAGGACACCCCGGAATTACCACCTCTCAGAAGTAGCAGCTCTGTTCATCATATCCGGCGGCTCACTCCGACTCCCCCACAGGGCAGCACCTCTTCGGACTCGTCTCTCGATTTCAAGGAAATTGATCACAAGGCTAGCATCTCTCCTTTCCTTTCCTCCTCGCTGCCCAAGGGAGGTTCCGAGCATGGATTTTTGAAGAGGTCGAAAACTGGTGGTGATTTCGCGACTGTGACTGGACACATCTTTGAAGACCGCATTGCAACCAAGCCTGCCGGTCCTCGAGCACAAAATTCTGAGAGAGCTATTCCCAAGTCTCCTCCACCGGAGCCCATGGCGGAAGAGCCTCAGACGCCTTCGTCCATGAGCTCTTTGAGACGAAAGCTTAGCATTTCCTGGAAACGCCAGAACTCGAAGAACAGCATTCACGCTCCGGCTGATGTTGTTGAAAAGGCCATGGCTCAACAGGCGGCTGAGAGCATGCCCCCTCCACGGATTCCTATTTCTGCTACGGTCAACAACTTGGCAAACTTGAAGCAGCCAAGCCCGAGCCCTGTCACCAAGCCTACAGGAGGCTATCTCGAATCCAGAAGACGAAAGAGCTCTGCAGGCAGTTTGAACGCGTTCATGACCCATGAAAGAACTAAGAGCGAAACATGGTCCACGAACAAGAAGCCTGTGGTCGACCCATCGACCATGCCTGTCGGTCGAAACACTTCTGTCATGCAGAAAATCCTCCGGCCCAAGAGCTCTGGAAGCGCTATCAAGGGTACAGATTCCTGGACCAGCGAGCTCGATAAGGATGATCTCGCGGCCGAGGAAGAAATGGCCAAGATGGGTGCTCGACGAAAAGAGACTGAAATCGCGGCTAGAACTCTGGATGCCCTCCGCAAACGAGCTACTCCGAAGGAGCGTGTTGGTCCTCATGAAGCCATTCGAATCGCCATGCTCAACATCTATGAGCGAGGAGAGATTGTGGACTACAACGACGTCTTCTTCTGTGGTACTCAGAATGCGCAGAAGGTTGTTGGCGACCTCCAGTCCGACGCACCCAATTTCGGATACGACGATGAGCGCGGCGACTATACGATTGTGGCCGGTGATCATCTGGCATATCGTTACGAAATTATCGACGTGCTTGGAAAGGGAAGCTTCGGCCAAGTCGTTCGATGCATTGATCATAAGACCGGCGGCCTTGTCGCCGTGAAGATCATTAGGAACAAGAAACGATTCCACCAACAGGCGCTTGTAGAGGTTAACATCCTCCAGAAACTGCGCGAATGGGTAAGTTCAATGATATTTGTAGTAGAAAGCATATACTGACGCGTTCTCAGGACCCCAAGAACAAACATAGCATGGTTAACTTCACCCAAAGCTTCTATTTCCGAGGCCACCTTTGCATTTCAACCGAGCTTTTAGACATGAACTTGTACGAATTTATCAAGGCACACGCTTTCCGAGGGTTTTCTATCAGGATCATTCGCCGGTTTACGAAGCAGATCCTCTCCTCATTGAATTTACTCAAGCAACACAAGGTCATTCATTGCGATCTCAAGCCGGAGAACATTCTGCTCCGACACCCCTTGCACTCGGAGATCAAGGTGATCGACTTCGGATCGAGCTGTTTCGAGACTGAGAAGGTGTATACCTATATTCAGTCGAGATTCTACCGCTCTCCGGAAGTCATTCTTGGAATGACCTATGGCATGCCCATCGACATGTGGAGCGTCGGTTGTATTCTGGCCGAACTCTACACTGGCGTTCCCATCTTCCCTGGTGAGAACGAGCAAGAACAGCTCGCCTGCATCATGGAGGTCTTTGGTCCCCCCGAGAAACATCTGATCGAGAAGAGTACACGGAAGAAGCTATTTTTCGACTCAATGGGCAAGCCTCGCCTGACGGTTTCCTCAAAGGGTCGTCGCCGCCGACCCTCCTCGAAGACACTGCAGCAGGTGCTCAAGTGCGACGACGAGGTATTCTTGGACTTCCTGGCTAGATGCCTCCGTTGGGATCCGGAGCGACGACTGAAACCCGAGGATGCGATCCGACACGAGTTCATCACTGGCCAGAAGATGCCTATGCCTGTCCCTCGTATTCCGGCCCGGGAGGCTTCGCCTATGAAGCGACATAACACCATCTCGGTTCCACGACCTCTTCCAGAGCCGCCAGGCTCCAACATGAAGGGCTTCTCGTCCCTGCGTGCTGGTCCTAGCCCCCACAAACCCGTGTCAGGCCCTAGAAGGGTCTCTGGGCAGACTGGCAGCATGGGTGCGCCCATCAGCAAGCGCACAAGCGCAGGCACTGCTGGTGCCCTGTCTGGAACAAGCAGCCTCCCCCGAGCAGCTGGACGGAGTGTTAGTGCCAAACACGATCCCGCCGCCGCTGGTGCCATGGCCGCCATGAGTCGACGAGCTTAGCCTTCTCCCCCGACACGACGAGACGGCACAAGGATTTTGTCTTTATTAACGAACGCATTTGGAGTTTCCAGGAACATGAGCATTTGATGTCATTGTCATGAGTCATTGGGTATTCGATACCCTCAACATCGATCGATACCTCATATCGGAACGGACCGCCACGACTTTCACGGTCCCTGTTCCATCTTTGCTTGCGACGGTTATATGCATTGAAACGACGACAACGAAAGGCCTATACCCTGCGACAACCAAACGGCTGTTGTGCGCCTGTTTCTTCTCCTTTCGTTTCTATTTTTGCGGTTCATGTTCTTTTTTTTTTTTCTTTTCATTTCATTTTCTCTCACGCCTAAGTATACACCCGAAACGAAATGGCTCTGTCATTCCCTCCCAGACACGCCTCGCGGCTTTGTGTCAAGGGGGGCTTATGCTGTGGTACCACGTTTATCAAGCCATGCTGGTTTTAGATTTGTGATGGCAGTGTCTGGAAAAACGCATGTATGTATATTACTCACCGAGGCTTGAAGGCCCGTTGATAGATGGAGGATGATCAGTAAGGGGGATGGGGAGTGGGCGTCGGGGGGAAGGGGGTTGGACGTCGGCAGGTGGTTGAACTTTGGAAGGGGATGGATCCAGGGAGGGACAGAGAGCCAGAAGCTGTAGAGGCTCAATTGCACGAGAGGCATCCGGACGAGATGGCCCATAATGGAATTACTATGACCCAGATGTCATGTCTCTACAATGATGAATCACACAACGATGAATCACGCCGCCTGTTCTATGAGGCCTCCGCGCTATCTATGAGGTGATGTGATGTTCTGACTCCTCTGTCAAGGGTGAAAGGGATCAAGTATCCATATCATCACTTACGGAGTAGTCTGCTGGATATCCGACGATGGAGGCCCCTGGCAGAAGCCATGTGTGGACGAGGTGAAGTCGATCCGTCAGAGGGCTGAAGTGAACCCCTGGCCGTCATCCCTGTGACACGGGTGATCGAGGTCTGAGACAACGGGGGGGGGCTTCTTCTAGATCAGCCTTCAGGAGATGGTTACGATCCGTACGCGCGCGGAGAAGCAGACATGGAGGTCACGGACCAGACGAAACGGCCGTGGGAAACGAGCCAGGGAAAGGTCAGTGTCTCGGGGCATCAGATCGCGGGCTCTAGCCGCAAGAGGATTCAAAATTCAAGGGGGGAGGGAGACAGGACGAAGGGGGTCGGTCCCACGATGCTCGGAAGCGCGAGAGTTGCTGCTTCTGATTTCGTCTGGTTTCCAGGACTCTCGGGGGAGGGGCGTGTAAGAGCAGGGGCAAGGACTGAAGGACGAGCCGGGAGAAGGGTCCGTCCAGTCCGTTGGGATGCTAGACTGACGCGGAACACAATAGTTCCTGGACGAAGGTCTCAAACTCGGACGTCAAGGTGAAGACATCTGACGGTACTTGCTGACGAAGAAGCGAGGGCTGTCTGTTGTAAGTGGATCGTGACAAGGACCAGCCGAGTGGCACAGATGCCTGTAAGTTGCGCGGGGCCATGGCGGTTGCGATTGAGGGAGGGCCTGCGAGAGGGCGACGCGAGGGCAGAGGGTGTAATCGGCGAGGAGAGCTACTGCAGCAGAAACCCCGTTCGTTCCGTCCAGAGTGGTCGTGATGCACCGCTGGAGGTTGATACTGGCCGGAGCACGGAGTACGTACCGGTAGACTACCGCCGGCGACTCCGGGCAAGCCACCGGGGAGAGGCGCAGTCGGTGGGGCAGGCGGTGGCGCGTACCGCCTAGTGCTTGAGAGGTGAGAGAGAGATTCACTGCAGTGCCCGCCGCCCGGCGATTGGGCGGACTAACGGCGACGTGAGGACTGGGCCAATCTGATCGGTGTGTGTGTTTCGTTTCTCCCCACAGAGTTCTGGCGTCGTTGGAGCTAGAGACGGGCACTTGTCGCCAGGAAACAACTCGATGAGGGTGACAGGGGCAGCCCCCTGGGGCGGAAAGGTCATCGAAAGGAGACAAGGCTGAACCGGCCGACAGATGGCCCTGTGAGGTCATGGATTAAACGATGACGACGGACGGTGGTGCTGATTGCTGGCACCGAGGGCCGACGATACTCGCGCCTGGGTTAATTATGTTGCTGCTGATACCGTTGCTGATGCCAATGTCGCCGCGGACCACGATGCAACCCCCCAATTCCGCTTGTCTCGGGCGAATTGGGGTGCCGACTGAGGCTTGCAACGTCAGTTCGGGCTCGGTCTGCCATTACTGATTAGTCGTTGCTGCTGTTTAGGCAGAGATGCGGTCCGATGATTCAACCCGGAGCCGACCATGGAGGGGCACGTGCAGATCATTACGGCCACTCCTTGGGCTTGTGATGCCGTTTCTTGTGCTGTGCAGGTCTTGTGCCCCTTCAATTCGCGGTTATGACTCCTCAATGTTGCATGGCTTGGCTGTCATGGCCATTGAGCCATTTGTCCACAGTTGTTGTGATATCCACACACGGCCCCTGATGCCTGGGGACTTGCGCGGTGGCCGGCCAGAAACGGCAGCGTTGCGGATGCTTGCCTTGCCCCCCGTCGCTCATCCCAACGGCCATCAAACGATGTCTTCCTTTGCGATTGTCCGGAGCCCTGGATTCACGATGTGATTGGCCTGGAGGGCCACAGGGCTGAAGTGGCTGGAGATCCTCATGAACCCATTCGACGCCCGAGCGACCAACTAAGGCGCTGTTGCAGGCATTCGGTGAAGTTGGACCCTGCAAGGGGCAGGGTATGAGTCGTGGCTTGTGGGCAACGTCAATTACAACTTCGTCCCGTCTGACAGCCAAGACGCAGTCGTTGCCCGCAAGAGAGAGAAAAACGACGCTGGGCATCAAGGGCTGGATCCGAAGGCCCGGATCGTCCCCGTCACAATCCTGGAAGCTTCGTCGCAAGTTTGCGGTAGACCTGTTGAGGAATTTCATTGGCTGCGTCCGCCCCTGAGCTGAACATCTATCCAAATTACCCTCGTTTTGTTAGCCCAGCAGAGGAGGGCAAACGATCTGGTAGTTGGCAACGAAATCTGCGTCACATCTCAGCTTGAGCTTTGACCTTTCGTCCTGCCTAGGACTGCCTCATGATCAACGCTCCGCTCACAGTCACTGATAATGTGAGGACATGCACAGCGTTCCCAAAATGGCAGCGCGGCAAAGCGTCAAAGGTTCGAGGCGCCAGGCAACCTTGTCTTGGAATAGCCGCCAATCGAGACAGTGGGGGGTTTGTTGGAGGCGAAAAGAGGCTTGCTCAAGTGCAAGTTGCCCGTTGAGGTACCATGCAAGGCTACATGCGGGCTGCCTCCACAGCCGAAACCATGTGAGTGAGCATGAAAGGGCGTCCTATCGGCAGTGAGTGTCTTATTTTAGGATGATGGTGGTGGTGGTGGTGTGCACTGGGACTGGAACTGGCACTGGTAGTGGTGCATCGAGGTCCCGACACCGTGGTGATGGTTGACGGGCATCCATGGGATAGGGCGATCTGGAATCCTGGATCAGCCTTACGGCCCAGGGTGTTGGACCGTGTTGGGTCGTGGATGATCCCCTCCCACTCCCATCTGACCACACCACCACTCGGGCGGAAGATCCAAGACATGCAGCAGATGATTCAGAGCCGAGAAGGGTCTCAGACATGCAGCTTCGGGTTCCCTCCCGTTTTGCTCAGGTCGTGGTTGGTTGGTGGATTGTGGTATCGGGCGCACACCTTTTGAGGTGTTGTCGCCTCTCAGCGTGCATTTAGAACCCAAGACATGGATGTCGGTGGCACGACATTTCTTTCTGCCTGTACCATCGGGCGCATCTGTCTAAGCCGTGTTCTGTGGAAGCACGGAAGGGAGGTTTCGGGTGCACAGCAGATATTGGGGTCCCAATGGGTCGAGAGATGCATGGGCATGGAGTTGCGATGCACCCACCCACATGCGATGCGATGCGATGCGATGCGGGATTCGACGTCAGAGATGACGATGGCCCAAACGGCGACCCTGTTCCCGTCCGCGGTGGAGAGACGAGGGGGAAGGAGGGGTCGCGGTTTGGCCTTGATTTGGGCCATCGGACACATTCTTCGACCGGAGGGGTCGACCGGAGGGGTGGCTGGAGACACAGCCCTATGGCGAGCAGGGGGTTCCGTTCTCTGTGCTTCTGCCACTGTCAGCACCAGCATCGGTTGCGGAAAGGCGTGGCGCCGTGGATGCTCTATTTCCAGAAGGATCCATGTAAGTGTGACTGGGTTGTCGATGGAAATGAAGTAAGGAAGAAGAGATGCAGTAGAGGAGGACCGGGGCTGTCGGAGGACAAGACGAGAAGAGACAAGAGCGATGCAAGCTGGAGATGAATCAGCGAAAGGAACATGGGTGAGGATGTCGTCTCGTCCAATCGAAGGCCATAGAGCGTCTTTCAACTTTGACGCAGAAGCTAAGGGGGAGGCCACGGCAGGAAAAGACCATCCTGATGCCAGATTGCAGTACCGAGAACGAGTAACTCGTGTATCAGATGTTCCGCCTGTCAAGGATGTGAGTTGATTGACGGGTTAGTATCTCAATATGGTGTTAATGAAGGAGAAAGTTGCCGGTCCTGCTACTGACAGAACTGGATGGACTAAGGATTGGAAGGAAGCGGATTTCTGTCCAACCGGGGAAAAGCATGCAAATTTCCCGAGACCCCCGGCGAAGAGCCAACATCAGGTCGATCTCGCAACACGTCTCTAGTTAAGGCAATTCTTACTCGTTCATGAACCATCTCAGTAGGCAATCCGCAAAGCAACTCTCACATGAAATGCCGGGCCAGCAGGGATCCCTCCCGCTGAATGCTGGAACGCATCACTGCGCCATCATGATTGGCGGCCGGCCCGTCAACTAGCGGATAAGTCAGCGGCCGGACTTTCTTTCGGTTTGCTTGGGCCTTCGGACTGAGAATAGAAGACGTTAGCAAACGAGAACCAGTCAAGGTAGCGTCCGGCTGGAAATGTGGTTACACCTACAGACAGCGTCCAGAGTCCAGACCATCGCTCACATGCCTGTGATATCAGCCAAGAGAGGCATCCTCGGACGTCAGGTCACCCGGCGAGACTGAGACTGAGGTGCTTTGAGACTGGGTGTGAAGCTGCTCGTGGTGGTGGTGCAGTACGTCGACACTGTCGTCACTTCTCGGGCACCGCGAAGCGAGTTGCCGTCTCTGCGTGCGCCCCCCAAGGCTTGGAGGCTCGCAGCAGACACATCTGCCTGGCCTGCCTGAATTGAGGCTCGGGCTCATTGGTTGATGATACAGTCATGGCCAGAGGCTATCATGACGCCGTGACTTTGTGCATCTGGTCGGTTTGGAGACGGTTGAGAAACAGCCAATTGAACAGCATTGGCCACAGCGCCTGCCCCTCCCCTGCTCCTGCCTAAGTCCCCAGCCTGCACCTGCCCGCCCAGCGCCGGCAGCACCTGCACGCACGAGACATGGAAAGTGACTGTGGCAGGTACCTCCTTCCCGGGCATGGATCGCTCTCAACTTCCATTCTTCCAACCTCAACTCCACGGCCATCTTCAGGCATGCACATCCTCACGGCCGCCGTCATTCCACTCGACCCTCTCTCCGACTACACGGTTCCCTCCCGCGTTCTTGCGCCATCGCCTGCCCGCTCGCTTGCCTAACATCCAATCCCGCCCTCCATCGGCAATCACTCCAATCACCACCACGGGAGGCTAGAAGCCACTACCGCGTCAGACCGTCCCGTCGTCGAAGCCAAGCAGTTATGGATTCCAACGCCGATGACCCCCCCTCCGCTCCGCTCCCACCCCCGTCAGCCCTGTGTCCTCTATGCTGCAGGTCAATTGCTAGTCCCTGGACTCCCCTACCCTAACCCGCCAGTCAAAAGCCCAATTGGTGAGTGACTCTTCAGGCCGAACCCACCGGCCAGAACCACTTTCTCACCCAACTAGACTATCGAGTACGTACCGACATCCACATTCGTGCTGCGCCTTGACAGCCTCTCGCCATGGTCCATACTCGCCCTTGTCGCCGTCCATGCTCCACGCTCCGTGCCATGATGCTCCATGGGAGCCGGGAACGAGGCACAAGGCCCCCGAGTCTTCCCAAGGCACAAGGCACCTTTTCCGTCCCCCCCTCCATCCTCGGACACCCCCTGCGCCATCGCCCAGGCCTCATGCCTCATTGCCTGCATTAGACGAGATGCAGCCTTAGTCACCTGTCAGGACAGTCAGACTCGACTGCGGCTCTCAGTTCTCTGTGTCTCCACGGCCCTCTCTTACCCTCCTCACTGGCGTCACTGGCGTCACTGGTGCCTTGACCCTCGCCCGGCCATGGTCCCTCTCCCGTCCGGGGGGTCCTCCGTCGTCCTCCTCAATGCTCTGGGAGGGGGGTGCCGGTAGCAGCTTCTATCCTCCTCCAGGCTACAAGCAAGTCCTATAAGGCTACGATGGCTCCTCCCTACTATCGCCCGTCTTCTTGCCTGCTTGCCTTCTCATCCACATCCCTCAAAGCTCAAGATCCTCTATTTCTTCTTTTCTTTGTTCTGTTTCCTTCTAGTCGCATCGCGTCTTTTGTTTATTAGCTTCTGCTCGCCCTCGATTCTCTCGGCTTGAGAACCACGCAGACATACACGCACACACGTCATCTACACAAACACCTCCACACATACAACCAACAACTCCTCGACCCAAGGCCCAACCATTGAGTCTAGTATCTACCAAATATAAGGCTGCCAACAACTCCAAAGAGCCTTCAACCCATACCCAGAACGACTCACACGCCTCGTCTTCTCCACTCGACCCGACGCCAGGCCACAAATCTTCAAGGAACTATCGACCAACACCCAACGACACACAATCATGTGTTACCAACTAGTAGAGCTTTACTCGGCTTGCCGATGTCTCTACTACCAACATGCTGTTGATCGCTGCGCGGCATATGGCCGGCCAGGTCACGACATTCAGCAGCGGACCATCTTCGTTGGCTACGCATGCAGCATGCATTCTAGCCACGCTGCCCAGTATGCGTCGCAATACAACTACTCCGACTCAGGATACCACAGCGGCTACTCCAGCTCCAAAAGCTACAGATGAAAAGTCCTGTCTTCGGTAATGGGTTGCCAGTCGTGGCATTTCCCCCGGCTCCTTCGCTTTGAGTTCGAGGACTGGGTTTCTTATCTTTCCTCTTTCAATCCGTCACGCCTCTCATCTTTGCTCGCGGGGTATAGCCGTCAGTTGGCTTCTTCAGCGCCAGCTGCGATCCAATGACTAGCCACCTTCCTTGAGTACATCGCAGTACGAGCACGCACCACCCTCAAGATCGATGTCGCCTCCTGCATTCCCTCAGCAGAGGGCAACACAACTGTTCTCCTTCCCGTGGAGCTTCTCACACTCCATCTTTCGCCATGAAACCTGACTACGAACCGCTACCGAAGACATGGGAACGAGATTATGACCTGACGTCAAATGGGCTACGAGGTTTTTAGACCTCTCGACACTCGACACAAATACGACGAAGAACGACTCGATCAACGACATTCATTGATGCGATACCCTCCTCTATATGACGGCCTTCCTCTGCATGACACCTTATCCTGTCACGTTGTTTATGCTTTTTTTGCGTGTCTTGTTTCTTCTTTTTATTTTCTTTTTCTCCTTATTTCCTTATTGGGTCTTGCTGGTTTCTTTACTTCCTTTTTCTACGGTCTCAAGAACACTCTCATCTCGGCACTTCAGAGCATCATTTGCATAGCGTGGGACTTTGGGTTTCTTTCTTTTCACTTTTGTCTTCTTCTTTATTTCGAATGGCTGGAAAACCACGGGATGGATTCATGAGAAAAATACGCGGGACTTTGGGTTACATTCTTGTCAGTCATGACTGACCGCCTCACGGCTCTTCTTTGGATTCGATTCTTGTCTCGACGAGGGCGTTTGGGAACCAGAACGAAACACCGGCGGGACCTTAATTTCCGAGTCTGGCCCCCCACCGGTCCTCTGTTCTTCGTTTCTTCGCCTCTGGTTCTTCATCATTGGGTATAGGGTTATGCATTGGGGGATTTCGGGCATATACCAGGCGTTGGACAGTTATTGTTTGGGTTTCTTGTAATGTTTTGTCTGGTGATGAAGAAAGGAGCTGGAAGATGGGCTGTTTTGTACTATCACGCACATGGACTGTGCTGGCAGCAGTCACTACGCAGCCATCGAAGGCTGGACCCTCGTTGGCAAACAATGATTAAGACAGAAAAGGGGCACTGGCTGCTCCTAAGCGACTGAGATAGAAACAAGGAAATTCTTGCCTGTCATTCACACTCAAAACAGCATCAACTGAATCGTGACTTTTGCCCTTGTTGTTTTGGCACCGCAGATCAGAAACTAACATGGAAAGTCGATTGTCCCATTTTCACCGATGATATCACCGTTCTGTGGATCATGGACGGGGACTTTCTCCACATAGAAAGTGCTTGCACGTGGGCAGGCAAAAAAGCTGGTGTCCAGTCGGGCGATTTACTGTGCCAGCTAAACCTCGGTATCCGAAAATTCAGGTCTCGAAATTACTGCACATTGAGATTCTCCATGCCGAACACGGAGTACGCCGTCTAGAAGCGGGCACTGAGGGACACATTATCGCCAGCGCACATCAATAGTGGCATGCAAACCCCGGCCTTGCATTCGAGAGGCGTGCATCGAGAGTGAGCGAGTGTCGCTTAGCAATGCGACGAGGCCTCATGTCGCTGCTCTCAAAATACCAACCCAGCAGCCAGGCTGACTGACGAGGCAGACTGCGTACAAAAGATCCGCCAGCCTTGCAGGACTCACCGATCCCAGAGACCGCCAAACGCCGTCAAACGCGCTGCGGGCTATTAATAGAGGCTGAGCGTTGCGGCGTTGCCCGATTTAGGCGACGGCCAGGGGCAGGGGTCAGCAAAGAGCTAAAGAGGCGGAACCAGTCTGACGGTTTGTGTTTTGGAGGGTGGCCAGCTGGTGTGATTTGCCGGATGGCTGGGAGATTAGACGCGACTAGCGATTGGCGCGGTGCGTCTGCTGTCTCGAGGGTATGTGTCGCAGATTGGGTGAAACATAAATGTCACCACACGCGTTGATCGTCAAAGACTCCGTGCACGCTATCTTCGGAGACAACAAGGGCAGGCTGCTGCTGCTGACCCTGCACACGGTATCCCAGGCATGGCCTGCCTCGGGCACAATCCCTTTGGGCAAGCAACCCGACGTTGCGGGCAGGATCACGGAGCGCGGCTCCTTCAACCAGAGTCCTAGACGGTCGCTGATCGTCGTGCCGTTCCCGAGGGATCCGCCAGTGGTGGGCTCCCGTCGCCACTCGGCCGGGAGTTGGAGCTTGGAGGGGCCGTAAGCGCGACTGCACGGCTCGGTGTGTGAGTCTGGGGGATCGAGATGCCTGGAGCTGCGATGCAGTGGAGGGGCGTATGGCTTGGGGGCCGGTTCGGTGCTGGTTCGGAGGATCGACTCGACGCCGGATTGGTCCATACATCTAAATTGAGAGGATGACTGCATGCGAGGGGGCTGGTTGGCTTACATCGTGATCTCGAAAGCCGTGGTTTCCTAAAGCCGCGTTCCAAAGTTCGGATGCAGGGTAGGAGGCCGTCCAGGGAGGCGCTGAGGTCGTCAACTCGCAATCATGTCGTGAGGGCCTGAAAACGAGCACTTGCAGACAAGGCCTGTATTTTGGTATGCTTGGGTGTTGCGATTGGGTGTGCCTGCTCAGAATGTCATGGTGATGGGTTCCGATGTGAGCGAGAAGGCTGACTGTTGTAAATCGTAGTTTGGGTGATAGTAGTTGCTCCTTCCGTGACAAAGGCATGGTCAGCCTTTTAGGCGATTGGAGTTGCGATGTCAACAAAAACATCAAAACCGTTTGGAAGGAGCTGTCAGACAAGGGTGGCTAGGTCTTGCCTTCGCTTGCTAGCCGAAGCACGTAGACTGTTGCATCAAGGCCGTTTCCCTCTTTCGAGGATCTCTCTCTTCTTCATCATGCTCTTCAGGTTCCTTATCCTTCAGTATCTCTACCCCGCCCCTCCATTTTCTTCTACTCTCTTCATAATCTAATTAATGTCCAATCCTTGCTTTCTCGTCTTCTCATGATCTTACTTTAATGTCCATGTTCTCAGGGCCAACACTTTTGGCCTCGTGCACCGCAAACCCAGGTTCCTGAATGTGTCACTACGTCCAGGCAATCATCAAAAGGAGCATCAAACACGACACACAGAGTCCGAAAGCCTGGTATGAGCTCCAAATCTAGTATCCGAAATTTTGCTTGCTGAAACATATTGATAGCCCCTCAAGACCCTAACGTCAATAAGACCACACCAAAATCCGGGGTATGCTTTCAGCTTGCTTCATCGAACTTCAGTCCGCCAAAACGGCCTGGGAGGATTTCGAGATGGAGACAGGAGACTTTGACAATACTCCTGCCCCGAGCAATCGACCGTCCCTCTCTCCTCTCCGGCCCGACAAGGAGCCATCGGTCGATCTGAAGTCCCCCTTGATCCCAAAGGATACAAATGTTGTACACCCTTTGCTCAAGAAGTCGCCCGGTTCTTTAGTTATTGTGGACAAGGAACCTCCTGCACCTCCAATTTTGTCACCCACCTCACAAGGTCCAGAAGTCATTCCACAACTCCCCAAGAAGGAACCAGCATTCACGGGCATTGAAGATACCAAGCAACCACTGGTCAAGCCCGATGCTCCGAGATCAAGGAATGCCACAAACGATGGTTCTTCGCCACGAGTATGTCTTGGGCCTGAATTTCACTCGCGTGAAAGTCACATTCAAGTCCATCACCCTGGGCTGCTGAAGGGCGCTGACTTCTGCTCGGCCGGCGAGCCGCAACGCGGCGTACCAGACAATGTGCCGACCCCGCCTTCCTCCTCCTCCTCCGAGAGCTCACAAGAGTTTACGGAGATGAGCGGTGAAACAAGAACAACTTCGCCGGGAGGTACCGTGACCAAGCACCCCGTCAGAATAGCTGTCCCTATTCATGATGGTCACACTCGCTCTGTGAAAGTGCGTCCTCCTTTCAACGTTCAAGCAATATACCCTCACAGTTACTCGCCACCCAAAGCTGAAGATCAAGGCCGCTCTCAGAGCAAGGTCCGCCCTTTTGACCCTGAGCTCGAGCATCGTGTGCCACCAAAGACCCTCAGGCGTCCAAACCTGGTTCCGGTCACTTCTCCAGTAGAAGTGAGCCATCCAACGACCACTTTTGACGCAGTGAAGTCTATTCTGGGCCTTTCACCAAAGCCAAGTCTTCAGGAGAGGCCCCATACAGGACATCGTCACACGTCCAAAGTTCGGCCAGTGGTCATAACCTATGACCAGGCGAGATCTCAGGACGGAAGCCCCACCCCTTCTGCTCAAGAACCGACTCAACCCCATGGTGGAAAGGTTACCGAGGAGGCACCGGCGTTGCCAGCTGCATCGACAGGAAAACATGATGCTGCAGTCAACAATGCTCACTCCACGGCCTCAAAGGTCATGCCATTTTAGGAGACTTCCAAACTTAGAGCCATGCATGAAGGGAACCAGTCTAAGGACAGGGAGAGTGTCCAGGAGCAAGCCTTCAGTGATGACGACAGTGTTCGGTCTGGCCCTCATCTGCTCGATGATGATGGGAAGATTGAAGTTCGACAACTTACGGGTACCCCGTTGGATGGTCAACCAGCAGACCTGGTAGATGAGCCACAGTCTGACAGTACACAAGCAGTTTCGGGTGGCAATTCTTTGAATAAGGTGAGCCAAAAATTGTCCAACTATGAGTTTCCTGGCATCATTCAAAACATCGGGCACTGATTTACTCAGCGTTCCATAGTACTAGATCCCACTGACGGCAAATAGCGACTATCAAAGACCGTTCCTGAGCCAGTAGCAGATCCGGACAATCCCGCGGGTCGGTATGGACCACACGGCATTGAAGATGACAAGGTTGTCCAGACCGTTGCTGCTGAGGCCGTCTCTCCGACTTCAAGGTCTTCCTTTGGAAATCGAAACCTTGGAACAATGGCAGGGCTGAAGAGCATCATGAGAAACAAGCTCAAGCCCAACGCTCACGAGTCACCTATGATATCGCCAGTACCTGTTTCTCGACACAGAGCTCGGATACTTGAATCGGTGGCCGTGAACACCCATTTCACAAAAGATAGTGTCGCACTTGGAAGATACATTAAGGGAGACGCCTTTGGTCAGAAAAGCGACGCTTACTTCCAACTCTCGACAAGCAACTCTCCGAATGAAGAAAACGAGAACAGGCAGTAGAATGGCCCAAGGGAGGAACAGCAACGCAGTCAATCATTGGGCTCACTCCTGGATCATGGCGGACCAGCTCGCTGGCTTCGGGGGCTGCTGAAACATCCAGATTCGTATACCTCGAAGTTAACAGAAGGACCCGGACGACGAAGGATAGAAGGCTTTTCTGAAACTCGACGGCCATCAGCACCTGTGTTACCGAGCAACCCTGTTACTCGGACCCAGACTGGCAAGTCAACCATATCCAATTTATCTGGTGGTCGAGTAGACAGGGCTGGCTTCAAGCAAGTCGTTAATGACCTGGAAAGGCTCCTTAGTGAGGCTCTTAATCTTGCGAGCCAAGTTATCGACCGATCAGAGCATCCATCTCGGGCTAGTGATAGTCCATCCTCTCGCAGTGGCTGTCATAGGAAGAGAAAACACAGGCACCAACGGACTGCGTCTTCGGATGAAGATGAAATCTTTATTGACGCACGGGAGAGTATTGACGAGCTTTCTGACATCGACCTGGATGAGGGTCAAGAGATTGGGGTGTCAGACCACGGTCACTGTGGCACGCAGAGGCAACATAGACGATGTGACGAGATCAAGATCCGCAACTTCGACCTAGAGGAGAAGCAATACGGATCAGATGAACGCAAAGAGCAACCACTGTTTCACGTCCCACTACGACGCTCCAACAAGCGTATTCCCTTGAACAAATCGGAGGATGCGATGTGTCAGAATGTAATTCCTCGTCAATGGGAATATCTTCTGAGACGGGCTGCAGAGGATGAGGAACTGATGAGTAGCACAAGCGACATTATCGATTTTAATGTTGGCAAGGAAAATCGCCGACTCGACCCGTCTATCCCTAGCAAGAGTCTTATCCAAAAACTCTCTCCAGAGATCAGATTGACTCGTGAGAGCAATGGTTCTGAGCATGAGATTGTTCATCGAAGGGGGGTCCATGAACAGCACGGAATCAGCCTTCGGCGGCGATCCCATGTGAGCTTGAGAACCACTCAAGGGTTCAGTCTGGCAAAGTCTCACAAGCGGCCATCGATTGCAAGAGATTGGTCACCTCATCGCAAGAGGTTTGTGGCAGGTGTCGCGTGCCTGAGCACCGCCCTAATTGGGATGTTGCTGGGCATCTATGCTGGTCTCGTCCCATCTATCCAGTACTACATTATTGACCAGTCTCATGCCACCATTCACGGGAACACGGGATGCTTCGTCGGGTTGGCTCTTCCGACATTCTTTTTATGGCCGCTGCCTCTTCTTCACGGCCGAAAGCCGTATGTTACAGCTAGCTTAGCCGTGGCCATGCCTTTGCTGTTTCCTCAAGCACTCTCCGTCAACAGTCAACGCTTAACGCATATCCTTTCATGGAGGGCAATGCTCATCGTCTCTCGGAGTCTCATGGGCCTGGCTCTAGGGTTCTCGAGCATGAATTTTCATTCAATCCTCACGGACCTCTTTGGTGTGTCTCTGATGAGCCACAATCCTCATCAGGAGGTCGTTGACAAATTTGATGCCAGAAGGCACGGAGGAGGCATGGGCGTCTGGCTCGGCATCTGGACATGGTGCTGGGTTGGCTCTCTTGGTATTGGCTTCTTGACAGGGGCTGCTATCATCGACAATTATCACCCGGCCTGGGGTTTCTATGTCAGCATCATACTGGTCGCTGTCGTCTTGTTCCTGAACGTTATCTGTCCCGAAGTGCGGCGATCCCCCTTTCGACGTTCGGTAACGGAAGTGCGTACCGGGTCAGATATTTCAAGGCGACTTGCTCGAGGAGAGATCATGATGCATCGAGTCAAGACAGGCCCTAAATGGTGGGGTGAGGAGGTGTACCATGGACTGCTACTGTCGATGGAGATGCTTCGCCAGCCAGGATTCATCGTGATGGCCGTCTATGTCGCGTGGATCTATGCGCAGATTGTTCTCGTCATCATCTTACTGGGTTCTTTGACTTCGCGGAAGTATCGTTTGCATGCGACTTACGTTGGTCTTCACGTTGCGGGAGTGTCTCTAGGCGCTCTCTTAGCGGTGCCCTTCCAGAAAGCAAACGTCCTCTCGAGATCGCGGCATATGCAGCTCGACACCAGTCGAGCAACGCTTGAGAACAGAGTCACTTGGTCTTCTCATCTCGTCCGCCGGGCGGCATTCACGGTTCTGCTCCCGGTAGCAGCTGGATGCTACGCTGCTGTCTCCTCAGGCCCACCGCTCAGCGTTGGATTCCCGACCTTCTTTGCCATATGCATTGGATTTATCTCTTGTCTTGCAATATCGGAGTGTAATGGACTGATTATGGAAACTTTTGACACGTCAGATCTGTTTCCCGGGATGACAGGGCGCCCAAGAGGCTCCTCTGGAGAGAACATCAAGAGGACAAACTACTCGTCCTTCCCGAGGGTCTCTGCGGGATTCGCCATCATCCACAGCCTTGCCTTTGTCTTTGCTGCGGGCGCCAATGCGTTGGGCGGGCATGTCACCAGAACGCTAGGTCAACAGGTCTCTGCGGCCATTATTGCTGGTATTCTTTTGCTCCTGTCGCTCCTCCTGTTGCTGGTGCTTGTCCGCTTCAAGAATATTTTGATCGTCCCTCGATCAAAGTCACAGGAGATGGAGCAGATAACTGAAAAAAGACGAATGTCAACGCTTCGACGTCTATCAGCGCCTAATGACCCTCGAGTGGTGATGGAAGAAGAGAATGCGTGGCGACCTTTCATGATGGGAAATCCTGTCTGCAAAACGCGTCGGATGAATATTCTCGAGCTTGGAAGCATGACTCGCTGGCAAGAAATTCGGCGAAAGAACAAGCTCATCGACGAGGGTGTTCACCTCAACCGCGAAGCTCTGGACCACGGACTCGAGGCTTTGGACTATCGCGTCAACGATATGAAGCAGGATGCCCAAGAGCTATTCCGAATGGGCAGTGGCAGGAGTAGGCGGGAACGTAAACTTCACCGCAGCGATCAGGGTCGGAGTGACCAAGGGAGCAGTGATCATACCGTGGAGCTGGACATGTACAATTTCGGAGTGTCGCCAAGCGGTTCTGCTCAACCGCATCAGTTCCAAGAGAGGGATTGTTTCATAGGCCAGTCTGTGAAGGAGGAGAAAGAGGACAACGGTCAACAACAGGAGCACTGAGGTTTACGGTGGCAACAAGATCGAGACATGGACTCTGATTCGCAATCCTAAAATACAGTACTAATAGATTGTATAAACCCTTCTCCTTTTTAAATGTGTATCTTTTGCGGGATGCCTATCTATGTCATCCGACTATCTTCCCCGACATGAATCAAATTCAACGCTGGCTCATAAAGTAAATGCATGACTAATATACAGCATGTTTCATGATGCAAGGAAACGAACCAGTCAGGTTCCTTTGTCGTAGTTGGTCATCAAAGCGAGTGTCCCCTACCCCTTTATTGCACATCCAAGTACAGATCATCCCCACGTCGCGACGGTGTCAACATGGGCATCCAGCCTTGACCACTGCGCCGACCCGGCGTCACGGGTGTCCAGTCATCGCGCGTCCACCGCGAGGGCTGGGCTTCACCTGGTGCGGTTGGGATGGCCATTCCAGCGGCGCGGTCAGAGCCAACGCGCTTGGCGAGCAGCGAGGAGGATGTGGAGGAGGGGTTGGAGGTGCGGCCTGGACCGGCGGGGGGGTCGAGGTCTGGCGGGGGAGTGCGGTAGGGGCCTGGTGGGTGGGCGTAGCGTGGATAGGGGCGAGATTCGTAGTATGGTTGTTGTTGTTGTTGTTGCGGTGGCTGCTGCTGCTGGTATCGAGGGGCTTGGTTTGGCGGCCGTGGCTGTTGCTGTTGTTGGGAATAGGGGTCGGGGTATCGTTGAGGGTAGGGCCGAGCGGGCAGACCGCCGGGGTACTGCGGCTGCACACGCTGGGGGTATGAGCGCTGGGAGGCGGCGTATTGGGAGTATTGCTGGGAGGAGCGCTGGGGGTTGAAGAAGGGCTGGCGGTATTGCTGCTGCGGTGGTGGTTGGCGCGGGGGGTTGAAGTTTGCCTCTGAAGGGGCGCGCTGGGGGTTCAGGGGCTGGGGGTAGGGCGGTGCGATGAAGAAGGCGGGTGCGCGAGCTTCGGGGGGTGAGACGACTACTCCTGGAGCTGGAACCGTAGTCGTGGAGGTTTGAGAGGACTTGACGGAGTCAGGTTCTGGTGACGGGTCGACGACTCTCATGGTCGGTGATCCTGTCGTATCGAGGCCTGGGTTCTCAACCACACGACTAGAAGACTGCAGCACCGGTTGCAGCCCGCCAGACGCCGACATCTGCTGTTGAACTGCTGGACTCGGCATGACGGGTGGATTCGACATGCGGACCTGGAACGACTGGCTCGAGTTGCGCGGCCCGTTCACAGGACTCGTCATGCCGCTGATGCGCCGCGGATCGCGCGTCGGAATCTTGGGTTGCTTCGCGGGCGACGGTGACTCTGCGACAGGCGACAGGTTGACCCCCTGATCGGCCAGCACCGGCGAGGACGCCTCGATGACTGTGTCCTCTGAGTCGGTCGTGAAGGTCGTCACGCCGCTGTCTGTCGAGACCACACGAGGCTTCGCTATCAAGTTGCGCGTACTGGAGCGCCGGCGTACCGAGGTGCTACGGCGTAGCGTCGGGTTGGGCTGTGAGGAGAATAGGGGATAGGGGTTACGCGGGAGGAGGGACTGCTGCGAATAGATGCTGGAGGAGCGGGAGGTGCTGCGGGTGATCTCGGCCGGGGGTGCCAGAGTCGCGCGAGGAGCATCCTGGGGAATCGGCGGTGCCTTCGGAAGCTCCTTTTGGTTCAGCTCCCGCTTCAAACGCTCCGGCACCGTCTCCGAGTCCTTTGACGCTCCTGAGATGGAGCTCTCCTCGACAGACGGCATCTTCGAGTCGGCGCTGGACAACGTGCGGCTCAGGCGGGCCGTCTGCTTAGCATCGGCGAGGCGCCAGTTGCCGTGCTGGTCGGCGACATAGAAGGTGGTGGCGGCGATGGGCGTCGTGGGCGGCAGGCGCCAGACCTGAGCCGACAGCGCACCGTCCTCCTCGAACTCGGTGGCTGTGCTGCCGCGCTGGAGGGACGTCTGCTCCATCAGGTCGCCGGTACGCGGGATGGGGATCTGCAGCCGGGGCGGCGAGGGCTTGGATCGTGGCGGAGAGACGCTGGTGTTGAACACTTTCAACGCCGGGGCCGGGGGGTTGCTGCGGGAGGAGCTGGTTGCGAGGTTCTCCGGCGGGAAGAACCTCGTGTTAGTGTCTTGACGAGACTCGCGCTTCTTTGCACCCAGGGGTAGCACGGGCAGGATGGGCTTCGCGGGGAGCAGCTTGGAGAAGGGTCGAGTGGTCATGGGCGACGGGCCGGACACGGACACGGCTCCGCGACTCGCTGGCGGCGTCACCGCAAAGCCAATGGCCTCGGGCTTGTAGCTGTTACGGCTGTACGATGGCGGCGGTGGATGCGACTGCAGTGGCCGCTGGACATCCGGAACGGCGGCCACCCATGTGCTGGAGCCACCGCTATCTGAGTGTTCCGGCTTGTATCCCCAGGTGTCGCGCATGGGGAAGAAGCCTGTCTTGACCAAGGGGTGGTTTCTCCGACGGTAATATCGCGCCAGTACGATGGCTCCAATGGCAACGCCAGCCGCGGCCAGAGCACCGACTGAGATTCCAGCCACTTGCGAATTACTCAGCTTCCTGCCGCCTGTTGCTGCTGCCGCGGCGGCGGCTGTGCCAGTGCTCGTACTGGTGCTTGTCGTTGATGCCAGTGTCTCATCAGCGGGATCGGTGTGAGTTGCATCAGTAGGGCTAGAGGCATCTGAAGAGACAGCCGTCGACTTGACTGTTGTAGATAGAGTGGCGGCGGAAGAATGTGAGCGAGAGGAAGTGGTAGTTCGTCGTGAGGAGGTCGTGGAGTGAGAACTCGCAGCTGGCACGGCGGGAGGGGCCGAAGTGTCTAACAGCAGCGTCGTTGGCAGTGTAGTCGATTCCGTGGATGTCGTTGTAGTTGTCACAGATGAAGCTGTGTGTGCTGGCACGGTAGTTGTTGTTGTTGTCGTGATGGGCGGGAACGTGATGACGCCCGCCTCACTCGACGGAGGGAAAACAAGTGTCATGGTAATGATGCTGTGAGTTGGTTGGACCGCACTCGGATCCCCATCGCACATCCGAAAGGCAGCTTGTATTACAGAATCTGTCTCTCCAGTGAGCGTTCCACCACATGAATCACATTTCGAGAGAGTTCACTCACCACTTGCCTCAGTTTTTGAGCAGAATCCAATAGCCCTCTCCGCAGCAATACATTGGACTGCCCCTTCAGCAATTGTGTATCCAGAAGCTCCAACGTGAGCACAGAGACAATCAACAGATGGGCTACTCCCACAGACAGACGCCGCAAAGTTGACCTTTATAAACGAGAGGAGGCATTGCTGAGCGCAGGCGGGCACAAATTCGGAGAACTCGCTCGAGAGATTATACGCCACGGCGGCGACGGGGACGAAGTAGAGCGTAATTAGGCATATTGATGCGTAGAGAAGAGGGAGCCGGGCCATTCTATGACGGGACATCTGATGGTCGGGCTAGATGATCATGTTAGATATGTCGATGCTGAGGGTTGAACATGAGTGAGGGTGATGAAGCTGATCCCTCTCTCCATTATAGACACTCTCCAGCGAGAGGCAACAAAGACATCTCGCTCCATCCCAGAGCTTCAAAGCCGTCGGGACTCACCTAAAGGAAGGGGAATATGATATTAATCGAGACGACCAGCATCTCTTAGGGCCTGCTCAGCATGATCGATTCATCAAACACAGACAGCCGTCGAAACAAAGGAAACCCGTCGCGGATGCAACGCAAAAACAACTCTAAAAGGAAACAAGGGGGTATAGAAAGGAAAAAGAACAACAGACAGACACAAGAAAAGAGAGAGAAAGACGGCGGCGAGAACGACAACGACAACGATGACGGCTCGCAGCTGAACCGGCCGGCCGCCTGGGTCTATACAAAGGCCGCCCATCATAGCCCCAGCCAGCCCCAAGCGCTGAGCTCCCTCCGCTCTCTAACAACGGGCGCGTGGGCTCTCTCGCCCGTCCCGGACGTTTGGCCAGGCCAGGCCAGCGGCTAGACCGCCCTCCGTGAGTGGCTGTTGAGCGTTCTAGCCGCCGGGAGCCCGAAGCGCGACCGGCTCCGGGGTATCACGTGACGCATCCGCCTGCACGCCGCCGGCCAATCGTCTGCGTCGCGGGCTGCAGTTTCAAAGCGCGCGGGTCGGGAGATGACTGGATGTGATGATGCGCAGCTGGGACAAAGTGCGAAGCGTCAAGGAGAATGGAAGGGAAGGGAAGAGACCCCGACTGTCTGGCCCAACAGGTTTGATGCAGGGAGGGATGGTGCGGTGTCGGGAAGGTGCGAGGCGGCGCTGGCTGTTCGCGGCTGGGAGTGCACGGTTTGGGGGTCGCAGCAAGTGTTCTATATTCTTTACCAATAGCTGAGCTGAGCTGAACCCGCGCTGACAAGAGGCGGTAGATTGTAAGGCGAGTGCGGCAGGTAGGTAGGTAGGTAGTTAGTTAGTGTGTTGTGTGATGTGTTGTTGTTGTTGTATGCTGGCCACGCATCCATCCATCGACTATAGCCTCAGAACCCCTCCCAACGCCAACAAAACACCGTGAAGCAAAAGCAAAGAAACGACCAACAGCGCGAACGGGAAACGAGGCCAACTCAGAATTCCAGAGATCCCATCTACTCCTCCGCCCGGACGACGCACGCCCATCCAGTCATCCATCCATTGTTCAACCAACCCATGTGCTATGCAATAACCGCGGAACAACCACCGCTTATAAACGACCTCTCCCCGGTCTCGCTCAGATCGCCATCTCGGCCTGCAGCTTCCGCAGCTCCGCCTCCTCGTCGTCCTCCTCGACAGCTTGCTTCGATACCGCTGCATACTTATTAGCGACAGTTCTCTCAAGAAACACATGAGACCACTTACGCTCTGCGCTTGCTGGGGTGGGCATCTTGTGCACGGCATCCGAAACCGGCACGTTGCCCGTCTTCAGCATCTGCTCGTCCAGCGCCTCCTGTTGCAGCTGGTCCAACTCGTCTTCCAGATCCGCGTCGTCCACCATGTCGGTGAGCGCACTCTGCGTGATAGCGTTGACAATCTCTTCGCTGAGTGCGTTCTGATCGCGGAGAGCCTCCCTGTCGTTCCATGTCAGCTACTGGTTGTCTTCGGTCAGTGTCTTGCCAGGACTTACATCGTCTCGTCCACCTTCTCGGGCGTGAGCTTCCCGTGGATCTGCTTCATCGCCTGGCCGGCCTTCTCCATCGCTGCCAGCGTCTCCCGGTTGATGTTCGCCGACTCGATGGCATTGATTTGTTGCTCCAGCGTGCCTATCTGTGCAATCGTCTGCTCCAGCGTGTGTTCGTGTGTCTTCTTACGCCGCAAGGCCGCCTTGGCCGCTATCGTGCCTCTTGTCAGTATATCACCTCCCAGCCCCGCATCTTTCCGCGCATCGAGGTCCTTTCACGTACCCGTCTTATTTGTGTTCACGTTCTTCCGCGCCACCGCATCTTGCTCGTTAATCTGGTCCTGCAAATGCCGCTCGCGCTTCTGCAGCATCTCGAGCTGCGACCGCAGCCCGATGATGGCATTCTTGGGGCTATCCCTCTTCTTCTGAGCGGCAGCGCCGCCGAACCAGCCCCACATTGCGGTATCTGTGGCTACGTCGAAGTCGTTCTAGAGAATGTAATGTCGAGAGGGTCTCGCGATCCCGTCACGGAGCCGGCTGTAGATGTCGGAAGCTCAGGAGCCGTGGAAGCAATTCGGCTGTGGTTTGGGGATGGTGGGGTCGGGCTGGAATCCGTCACGATATTAGAAGGACGAAAGAAGCCGGCGATCGCCAAGTCTATAGTATCAACTCACAGACACCTCTGCAACGGAGATACCAAGATCCTTCGTCGTGTTCGTCGTCAGCGTCGTCGTGGACTGGAGTGAGCAGTGTTGTAGCCTGGGAGGGAAGACTTATCGTCGCCTATACCTTTGGCGGGACGATGACGGCACCTGGTCGCCTTAGCCGCGGATTTGCCGGTCAGGTGACACCATTTCACATGGTCGCTTCAACCCCCAAGGCACCTATTGGGTGGGTCTCAATGATTGATATCGAGACGCTATCACGAAAGGCGCAATTCAGTAATTACATTTCTTGTTCGACGTATGACTCGAGTCAGGTGTCGTGTTTGGTAGTGCAAGCTGGCTACCAAGGGCTCCAATCATATCTTGGTCATCAAATTCATAAATCTACAAAATACGTAGCCAGGTCTGGCCCCATTCCTTCGCCTATCAACCTGGCATTGTTTCCCCGTGGGGTTGCCCTTAGATGCCGACTCGCATGTAGATGCATTTAGCAACAAAATTTCAAACTCTTTTGACATAAGTAGCTCGAATTTATATTATATACCTCACTCGGAACTCCCAACAACCAACGTGACCATGCCTGTCAGTTTCGCCTGTGCCATCGCGCTTCTATTCCGGATGCGAACCACCCTTGCCGCCAGACACGCCCCCGTATTGACAACGTAAATAACCAAAGTCTATTATTACAGCGAAGCATCCAGTTCGCTTTTCAAAAAGAAGTTCCAAGCCCGTGTTATCACAACAACCCCCCTAGATGTGGCCGCATTGAGGCTGTCTGTGCTCGCATGCGTCCTGTTCCCCTGCAGACTTGGGGAAGAAGATTTGGTAAGGTAGGGAATAAGATAAGGTCGTAGCGCGCCAAGCGCTCGTCATAGCGATGCCGGGACGCACCAAGCAGTTTGGGATTAACACGAGGTGGGTGACTCGACATCATGCGTTCTCATCAAGCATTGCGCTTCGTTAGGGCGCCGACCACTGCCTTCGGACCAGTCCGGGCAGTAAATAATAAGGCGTCAGGTGTATCCGATCCCCATCGCTCAGATCGCCATTGACTATAGGTTGCCGCCCTTCTCTTCGGTGTCGATGTGCCAGACGACGTAGTTGGGAAGGCCGATGACCTGGTAGCCCGCTCGCTTAGCCATCTTGGCGAAGCCTTCGGTCTCGGCTTGGTTCTCGAATGCATAGCACGGGAAGTTAATGCCTTCAACGGGGTTAGTCAAAAGTTCTCCGTCAGGAAAAATAGAGGTACATACCAGATCGATGGACATCGGCCTTGACGAGGATATTGACGCCACCAATGCCGTCGAGCTCAATCTCGACATCCTTATTTTCCCGCCAGTCGCCCATTTTGGCCATATACTCACGGCCGGTATCGTACTGCTTGTATCCTATAGAGTCGGTCGTCAGCTTGTGTCGTTTTCAAGGCGACCGTTGACATAGAACTCACCCTCAGCGAGCACGACGTCCTTGTCGAGATTTCTGGTGAGCTTTCGGCCCTTGTCAGACTCAATCCAAGAGTTGTAGTCAACTGGGTACACGGGTCAGCAACCTCCAATCCATTTGGGGCAAGTATTACGCACATCGTCCCTCGATATCAATGCCGTCCCTGTATCGGTGGAACCAGATGTCTTGGTTCACATGTTAGTGGGCCATAAATTGTAACAGCGGAATAATATGACATACTGGGAACAAGAATATCCTTGTCATGGGCAATAAAGTCCTCAAGGATCTTCCGTGGGCTATCAACGATGTCCACGTCACGCCAGTAAACCCAAGAATGCTCGGGCTTCAGGGCAGTCGACAGGAGATAATTCCTGGCCCGACCCATGGCCTTTCGGCGCGGGCCCTGAGCCTCAAACGAGTGACGTTCCTCGACATTCTGGCTCAGGTGGAAGCCAAAGTCCTTCTCAACCACCAACGCACTGCGGAAGGGGATCTGGTCGGGTCGCTTCTGAATGCGGTCGAGCTCGGACGCGAGAACAGCCAAGGTGTCATCCTTCGAGTCAGAGACGAGGAAAGCAAGGTCGATCAGGTGATGAGGATACGTGAGCTCAGCGAGCAGCTCAAAGTACTTGGACAGGTGAGCGGCGGCGTCCTTGAGGGGGGTCAGGATGAGAATGCGCTCCTCGTTCGTGAGAGCTTTGCGGGTGGCGGCGATGGGGTTGAGATCCACGTGCTCGATGGTGGTCGAGTTGATCTCCAACGGCGCGTGGTGGTTGAAGATGACTGGTGTTTGCAGATGGGCGTTCCATCGGGCATGCTCGTTCTGCGTCATGTCCATGGGAGGCTTGGAAGGCCCCCAGCAGTAAAAGCTGCATCCGTGTCAGTCAAGGGGGGTTCGGGGGATTTGTCGTCTCCGGGGTCGCCTCACCTCTGCATCTCCGACGCCGAGCTAGAGATGCCGCGCCATAATAGCACGACGATGCCCGTGATGGCGACGAGCAGAAGAAACCGTGTCCGGGTCACGAAATTCCATATCACCCTGGTCGGCGGGAGCTGGGCCCTCGCGGCTTTCCAGTTGATGCCGCCTTTGGGAAGAAGCATGGCGGGCTCTCCGGGCGGACGGTTCCTCGTCACCGCCCTCTACCACAAGAATCGGGTTCGGTCGGGGTGAGCTGGGCACGCGAGATCTGTCGTCGTCGTCGATGATTGTCGGCCGCGGGAGTAGTCGAGGGATGAAAGGGGACTCGGAGTGGCCAGATAAGAGATCGCCGGGCCAGAGGGAGCGTCGACAGGGCGGCGGATGGGGGACAAGCGAGGGACTGATGGCACCAGAGCGGCGGCGAAGAGATGCTGGACCAATCTGACGGGCTGTGCCGGTTCGATGAAGACGCCTTTGACGGAGAGGAAGTTGGACAGACGGAGAGGGAGAGACACTGCAGCGAGGATCCGTCCAAAAACCAGCAGCTTATTACGGAGCACGACGGCTAATCAGGATGGAAAAGCTTACCTGCGTCCTTGCAGGGTACCGGCCAGATACCATTGGCTGCCCGTGCCCGCCGGCGCGTGTCAAGTACCCCCTAGGTCGCGCCCTAACGCTCGGGCTGCCCAGAGGCGGCAGTGCGCCTAATTTAGCAGCGTTCCATGCCAGGCTGGGGACGGTGAAATGATCCATCGGAGTCCCGAATTCAGGAGATCATCCCCTTTAACACGAGAGCAGCTACCCTGAAGGCAAATATTGGGTTGACCGTTTTCTGGCATGTGGCAACGCAAGCGGATGGATTGAGTCTGAAGACGTTGAGACTCAATTTTAAGCCTTTCCCGAGTCTTGCAAACTCTGTGTCCTCCCCGTAGCTGGTCCCCTGCGCCTCATCCGTTGATTCGCTCTGGAAATCGACCCTCGAAACTCAAGCGCCCAGTAACAACACTGTGCCACGACAATGTACAAGGGGCTCCAAGAAATTACTGACAATGACAATGTGGCCGGCTTATCGATCACTATGTAGCAAAAATCGTTGCATAGGTAGACGAGAATATAATTCCACGGCACTAAACAGCCTTATTTGGCCCCCAACGCCTCGGAGTGCCTTCGATTAACCTTTGAAGTATATCAAACTAGCACTTTGCTCAACGTCACGGATCGGTCGATCAACTGCACATTCTGGAAAAGATCTCTTGTGCCAGTTCTCCGCACGCGAGTGCAATACTTTCCAATTCGTTCTTTCTTTGACAGTGCCAAGCCTTTCGAGGCTGTTTGATCTCACTCTGATTCTTCAATTGCAGTAGTGCAACTCTGTCATACGCTTTGAACGACACCCTAGCCTTACCCCGTTCAGCTGAACCAATAATCGGCAGGGCGTCACTTCGCTCCGTCATCAACGTGAACAAGCTCAACGACGTGAGCATCGCAACCTCACACAAGCACCTCAATCATACCCGATCGTATGGTCAAACGACGCCTTTTACTACGGGAATTGCGAATCGCGCCTTGATTTTGTCGGCAACTGAACTGCCGGATGCAAACAGCTTCACGGCCTCTACAGTCCTCACGGTCACTTACAAATCAACTCACCAGCCTACACATCGGGTCGAAGCTTCAGGCAAGCTTCACCACCTCACGGATTATGACGGCTCCAAGACGTTCATCCCGCCTATTAACCCAGGCGGCGCCTAAGCTGGAACCTCCCACAACAAAGGCCACAGCGCCGAAGACAGGTCGCAAGCGGAAAACAGCATCGTCAGATACAGAGCCGGCAGCTCCGACGACGCCTACAAAGAAACGCATAAGCGCGAGACCACCACTGACACCGACACCCAGTGCCGTAGGTCTCCTCGCACAACCTTCTGGTGTGAGCAAGAAGCTCAAGACGACGGCGGCCACTCGTCTTGCTGATCCGCATCTGACGAATGCGCCACTGCTATCACCAGAGACATCACGAGTGGTGGCATCGCGGGACATTGAGTCTGTATCGCCATCAAAGGTTGGGAGCATCAAGATCACAACGGCAAATTTACTTGAAGAAGCCTGCGAGCACCTCATCAAAGTTGATGAGCGTATGCGGCCGCTCATCGAGAAGAACTACTGCCAGGTCTTCTCACCGAACGGCCTCGCCGAGCGTATCGACCCATTCGAAAGTCTCTCGAGCGGCATCATCAGCCAGCAGGTTTCAGGCGCGGCTGCAAAGTCCATCAAAGCCAAGTTTGTCGCCCTGTTCGATGCAAAGCCTGGCGAGCGGTTTCCGCACCCTTCGCAGGTGGCAGCTTGTTCCATCGAGAAGCTGCGCACCGCAGGGCTTTCCCAGCGAAAGGCCGAGTACATCCAAGGGCTGGCTGAGAAGTTCACTAACGGGGAGCTGAGCGCGAGAATGTTACATGATGCATCGGACGAGGAGGTCATGGAGAAGCTGATCGCGGTTCGTGGCCTGGGGAAATGGTCCGTCGAGATGTTTGCCTGCTTTGGGCTAAAGCGGATGGACGTCTTCTCGCTCGGTGATCTGGGCGTTCAGAGAGGCATGGCGGCCTTTGTTGGGCGGGATGTCGCGAAACTCAAATCCAAAGGAGGCAAATGGAAGTACATGTCGGAGCAGGATATGAAGGAGTTGTCAGACAAGTTTGCGCCCTATCGCAGCCTCTTCATGTGGTACATGTGGAGAGTAGAGGAGACTGACGTGAGCACGATGGAATGAGAGATCGATCCCGTCATCGTGGCTGAGTCTGTTGATCATATCAGATATAATTGAGAATAATTGCAAGCAGGGAGCCTATCATGCAGGTTCGATATTGGCAGCGTCACAGAATGATATGCTCGGCCGATGTGACGCCATACTTGTAGTCCAAGACCGTGCTTGCTGTGACGTTGATACGTAGGCATGGGGCACTTCGATTTGTTAGTCGGAGCCGTGAAGACGATGTTTCTCGTCGTTGTCGGACCAAGGACATTTAGTCGTCGAGGATCACGGCAATCTTCATCACAACGTGGGTTCAGGTCAACGGGAGACAGCATCTCGAAACAACCGATTCATACTGTGCCTAGTCGTCATCGCCGATCCGCCATGCCCGTTCCAGGATGTTGGGGCGGGCGCCATTGGATCAGGGATGTTGGTGGGACGCGCGCCCGCCACAATATAGGGGGTTGCGGTTAAATCGAAGGCGACGCTGAGTCGAGGTTATAATCGCCGGGCTACGATTCGACCTGATATTATGAGCATTGTTCTAACCAGGGATTGCCTATCACGACGGTGATGAGTGAGGAGCCTCAAATCCTGGAAGCTCGAGGATCTCCATCTCCCCGCGCAGTCAGAACCCACGTACGACGGATGACGAAGCCGGTTCTGGCCCCAAGAAACAAGTCCCGGGAGCCAGGCCGCGCCAGACGCTCTAGTGGTCTGTGGAGGTGCTGAAAAAGAAGAGCCAGAAGAAAAAACTTCTTGGAACGCGTCAGGGAGCGGATACAACACGGCACGGATTTGCGAAGCGTGTGATGTGTGGATGGCAGACGATATGCGGGCGATCCACCGGCCACCACAGCAACGGGAAGAGCATGCCGGATGCCAGCCCAGCTCGTCCAATGCGAGGCTGTGAGCCTGAAGCACGGCAGCGAGCATGCCAGCAAGGCATGTCGACATACGGGGATGATGGTGAGAACTGCAATTGCGGTATCACGGCACGTGTCGCGGCGTTTTCTGCGATGCCGATTTCGAATGATGATGTTCCAGGGAGATGAGGACAAGCTTTCGAGCGACGAGGCATTGGCGCAAGCCCTTGCAGCCAGGGGCAGGGGTAAATCGGGTCACGCCCTCGGAGGGCGTCGCTGTAGCAAGGCCGGCGCGGCTGCTGTGAAGCATGTGGTTGTCGAGTCTGTGAAAGACGAACGAACATTGCCATTCAGACATCTCGAGTCTCCTCTCCGGATCGTGAGTGCCGAAGGAATACCAGACACAAAGCTTGCCACGACAGCAGACAACGATGACAACTGCCGATGTGCCGTGTTCCTTGACGGGATACGAAGTGGTTGCTCGAGATCGACCAGCATGGACACACCACCGCGACAACCCCTCAACATGGACTATCGCCGCCAGTTGAGGGAGGACCAGGCAAGGGAACAATTATTTAAACGATGCATTGAGCTTGGCGAGGCTCCCTCTGGCGAAGGGTTGATGGGATTGCCAGGCCTTTTGAGCCAGGAATAATAGTTGCTTGTTCTTGCAAGTGGTAGTGTGACCTTCTGAGATGGGATAGGTATTGCCGGAGGACCCGGAACACTCATCGGCCGCGTCTCTTTGAGAGACTCGATAGGGAAAGACGCGGATATATTGCACTGCAGTGCAGCAAATTTGGTGAACCGCCGGACTAGCAATTGCATGCCACCTGGCATGTGATGAGACAGATCGGTCTCCCGAGGCCTGGACTCTTGCAATCTGGTTGTCTGCGCGGACTATCATCTCGTGTTGCTTGGGGGCATGCTCCTCATTTGGCCCTGCTCCGGGTCTGATCGGTAATAGTGACTGTGCGTCTTGACACCCTTCGACTCTAACATGACAGTAGCGCTGCGTCATGCAGTGGCAAGCATGCACCAGACTGCACAGTTCATGTCCGTATGTACTCTGCAGAGGAACACGAATATGTACCCTGCCCTGCCCTGCCTACGCAGCATGACGGCCGGGCCTCGGATGCGAGATGAGACAGACAGCAGCGACCCTCTTTGCCTCTCAGAAGGCTACGCAAGCTGGCCGAAGCTCGAATGAAGACCAGCAGACGGCCGCAAATTGACTTTCCCACCAGGGGGCGATATTCGCTGGGGGGGAGTTTCTGCTAGCGAGTACCTTTGGTGCCGTCGGGCCGCACCCACGGTCTGGGGGGGCGCCAGCGAACCCAAGGTTCAACGGGCTTGAACGGCCCTGAGCTGCCAGAGCAATGGGCAAATCCGGTCTGAGGGGTGACAGCACAGGAGGTCACCGGCTAACAGCGACACCTCACCCACCCGTAACCAAAGGAAAATCCTTGCTAGCGATTGTCAACCGGAGCGGAGTGTCCATCGAGCAGCATGGGGGAAGCGCTGGGAGAATGGAGCATCCAACTTGGCAAATCTCGCCTGCTGGGGGGGATCAGATCGTAGCTGGGAGGGAGGCCCCGGCAGAGGGAGGAGTTATCTGTCCTGTCGAGGAGCGGGATATACGAGCCAGCTTGGCAGGCCTCGGGCTCTTGGCCGTCCAAACTCAATCGCTGGGATGGAGTGTAGTCGGATCATGGATAGACATTTTCGTTGGCGGGCCCTTTGGAGTGGTGTCTTTGGGATCCCCCCTTTTCCCCGTCGTGTCGTGTCAGTGAAAAATCACAGCCAAACCACGGCAAAATACAGCAACTCTCGAATTTTAAAGATTTGTCCCAATAACCCGATCTCTAACCATGGCTTGAATACCTAACCAAGACCACAAAAGCCTATTCCTAAACCTCTCTAAAACATCGAACTGGCCCCAATACCTAACCACTAACCTCTCGCTCGTAAAACTTGGTACAATTGTGTTAGTGGACGTCCTTGTTTGAGATAAGGATGTGGATGTTTGGCCCTTCATCAATGTCGGCCGTGAATTCGGCGAGGACGTCCCGTGCGATCCGTAGCTAGGCTTGCTGTACGCGGGAGAGAGCAGGCCGAGTAATATGCACAGATATGTTTGGGTCTTGGATTCAATTGCACGAGGGAACGATGGCATGGAGCAATGCCCCCGAAATGGACCGGCCAGAGGCAAGAGATTCGTGATGCGGCGATGATGGAGCCCGGCCCGGGGGTGGGCGTAGGAGACCTGCTGCCCTGATTCCCGCGGGGCCGTGCCCTGGAAGCCCTGGAAGGGTGCCCTGACGGCCCTGGCTGTTCGGTGGAATTGGTGCCTATCGCTGGACCATTGGGGCGCCATTGGCTCTTCCAGGGCTGCGTCTCGAGCCATCCACACCCGGGGGCCAGGGCAAAGCCTCCACTGGGGGTCGCGGCCCCACCGGCCTCGCAGCCACCAGCTGGAGCTCTGCCAGGTTGGGTTCATTCAGGTTCCATGGATCAGAGCATTGGAGCTAGCTAGCCTGGCCGGCCTAGCATTGATTTGATGAAGCAATCGGTAGGTGGGAGTGAGCGAGCGAGCCACCGAGCGAGCAAGTGGCATTCATCTCTTCCACTGGCTGCTCTCTCTGCTCTGCTCCCTCCTCTCCTTCCTTCCTCTCTCCCGTTGTCGTCGTCTCGTCGTCGCCTCGTCCAGCTCTTCTTCGATTCCCGCCGCTCGTTTAAGGCCCAAGAGTCGCATCCCGCGCTCCTCGCTCTCCCAGCTTTCGCCTAATTTTTCTTAGAGGAAACTCGCACCTAATTCTCGTCCTCTCCCGTCGCTCGCGCATCTCGCTCTCGTTGCCGCGCGAACGCCCAGGATCGAAACCAAGAAATCCAGAACGACTAAGGAGATTCCGGTCCAATCAATCACCAAGGTGAGCCTGCACCGCTCTTGCGCACGCAACGCATTGTCCGTTCCGTTTCTACGGCGTCCGAGGCCCATCCCCATCCCGTTGCTTGGCCGAGGCGCGTTTTGGCTTTGGCGGCCTCGTAATACCTGATACCTGCCCCAAAAGAGCCCGCAAGCAAGACCTGTCGAGCTTGTTTGACTGACTGGACACCTTGACTGTCTTGTCTCTGGCTTGGCTGTCTCGCTGGTGCTTGTTTCCCTCCGCTCAACTCCAAATCTTCTTCTCCATTCCTCCCATCCGTCTGTTGTTTGGCCTCGACCTCTCCTCCTCTCTCTTCTCCTCCTACATCCTCGACCTCACCTTCCTCTCTCCTCCTCCACCATCGTCGTCGTCATCTCGCGTTATCGCATATCGCCAGATTTCGGTTGCGCCTGTCCCGTGCTCGCCTGCCCTGCTCCGTCTCGACTGTCACTGCAGATCTCGAGCTCCGAAAAAGGGGGACCACAACAAACGCTTCTTCCGCCATTGAATCTCTGATTCGACCCCAAACATCATCTTTTGCTTACCGTCGCAAGTTTTGGACGGCAGCCATAGATTTAGGGGCTTCACACATCGCGCACAGTCAGCTTCCCCGACCTGTTCCCAGCACTTGCGTCCGCCACTCGATTCCTTCTGCTCGCTCGACCAGGTTTCAACCTGCAAAACCTCGACGAAGACCATAGATGCTAACGTCTCCTGCCTTTCAGCTCACAATGCGTTCCTTCGCTCTTATGTCGGCCCTAGCGGCCATCGGTGTCAATGTCGCCTCCGGTACGTGAACAATCCACCCCCAGCACGAGCTCGAGTATCGAAATTCACAGCTGACGAATCGATTTCTAGCTTCCACTTGCAGCAAGGACATCACGATCACCGAGGCCACGCCTACCATTACCTGCTCTACCGTTGCCGCCAGCGTCACTGTTGACTCGAGCGTGGCTGGTGATCTCGTACTTAACACCGTCGAGGAAATCACCGGCGATTTCATCGTCAACAATGCCTCTCAGCTGAACTCGCTCACCAGCACCACCCTCGCCACCATCGGTGGTAATTTCCAGATGCAGAGCCTCGAGCTTCTGGACTCTTTGGAGATGAGCGCGCTGCGAAGCCTTAACGAGATCACTTTCATCAAGCTCCCTCTGCTCAGCACCTTGAACTTTGGTACCTCGGGTGTTACCAAGGTCACCAGCATTCAGATCTCCGATACCTTCATTAGCGATCTTAGTGGCCTCAGCGTTGCTACCGTCAAGAACTTCGAGATCGACAACAACTCCAAGCTGACCAGCTTCGACTCTGATCTCGTCAACATTACTGGCACGCTTATCATCACCAGCAACGGAAACAACATGGTCATCACCATGGACCAACTCGAGCTTGCTGCCGAGATCCAGATCTCCAACGTGAAGAGCTTCTCCGTTCCTTTGTTGTCTGAGGTCACCCAGTCTATCAAGTTCGACACCAACCCCGAGCTCTTGAGCTTCAGCGCGCCCAACCTGACCACGATGACGGATGATCTCTCCTTCATCAACAACGTCAAGCTTACCAACATCAGCATGCCTGTTTTGACAAAGATTGATGGTGGTTTGACTGTCCAGAACAACACTGCTATGCAGACCATCAACGGCTTCCCCGAGCTGAAGTCTGTCGCTGGAGCCATCATTCTCCGCGGTAACTTCTCCAAGTAAGTTGACGCCCTGTCTTGCGTCTAGTATGCAATGCTAATCAGCTTTTCAGGGTCGAGATGCCTTCCCTCGATGATGTCCGAGGATCCGTCACCGTCACCTCCACCACCGATATCTCGGACTTCTGCGACTTTTTCGACGGCCTGAAGAAGGACGGAGATATCCAGGGTAGCGAGTCGTGCACCAGCAACAACGCCGAGGCCAACTCGGGTGGCGATGACGGCGATTCCAACTCCTCCAACTCATCGAGCAGCTCCAGCAGCGACGATAGCGCCGCCGTTGCCTCCAACGCCAACATGGGTCTTCTTGTTGTCGCTGCCGTCTTCGGTATCGTGCACCTGTTGTAAGCCGGATAATGGGAAGGCAAACTGGTTCGGATTTGGCGTCGTTAAACTGTTCTCCCGAATGTCTCTGTTTTTTCTACCGACATATTGTGTTTCGTCATCCTTCGCGAGGCACGAGATGCCCTACGCGGAGGCAGCAATGCGTGCAAGGATAACCCACTAGAACTTAATAATCGACTGTACTTCGACTGAATCGTCAGCCGGCCTCGCTCAAGTGCAATGCGGTGTCATCTGTGGATGACTGCCGTCACACATTACACAGGATCTCTTTGACCCTTCGGAATGGTTCCCGGCCTCTGGGTGGCGGTGGTGGACGGTTGCACGGTATGGACTTCAGGAGACACCCTCGGTTGGATTCTACAGAGGAGGTGGCATTCCGAGACATAGTGGCTTGCCTCCCCGACGCGGAATCCGATGCCGAGAAACAAAACGAGAAGTCTCGTGTGGCGTGGTGGTTTGGCTCAAAGTACAAATGAATGGCTGGAGGATTATGACTCTTCTCGGGACGTACACAACTGGATCTCATCACATAGCTCTGTCTTTAGAAATCGTATCGTCTTCTACTCTACTGCCTTAGCATTCCGCTTGTGAAGGTTGGACAGCTTTCGTAATTTGGGTATCATCTATTACACATCCACGCAGTTCGCCAGCCACTGAATCTAAGTCTTCTGCACCTAATCCCATAAACTCTCTTCCAGCTCTCTAGTTGTATACCCCTCTTTCGAACTTCTCCGTTTCGTAGAACTTTGGTATAATAGCGTTTCCGTTGAAAACGCGCCCATCTAATTCGTTGACAGCCTGCATAATGAGATTAGCTCGACAACGATGAATGAGGCAGACTCTTAGTGGACTTACCCGCAACGCAGACACTTGATCCGTAAATTTGATGAATACCTGGCGGCTCTCTTGTTCGATGTATAGCCTCTCTACACGACCATACTGGCAAGTCGGGTTAGCAGTTTGAATCAGCGCGAAGGGGAGACTACTTACCTTCTCGCCGCACTCTTCGCCAATCTCTTGCCCCAGACCATCGGCGATCTCAGCTTGCAGGTCGGGCAAGTTCTCCAACATATTCTGCAGAACGATGACCTCGCTCATGGTGCCAAACTTGCCCGTGTTCTCCTCCTTGCGCCGGCCACCCAGGATCTTGCCCTTGCCGCCAGGTTCGGCCCAGCCACCACCGTCGGCATCGGCTCGCTTGCGACGCTTTTCGACTTGGACGCGCAGCGGGTTTACGATGCCTGACTCGTCGGCGCCGAGTCCACTGCCCTTGGTCCAGCCGTACTTGGACATGAGGCGGTGGGCGAAGCCGGCTTGGCCTGGGCGGCTGGACTTGGGCTCGGAGTCGGTGGAGGGTTCGGGTTGACCGAGCATTGGCGGCGGAGAATCCATCTCGTCGTAGTCGTCTTTTTGCTCGGTTGGTTGAGTGTAGCGAACAGGTGCTTTGGATATGATCGCGCTGTCGGTTGGTTGTGGCGGCGGCGGGGGAGGAGGTGATGGTGATGGCGGAGGCGGTGCTTGAGTTGCTTGCCCCTGTGACATGGCTAAACGTCGAGCAAAAGCATCTTCGCCGCTCTTGTCATCTGGCGGGGGAGCTGGTGGTGATCGTGGTGGTGGAGGTACGGCAGCGTAGGATGGAGGGGGCGCGAATTGGTCTGCTCTTGTTAGCACCCGGTATAACTGATCCAGCGGTAAAGAAGACATACTCGAGGTAAAGTGCCCAGCTTCCTCCTCACCATCACTGGATAGATCGCTGTCTTGTCGCTTCCTCCGATGACGATATAGCAACGCTTTCCACTCTCTTACTTCCTCCACCTTCTCGTCACTCCGCAGATACTCTTCCACGTTGGTGGGTCGGGCCGGATCGTAAAGCTCGTCCCAATCAGTCTCAGCCTGAACGTGCTTCTTCTTCTTCTTCTTCCGTCCTCCGCGTTGTCGCTTTTCGCCCGTGCCATATCGCCATTCATCATCTTCCGTCGCCGCCCAGTCCGCGAGGGTACTCTTCGGTTGTACAGGAGCCGCTACTGCTGGAGTGGCAGTAGATGGAGCAGTCGTTTTAGGCACAGCCTTAGGGAATGACGGTTTCGGCTTGTTTTGCTTGACTTGTGGTCTTCGGATGGGCTGAAAGAGCAGCGCTGGATTGACAGCCTTCTTGGCAGCTGGTTCTGCTGGAGGATTCTGGTTTTGGTCGTATCGTACGGGGGCGGAGGAGATAGTGGCTGGAGCAGAGGAGTCATTGGGATCAAGGAGATTTTCGTAGAGTGATAACCCTCCTCGAGGAGGAGGTGGTGGTGGTGGAGGAGCTGCCATAGCAGTCTTGACGTCTCGTCCCCCTCGATAGTCTCCAAGTCCGGGTCAGTTTATGGTGTCTTCAGAGGATTCGTGGAGAAAGGAGTTTTGAATGATTGAGGCCGGGGCAATAAAAGGGTGGCGGTCCTCAAAACGTCACTTAGATCGTTGTATTAGATCGGGTCAGATTGTAGACGCGAGCTGAGCTTCAATACTGAAGCTAATTACCAAATGGTTGCGCCGGGTAATCGTCGGGATAGTCCTGCACCCCTGGACATCGGGAAGCAGGTGGGGGCTCGACCGCAGCTTCCTGATGCCCCTCCAAAGTTTGGAGGCGCCGCCATTGGACCCCGCCAAAAATCCGGGCTGCGACCTCTAAAGACCCCTTCGCTCACAATTGAGGACGATTGATCTCTTCACAAAACAGCGAAGATCGGTTGCAGCTCAGGTGGCTCCGTCTCTACTCTCCACGTGTTGTATAATTTCTCATTGTCACCTATTTTCCCTGCACCATTCTTTATTGAAGTTCTGCGGTTAGCCTCGTTCTTGCCTCATTAGGCGCCAAAACAAACTAAGGTAGCAGCTTCCGACGACAAGCTCGAGCCACCGCTTGAGGCTGCTTTCGCCTTCTCCATCGTCCTTTACCTTCGTCTCGACTTCCCTCCTCCACTGCTGCACACCGCAAAGGACTGAAAGGACCTCGCGATAGCTGAAACCATCATGGCCGACCTCGCTAGTCGCATCACGAACCCGAACGAGGCGGCAGCTGATGCTCCCGCTGAGGCGACCGCCGCCTCAACCCAGGTTGATGGCACCCCCGAAGAGCTGGGAGGCTCTGGCCTCCAAGAGCCTGAATGGGATGTCGAGGTCTCCCTGAGCGATCTTCAGAACAACACAGCTACCCCATTTCACTCCGCTACTACCTGGAACGATCTTGGACTGTAAGTCTTCATCATCGCGTCGTCCATTCGTCGACTCATTTCTTTGTTACTAGTCCCGAGGATATCCTCAAAGGTCTCCTGGCCTTGAACTTCTTGAAGCCCTCCAAGGTCCAGGGCAAATCGTTGCCCCTGATGCTCAGCGACCCCCCACGAAACATGCTTGCCCAGTCCCAGTCGGGTACTGGCAAGACGGCCGCTTTCGTCACCGCAATCCTTTCTCGCGTCGATTTCAGCAAACCCGACCAGCCACAAGCTCTCGCCCTGGCTCCTAGCCGAGAGCTTGCCCGTCAGATCGAAGGTGTTGTCAATGCTATTGGCCGATTCATCCAGAATCTGAAGGTGGCGGCTGCTATCCCCGGTGCCCTCGCTCGAGGTGAACCAGTCAGAGCTAGTGTCATTGTTGGAACACCTGGAACAGTTATGGACATCGTTCGGAGACGGCAGCTTGACGTGTCACAGCTGAAGCTTCTCGTGCTTGACGAAGCTGATAACATGTTGGATCAGCAAGGCCTGGGTGACCAGTGCATGCGAGTCAAGAAGTAAGGAATTTGCACGTCATCGACCAGTTCGAGATGCTGACATGCAACGCAGTATGCTACCAAAGAGCATCCAGGTCCTCCTCTTCTCCGCTACGTTCCCGGACAAAGTCATGAGCTACGCTGGAAAATTTGCTCCAAATGCACACAGCCTGAAACTGCAGCGTAGCGAGCTTACAGTTAAGGGAATTTCACAAATGTTCATCGACTGCCCGGACAACAGCACCAAGTACGACATTCTTTGCAAGCTCTATGGTCTCATGACAATCGGACAGTCGGTCATTTTCGTCAAGGTACGCGTCTTTCTTCACTATAGGCTTGATGATATGGCTAACTGGAAGCCAGACGCGAGAAAGCGCAAACGAGATCCAGCGACGAATGGTTGCAGATGGCCATAAGGTCTCCGCTCTTCATGCTGCTTTTGATGGCAATGAGCGAGACGATCTGCTGGCCAAGTTCCGAAATGGCGAGAACAAGGTGCTCATCACGACCAACGTCTTGGCGCGAGGCATCGACGTTTCGAGCGTGTCTATGGTCATCAACTACGACATCCCCATGAAGGGAAGGGGCGATGCCGAGCCAGATGCCGAGACATACCTCCACCGCATTGGACGAACTGGTCGATTTGGCCGTGTGGGCGTCAGTATCAGCTTCGTCTACGACAAGAAATCGTACGACGCACTGAGCCAGATCGCCGAAATCTACGGAATCGACCTGGTTAAGCTTGACACGGAGGATTGGGATGAGGCTGAGGAGCGTGTGAAGGAGGTTATCAAGAAGAACAGAGCGCAGGCGGCTTATGCACCCAGTGCAACCGACAATCCGAACAAGGCCGCTTAGGGAGGGCCCGTGTTCGGAACTCGTCCGCTTCAGTTCAATAATCTCGACCGCTATCCTTCGATGGATGCCCAGCGCCCAGCGCAGGTCAACGGTCAGAAGAGATACGAAGAGCCGAAGCTGGGCATGAAGGAAGGGGCCAATCTACGGGATTTAGGCTTCTTTACTTAGCGAGAGGCCATGAAGACCCCGCTCGAGAAAGCACAGAGTTAGGTGTAAGGTAGTGGAAGTCGCGTTTACCTTTGCTGCTGTCGACAGACAGAATTTTGGGGTCAAAATCCCGCTTAGAAGCAAAATAGTATGAGAAGTAATGAATGAGATACCAGGGAAGCTGGTAATGAGTTATCCCCCATCTAGTAGTGTTATGATACTTGTGCAGGAAATTGGACCAGGGTTTTCAGAAGGTATTACCCCAGACATCCTGCAAGTGGTGGTTCGATCTGGGCGTGTGTGCGAGGTCCTTGAAGGGTATGGTCTACGTGAAAATGATGATGGCTACCCGTTGAATATAATCTGGACGGCTACGGGCAGGTAATGGCACATGAGTATCGCCGCATACATGCAGTACTGTGGTTGACGTGCGGGGGAATGCTTCTTTGACTGGAGGCAAAGAGTAGACTGCCTGGGAAATGGTTTCACACGGAGTTCAGCGATTGTTGCTCAGACCGTCGCTTTGCTTTTGCCGATACTGCACCGAGGTCCTGTCGAGATGGATCGGCCCAGATGGGACCAGGTGTCACGCCGCGGCGACTTACAGGTTGCTTTTGACTGGATGGCATCTCCGGAGAGCGTTGCTCTGCGTATGGACACATCCCGAAATCCAGGTTTCTACGCAGGTCGCCAGGCAGGCCTTCCATGCACATAATCCCGCGTCTGTTGCATCTCGGGATTTACGACAGTATGCAAGAAGTGCAGCAAGCACACTCGTGCAGCAGATCTTCTAGATGCTTTGCGGTCGCGAGATTCCAAGCAAACATGATGATTCATAACTTATGCAAGGGAAACGCCCTGCACGGAACTTCGCATCGAGCTTGGTCTAGGGTTCGGACACGATCTCCTGCAATGGTAGAGTAATGAAGGTCGAGAGGAAGGAGGAGAGGTTGAGGGAAAGAAAGAAGCGGGTTGTAAAACGGAAGGCGCTTCTCGCATGCGACTTCCTTTCCTACGCTCGGCAACTTCTGTACCCTCATCGTGGGCCCTAATCAAAGCCATGTAGATATTTGGGCTGGAGTTGTTTTCTTCTTTCTCCATCCAGCCCACTCTGGCTTCACCGCTGATGAGGAGCTATGAGTCTCCTCGCCAATTCGGAACCTCGCTATCTGCTGCTCTGAGTCAAGATCCACAGCGGGAGCCTCTATTACTAACGGGATCTAGAAATTTCCCAGTATCAGTGTATGCGGTGAAAGCGAGTTCATTGCTGAGGTATGACCCTGTTGTACCAGAATGTGCGGTGACAGAAACACAGCTCCATCGCGACACGATGGTCAAGTTTGACAAGCTCGCTCAAAGCCCTGCCCCACGATGGCCCGGCCGGCGGTGGGCCGGACTGTAAACCGACGTCACTCGAATCCCTTCGCTTCGATTATGCATTGACGCCAGGAGATATACACGACTGGGAGCAGAATACAGCCTCACTTTTGCTCGGGTTGTTTGGTCCAGGAGGGCTCTCTTTTGTCAGCCTGGATGCCACGCAGTCGGCCGATCTCGCTGCATGAAGTGATGCACCCTGCGTTGCCTCTGAAGATGGACAAGAAGGATGGCGTGGGCAACCCATCAGGCCCGAGCTTGCTGCTGTACTGCATCCGTCCTCCAGACACTGCCAGCGGGCGCTGAGAGACAAGACATTGACAATGAGACTGACATAACATCACCCCACCGAGGGACATGGCAAGACAAGATGGCCCAATGCCCGAAGGCTCCCGACGTCGAGATGCATGATGGATCAGCCGGGTGAGGCTGTAGAGGCGAGCCACGTTGCACGTCTGGGGAAAACAAACCACTCAACTGCAGCGCCAAAGCACGGGTTTGACACCGGCCCAGCCAACCAGCCACCGAGGCGACCTCTTCGACGCCCACACTCGGCGCTAGAACCGTGGTGGAGGCTGCAAGGAGAGCGAGGAGAGACGGATGAGTGCCATTCCACCATTCTTGCCTCTGCCGGACCACGGCGGTCGACGTGGGGAGGAGAAAAAAAAGTCCAGATGGGTGGACGCTGCTTGGTGTCGTGGAGGCGTGGAGTCGTGGGCGCCCAGCCAGCCAAGCAAACCACCGCCCCAACTGTTACGGATAGCGAGGCGATGGATACTCACAGGCATCTAAGACGGACAACACATCTGTCGCCGCCCAATTCTCCCCTGGCTGAGTCTTATCACGGCCAGGCGCTTGGCTCAAACAGTGCTCCTGTCGACGTGCTGTCAATCGTTATGCAGGGCAGTCCCATCGGCGATGTTGGGCTGCGATATCCCTCATGCGGCCTCGTCTGGCTCCATGACGGCCTTGCCTTCGAGCCCAATAACGTCCCTCGGCGACGTGGCGCCAGTCAGGCCTGCATGGACCAATTGAGCCGGAGCACGACACTGATCACTTGAGACGGGTGGACTCCCGTTGCTGGCCGTCCTCTGCGTTTGGGGAGCCGGGCACCGGGACTCTGCTTTAGCTGTGTCGGGCCTGCATGCTTCTCATCTCGAAGTCGACGTCGACCGCCGCCGGACGGCCCGCGTCTTAGTCTTGGTCTTAGCATGGCTGCCCATCCCGTGGATTCGTGGAGCCGCCGCGGAGTCGTGGCCCTGTCGTGGCCATCCTGGGCCATGCTGGCATCCCGGTACGGGACGTGCCCGTTCTCTCGAAAATCTGACCCATGTCGCCCTGGGAGATGATGGCAGGGCCCGGTCGCGGTCGCCTCTGTCAATAACTAGGCTCGCCGGACTCCCACCCGTTCGCCCGTTATGATCCGAGTCCTGCATCTCGCAAATCACCGTTGACCGTCGTCTTTGCCTTTCGCACCCGTTTTGCTGCGCTGTTTGCCGCGTGACGGCCACCTCCCTTTTTCGCCTGTGTTCTATCCCGTCTGTGTTCTGCCACCATCCCCAAACGCCCACCCCCCGAGAGATCTCGCGTTCCACTTGGCGCCCTATTACTGCAGCTACCCGATTGCCTGACCCTGCGAAGCTGCATAGAGCAAGATAATACAAGTCCCTCCCCGGGTCTCGCACCTTGTGATTTCTTTCTTCTTTGCAAATAATGTCCGAAGTGACGAGGGAGGACGAGAAAGTATGAGTTCCAGACGTGGAAACGGTTATCGTCCACAATGGACCAATATTGATTATCAATCCGTGCAGTTTTCAAATTTCGACAATATCGCGTATACCGCGCCACAGCTTTCTGACGAGGAGGGAGAAAAAACCGATGGAGTAGAGAATAATGGTGAGAAAGGAAAGTCTTGCGTCGTTGAGATCCCTCACTAACTACCATGTAGGCGATGAGACACCAGAGAACCAGGAGTGGTCCCAATGGCCCCCTGCACCACAGCCCGGAGCAAAATTGTCAAAAAAGGAGCGAAGAAGGCTCGAGAAACTACAGAAAATGAACGGGGATGCAATGCCAATCCCTGTGGCAGCTCCAGATCCACCTCCTCCACCACCTCCTACAGCTCCGGCTGAAGATGATTGGAGTGCGCCTACGACAGGGAAGAAAAAGAAGAAGAAGAAGGGCAAGAAAGATCAGGCACAAGCGGCTCCAGCTACTCCCCCAGCACCGCCTCCCCCTCCTACTGAAGCCTCCAAAGAGGAAGAAGTAGAAGAAAAGGAGGCCGCGGCAGAAGAGAAGCCTGAAGCTGAAGAGAAGCCAGAGCCAGCCCCTGAGGAGTCAAAAGCCGCTCCAGAGGAGCCAGAACCGGCCTCCGAGGAGACAGCTCCAGCTCCTGAGGAGGAAGCCACTCCCCCGGAAGAGACAGGTTCTCCTCCCGAGGAAGCCGCTCCAGCTCCCGAGGAACCAAAGGAAGCTTCTGAGGACGCGCCGGACGCAGCCCCAGAAGAGAATCCTGCCGAAGTTGCCCCAGAAGAGCCCAAGGAAGAGGCAAAACAGGAGGACGACAAAGACACCAATGAGGCCGTGACCCCCGAAGACTCGAAACCAGACGAGACTCAGGAGGACGTCGCCGTAACGGAAGACAGTGCGGACAAGGAAGAAGAGGACGACAGCAAAGACTCAGCTGCTCCAACTAAGAAGGCCAAAAGCAAGAAGGATAAGAAGAAGGAAAAGAAAGCCGCCAAGAAAGAGAAGGAAAAGAAGGAGAAGGCAGCAAAGGCGGCGAAGGCCGATTCAAAATCTTCCAAGTCCAAATCCTTATCTGCCGAAGAAGAGGCACCCGCATCACCCCCGGCTCCCCCAGCAGAAGAACAGGATGGAGGCAAAAGCGAACCTGCGCCTGAACCAGAGGCCCCTGCTGAGGAAGAGAAAGCGGCACAAGACTCGCCACCTGCAGCTGAAGATTCACCTCCCGCTGAGGACACCAAAGCCTCAGACGACGCACCCCCACCTCCTCCTGCTGAAGGAGAAAAAGCTGGTGAAGATGAAGCTTCTACTGAAGATCCCGCTCCCGTCGAACCCCCCGAAGCAACAGAGGAGGCCCCTGCTACAGAATCGACGCCTCCGGCCGAAGAGGAGAAGCCGGTAGAAGATGAGAAACCTTCAGAAGAAGCTAAAGCAGTCGAGCAAGCTGAGCCAGCTGGAGAGGATGCTCCAGCAGCAGATGATAAACCTGCAGAGGAAGTCAAACCTGTCGAAGAGGAAGCTCCCGCTGAGGCTGCTCCCGCTGATGAGCCGGAAAAGGCCGAGGAGGAGTCCAAATCGACAGAAGACGACAAGCCCGCTGAAGAGCAACCTGCACCAGCTGAAGCCACCCCTGCAGAGGAGAAACCTGTAGAGGAAGAGAAATCCGAATCCACCCCGCCAGCTGAAGAGTCCAAGCCTGAGGGAGAGGTGGCACCTGTGGAGGCAAAAGATCTACAGGAGGAAGCCCCTGTTGCGGAACCAGAGGAGACTCCTGCTGAGAACAAGGAGGAACCTCCAGCTGAAGACAAACCCTCGGGTGATGAGACCCCAGTACCAGAGCCTAAGGCCGACGACGAGAAGCCTCTAGAAGCTGAGAAACGTGCTGAAGAAGAAGAGTCTGCTGAAGTAGTCAAGGAGCCTACGGAAGATGCCGAGCCTACGGCAGAAGCAGAACCAGCGCCTGTTACTACAGAAGAGGACAAGCCCGCAGAGGACAAGGCTGCAGAGACCGAGGATGCTGCAGTGGAGGCTAAGCCTGCGGAAGAGGAACCAAAAGAAGAGGTCCCTTCTGATGACAAGGCTAAATCTTCTGACGAGTCTAAGCCTGCTGAGGACGTAAAACCTTCTGAGACCGAAGAGGCTGAGAAGGAAGTCAAAACGACCGAGGAGGTCACCGCTGCAGATGACGCACTGCCTGTCGACGAGGCCAAGCCCCCCGAAGACGGTACTTCTGATCCTCCAGAGAAGTCAACAGAAGAGAGTGACAAGCCTGTTGAAAATCTCGAAGGGGAAGATGAGTCAAAAGGCGACGGGGACTCCAAAGAGGATGAGAAATCTCCCGCTGGCGAAGACGACATCGCTTCAAAGGAGGAGAAGCCTGCTGAAGCAGAAGAAGCACCTGCCTCAGCCGATACTAAACAGGACGAAGTTGATGATACTCCTGCGGACGAAGAAGAGCCTGTTCCTGAGGAGGCCCCTGCTGAACCTTCAACTTCCCAAGAGGATGAGAAACCCCACGAAGAGCCAGCTGGTGAATCTGAGGAATCTCCAGTGGATAATGTACCGCCTGCTGAGGACTCAGAAGCCACGAAGGATGTGGATGAGACGGATTCTCCACAACCAGTTGCAGAGTCTAAGGCAGGAGCTGAGTCTCCCAAGGAAGATGTGGAAACCAAACCCGAAAGCAAAGATACACCAGAGTCAACGGATGAAGCACCAGCGGAGTCTGCCGAAGTAACAGAAAAGGAGGCGACTGAAGATTCACCAGCAACTCCTGAACCCACGGAAGACGCAAAAGTGGAAGCGGAAGCTGAAGATGCCCCAGCTCTGAAAGAGGAAGCGGCACCAGAGGCGGAGCAACCGAGTGAAGAAGCAGTCACTTCACCAGATAACTCGAAAGACGACGCGGAAGATGGCAAAGAAGACCCAGCTTCGGACCCGGCAACTGATGACAAGCCTGCTGACGTTTCCGATGACGTTAAATCAGAGACTCACGACAGTCCTGAAAACGACGCCGAGTCTGAGGCTATCTCACATCCGCCCGCTGCAGAGGATTCTGCTACAGAAGAGAAATCAGAGGAGAAGGACGCTCCGGCCGAGGACACAGAACCAGAGGATGAATCTAAACCGGCAGAGACTACATCTGAAGCCGTAAAGGATTCTGTCACTGATTCTGAACCCCCAGCCGAGAGCATGGCACCACCTGAGGTAGAAGAAGTGGTCACTCAGCCTGAACAGGACTCGGATGTGCCTAAGGACGAGGCAAATGCCGATGCTACGGGGGCCGAGGAACCACAGCCCTCAGACTCCAGCGCTGAAGAAGTTGCTCCCGGCGGCGAAGAGGATGATGCACCAGGTCCAGTGGAGCCGACTGACGATAAGCCTTCAGAACTTCAGGAGAAAGATTCAGTGTCTGATGCGGAGGACGAGCCTGCTCCAAAAGCACCTGAAAACGTGCCGGAAGTTGCGGACGAATCCAGCAAACGTGAAGTTGATTCCGATTCAGTCTGTGACGATGAACACGAGGATCTCGTAGCAGCGGAAGCAGAATTGGCCAAGGAGTCCCCTGAGACCGAGACCAAGCCTGAGGATGAGAGCGAAGAGCCTGCTTCTGAAGAAGCCCCCAAAGAAGACGAGCCTCCGAAGCCCCCCGTCGACGTGCACCCTGATTCGGATTCTGAAGACGAAGCAGAAAAGTCCCAGGAACCCCCTGAAGCTGCTCCAGAAGAACCAGAAGATTCAACGGAACAGCCAGCCGCGCCGGTGCCTCCCACAGAGACTCCAGGTGACGAGAAGCCTGCCGCGGGCGAAGACTCCGATTCTAATTCCGATTCAGAGGACGCCCCTGAGCCGGAGCAGCCCACAACTGAGCCTGCTGTTGAAGAAGACAAGCCTCCGACTCTGCCCGAGGAAGAGCCTACTAAGGAGATTGAGGAAGAGAAGGCTGCAATCCCTGAAGAGAAACAGGCGCCTGAAATATCTGATTCCGAGGACGAGGACGAAAAAATCGTTAAGGAAACAGCCAAAACACAAGATATCGAAGAGAGCGAAGGTGCGCCTGAAACTAAAGACCCTCCTAAGGACAACCCTCCCGAGGAGCCTGCCTCGGACCCGGCCGAAGAGGACCCTTCTTCTGCAGAAACTGACCAAAAACCTGCAGATGAAGCTCCTCCTGCTGCGGTAGATGTCGATCCACAGGATGACAGCGACAAGGATAGCGAAGGTGCGCCCGAAACTACAGAACCTCCAAAGGACGAGTCAACCGAGGCGCCAGTCAATGAGGCAACTGAGGAGTCCGCGAAAGAGGAGCCTTCTCCTGCAGACACTGACCCGAAGCCTGCAGATGAAGCACCTCCAGACGCACCAGAGCCTGATGCCGATGACAACGAAGAGAAGAAAATCGAAGGTGCGCCCGAGCCTCCTGGAGACCACGAGGACAAGCCCGCCGAGGAGACATCTGAGCCTGCAGAGACTGATGAACAACCTGCAGGTGAAGAATCTCCCACTTCCGGACAGACAGACGACAAGCCAGCCGAGGAGACCCCTCCCGCACCAGTCGAAAATGAAAAGTCGGGCGAGGAAGAGACTCCAGCTGACGAGGCCCCAGCCGACGAAACTCCTACTGCGGACGACGCGCCACCTCCCCCGGAAGACTCGACTCCTGACAAGCCAGCTGAAGAAGACCCCACGACGGACAAGGAAGCAGCCGAAGACGCACTGAGTTCTGAGGAGACGGCTCGGGCTACGGACGACACGCACCCCGAGGAGTCGGAAACCGAAGCGACCTCTCCTGGTGAAGACGCAAAGCCAGCTGAAGAAGCTCCTGCAACTGATGACAAACCAGCAGATGCGGTGCCTCCAGTATCGGAAGAAGAGACCAAGGCTGTCGAAGATATCGCAGCTCCTGACGATGACGACGACGCCAGCACAGTCAAAACCACACTCGCCACCGTCGATGAACCTACTGAAGAGTCGCAGCCTGATCCAGCAGAAGAAGAAAAGCCAACAGAAGACACTCCTGCTGAAGACCACGTAGCAGACGAGTCTCCTGTACCTGCTGAGGGCGATAAACCAGTGGAACCCGAGGAACCAGCCGAAGAGGAGAAACCAACTGAAGAAGCTCCTCCGACTAATGACGCCCCAGGAGACGACGCCCCCCCGCCCCCTGAAGAAGCCTCGAGGTCAATTGAAGAGGAGACAAAGCCAGCTGAGGAGGCGCCACCCCCTCCTGCTCCTGAAGAGGAAGCCAGACCTGCAGATGACAAACCTGCTCCTGCGGAAGATGCTAAGCCAGCAGAGGAGGCACCTTCTGCCCCCAAGGAAAAGGCTGAAGCAGCAGACGAAGCAGCAGATGCTCAGGCTAAGGAGGACGAGGAGAAGAAAGATAAGCTGGGACCGATCCCAGAGAAGAACGTGAAAAAAGGTGAGAACCTTCATTCATTAAGCAATACCCCCCTTGATTTTCAGCAACATTTGGGAGAGTCCACTCCGGAGTTATATAAGGATTCAGACCACGACGGCGTTTTGGTGTTAGAAGATTCAGAAGATACCCATCAACAACACGATACCCAACAATCTGAGGATAGTCAAGGCCTCAATACTCTCGTTAATGATCCGGCTCCACCAACAGAGGTCGAGGGTCCGGAGGAAAGTGGCTATGAGGAGGAACCCAAAGACGTTCTTCATACAGCTCATCAAGAGGCTGAGGATGACCACGTAGCTGCAGGGGACTCAGAGCCAGCAGCAGAGCAAGTAGGCTCAATACTAGATACGACCGTATCCGTGGAAACACCGACCGTCGACGCTGGCGAGACTGAATCACTACCGTCTCACACCATCTCGCAAGAGGAAAACGAATCTCAACCCGCAATGGTAGACACAGAGGATGTGTCAGAAAAGATCGACAACATGGCATCCGTCGAGGGTGATGGCATCACCAGCGGGCTAGGAGAAGAGACAACAGAGATTTCTGAAGGGCAGGTGGTCTCGGAAGATTCAGCTCTGATTGAGGAGACGACGCAGCAAAAGGGCGAGCGCGACACCCAGGACAGAGAAGAGGGACAAGAGACAACACGCCCGGCAGGCGATCAAACAATCGAGGACGAGCAGAGTCTTGATGACAATCCATCAACCATGCTAGAGGCAGAGAATGCACGAGCTATCGACGAGGCACCAGAGCAAACTGTCGACGAGGCACCCGAGCTAGCTCTAGAGGAAGAGGCAATCTATTCAATATCAAAAGGGGAAGAGACGACACTTGGAACTGTCGAAGATTCCTCGCTAGAATCCCCAAGAGAGGCGATTGAGGCAGAACCTGAGGAACAAGAGACTCTCAAGGACCGACCCAGAACTGTCCAGACAGATGATTCGAACGATGGGCTACGAGAATTGACAACTTCAGAGGCAAAGACGCTTGGTGACAACGAGAATGTCGTGCCACCCGAAGCATCCTTGTTGGAGGCCGAGGGTCAACAAGACACAGAGGACAAGCAACCCGAGGTTGACTCTCCCCCAGTAACCGAACAGGAATTTGACGAGGCAACTTCGGATCGAGAACCCGAATCCGATGGTGTCGATGCTCCAAGCCAATCTCCCCGGACAAAGTCATTGGAGGCCGTTGCATTGGCTGATGACCACGAGAAAATTGTTCCTGATGTATCCACCACAACTCTGCCAGAGACAGAAAGCGTTCCGGAGCATGAGAAGCTTGACAGAGAGCCCGGTCAGGTCATGGAAATTTCAGATATCCAAAGTGGAAACAACCCTATGGAAGTACCCGAGGAACAGGCTACAGAGACCCCGTCGGAATCGAGGACAATGAACGCCCTAAACGAAGACCATCTGGCCATTTCCCCCGTAATTGGGTCCACCGAGGAGCAACAAGAAGACCAAGATTTAGATCAGGGAAAGACAAGAGATTTGCCAACTGAAGAAATCCATGTTCAGCAGCATCAGCTTGATGGGAAATCAAGTGAACAACCGACCGATGAGCAACCTGCGGAAGAAAATGCACCACCAGATCAACTTTGCGAAGAAGAGGCTGGTGAACTTCCGGCTGAGCTAGCTGAAGTAGCCACCCCTGATCAACGATCGATCGAAGAGCAGGAAGCTGCGTCAAGCTCGGAGCAATCACCGGTGGAAGCGCTACCAGCAGAAGTAAATCTCGTCGAAGCGCCACCAGTAGAGGAGCCGGAAGACGAAGAAGCTGCTCAAGCTGAACCAATTGATGCTGAAGTCGTCCCAGACTCTACTCAAGCTGTCCCGGAATCCGAAGAGCGCATTCAAGATGAACAGCCTCAAAGCCAGGATACGGAAGCCCCCCTGACAGAGCCACAATCTGGTGCAGTCGAGGATCGCGACGTGGTCTCGGAAGAGATTCTTGAAAATCCAGCCGAAGCAGCAGTACTTGATGACAGTCACTCAGATGAAGACCCCTCGAACAATACGAGCGTCAAAGCAATCGAGCCAGTGGATGCAGAACCGCAAATCGCAGAACAGCTCTCACAACTATCAGTTCCAGTTGACTCAGTCGAAGAGTCAAATCAGGCGACAAGTTTACCAGAGCATGAACCTGTTACTGTCAGCGAACCAATCGATGACGAATTGCAAACCAAAGCGAAACCAGCTGAAGCGCATCTTGACGAAGAAGGTCCTCAGTTGCAAAGTCCTGAGATACGTGACGATCATGAGCTAGAGGGACGGTGTGGTCCACCATTCAACATAGAAGAGCTCTCCGATGGGCAGCAACTCGCTGAGGATGATATCGTCAAGGAACTTCTCACTGAGGAGCATCCCATTGAGGAACACCCAAGCGAGCAGCTTCATATCGGGGAGCCTCCCGTTGAGAAGTCTGAGGAGCAGCTGGCCAACGAACATGATGAAAATGATAATCATGACAAGACACCCATTGCTGGAAATACTGAGCCAGAATCAAATTATGTCAAATCAGCTACTCCCGCGCGCTCTGTTGCTGAAGGTGACCTATCAGCAGCAGAAGAATTGGAGGTCCAATCGGAAGCAGGGACCATGCCTGTCACAGAGACTTCTCTTACCAGAGAGTATTTCCTGGACGACGCACCTGACAAAAACAACATCATCACCGAGTCAATTCAAACTGTGCCTGAGAACGCCCCAGAAGAGACCCAGACGACGGCAAAAGACGTTTCCTCTGGCGTCTCAGCTGTTCTGCCGAATATTGTTGAAGAGAAAGCGATCAGCGTCCCCATCGGATACGTCACAGACCGCGAAGCAGAGCCTCTAGGGGACGAAGACGCCTCTGACCTGGGGCTGGTGCCTGCAGGCACTTCTCAGGTTGAACCTGAGCCAGTGTCTTTGGAAATGCCTGCAGACACCAGTATGAGTTCCAGCAAAATGACCGACGCCCGGGATATGGACTCGAAAGACAAGATCGACGCGCCTCCTTCTGTTAAAGCCATGCCTCTTGTCGAGGGTTATACGCACGCTGATAATGCGGATACTGCCGAACATTCTCTCCCCGAGCTCGCTGGAGCAAATGATGAAGATTCTGCTCCCTCGGCAATTCAGGAAGAGAAGTCACTGTCTTTCGAACCAGTCGAAGTCGCATCAGAAGACGCCCACGCCCAACCGATTGAAGAGCGACAAGAGGAACTTTCCGAAGAAGACCCAGTGATGCCCCAGGAGCCTGTTCTTGTTGGAATCCCTGACGACCCTGCATCCCCCCTCGATGAAGACTTCGTTTTCGTTATGCTCGATGCTCCGGAACAACAAGAGGCTACGACACAAAGCGAACCCGAATCTGAGTCCGATATGCATCCTGAAACCACGGATGACAAAGAGAACCAAACACCCGACAAGACTGATCTCGGCGACTCGACGCCCGCTACCGGTCTCATGACCGCGAAATCTGTCGGTGTTCAAGACGATGCCCCTGATGTTAATCAAGCCGACTCAACTTCTCGCGAAATTCTTGGTACCATCTCAGAAATGCCAGCTCAAACAGCACCCGCCGAGATTGAATTTAGAGAGTTTCAGTCTCCCAACTCAGATATCGCTGATATGCTGCCATTCGAGCCGCAGGACTCACTCCCAAAGGCCGAGCTTGAAGTCGAAGATGAAATTGCAAGACCTGTACCCGTCGATTTGGACCTGCTCAAGCCCGCATCAGCCAACTTGGGCTCTCAATCTCCTAAAGAAATTTCAGCTCAACCAAAGCTTCTTGAACCTGCTTTCATGGAAGGCGAGCTTGAGCTTGCCAAGTTTGAGTCCGAGGTTTCCGACAGCGAAATACCCACAGAAAACCCGGAAGACATTGAGCTTGCCGACTATATCGACCTTGAACACTTTGGTTATCGCTTTGTTCACTCTGAGGATGCTGATCATGAACGATTCCAACATGAGGAGCCTCTCGCACATGACCGTGAGCTTGAACTGGTCGAGCATGAGCATGAACCTGAGCATGAGCTTGCCGGAGATGAACCCAGCACATTTGAATCAATCGAAACTCAAACTCTTGGAGATAGCTCTCCTCGTTCAATGGAGCCTAAATCCCTAGGAGCATATTGGACTGAGTATCAAAAGCTAAGAGAGATGGATATCCAAAGTATGACAAGATTTGAGGACGCTAAGCTCAGGTTACTCGAGAAAGAGCTTTTTGGCCCCCCGGATTCTAGGAGGCGACGCTTTAGGTTTATACGTGAGCGCGCCTGGCGCCGGAATCTGAAGAATGAAATTCATGAGCCTGAGAGACCTATGGAACGACACGACCTGCCTGTTGCAAGCCAGTCCGCACCGGACGAACATGTGCCAGAGGCCCAGAGTCCACCAGACGAAGTCTACTATATCACTAGAGTTCCTAGCGATATACAAGCCTCGGAGGGTTCGCAACAGGGAGAAGGAATTCGTGCCGACATCGAAGACTTCTACCGCCAACCAGCCCGGAAGTTTATTGGTCATGAGGTTCACACCGCCCCTGAGCCTGCTCATGAAGCCGCGCCAAGTCCCGAGGGATCGCCTGAAGTGATGGAATCTTTTGAACATGAGGAGCCGTCACTTCATATTGCTGAAATGAAATCGATTGGCGACAGAGGAGTTCAGGAGACGTCGGAGTCTCGCTGTGATTCTGCTCGAGAAGTTGTCTTGTCTACCGAGGTGTCTGAGAAAGAACCCATGACTTCTCAGTCAAGCGAGCTTCAAACTTCGGATTCGGAGCTGGTTAAGACTCAAATAACTGAGCAAGACATACGAGATGAGGAAGAGTCTCGACAAGCTTTACGCACAGAGCCCAGGAACTCTGCCGACGTGACGAGACCAGTATCCTTCTCAGAGGCCAAGCCCAGGCCACTCTCAGAAGAGGATCCTCTCTCCCGAAGAGCATCTTGGGGCCATGGCCACCGAGTCAAGCATACGCGTGCACTCTCCGACCCGTCCAGCTCAGGTCTCGCAAGTGAAGGGACGGTTGCTAGCGGTGCTGCTGTGGCTGCTATTGCCGTTGGCCTTGCTGCCGCGAAAGCTGCGAGACGCGAGAAGAAATACGAGACAACCCTCCGGTCAAGACCGCAGCAGTCTCAGCAGCCGCCTCACCCGCCTGTGTCTTATGGTCAACGCCGGTCGCGTCGAGGCTCCCGGGTTCGGGAACGCAATGCTCCGCAGGTCACGGTTCAAGCCCAGTCTCAACCTCAAGCTCAGGCTCAACCAGCGTCGCCATCTTCTTCTGGCCAGAAACGCATGGAACTAGAGGCATCTAGCGGAGAGAGCGTACAGGGACCAGCACCTCGTCCCATGGAGACCAGACAATATCAGCCGACGCACTTCCTGGAAGAAGAGGGCGAATCGTCACGAGCAGTGCCTATAACAGGTCGTCATGAGCTTCGACACTCAACTGTCATGATAGATCAGGAGATGCGAAAGAGCGACTTCCAAGAGCACCATACAGCTTCGGATCTCGCTCCCGCGTTTGCTCCCGCTGCAGTCTTCGTCTCCCCGGTCGAGCCCAGTCCTCGGTCCCCCACACCTGGCGTGGAGGTCCCTGATGCTGATATGATCAATCTTCAGCGGTCTCGCACCCTACGACGCAAACGCAAGATGCTGATACGACGGGCAGAGGATACTGTGGCGGCTGCTGTGGTCATATATGCCGCCGCGGAGGCTCTTAGCCCGCCGGACAGCCCAACTGGCAGCCCTCGTCCGCCTAGGATGATTCCCCGTGAATATCTGGGCGGCGATGATCTGGATCCCGAGATGCATACGACGGACATGGACTTCCCTGTTGCTCCCTTGTCTTTTCAGGAGTTTGATGACGAGGAGGAGGAGGATGATGATGACGAACTTCGCAAGTCCGTTGCTGACTTGTTTACAGACGACAAAGGAAGAGACTCGGCTTCATCATCTCGCGACAAAGACGGGCACCGCCGGCGTCGACACTCTCACCACTCTCACCATTCGAGCAGGAGCCGCGGCGAGGGTGATGGCACAGAGCGTGACGACAAGGAACGACGGTATCGGGGCGAGGACGAGAAGAGAGCGCGCCGCACGAGGGGTGAAGATGAGGAACGTCGCTACAAGTCACGGGCCGAAGATGAGAGCAGACGCCGTAGCTCACGACCCGAAGGCGAGCGAAGGCGCCGCAGTTCTCGCAGTGAAGAAGAACCTAGACTCCGGTCCTCCAAGGTTGATGAAGAGCCTCGAGCACGCGGCGCCCTGCCTGAGGAAGACAGGGGAGAGCGACGAAGACATGGCTCTGGCACTCATCACCATCGCCGATACCGCCCCGACAGTGCGGGATCTGGCACTCCTAATTCCGGCACGCCTCCAAGAACGCCCAACCGACAAGATAGCGGCTTCTCAGCCGACAGCTCAGGAAGTTCCGGCCGTAAACACAGGGACAGTAACGAACGTGCTGCACACGAGAAGCGCAAAGCAGAGCGAGCTAGGCGATCGGCTCGGGAGAAGGAGAGCGAGCGCCCTCGCGATCCGCCTCCGCGGGAAGTGAGGGAACCTCGAGAAGCACGGGAGACGAGAGAGAGGAAGGGCAAGGAGCCGGGACCGGACCGGGAGCGAAGCCATCGCCGCACCCGACGACACAGCTACTCTACACGAAGACCTGAGGAGCCCAAGGAGATGCCGTCATTTGACCGAGATGAAGCCACTGTGCCCGAGAAGAAGTTCTTCGATGTCAAGAACGCGGAAGGCGTTTTAGCTGGCACGCCTCCCCCACGCGAAGATTCCGCTCCGGCCTCACCAGCCCGCGAGCGAGACCTTACCAGGGACTCTCCTCGCCGCCCCGAGGTCCCCAAGCGTTCTTCGACAACGCGCTCACGGTTTGAACGTAGCCGCCAATCCATCGACGAAGCTCGCCACAGGTACCGCTCGCACGAGGATGTCGCAGATGAGCCAAGAGAGTCTTCCAGGCCTGATCGACCATCCAAGTCGTCGCGATCTCCCCCTGAGGATGCGGCTCGCAAGGCCCGCCACCAGGAACGCAGAAAGGCTCGCGAAGATGACAAGAAGCCCGCGGGAATCAAGGGCGCTTTCAAGAAATTGTTCAGCAGATCTTAAGTATGGGAAGGTGTTGAGGGTGGTATCTTCAATTCGACTATGTATTGATGGAAATGACCGTGTATGACATGTTACGATAGGGTCTGTTTGCGGAGACGAAGATTGCATTCATTTACATTCGGATGAGAGACGAGTTTACGATATGATTTAATGAACCTCTTTTTTGACTCTATCTTTTTCATCATAATTTACAAAGCTGTGCGTTTGTGAATGTACCACAACACATGAGACGATAATACCCACAGGATGCCAACAGGGTTCTTGGCCTTTCCTTCTCTAAGGGTCATGAAGGAGCGTTTCTTCCAATAGTAGAAAGACTCTAGAGCGTTGGATACACTATAGAGTTTGTTGAGGAGGCGTCTGACACATTTGATTTGACGCCTCGCGAAGTTTACATCAAAAGGCTACGTGTCGTGAGAGCCCTCGATGCTCACCAGCTGCTCAAACACTCGTTACTCACCCGTCTTAGGGCTCAACGCCTCTTCTCAGAGTTCGACACAGAATTCGCCCCGACTCTCCTTTTCTTTCCTCACCCACCACCCTTCTTAACGTCGCAAAAACACTGACCAAATCCTTCTGTTCAGGATCGCCACGATGCGGTTCGCTGCCTGTCTCCTGGTGCTCGCTGTTTCGACAGCAGCTGTTCCAGTAGTCCGCAAACCAAAGCCCGAAGAAATCGCCTTAGCTGAGAAGGCCAAAGCTGAGCAACTCATTCCTGCATCGCAAGAAGTTCTCGGCGTTTACCGCGGAGGCTGGATCAAGAATCACGGCAAGAAGGAGGCCAAGAAGATCCGGTTTGACTATGAGAACCCGGACCACTTCACGTTTGATCCTTTCAAGTCCGGCAAGATCTACTTCCACTTGGGCTATGGTCCGAAGGGCAAGCTCGATCCGAAGGCGAAGCTGCCTAACTACTATGACGGCGACACTCTGAAGAGGAACAAATACCAGAGGGAGGGAAGAATCGAGGAGGTGGCCGCTGCTAAGATGGCCGCTGCTAAGGGAGAACTCGTTGCGCGACGCATGCCGCCTCCTGAGGACATGCAGCAGCTCGCCCCTGCGCCGGATGGCGGCCAAATGTTTGGTCCCAATATGATCGTACCTTCGATGCGTAACAAGGAGGTTGTTATCCAATCCCCTGTTGCCCCCGTCCAGCCTGAGCCTCAGCCAGCGATTGAACCTGAACCTGCGAAGCAAGAAGAGAAGAAGGAGGTCAAGCCGAACCAAGCTAAGGCGTCTATACCGGTGAAGAAGGTGAACAACAAGGAACAGAAGAAGGGGGAAACGAAAGCAAGCAAGTCCAAGGAGTCTGACTTGGCGAAGAAGAAGGGGAAGAAGGAAGAGAAGAAGGAGGTTAAGAAAGAGGTCAAGAAGGAGGTGAAGAAGGAGACGGGCAAATTGAACAGGGCCAAGACCCCTGCGCCGGTGAGGAAGGAAGAGAAAAAGAAGGAATCTGATGCAGATCAATCTAAATCTAAAGCTGATAAGAAGGACGAGAAGAAGAAAAAGGAGCCGCCGAAGATGAAGATGATGTTCAGTGGCAGCAGGCTTCTGCACAGGCCACCCAAGAAGAGCAAGACAATCGCCAACGACGCCATCTTGGCGCATCAGAAGAAGACGGGGAAGAAGCAGGGTAACCAGGAAGCCAAGTTCAAAGCCGGTGGTGGCAAGAAAGGCTCGCAGAATGAGGAGACCAAAGCGAAGGATAATGCGAAGGCTAAGGTGAATGAAAAAGCCAAAGCGAAGGAGGATAAGAAGGAAAAGGCAAAGGACAATAAGACGGAGAAGAAGACCGAGGTGAAAGAAGAGAAGAAGGATCAGGATAATAACTAATTGGTGCAATGTAAGTCAATATTTTGGGTAGAAGTTTTTTATTTCAATGAGTATCATTGTCAAAAGTAATCGACGGAAAAACACAAGAACGCAAAGGGTGAATGGAGAAAGAATCTTACACCCTAGCCTCTCCAGAATCTCAAAATTAGAAGCAGGCCGGGATCAATAATCCATGAGCAGAAAGCAGGATTTCCAAGCTGGTATGATGGCCAATTCAAAGATTCTAGGCGGTGATGGAGTCGAAGTTGGTCACGTGATTCACGGCCTGCTCCAGGTACAAGTACTTGACCGGCGCATCGGACTCCGGCAAATAATTGACCCGACGCAGCCCTAATTTTCGGCCCATTTTTGGCTACCCCACGAGAAATTCCGCCGATTTTCTCGCAAGCCCAGTCTCTAATCTTCACGACCTCAACAACTTCTCTCCTTTCAGGCGCAGGATTCGACTTCTTTGCGTTCTTACACTTCCCTCCCGTCCACCCAAGACAAAACAAACCAACCGTCGCAATGGCTCCTCAGACAGTATGTACATGATATCGCTTTGCTGTAAGGCCCTTGCGCCCCGGCGTTTTTTTATCGCCGGGAAGGGTCTCGAAATATGCAGTAGGCTAAGGTCATGATTCTCCTCACAGAAGAAGTCGGGCAAGGCCCAGAAGCAGACCAAGAAGGTGAGCAATTGGAGTCCCAGTGATTCTGGAAGATGGGGGAACTGACTGGGAGGGTCGCAGTACATCATCAATGCTTCGCAGCCTGCTAGCGACAAGATCTTCGACGTCGCTGCCTTCGAGAAGTTCCTCCAGGACCGCATCAAGGTCGAGGGCCGCACCAACAACCTGGGCGACAACGTCGTGATCCAGCAGCAGGGCGACGGCAAGATCGAGATCACTGCCCACAACGACCTGTCTGGCCGATACCTCAAGTACCTGTACGTTTTCCCTCCCACCCAAAAACATACACGCAGCATTGCTAACGGATCAACCCTACCAGCACCAAGAAGTTCCTCAAGAAGCAGCAGCTGCGTGACTGGCTCCGCGTCGTTTCCACCTCGCGGGGTGTCTACGAGCTCAAGTTCTTCAACGTCGTCAACGACGAGGCTGACGAGGACGACGAGTAAGGGACGGGACGAGCTGGGAAATAAAATAAAATGCCTTTTTTTTTGCATGGGAACGGCGCAGAGGGAATGGGATGGTGGATCGTTGAGACCGGAAAAGTTGATTTAGGACTTGGCCAATAGACCACTCCCGAGCCATTTGTGTGGCATGTGCTTTTGCTGTCTAGTACTTGTATTGTGATGTGAAGTCTTGCGTGATGTTGTTGTGTGATGGCCTTCCTTGTGTGTCTGGGTATGATGCGATCTATAGATTCCGTCGTTGTATCAGTGCCTGCTCGCCGCCCCCCCTCTTGTCTATCTTTTGTCCGTCTATCCCCTCTCGTTCTCTTACAACATGCGCATCACGCCCTCAAACGCCACCAACGCCATAGCATTCGCCGGAAACGCCCGCAAGAAGCACGGCATAAACCCACGAAAGTACCCCTTCCACCCAGCATCGCGATACACCGCCATCGCCGCATCCTTCCAGCGCGGAAACTGCCTCACCCCATCGCCCAGCCCGCCCCCCAGCGGATCCGTCATGATGCGCTGCTTCACCACATCGCTCGGATAGCTCACGATCCAGAAGCACTGCGCGCTCAGCCCGCCCGCCCAGAAGTTAATCACCGGCGCGCTCAGGCTCGTGTTGTTGCGCATCCAGCGACTGAACAGATCGTAGCTCCCCCACCACGCCCAGAACCACGAGCGGAACAGCAGCGTCGCGCACAACCCGCGATACACGCCCGCCACGCCGTGATGCCGATAGATCTTGCGCACCGCGTCGATCGGCCCCGCGTACAGCCGGTCGGCCTTGCGCGCCGCGTACTGGATCTGCAGCCGCGCCTTGATGTGCTCGACCGGCGCGGCCACGAAGCTGACCGTCGCGCCGGCCATGATGCCCGCGACGCCGTGGCCCCAGGTCGGCAGCGCGACGCCCGCTGTGGCGCTGCTGTGCTGGGAGGAAGCGGGCGGCAGCTTGAAGACGTGCTCGGAGAGGAGGCGGCGGTAGACGGTGAGGGAGCCGAGCATTACCGAGTCCATGAACATCCAGCCCACGAGGGGCGGCGACGCGCCCTTGTACAGCCCGCGCACGCCCTCGTTGCGCACCGTCTGCATCAGGCATTGCAGCGGGCCGCTGAAGCGCGAGGCATCGGTGGTCTGCAGGCGTACCTTGATAGTGTCGAAAGGGTGACCAACTGGCGATATGTCAGTCAGTACAGTCAATATCTGGATTAGAGACTTCACACAACCGCACCTGTGAGCTTAGCAATCCCGCTGAACACGCCAGCCACGAACCCCTTGTAATGGTGTCCCGCCTCAACAATCTTCTCCTCAATCTTCTCCGCCTCTTGCCGCACGTCGACAGCCATTGTGCCGTTCTCTCAGATGGCTTGAGTTGAGTCCGCAAAAGCCGGGCCTGTCTCGCAAAGCCCACCGCCGTCTTCAGCAGCGCTCCATGAATTGCGCTGAAAGACGGTGAGGGAGGGGGGCACAAGCGGCGCTTTCTTGTAGCACCAAGGACGAAAAAGATATTATTCAGCTGGTTCAATTGGGCGCAGCGTTCATCCCAGATTGATGGGTGAGATCGCAGTTATAGACTTGTCGTTGCTTTATTGCGGAGTTGAATTAGATGCCGGAGCTAAGCAGCTCTGGCCCGACGTCGGAGACTTCGCATTCGGCCTAAGGCATTGCACGCCGACAACACCCCTTCTTCTTTTCTCCGGTCCTATCTGCCTTGTACAAATACACGTACATACATACACATTCTCAAGATCACCGAGTAACTCGTTTCGTCACATTCCCACTTCGATACTTTTGATTGTTCTCCAGAAACCCCTTCTCTATTACAAAGCCAATATGGTATCTCTCTCCCCTCTGCTCCTACCCCCTCCCTCATCACCATCTTATCCTAGACTAAAGAGCACCAGCACTCTCGATTCATTCATAATCCCTGCAAATGCCACCAAAAGGTTGACGCACCGCTCTGCAAACCACATAGCCATGTCATGTCGTCGTCAAGAAAAAGAAGCAAATGTTGCACCCGGGGGCAGTCCCTCCTCGCCCAACCCTTCTCTCGCTTTTGCCCCCGGTACCAAAACTTCCTCGCCTGTCTGAAGTTTGGCCCTTTTTTTTTTTCTGTTTTTCCTCATTGAAATTTTGTCATCATGTGTCAACGACAAGTTGCCCTGCCGATCATATCCTCAGCTCTCTGTCCATCATTCTATATCAGATCCTGAAAAAGCAAACGTGTAAATGGTGTTCGGCCGTTGTTCATTCATCCTCTGTTCATTTTCAAGGATGCTGTCCACATTCCGTCCCTCTTCACCCAACTACTAATCTTTCAAAATGCTGAATCATTCTGGTACATGGTTCGATTTGATGGGATACGTCGGTCGATTCGGTGAACCTGCTTCTAGAAGGTGTCCGTGTCGTCCGTGTTTTGGCTGGTCACTGTGCCAAAAGTGTCTGGATCTGGTTAGCTACATCTTCGTGTTTCAAGCTCTCTGTACGTACCTCTCTTGCGCCTGCGCTCTTCGCGAGCGGCCTCTTCCTCGGCACTCTTTGGAGTCATGGCCCGAGGACCGCTGGGCCGCCGCGTGGGGATGCCGAGGGCGACATTCAGGTTTCTGTTCTCCGGCTTGGGGCTGCCGGTGTACTGGCTCGGATGCGTGCCGCTCATCGTGGCATAGCCACTGTCGTCAGTCGGGTGTTGGGGCGGGCTTGACTTGGCCAGCTGAGACACCCGCGGGCTTCGCAGCGGTGTTTGGGCAGACGGGCTATCCATGGGTTCCTTAGGTGGTCGGGGAGGGCCTGTCGGGGAGGATTCCCACTGCCCTTGCGACTGTTGCTGTTGTGTTGTCGCGCCTGAACCATTGCTGTATCGGTTGGCGTTATGCGGAAGCCTGTTCAGGCTGGTCGCAGATCCGGCCCAGTTGGGTGACTGAGGAGTCATGGGGTTATCAAATTCCTGCGCCGAGTATTCCAGAGCATTGCGGAATCGCTCCGTCTGGCCTGGACGGGGTTGTGGGTGCTGAAGGTTGAGCGAGTTTCGGTGCGCCTGATACTTTGGATTGTCGGGTGTCAGGTTCAACTCGCGGGGAGCAGGCCCAGCTGCCTCGTAAGCGCCCTTGGTGGGCATATCCAGGTTTTGCTCTGAGAAACCCGAGTGTAGCTTGTCCTCCTCGTAGGGGTTGTGCTCGTAAAGATCGTCGTTGTATGAGGCGAGGCTCGATCCAGAGCGCGACGGCGGATAATCATCATACTTGGGCTCCTTTTTCGACCCTCCGCTACCTCGGAAAGCCTTTCCAACACTAGAGGCGGTAGTCCCTGACCAGCGAGAGATCTTGGGCAGCCAGCTAGAGGAGCCGCTCGACTTGTGCTTCTTGCCCTTCTCTGTTTTCGGTGTGTTCTCGGCACTCAGGGGCTGTTGGTACGATCCCAATGGCTGGGGAGGCGTGTCTAATGGCACAGAACCACCTCGCGGGATCTCACGAGTGGGAGTGAGCAAGTTGGCGTTAGCCCGTTCAGTTGCGGGGCTTGCGTGGTCGTAGTGATACTCCTCCTCATTCTCTGGGACGGTGCTGATGCGGTGGTCTGAGAATTTACGCTCGTTGGTGAGCTTTGAAGAGTGACCGCGAGATTGCAATGACAGGTGTCCGGACTGACTAGCGTGACTGACAGTCGAGTTTCCCTCAGGCTCATAGCCTCGGTCCTGTTCAGTCTGGCCTTCAGGCTGCAAATTGTTGAAGGAAGACGGGCTGCGACCGCCCGTGGAAGCAGGAGGTGCTGTCTGGTTCTTGAGAACGTCCACCTCTCCGAGTAGCTGCATAAGCATGTCTTCGATGCGGCTGAGGTCGCTCGTTCCCTTGGCACTGAGTCCTTGCAAGGCGCGCTTCCAGAGGTTCTTCTTCTTCGTTGCTGCATCGTTAAGGGTATCGAGCTGAGAGCTGCTCTGGATGGACCGGGTGCCAGGATACGGGCGAGGGCCATTGATAGCCTTCTGCAACTTTTCAGTATTCTCGACGCCGGCGAAGATGACATCGTCACCAGTATCCTGGATAAGGTCCTTCATTTCTCGGAATGAATTGCGCATCTCGATGGCAGAGTTCATAAGCAAAGCGACAATTTCTGTGTCGCGAGCGCTTCGCTGAGCATCACGAACCATAAGCTACAGCTGATTAGCATCAACATTATTCAATCCGAAGTAGTTAGCTTACGTGTTGCATAAGGGCAACAATGTCCTTGTTTTCAATGCGATCGATACCATTGCCCGTGGCAGCGTCGTAGAATGGAGAAGCCATGCCCTGAGACATGCCACTATAGTGGCGCACATCGCCCTTCGGGGCTGCGTAGAAGGGATCCTCGATGGGAGCATGTGTGGCAGCAGCGCCCCCGAGGTCCAGTGCTTTGCCCTTAGGCTGGATGTCAGGGGTACGGTTTGGTCCGTTGGACATGTAGCCTTCGTCATACTTCTGGCCAAAGCCGGGCGAGCCAGTGTGATATCCTGGGCCGTATGATGCGGTCAACCCACGGCCAAGCAACCCCTCGTTGAAACCAGGGTTGGCGATCGGGCTCATTTCTTCATATGGGTTAGTGACAAGCGTGTCCCTCTTGCGCTCATCCGAGGTTCGGTGCTCTTCCTGAGTCGGCTCCCATTCCTGGTGTTCATGGCTTGCGGAGCGGCTGGTGCTTGCAGAAGCAATTCTGCCAGCCGTAGCACCTCGAGCGGCAGCATCAGCAGCTGGTGATATCTTGGTCCCAGGCGCCTGGACAGGCGTCATAGAGTACTCATCTCGAGGTATTTCGCGCTGCACAGGCGTGGCAGGCCCAGCAGAGTAGTCGCCGCCGTGCTCTCCGTCGAGCCGCTCCTGGATGACAGAAGGATTGGTCTGAAGGTCGTCATCCATGTATCCGTACTCAGGGATTGGATCATTCCAGTTCGGCATTCCGCTGGCGCTCATCTTAGGCAGGTCTTCGTAGCTAAGCCTATCGACGCTGTGTGCAGGAGTGTTGCGAGGCTCGTGACCTTCCAGCGTCCGCTCCTTGAATGACTTGTTGCGAGACACGCCAGCACCAACGAACTCTTCGTTTTCCTCGATCGGGGCCTGCTTCCTTTCCTGAGCAGCTTTGAGAGCAGCCGCCGCAGCTCCAACGGCACCGGCAGTAATGGCAACCTCTGAAGCTGTCGGGGACTTCTGTCGCGGGACCTTTCGTCCATGTTCATCGAGTTCATACTCAGAATATTCCTGTTGGGACCGGTTGCTGGGAGTTGCGTGTCGATCCTCCTCAGCCTCCCGGCGGCTATCAAGGGAGCGCTTCTCAGGACTCACGTCCCTACTGCTTGAGGCCTTAGAGACGTCGTCATAAGAAAGATTAGAGCCCCTTGGGCCGTTGTAGTCGTAGCCAGACTGACTCGTCAGCACTGACTGTTCCACCATTGATCCATCTACCAGAGATGCGACTGCGGATTCAACACCAAGGGGAGGATGAACAATGTTGGGGTTGGCACCGACACCTCTGACAGCCTGGCCAGAAGTTACCCGATCCAACTCACTGTCATCTGTGTAAGTCGTATTTCGATAATCCAGTCCAGAGCTTCGCGGTGACGCCGGATCAAAGCCACGCTCACGGAGAGATGTCAGCGAAGCCGTAGAACGACTATGACGGTTCTGCTCGGGTGACCTCTCAAGATTGGAATAGACATCGCTTGTCGAATGCATGCTCCTCGAATGGCGGGGCTGATGCTCACTTCCACCCTCGGTATAACCGGAAACACTGGGAATCGGGCTGAGACCGCGGGCTCCTGCCTGATAGGGAACGTACTTGAGAGGAGGAGGAACCTCTTGTGTAGCATAGTAAGCCGCTTCGTAGGAGCCTTCAGGATAGTCGCCCGGGTCGGACAGCTCACGGCTGTCATCATCATCATATTGATCTTCGGGGGGACCATAGTCGTCCTGATCGTAGGCCTCGTTGTACTGCTTTTCTCCGCGTGGAAGAGCCTTCAAGTCTCCCTGAGAAACATTGGCATTTCTCTTGAGCATCGGCTCTTCAAGATTGGCGGGAGTTCGAGTTGGCGTAGGCGTGGACATCGGAGACACCTTGTCATGGTGAATTTCGTGCATGACATTGAGCTGCTCACTGGCAGATTGGGGTCGGTCCGAGTCTGCTGAGAGGATTGATGTCCTAGTCACCTCAGAATGGTTGATATCACTCATGAGTGGCATTGGCGGCGCAGGAATCGTGAGGTCGTCCTCATACTCGTCCGCATAGCGGTCCCTTCCAAGGCTCCGGCTTCTAGCAGACTCTGTCCTCCGTCGACGCCTTTCGCGTTGTCTTCGATCCTCAATCGGCGGCTCGGGAGATAGCCCCTTGCTGGCAGCTGCGCCGGCGGCGGCAGCTTTGAGCAAATTGCTGCTGCCCTTTGGTGTTGAGAGGTCATCGTATTGATAAGCTTCATCGAGAGATTCGCGGCTGACGCTAAGCGGCGAGCTATCACCATAATCGTGACGGGCCTCGCGATTTCGTCTAGAATCACTGCGTTGCCCTGAAGACCGCCTCCGGTCTGTGGAGAAATCTTCTTTCGAAACCGTGGTGGCCGAGGATGTTATGGAGCCGCGACGGCTTTCTCGCTTGCTCTGTTCCCGTTTGAGGGCACTAAGTTCGGGGAGGATCAAACGGCGGATGGCATCCTCAACAGTTTCCAACAATTTGGGGTTGTTGATCGACGATTTGTTGGAAGCAACGGATCGTGTGGAATGTGTATCCATCGACCGGTGGCTTGGAGTCAAATTAGACGACACCACGCTCGAGTCAGCGCCTGAGACAACGGATTCCTGATGACTTCGGCTAGATCGGTGACGGGGGGATTTAATATCTTCGGTCGCCCGCTCATTGACGCTGCTGCTTCTGCTTTTCGGACGACGTTTCCGTTCCCGATCTGATTTGTCCTTAGACTTGTCGGACACCTTAACACGCTCGCGCCCGCTACTCCGGCTCTTATAATTCTTGATTTCGTCCATCGCTACACCAGCTGCAACACCGGCGCCAGCTGCTGTTGCCAACGCCTCGCCACGCGAAAGACTGAAACTTCCCTTAGTATCGGTATTGTTACCACCTGTGCCGTCGAGGAAGCTGTCGCTGGGTATGGCGGATATTTCCGACGGGTTACCAGGCTGGTAACTCTCAGCCGTCGGGATTAGTGGACTCGCTGGACGACGACGTCGGTGACCGCGATCAATCTCGATATCAATGGGATTTCGAGACACATTCGACTCCTCAGTGGCAGACGCGTATGAGTTGAGGCTATTGGCGTCTTCGCCGTCGAGGAAATCGGAGTCACGGAGCTGGTCCAAGGTGATCCGCTTTGTATGCGAAGCTTTCCGGCTCCCCTTGGTGACCTGAATGTGATCGCCTTTTCCACCCTTCTTGGAGGGAGTAAGGCGCACTCGAACGCTCGGTCGGCGTTCGCCAGTCGCTCCAGGTGAGGTCTTACCGCCCTCGAAGTACTCGATGAGCAGGGACGTCTGAGAGCGACTGGCCTTATGACTTCGGGTCGGAATGGTGACTGGTGTGCCGTCCTCGGGGATAGAAAGAGTTGACCTGCCGTCGGTAGGCCTCGGGAAATCAACCTGGCTCAGCTCAGTCGGAGTGTTGGTCTCGGTTTCGGTAGGGGCAGGAAGCGGAGGAGCCCTTCGAGAGTCGATACCCATCGTGTCGTTATGAGAGCGATTCGACAATCGAAGGATGATGCCCTGGTCCTCTTTCTTACTGCAGTCGACGAACGACGCAGAAGGAGCTCAGGGGCAGTGTCGAGTCGAAAGGTCGAAGGAATTAAGTTGAGTTATCAAGACATGCGGGATGGCGAGACAAAAATGCAAGCAGAAAAAAGCAAGCGAGATTCTGGGACGCAGGAAGCTCAAGTCAGTCAGCCGGTCACAAAGCGTCCACCATCCACGCAGGCGCAGCGAAATCCACAGAGCAACAGCCAATGACACCGACATGAGTCGCCACAAATTCAAAAGGCGACGACGGGAAGGGAAATCATGAACTTACACAACGGACGGGCAGAAACAAAAAGAGACGCAATTCCGTTCAAAGGCAAACAAGCTGAGCGACCGATGCAACGATGAGACCTTGCTTGCGATCTGAGAGGGAAATCGGGGGTCGAGGTGGTGCGGCTGGGCTGGGCTGGTGGGCAACGCTTCGCAACCCGGAGCAACCAGCGGAGTGGAGGAAGTGGTGGCAGGTCAGTCGAGCCAAAGCGGGTGGCAGTCGAGGAGCCGCCAAAGAAATGCGCCAGAAACGGGTGACGAGCTGCAGCAGCGGCGGCGGCCTCTGCGACTTGTCTCTAGTCGCTGGCTGCGGGTGAGTGGTTTAAAGAGGGGAGAAAACAAGAGAGGCGAAGCCGAGACGACGCCCGGCATGTACGAGGTCTCGAGATGCAGCAGTAGCAGCAGCAGCAGCAGCAGCGCAACTGCAGGAGCTATGTATGCACGCCTGGCTGGCTGGCTCTCTGCGTCTGGCGCTCTGGCTGGTCCTCAGCAGCGGACAGCGACGTACGAGACGCAAGATGCGGGAGCGGTGGTGGGTTTTCGGCGGGCTAGGGATGTGGAGCGGCGCTGCGGACGGACGATAATAGGCTTATGGGGCTTTTGTTATTGTCCAAAGAGGCGGCTGGGGATTTTCGGCCTGGGGCCCATGGAGGGTGATGCGTTGGCGTTGCCGGACCAGCTGGGCCAATCGACGGCGGTGGCGGGGGTCGTGATGGATGCTGCTAGATGGGAGCTGCGGGAGCTGTGGGTGGTGCTAAGGACCTGCCACCTCGACGCTGCTTCGAATCGTCGACGAGAGACCGGTTGATTCGACGCGGGTGGTGATACGGTGATGGTGAGAAGTCGTCGAAAAGCCCGTTGCTGTGGTGGTGAGCGTTGCGGTTGCTTCTTTCCGTCTCTGACAGGCCTGTTTTTGTGGCCTAAGGCGATGAATTGTCACCCGTCAGGCATCGAATACTGGGCTGGCAGCTGCGAGAGTGAGGTGGTTCCTGCCCTTTTCCCTGTCCACGTCCACCGGCCTGCTAACATACGAAGTGCTACTGCAGGTCTGGCCTGAACCAAGGTTGCAAAGTCACCGGCTCGACATCACCACAACCTCATTACAAGTAATTTTGCGGTGTAAATCACTGGGTCGAAGCTCATCTCGTCCCGCGGCATCATCCCCATCATCGCGCGGTTGACGGGCCTACGAGCTCGCCGCTGACAAGGGTGCAGGGAAGCTCCAGGCTCTTCGGCTGCGGAATCCTCAGTTCTCCCAGCCCCCCACCACAGGCCAATCCTCCATCCCATCGATCATCAGCCCAGCGGGCGCCCTCCCGGTCCTGTCACGCTGCTCCCAGTTCGCTCACTCTCCACAGCCAGGTCCAGCCAGAGTGGTGGCCCGGGCGTCGGTGGCCGGGTGATGAGAATCGAAACTTCGCGGCATCTTTCCCTCGAACACGGCACTGGAAACAAAGATGCAACGCTGAGGCAACTCTCCTCCGCACTACTGGATCTATTTATGACATTTAGGTCCTGACAAGTCTCTCAGACATTCCCTTGTGTCTTAAACTGACTCCCGCGGAGGGGACATAGGGCTGAATTAGCGATACCTGGCGTCCACTCCAGTGACCACGAACATTCCCAAGCTCGGCAGACCCCAGCCTCACGGCTTCGATACTTCGAGAATTATTGGCCCCATTTCTCGTCCTTGCCGAGTCAGCCACAGCGCAAAGGCATTTCCCGTCTCCGCTTGCACCGGCGCCGTAGCGTCCCCGTTCTTGTTGGCTCTCCCGGGGCTCTTCTTCACTCATTGATTTCTAGTCACGGAGCTGCGAACGAAATCGTTCGACTCGCCGACTACAACAGGCTCAACTTTGCGTTTCGCGGGCCTCACAACTCTGGCATGCGATGCATGGACCCCGCTTCGTGGGACCCCTCAATATGTGATGATTCCTTCAACTCATTGGGCTTCCGTTTTCCTTCTAAGCCATCTCCGCTTGCGCCACTCGCCACAGTCTCCTTGATACACGTTCAGCTCGCGTTTCAAGTCTTTGGTAGAGCATGTCCCAGCAAGAAGTAGGGAAGTCTGCATAAAACCGTTTCAAAGCTCCATATGGAGACCCGATAGTAAGTTCAGCCACGAATTGAAAGCTGAGGAGAGACATTGTGCCATCTGGAAACCTTGGGAGTCTTAAGACACACCGCTACCCCTGCTCATGCTCTGCAAACTCCTGTCACCTGTGACGCTACATCCAGCGTGCATATTCAGGAGGAACGGCAAAGAAACGGCCGCGACCACGTTGAACGTCCCGGCGATCTGTACAAATGGGGATTAAAGCACTAAAATGGGTGTCTGGCCTCGATATCTGGTCCACTGTATGGGCCTTTTTGAGTTCTCCTTCTCCTATGTACTGCATCAAGTCATCTCTGGAGGTTTGAAGTGAGGGTGGGCACTGATGGTGTATATGTATGCATACGGAGTACATGATAAGGTAGGTGTCTCGTATTAAATGAGGGGGGTTGTTCGTGTCACATGTTGCAACGGTACGTGGCCCGGGAGAGTCGATCGGTGATCAAGACAGGATCTCGATTTATGTTTGAGTCTGTGGCACGGCCACGAAGAACCTGGCCCTAATAGTGTCTTGTTTCAATGAAACATGAATACTCGCTTCCAAATGTCACGCTCCCCGCACAAAGCCCATTGTGCCAAGTAATCCCTAGCTTCCAAATCGTAGCGTATCCGAACTCCCAACACATCCACAAGTAGTTTGACCGGTCATTAAATCGTTATTATTAATTAGCGAGATCGCCTGCTCTCAGTGGTGACAGCGGGCGCGGGCGCGGCAGGATAATCCGGCGGCGCCTGTTCGCCCGCTTCCAGATCGCGCATCTCGGAATCATTCTGGCGCTGCTTCTTGCCATCGTAGGGCGGCGGCGCCTCGCCCAGCTCGTTGAGGCCTTCCTGCGATCGCGAGGCCACCCAGGGATACCAGCGCGAGGTGGTAGTGCCGCGTTGGCGCACGATGATGACTTCGCCGTGGGGAGTGAAGACGCGGGTGTTGCTGCTGCTGGGCCACTGTGCGGCTGCTAGACGGCGGCGGCGTCGGCGGCGGATGTGGCACATGGTGGCGATGACGCCGACGAAGAAGAAGACGACGATGGGGATGAGGATCCAGGCGATGGGCTCGGAGGACAGCGAGCCGAAGTCGTCGTCATCGTCGTTGTTGTTGGAGGCCATCGCTAATGAGGTGCCCAGTATGTAAAAGGTGACGATGGTTTGTAAGTGGTGATATAGGTGGGAAGGTGTAGTGTTTTCTCCGCAAGAGAGAAGCCGGAGTGGTTTAAGGGAAAGGGTGAGAGGAAGAGGTTCTGCTCTGATTCAAATGAAGAGGGGTATTCTTCTGTTGTGGTGGATGGATGCAGCAATGCGGTGCGCAGCGTACGGCAGCCTGCAGTGATAACCTCGTATCCCAATAAATGCTGCTGGTGATGCTTTATCTGCTCGAGCCAGAATAAAGTATATAAGGTCGGCAAGGCAGTCTTACACGACGAGGGAAACTGGTATTTACAAAGTAGTTAGAGGGAGGCGTTCGCGCGAGATATCGGCCGCCATCACAGCAAACAGCTCCTCGGCCGTCTTTATCACATCCTGCCAGGTGACTTTGCAAGCGTGGCGCGGACGTGAGAGTGACGTGCCAGCGCCGGGATTCCATCGCATCGCAGCGCGAATACGCTGGAGGCGGGCGGGGGGACGTGATAGCGCCTCAGCGCTTGTTAGCTCTGTGTGGCTGGGCAGCGTTCTCGCCGAGCCGATGACTTGGCAAGGGGTGATCGGAATTCCCTTCCATGCGAGGCTCAATCCAATGAACAGGAAAAGGTAGCGAGATTGCACGGTTGGTGGCAGCATGCCTTGCGCAAGTGCCCAAAGGAGGGACTTGGGGACTGCACAGAGAGCTTCGAGGCGCTGTGCTGTGGCGGTGCGAGGACCTTGATCTCTGATTCCACATGTCGGGCGGCCGCTTGACGCTTCGCCAGAATCAGACTAGCGGCTCTCGATTCCATTTCCAACCCCAGGCTGTCTGCCCCAAGCCTTGAGCTTCACAACCTCGCCAACGGAGAAGGCATACGATCGTCAGACTCAGCAGCCATGCCGCGTGCTATTCGTGGTATGCTTTCCCCTCTCCTGTCTTCCAAACAGTGCAGCTAGCTAAGCATGATTGTTGTCCCAGGCGTTCTAATCGAGTGCGATCCCTCAATCAAGTCCATCATCGTGAACATCGACAGCGTCAACCATGACTACATCATCGAGGATCTCGACGACGAGCGAGTGGTTGTCAAGGAGAACATGGTTGTCCGCTTGAAACAGGAACTCGAGAATGTGCGTTTTCTTCTTCCTAATACTCCATCCCAGTCTTTGTGTCTTGCGTTGCCCTATCTAAGTGACTAACGCTTCTTTCCACTACAGCGACTGAAAGAGAACCTCCCGCCTGAAGAGGAATCCGGGTCCGAATAAGCAATCTACGAAATATACAAACCCCCATCGATACCCGAATACAAGAATTGTCCCCCATCATAGCTTCTCGAACCGCGGCTTTGTCTTCTTCAACCCGCTCATGATGGCATTGGGAAAGTCCTTACCCTGCAACGCCACCGAATTCCACACCTTGGTATACTTGAGACTGTCCTGCGTCCCATGCTCCCGGCCATAATTCAGCAGCTCCTTCGTGCCCTGCACCGCGACCGGGCTCTTCTCCGCCAACCGAGTTGCCAGCGCCAGCGCTGCGCCTACCGCCGCCGCCTTGTCCTCGTGCACTTGGCTCACGAAGCCGACCGCCAGCGCCTCAGCCGCTGAGAAGTCGCGCGCCGTTAGGCACACGTCTTTGACCCACGAATGCGACCCTACAATCTTGGGTAACCGCGCCAGGGTTCCGATGTCTGCTGCCAGCCCGATGTCCACCTCCTTGACCGCGAAACGCGTGTTGGAGGCCACGATACGGATGTCTGCGCAGCAGGCGATGTCAATGGCTAGGCCGATAGAGATACCGTGCAGAACACAGATGACAGCTGTAGCATAGAAATACAAACATGAGATCAGTAAATATCGATTTAATGGGATATTACAACTTACGCTTCTCGCACCTCTCCATCGCACCAATGCAGTCTTGAAACTCCTCAATGTGACTTCTAATCCCCTTCGCCTTGCGCGCCACATCAGCCGCCTTGCCATACAGCACCTCATCCTGACTCGCAGCCTGGACATCCAACCCGGCCGTGAAAGCGCGGTCTCCAGCGCCGCTCAGCACCACCGCGCGCACCTCGGGGTCCGCGCTGAGCTGCTCGAACGCGTGCCCGAACTCGAGCCACATGGCCTGCGTGAAGGCGTTGAGCTTCTCGGGCCGGTTGATCTCGACATGTGCCACGAACGGCGCCGCCAAGCTGACGAGGATGGTCTGGTAGGAGCTGTACTCCGGCATCGGCGTCGCGACAGACATGGTGGGCAGACTGGATATTCAAGTAGCAATGCGATATAATGACTGATACAACCCAAAAAGAAAAGAGCAAAATCCTGTTGGAACGAGTACAGGAATTTGACAGTCGTAGGTTTGATGTTTAGTTGATGTAAGCCTAGGGAAGGGGTCGCAATGTGATGTGGATGTAAGTCCTGAGATGCCGAGGTTCGAATCCGTTCTTGGTAATGTTGGCTGCTTAGGTAGGTAGCTCCTAGCCAACGCTCGGAGAAACCGTCGATCCCATGCAGTAGACGTGACTCTGGAATTCCCGATCTTGAAGCAGAGCGAATGAGGTTTTGTTTTCATCTGAGCCTTGCGCCTCACTTCTCTGTTATCCTCTTTGATGGGGTCGGTCCTGATTGATAAGGACCAGAACCTGGGGAATCTACGGAGTAAATGGCCAGGCCGACACCCACGTCACTTTCACGTGCTAGCACTGCGGGCCGAACAACGTGCTGAATGAATACCTTCATTGAAACTCTTAACGTACACACTTTTCCCGCACGACAAAGAGTACGAATTCTATCCCCTTAAGCAAAAAGAGAAACTATAGCCACTTCCGAGCTATCCGCCCTTGCCAAGGCTGGACGCCAGTTGCCCCCATCTAAAAACATGAAACCATCATGCGCCGCGGCGGTCCAGCGCGCGCTTTCACCAGACTCTTGGCCCAGTCATGAAGACAATTCAGAGAGAAACCTGCCGGTTCCTCGGCAACAAATTATAATACAAATGAGCTTCTTCATTACAAGAGAAGGGCACCAAAGACGGTAAAGAACACGGTGGCTCCCGTGACGAAAAGTGGTGCCAGAGAGGAGGGACCGTTGATGACAGCAGCGCTCTCATCATCAGATGATGATGAGCTCGTAGGAGAAGCTGTGCCGCCAGTGACACTAGCAGTCGCAGTACCGCTGTCGCCAGCGTTCTGAGATCCATCACCCGTAAGGCCAGGACCATCACCAGCGCCTGCGGTCATGTACTTTTGGGCCTCCGAGGGCATCTCAGGGACCAAGCTGGGGTTGACTTGCCAGTTGGCGTCGGATGTAGGACAGTCAACAGCGTGAGTAGTCGAGGCAGCACCACCGTTTCCGGTCGGAGCCGGGTTGTCCTTAAGGGCGGCCTTGAAAAGAGCGTACTCCTTAGTAGTCTCGACATTGTCGCCGTCCAGAGTGACGATGCCATAGTCGTTGTCCTCCATTGAGTACTCATACAGCAGACCACCAGAGTACACAGCATCCATCTGACTGCTCATCAGGGCCGAGAGCTCTTCGAATTTACGAGGGCGATTCTTAATGCAACCCCACTCCGAGAGGCTTGGACGCAATTGTCAGTCTCAGTCACGGGCTCTGGGGCATTATGACACTTACAAGATAGGGAGGCCATAATCAGTGAAGTTCTTGACCTTGACGTCCCAGCCAGAGGTCTTGAAGTCACTGTTGCACCACGAATAGTCGTTAAAGGCGAAAAAGTCGGATCGCATGTCGTCAGAGCCACAGTTCATGTATTCGGCAGTCTGCATTCTGTTTTGGGCAACATCGGCAGCAGAATAACCAACGGGGACCTGGCGCAGACCGCGCGAGCTCATGTAGTTCTTCATGTCGCGAGTGACGGCTTTGACGTAGGGTGCCGCCTTGTCTGTATCCGCCTCGTCGTTGATGACTTCGTTGCCGGAGAAGAAGGCAAGAGTGTTGTCATACTTGGCAAACATCTCGACCGTGGAGAAGATGCTCTGGAGGTACATAGTATTGTACGAAGGGCCAGGGTCCGCGCGGTTGAGGGAGTATTTGGGGTTGTTGACGTCGAGTACGAGATAGATGCCAGCATCAGCCAAGGCCTGCATGCATTCGTCGTGGTCGGCAGAGTTGTCGACAGCATACACACGAATAGTATTGACGCCTAGGTCCTTGAATTTGGCGATGTCACGCTTGCAGACAGAAGTGTCTGCAAGAGGGTCCTCGTTGGCAGAGGCACCACCCGGCTGGTAATCTATACCTCGGAGGTAGAATCGAGTCTTACCCGACCAGAAGGCTACGAGCACGTGAGCATGGATACGAAGCTATGAATCAATGAGATCTGGGACTCACCATTTCCTGAGGCAGTGACTGTAGGCAAGGTGGCTCGCTTGCTTGGAGGCTGCTTGACGGTCGGAGTCGCCCAGACGGTGCCCACAGCCGCGAGGGCGGTTAGAAGGGCAAAGCTCTTCATGATGGGAGAATGGAGTTGATAGAAGACGGATACTAAGATCAAGATGGGATGGGCTTGTCCACGAAACTTGGGTTTGTCCTGTAGCCAAGATTGCAGTGGTTCGGACGGGAAGAATGAATAATATGGATGAAGAAAGAATTCGGGTGTCCGGGTTCCTTTCTAGATAAAAGGGGACGAGAGAGCGATGGGAAGGAGATCAATGAGCGGAAGGTGTATTACAGGCTTATTAAAAAATCCAACAACGAGGGAGTTGGAGCGGCAGCAGCGAAGAAACAGGATGGCAGGTTTGACGTGCCAAACGAATAGGGGAGGAATGAGGGAAGAAACGAGAGGGAGAGAGTGTGTGGGAGGGACTTGGAATGGGAAGCGTCCCCTGGGGTCAATAAAAGGGACGGCAAGAGCAAGCAATTGCAGTTGCCAAGACCCAGAAACGAGGGACAGCGTCAGGAGACGGAGCGATTGACAGCTGGAGCGTGACAGGGAAGGGCAGGACGGGGACGGGATGGACCCGGGCAGGTCCCAAGTACTCTCTATGTCTCGCGTCACGGAGGGTGCGGACGCAGAAGGCATTCTGGTGTCTCGCGCGGCAGGGATTGGTACCACGGAATGGCCTGGTGTTCTCCATTTTGTCGATGGAGTACAGTATGTGTTGGTACAGCACAGTGCCCCATCCCTTATCCACGTCTCTGTCCGCGGGAGATTCACACAAGACGCTGCCCAGACTTCCAAGATCAACGGCTGCTTGGCGCGGGGCAGTTGCGTCGTCATCTCCCCGTGGCTGTGTCAATACAAGTAGACTCAAAGGAAAGTACGGGGTTGTATGGGAAATCGGTGCAGGATAGAAGTCAGGAGGCCATTCCCTGCTATTGTCTCGTTGCAGTGGAAGGTCCCGTCCGTAGCTTCACAGTATCGGGAACAGTGCTTCCAGGTTTGTTCCAAGTTTGGTTGCGCAAGTACATCCCTTAGCGCGCGCCTTCCCTGATCTACCAGATCAACCATTCATTCAATCAGCGGAGGCTCCTTCCCTTCTGCTCCAGCATTGATCAGGAAACAGCCATCCACCTTCAATCACCTTGTATGAGCAATAGCCAACCTCGATCTCTCAACCCATTGCTAATTTCAACCGTCTATTCTCGCCGCAGCATTCAATCAGTCAAGCCAGGCTCGGACATCAAACTTTCTCTCCCTCGTTTTCTTAGGATTAAAGACAGTGGCTCCACCAACCTTATTATCACTTAAGCTTATAGACACACCCGCCCACCACGATTGGCCCCACGATGGCTAGCGTCTTCTCGCCCTTGAGCTGAAAGCGCCATTCATTCTCGTCAACAATCAGTTTCAAGTTGTAGGATCCCGCCTCGAATGGCTTCTATCATGTAGCCTTCCGAGTTTGGATCTCTTGACAACCATAGTGGTGAATTCTATCCGGAGGCTCGCAGACTACGCAACGAAGCAACAGGCCCGATTGTCTCTGAATTGAAGGGAAGCGCTGGAGTTCAGCGTGGACCGGATCTTCAGGGGCTCCTCCACGGACTGTAATGCACTGCCCACCGGTGGCTCTCCTCAGACTCTTGCCCCCAGCGATGACGGCACTCCAACACGATGTCTCCATTCTTATCTCAGAATCTTGCTCAACAATGCTTGAATTCTCATGCATGGCTCCGCTCTAGCGCGCTGGGCCTGCCACCGAGATTTCAATCGACGCGGTGATCGTTCAAATAACCTCGCCCTAGTCCCAGCCCGCTGGCGACCTTGGACCTTCGCCTCAGACACAAGAAACACAAGCCAAGCTGCAATAAAGACGTAAGGACAGGCATTACGTGGTCCTCGACGGTCCTCCAAATTCGCGCCTTTCACGCCGGCACAACCTTATCCATACGTTCAGGAGCCAAGCTGCCAAGATGCTGCTGCGCCTACTTACTAAGGACTGCGACCGCTTGGAGACCATACGCCTAAGGTGTTGACTTTCCGGAATCAAAATTGTCATCTTCGTATTGGAGGACACGAGAGTGGAGAGCTCCAAAGTCCCACTGATCACGACATCTCAACGCCAGGGATCCTCCTCACATGTTTCGAGCTCCAGCCAAAGCTCAACCTCACGCTGTACGATAGCTTCTGGATGGTTGAAATCATTGACGCCAAGTGAGTCCGACCGTCTTCATCATTATTTCGTTTCCCTGCCACTCTATGAGTCCCTGTCTACACCCTTGAACAAACAAAAAGCATACACAATAGCCGCTCCATTTGCTGTGCAACATGTAACGCCGGATCAGTCCTATGCACCTTCAGGAATAGCAAAGATATCCTCAACGCCCTGCCAGGTTCCTTTGGCACGCTCCTCCCAGTAGCTGTCTTTGCCGCTCTTTATCTTCCAAACCTCCTCTCCATCAGGCGCGTTTTCCGCCTTGACGAACCACTTTGGCTTGTGCACATCGCCGCGCTCCTCCATATCACGTCGTCGTGCGCGTTGAGCCTCTTCCAGCTGGTGTTTCACTTCTTCAGCCTCATCTAACTTGCCCTGCTCCGCCAGCCGTTGATCAGAGCGTAGTCGGCAGTCGGTAGGGGGTAGCTTGCCCTTCTCGATCTCTGTGATCTCGTTGAGGGTAGCAGCGAATACTGGGAAACCATACGTCTGCGCTGCATTCTCAACCAACTTGCCAACGTGCCAGATCTCCTCGCCGCCACCCTTGCCGGAAGTTTTGAGACCCGAAGTCCAGTTTCCAACTAGGCCGGTACCGGTATTATGGCCGGAGTGGTCGAGGATCTCGACGCTGACGTCTTCAGATCGTCCGCCGAACATGCCCTTGCTCTTGAATTCCACCGACGCCCGGTGGCCAGTGCTATCATTGGTTACGTGCATGGTCCCGACAGGCTCAACGTATTTCTCTCCCATCACCACATTTCGCAAGAACATGGTGGCGATGTTCCAAGAGTATCGTTCGTCCTGGCCGTTCGATAGGCGGAGAGCGACTCGCACACGGCCTTCCGTGGTAATCTCGGCGCTCTTACCCCAGAACTTGTGTCCCGGTGCCGCAGACTGTGAGAACGACCACTTGGCAGAGTCGGCATGCATAGCCAGCTTCACTGGTCGATGCTGAACCTTCTCCACGAGGAGCCTGAAACCACCCGGGACCTCCTTTTCCGTCCGGAGCAGTTCGTAGGTCTCGCCGAGCAGTGGGTTAAAGGGTTTGCGAATAGCCCGCTCCTTGGATCGAGTATTGCTAAATTGAGAAACGGCGAAGGCTACAACGTACAGGAGCCGGTCCGCAGGTGTCGGCTGCTTCACTGCCTGGTCGAGAAGATTCGCATATTCCAGCTGTTCAGCAATTTTCTGAAGGAATGATAGCGGTTCGTTCGCAGATACGGGCATGCTAATAGTGCTAAGGTCTTTGCCGACGTTCTTCCTCACAAACGCGATGAGGCTGGGAGGGGGAACAAGTCCTGGAGGTACCGTTGTCCGTCTGGCGACTGCGGTCTCGATGGGCAACGGCGCGAGGCTCTTGGGCTTTGTGGGAAACAGCCCGTATGCATCATCTGTGACACCTGCATCGTCCTCTCCTATTGACGAGACGGAAGAGTTGTCCTGGAATGAAGCATCGTCACCCTCCGAGCCAGGAGGCGACTCCTCACTACCGTCGATTTTGAGGACCCCTGAGGTGGCATCCTCTGCGTCAAAGAACTCGTCCGCAGTAGACACTGTCTCCATGCTCTTTCTCGAAGCACCAGCCGACAACGGGGCTGTCGGCATGCGGCGGCGCTTACTATTGTTGATCAAAGTAGTGAACTCCAGCACGACGGAATCCAGGTCAGAGAGAAGTGACTGGCAATGATCTTGCAGGGACTTTTCCTCATGGATTGGACCCTTTGATCTCCGCCTATCGGACTTGGCACCGTTGGCTGAGATGGTGGTTGTGACGGTTCCTGGCGACGGAACGGCGAGGGCAGAGGCTGTTGCGGCTTGGAAAGTAGCTGGTGACAGAGCTGGGGCATTAGATTTTCGCCTCCAGAAAGAACGTCGGTTGTCTGCTGTCGGGGTGAAGTAATTGTCGCTTTCCTCATGACCACTAGCAGAGCCGGGGGAGAGATACTGTGAGACGCGAGAGGGATTCGAATGCGCTGCGACGTCTCTTGTCAAGCGCCGGAGGGCGTCACGAGTGCCAACAACGCGACTGACCAGAGCTTCAACTTGCTGCCATTCTCGATCCTCCTGAGGCGATGATGTTGTAGATTGGATGGGCTGTAGCAGCCGGGTGTTGATTTTCATGTCATTAGGAGGCGGGTGGTCAAGCACTTCCAAACCTCGAGCCACGCGACTAGCCTTCTCGAGAGCTCGAGCCCATTCCTGAAATTCTTTGTCGTTGGGAGCGCGCAAATGCCAGACCTCCGCTCCTGAGTCGATGCTGATCTCTCTCCTCCGTTCGTCGGCGGCGATGGCGGCCAAACTAAGGGGAATCGCGCCACGGAGAGCGGAGGAGTTGCGGTTGTAGTAGTATGACAGCGTACAGGTCGTGTAGTCGAGAGAAAAGAATCTCCGGGCATATCCCTGACCCTTCTTCCGCCGCCGTTTAGACAAGTTTCCGACGTGGTAGTTACCGCCGCCGCCTCCGTCGCTTCGTCCTGAGACGGAGGTCGCCCGGCCCCGCGCGCCGTGGCTGTGTAAGCTATCGAAGGAGGCAGATGCCACGCCGTCGAGGTGTGGACTACTATGCCTACCCAGGCTCGTCTGGCTGCCGCTCGCCTTGGGTGCCTGGAGGTTCGGAAGATGCGACGAGGTCTGAGGCGGCGCGCCGGTCGGATAGGTCATGACCACGAAGGTGGCCGTCTTGGACGTCTGTTTAGAGAAGGTGTTGTCGAAGACGAGCCCATACATGCCGCCTTGGCCGCGCTGCACGTCGTGTGTGCCGATGGACACCTTGTCCGCCTCGCATTTTCCAGCCCATTTGATGGGGATAAAGCCCTTGCTCTTCAACAGGTCCTGCGCCGTCACCTCCTTTTTGGAGAAGCGGCTCGACTTGGAATCAGACACACCACGCGTCTCTTCAGTGTCGAGATCATCGGCCGAGGAAGCGACGAGCGTCGTGGCACCGCTGCCAGGGTGTTTAACGATGCCGAAGTTGCTACCGTCGCGTCAGCGCACAGCTCAAAGCGTCTCGAGTGTGTATTTCGGGGGGATGCTTCGTACATGGACTTTTTGTGAGGCTGAACGCTCCAGGACAGCGTATTGCCCTCATCAACCTTGACCCAGCGGACAATGTACGACTGCGACACGTATTAGCTTGGGGCAGCCCGGAAGACAAGGGAGCTAGCTGGAGGGGAGGGGTAGATGCTTGCCTTGCTGTGCACCTCGAGCTGCTCGATGCCGGCCATCGTGAAGGAGCTGCCGAGGAGGCTGTTGCGAAGCGTTCGCGGAGGGAGAGGAGGTGTTTGGTGTCTGCGATGTCTTTGTGGTGTTGCTGCTGCTGACCTCAGATGCTAGACGAGGCACGCCGGTGAAGTTGCGGGTGGCTGAGGCCCCACGCGCCACTGCTAGGCGGGTGGCTGGTGGCTGACAGGTACCTCAGCGGGGTGGGATGGAAATTGCGATTTGTCTGCCTCGTATTTCGGGAACTTCAGAATAGCATTATGGAGCATTCATGACTTCACTGCTCCGTTTTTCGTATTTAATGTAAAGATTGGTAATTATAAGTCATGCTGTGAGCGGATGTCGTGTGTCTGTGATCATGCCTGCTGTGTTTCGTCTCACTTTGCGGAGTACATACGGATAAACTCAACCTTCCAGTGATTGCTAACAATTCTTCAGACGCAAATAGCGTCGCGTCGAAAATCAGTATTCTTTACTTGGAAGTCATGATAGTGAATTTATGAGCGTGGGTATCTAATTTGGGTAATCGGTTCCGTTGAGCTCTCGTTGAAGATGCTCAACCTTTTTCACAGCCCGCCTCTGCGTTGTCTAAGACCTGAAACTCAGATCAGCAGCACTGATACTGTCTGCAACACACATCTCATACAGAGAATGAGACTATGACGAGCATCGTAACACGTACGTCCACTAACACCAATTCAGATACCTTTCTCCGGGGACTTTAACTTACAAATACAAAGTGTTGGCAGTCAATGGATAGTTATTGGGTGCTAAATGTTGCCAAAGGCTTCAGGTTACGGTCGGAGCTCTGGTTTATGGGAGGATTATGATATCGGATGTGCGTGTTACGACACTCGGCTATAACGACCTCATGTCTTCATCAGGGACTCCCTCATAAACGCTTTGGTCATGAAAGAAAACCACGGCAAAGTTCAGTTATCAAATATGATATGCTCAACTGATGTGTTTTGTTATCTCATCGTTCTGGTACAGTCCGCAATTATCAGACGCCAAAATACAGGGTAGGCACGATCATGATTCCAGAGAGTCGGACACCATGACTGATTTGAATTTCCCGGATCTCGCGTTTCAAAGAACGGCGATCGATCGCGTCTCAGTCCTGACCCTTACAAACAGGGTCCGTGAACCTCATCCCCTGGTATCGCGGCACTGTGGCTCAATGGCTTCGTCGCCTGACTCGACTGGATCCGACACGACCCATGGAGAAAGGGCGACGCAGATGGCGCAGATCTCGCGGTCCAGATCCCCCAGACGCCTCCTGTGAGAGAAAACAGGGAGAAGGACATCTTCGACAGGCCCCCTGGCCGGGGCAGCGGGCGCGTTGAGCCTCTCCCACATGGCAAGCCCGTGGGATTTTCTGGTCATTTGAAGATGCCCCACCGGCGACGAGAGCGAGGTGAGCCAAGTGAGGTCGCACTCGCAGCCGACTCCACATGGGATGCTCACTATTATAGATTATAGCGGGTAACGTTCTGGCCGCGACTGGCCTGAGGGGACCGCCCGAAAGCCGCTGGGGAACGGACTGCATTAGCGGGTTCGGCGGGCACGCGTTAGCAACCTAGCACCTCGAAATCCCCGGAATGGCTGATGACTCGGCTCACCACGGGACGGGAAATGTCTCTGATGGCGATGGCTTCGCGCGCTGTGTCCCATGAGGCGCACGTTGTGTTTGAGAGATGCCCATGCTTGTCATGGAATTTTCCTCTGCCACCGCCAGCCATGAGCCCAACGGCCGGTTCGCTCTCTCTGGTACCTGAGCGCAGCTCTCGCCCGCTAGGCCCTCCCGGGACGGCCACTACCCAGGGCCTCCCCCACTGTGGCTGGGAAGGGCCCTGAACTGCTGCAACCCGACCGCTGGAGCAGCCCCCTTCCAGGCTTTCTAGGCCTTGCCAGCTTGCCAGCCCGCGCGGGCTTCCACTTCTCCTTTTCGGAAGGCACGAGCGGGAGCGGCATCGCACAACGCGACCTGACAGACCTCCATCCCGGATGATTGCTTCTCCTCCTTTCCCTTGACTCGCCTTCACCTCGCCTTTGCCCTGACTTCTCTATCTCACCTCCACCCCCAGTCCCGACTCGGCTCGACTCGTTCTCGTGGCGACGACATCGCATCAGCTGGTGGGCAGGTCTGCTCCTTCTTTCCCTCTTCCTCTCCCCTGCTTCCTTCTTTTATCCCCAGAATATCTTCATGTCTCGCCTGCGATTCCCATCGTCGCAATTGATCGCCGGTCTCCCCGTGTCTGCGTGTTTGCTTTTTGCGTGAGTCAAGAGCCGAATACCAAATAGACATCGACATCGAAGACGACATCGACGACGAATACGCCGCCTGCTACTCTCGCCGTACGCCGACGTCGTGACATCCGAACGGGCCTGATCTCTGGCCGCCCACCACGAGCGAAACTTCCGACCCGCGGTTACACATTGAAAGCGACAGCCTAGCTTCTGCTTCTCTTATTTTCACCCTCTCCACCCCACCTGTTTACCATCTCGACAACACCAACGCATAACCCATTGCCATGGCGGGTGTTCTGAGCAAGCGCCAGCAGGCGCGCAACGAGAAGACGCTCCAGGAGCTGGTTCAGAATGTGCCGGGCAACAATTTGTGCGCCGACTGTCACGCGCGCAACCCAGGTAGGCAAACACCCATGCCGCCCAATCTGCGGGTGTGTTTAATATCGGACTTTTGGCTAACCATCTTACGTGTGACAGCTTGGGCATCTTGGAGCGTACGAAGTCCCCGCTGCAACCTACCGCATACCCCTTCCTCTTGCGAATACCGCGCTAACTGGGCATTTAGTTGGGCGTCTTCTTGTGCATGAGATGTGCTGCCATACATCGCAAGTTGGGAACACACATCTCCAAAGTCAAGTCGTTGAGCATGGATAGCTGGACCAACGAGCAGGTTGACGTAAGATATTCAAACCCCCCCTCCAGTTTGCAGAGACATGTCATGTGCTGACACCTCATGAACAGAATATGCGAAAGGTTGGGAATGTTGCTAGTAACAAAATCTACAACCCAGAGAACCGGAAGCCACCTGTCCCTGTCGACGCCGATGAGGCGGACTCAGCTATGGAACGATTTATCCGCCAAAAGTACATGAACAACGTCGCTAACGGTTCCGGCAAAACGAAGCATTCTTTCGCCGACGAGGGAACTCCCCCACCACTTCCTCCGAAGAATTCGACCAAGTTCGGCTTCCGGTCAGCATCATCTATCTTCCCCCTGTCTTCCAAGTCGAAAAAAGAAGCCCGAATGGCTGCTGCAGCCGAGAACATGCGAAGTCCCACCTCCCCACGACCCAACAGTAAGCAATCCAGAATGTTTGGAGCTACGCTGGATTTCGAGCATACGGACGAGATGGAACAGAAGATGGCTAGGTTGCGAGACATGGGCTTCCTTGACAACAAGCGCAATGCCTTAGTGCTGAAGGGCGTCAATGGCAACCTTGAACAAGCCATTGAGGCGCTGGTCCGGCTGGGGGAGGGTGGTCGACCATCCCCATTGCCAACGCCATCACCGCGAGAGCCTACTCTACGAACTAGCAGATCGTTGACGCCGATTACGCCTGGCTCAGGAGGACTAGGGTTGGGTGCCGGCTTGAGTGTACCCTCTCGATCAGCAACCGACCGACCTGCGACCCCATCAAGTGCCTCGACCAATCCCTTCGACATGATGCCTCCAGCGCAACCACAGACAGCTCAGTCGACTGGATCTCTCCAAACCCGGAATCCATACAGCCCAGCGAGCAACAATCCATTTGGAGTCCCATCTCAGCAGCCGCAGGTTCCCCAACAGCCACAGCAGATGGATGCTTTCAGCCAGGCATTCCAGAACATGACTCTCTCAGCCCCTCAACAACCGCTGTTCCCTCACCATACGGGAGGTCCAGCCACGCAGCAGGCTCAGCAACAGGTCATCTACCAGCAAACCCAAGCTCCTTCGGCGCCTACTAGCCCGAATAATTATATGCCCATGACCTTTGGAACGAGCATGACGTATCCTCAGCCAGTGCAGCCGCAGCCAACCGGATACAACCCCTTCTTCGCGACGCAATCAAGCTCTTCTAGCCCCCTTTCACCGCAGCCGCCTCAACAGATCACGCAACCACCTCTGTCAGTGAACACGGCACAGCCCCAGAATGGTTATAATCCCTTTGCGCGATCTCCCACGCGGATAGCGTCCCCAAGCCTGAGTCAAATCCCAGAACAGGCTCAGACAACTTTCCAGAGCACTGCTGGAGCATTCCAGAATTCACCGTTCTCGAACACTGGCGTATATCAAAGCCCTGCGCCGATGCACCAGGAACCGACAACGAATCCCTTTTTCGCCAATGCCGCTCAGTCCCCTGCTCCAAAGCCTCAGAGTCCTTTTGGCCAAAATCCATTTGGCAGCAACCCGTTTGGTCAGCCTCAGCAGATTCAAGCACAGGTGGCCCAGCCGCAATTCAGCCAGCAGCAGATGGCACAATATAGTCAGCAGTTGTTAGGACAACAGGGACAGCAGCTATCACTAAAGCCTGTGCAGCCTCTGCAGCAAATACCACAGCAATCACAGCAGCCGGCGCAACAGTTTTATCAGCCTCAAAGACCTGACAATGCGTCCATCCTGGCTCTCTATGGCCTTTCCCAGCCAGCTAAACTCCAGACGATGTCGCCTGAACCGGCTCAGCAGGTCAGACAACAACCTCCGACCATCCCAGAGAATCAGCCGCTTCCCCCTGCTCCGGCAGTCCAGCAGCCTCCTGTTCAGCCGGTGGCCCCTACGAAGAATCCCTTCATTATTAGCAGCGCAGCCCCGTCCGTCGCTACACCAGCCAAGCCAGATCCTTTTGCGGCTAGGAGCCGGGAGAGCATGAATCTCGGCATGGATCTGGCATGGACCAACGGCCGTCACAGCCCAGACGCGTTTGCCAGCCTCAGCGCGAGGCATGTATGAGTCGACGATGCCGATGCCCGGGACATGGCTAAGAAAAGATGTCCTGGATACCTCAGCAGCGAATATGCAGGGGTGTGTTTGTGTATTGTATGATAGTAATACCTAATGTTGGATCACGGCTACGCCTTACGCCTTTTCTTTGAGTCAACGCAACTTTCAGCACATCGCTTTCAGCTCTATCTACTTGTACGACAGAATATTTGAGGGGCTCTATTAGCCTGACCTTGGAACGCCATTGATGAATACCCAATCTATAGATCAGAAGAAACGACGACAAACTCCTCGAACGAAGTACCCTTCTTATCCCAACCTTCACCCTGAGGCTTTGCAAGACGACTCCATCCCTGGATCACGGATCTCCAATAGCACGTCTCTGCAGCCGGGCTCAAGTATCCTTTATCTGCGAACAACTCCCTCTGTCTTGATGCAATCCCCTCGGCTACGTCTTGGTGCCTTTCCAACCATGCTATTGTCGCCTCAAGATCAGACCAGTCATATGAGACGAAGATGGCATTGGCCTCCTCCACCGGATAATCTACTGGCCACGCATCGCTCACTGCAGGCGGTCCTCCGCCAAGCAATGTGGTTGCGAAGACGGGCCGGACAAGGTGCGACGTGTGTTGGCGGAAGTCGAGCGGCGGCGTGATCAACACGCTGCGGCATAGCTGGTGGAATTGCAAGCGACCGCTATACGCAACACCCTCGGTGTGCAGCACGTATTTGTAACGGCAAAAATCCGAGATGGGGATTGCATTCGCGGCATTGGATCCGGACCACCGCAAGGCTTGGACGTCGGCCCATCCTGCCCCCTGCGTCACCCTCAGAAGATCCGCACGGAGGTTTGGGTGCGGGCCAGCACCGTTGACAAAGGCTGCAGTCCCGCGCCAGATGGCTTGCGAACGCTTTTCGGCAAATGGCGTAGCATCTTCGATGGCGGCGATGGCAGCGGCAGCAGCCGGGATGGAGGTGACGAAGGAGAGGGGCCAGGACCAGAAGGAGAAGTGCGGGATGGGGAACGTGTGCTTGTCCGCCGGAAGAGCTGGCACGGAGTAAGACAGAGTTGCCGGGATGGGAGTGTCATGAACGGACAGGGTAAGGGAGGTGTTGGGGACCGGGGAGGGGGATGTGACTACAGCACGGTGGATTTGGTGGAGAGAGGCCATCTGGCGCTGAAGCATGGCAGCAGAAAGCTGGCCCTGTCCGGGGGACTGAAGGATGACGAGCTGTATGGTTATTTAGTAATGTACAAATCAACACATGTCTGGATCGTATAAATGAAGGTTTCCTCACCTGGCCATCTCGGATCTGTGCGTGGAGGAAGGCCCCTTGGATGAAGTCAAGGCCAAAGGGACCCTCTCTCGTGGCCAGATCGACGGCGTACGTCAGATCGGGAAATGTACGCGAGCATTGTGCCTCTGTGAGATGGAGATCTCTAAATAGGTCTGGCGAAGTCGTGGGTTGGAATTGTATAGGGTAGCTCAGGGGGTGGTCAGGGAGGTGGAAGAAAGTGATGTACAAGACCAGGCAGAGGATGCCCAGGAAGAGGATAGGGCGTAGGAACCTCGGGACCATGATAAGGATGCAAGTCAGACAATAGGCGACACAATAGCAAGCGGCCTCCCGCGTTCCTGGCGAGGAGTCCCTGCGACACCAGCGATGTATGTCCAGCAGGGGGAGTTTTGAAGTCTTAGCACAACTCACGACAGAACGCGCGGCCGGTTGAAAACAGCTTCACGGAATAACTCCCTGGATCTATCGCGGATTAATCGCAGTCCAGTCCCTCGCGCGCGCTTGACGCTCGTCCCATTCTTCCTTGGCAACGGACCCTCTTCTGGGTATCCGCCCTCGCCTCGAAACGAACGAAAGCGAAAGACGGTGAAGCGCCGGTCGAGCCGGCCGGCCGGACCAGCCGTGATCCCGCGCAACAACACACACATACATACACGTATGTAGTGTACTATAGTGCCTCGCCATGCCGGCGATCGGGGGCAGAGAGCAGGTTTGTTGTCTGTCCCTGGGCCTCAGGTCGTTCGGATGCTTTACCCGAGGATGGTGGACGCGGGGGAGGGTTTCGACGCTGCGAAGTGGGAGGGCCCGCCAATCAACTTACACGACCGAGGGGGAGAGGCGGTGGGCCAGGTTAACCAAGTCCGGAGATGAGCGACGCAGGAAGAGGTGAAAGGACATGGTGGAGGAGTGAGAGAGCAGAGGATTAATTGTTATGGGAAGGGAAGTTGACAACAGAGGTAGTTGAAGGTTGGGTGGCCGGGGCAGTTGCCATCATGGCTGGAGTGGTGATGTTTGCTGACTGAGCTGGACAGATAGATTGACGTCAAATAGAAATGGAAAGAGCCGATGGAGTGGTGCCAAGCGACTGCCCAGCCTGATCGGCCCCATCGAGAGGTCAGCAGACACAGTGCCCTGGCTGATGCACAGTACAACCAACTGCAATGCTTTCTACACGAACGGAATTGAGCCTCAAAATGAGCCAAACAGTGATGTTGCTGATTGGGAGGAAGCCGTCCAGAGTGGCGTGCCCAATCCGTAACAACCGCCAACCAGTAGAATTGGACATGTGCGAGTCCGTCGCCTCGCCCAAGGAGTAGCGGCCCGCCAAGTGTTCGAGCCCGCAATGGCGCACGACTTAGCATTCGCACTGTATTCTCACAGTGATCTACGAGCATCGTTGGTGTTCGCTGAGCCACGGCGAGCCGCTTCTCCAGTGGAGTCCGCAGCACCCACAAATCGTCGACACGGTGTGCTTCACAGTGCGATGGAACGCCGCACAAGGTCGCATTCTGCCGTGGAAGGTGGTCCGAGCTGCCTGTCCGCCCGCCCTTTCGCTTCTTTTCTGCATTTTTCGATTCTGACTGACACATTCCCGTGCCTCCTCCTCCACGCTTCACCGCTGCCACGACTCAGAAACAACACAAAACATCGCCCGCTCGCCATCGCCAATCAGCTAGAACGCAGTTTCGCACTCGCAAACAACCCGAACAACTCGCAATTGCCAAAGAACCGCTCGCCGGATCCAAGACCGACCGCTCGCACGTTTCGCCACATTCCGCCGCTTCTTCCCCTCACTTTCGACCAGACATCCAGCCGAGACAGCCAGACACGCAGATCGATTACAATGGCGCCAATGACAAACCAACAAAATCTCAATTGTAGTAGTAACTACGGCGAGGACGTTTACCAGCGCGTCAACGTCCTTGCCTCGTGCTATGTCGTCGACGCCGCTGCCAACCTCAAGGGCCTCCACTACTGCACTACGGGGGTTGCAGGTACGTTCCCAGACTCTCTTCCAGCAAGCAATGATATCCTGACATCGCTTCCAGGGGCCGAGTGGTATTCCTGAGGTCCCTTCCTCAGGACTGCCATCCCCTCCAACAAGCCCCCCCCTCGCCGCACTAACCTCGTCAAACGAGCTCGCGCTGCTGCCCAAGACCAACTCCGGCAAGAAGCGCGAGATCCCAGGCCGGCGCCTGGCCCGGCGAGGGGGGGCAGCACGCTCGATCAGGGAAGAATGTGAGAGATTCTTTTGCGAGACCATGAAGACGGCCTTCCACGGTGAGAGGAACCCGTCGACGAATGGCTCCGGCCTGTCAGGTGCTTATTTGCAGACGCCGCCACCGGAAGACCGCATGTCCGCCAACTTCCCCAACCACCATGAGGACGTCGACGCCGTAAAGCCCTCGGGCTTTGAAGTCGACGCCTGGATGGAGGTCTGGGACTATGCGGGCGGAGCGAGCTTCCGGGCCTTCATCGCGGACGACGGAGAGGATAAATCACTCTTTGTCTTCTTCGACATTGAAGGCGTCATGGGCCGAGACTTGAAGAAAGCGTGAGTTCTACCCTGCCACTATCCCACCCCAGAACATTTCCTTACTCTATTCTAGTCTCATGGCCCTCATTGAACTAGCCGACGGTCCTCTGGACTGTTCCCACATCATCACCTGCATCGACAGACGGATTCCTGTCGAGGAGACGCGAGCTCTTTCGAAGAGCCTGCAGTGGGTTGGCTTCGAAATGACTACGCTCGACCATTGGGCGAACGACCTGGACGTTACTAGCAACCGATGGATGTTCATGGGCATGGAGCTATAATACCATGCTCTTCCTTACGAGTTACTGAGACGGATGTCTTGAGTCAATCTTCTTTCCTATTGCCTTGTTTTCGTCATTCTGTTGCTTGATATCAACATGCTATATGTTGCGTGCTCAAGATGCGCTCGTTGGGTTCGATTTCTGGTGGACAATAAGGGAGCCTCTGGGCGTCGATGAGTCACAAAAAACGCAAGGATTTCAACGTCTTTCATGTCCTGTTTTGATTGCATCTTAACGACCTTCAGGTGTTGGAGTGTATGGGTTCTTTCATTACTGCTGCGGTCTCCTAGGAGGACGAGCATCACGGTGCAGACCTGTTAGTTTGATTCAAGCAGTTGTGCATCTCAATCTAGGTATTGACCCAAGTCAAATATCTCTTTTCATTCCCGTGATGACATTAAGTTCTAAGCCTGGACTGAGAGTATGATCTCCCGCCTGGCGTCTAGATAGTGAAATCTATTCCCTTTTGACTCCTGCGTGTTATCAAAGTAACCCACCTCTTTCACCCTTTTTCTAACCCTCGACCTGACGTCTACGCATCCTCGGCCTCAAACCGCCGCACCTGCAGCCCCTGCTCACGCAGATAATCTTTGACCTGCTTAACGGTGTACTCGCCGCGGTGGAACATGCCCGCGCCGAGGGCAGCGTCGGTAGGGGTGCGTTCAAAGACCTCCTGGAAGTGGCGCGGGTGGCCGGCGCCGCTGCTGGCGATGACGGGGATGCGCACGGCGGCCTTGACCTGGTTGATGAGCTCGAGGTCGAAGCCGGCGTTGGAGCCGTCGCGGTCGATGCAGTTGAGCAGGATCTCTCCGGCGCCCATGGCCTCGACGGCCTGGACAAGCTCGACGACGTCCATGTCGCGAGTCTCGCGGCCGCCACGGATTGTGCAGGCGTACCAGCAGTAGCCCTCGCCGCGAGGGCCCGGGAAGGCCGTCTCGATGAGGTTATGGCGTGTTGCGTCAGGCTTGGGCACGTAGACACGTTTGGGATCGACGCTGACCACGACAGCCTGGTTGCCATAGGCGCGGGCGATCTGCTCGATGGCAGTGTTGCCGAAGAGTCTGCGTCCGTTCTGGTAGTACTCCTCGGCAGCAAGTACAGCGTCCGAGCCGATAGACACCTTGTCGGCGCCGGACTGGAAGTACATCGTAGCGACTTCGAGGGCTGAGACTTTGGTGCCGTCCGGGTCGACCACATCGCGGATGCCACCGCCGACGGTCAGGGGCACGAAGACAGTGCGTGATGTTTGGCGCAACACCTCGAGCATGGGAAGGTCGGCGATGGGGCAGTCACGGAAGGACGTGATGTTGAGAAACGTGACTTCGTCCGCGCCGTCTTCGTAGTACTTCTTAGCCATCTCGACAGGTTTGCCAAGGTTGCGCACGTTGCGCCCATCGTCCTTCTCGCGCACATCGTACTGGTCACCCTTGGTGACAACGAGGTCGCCCTGATCGTTGGTGCGCACATCAAGACAAGCGATGACACGGCGCGTTAGGAGATCGTGGTTCTCGACAGGGGCTGGTGCGGCATCAGGCACAGCAACGGCGAGGTTTGCAGCTCCCTCGCCGGTCAAGAAGGCCCGTAATGTGCGTAGACCCGCAAGCCCAGACTTCTCGGGATGAAATTGTGTGGCATAGATGTTGCCCTTTGCCACAGCGCCGACGAAGGTCTCGGTGCCGTACGTGCCCGTGGCCACGGTCCAGCCTTGAGCCTCGAGCTCGCCTTGCACATAGGGGAACTTGTACGAGTGGACGTAATAGTACTTGGACTCTGGACGCAGGTCGTACATGGCCTTGCCGCCGGTGCTCGCGCTGTTCCAGCCAATGTGCGGCACGGCCTTTGTTGAGTCATCGAAGCGGGCTAGGCGGCCCTTGATGGTGCCGAGGCCAGACACGTCAGGGTCCTCGACGGAGCCCTCGAACAACGCCTGCATACCGACGCAGACGCCGAAGAAGGGCTTGCCGTCGGCGATGTGTTTCCGTATGGGTTCGACGTAACCGGCTTGGGCGAGCTGGGAGAGGCAGTGGCCGAAGTGGCCGACGCCGGGGAGGATGAGCTTCTGTGGGAGGGTCAGAACAGAGCATCAGATGATTAGGGGTGGTTGCAGGGGAGCGCAGACGTCAGCCTTGGGCACATCCTCCGGTGATCGGATCCATTCTACGTCGTAGCCATTCTTCTCAATGGCGTTGACCAGGCTCCGGATGTTGCCGGCGACGTAGTCCAGCAAGTGAACCGTGGGCATCGTGCCCGAGGATTGCTGGCGGGGTATCGAGAGGTGAAGTCGAAGCGCGGGAAGGGGAGGCGTGGGAGTCTCGCCGGGGATCTCGTCGCAATATTGCCAATGTCGCTGCAGCTAGTCGCGTCGCTGGGAGAGCCCCTGAGAGCTGCCAGGCAAAGGACAGAGCCAAATGAAAGCTTGGTGTTGAGAATGTCGAAAGTGAGTGAGTCGTCCACTTCCTTCCGAATTTCACCCCGCCAATGCGAGGAAAGAGTCATCCATAGCGGGGCAGTCCCGACCGGCAATTGCCCCGCCTGATCCCTGTCCGGTCTGTCCTGCCGTCCCTGACCGACCTGGCGATCGCCCGAAAGGGTAATCTGCACATGGGGATTGAATTGATTCAACCAGCCTTTTCATTCCAACAACACCCCTCCATAATATCATCTCCCCTGTCTGCCAATGGGACCCCTTACAAGAGCATTCGGCCGTGCAGTCACCACTCGGCCACAATGTTTCGATCCTTCAATGCTTCGATCCTTCTTCCTGAGTCTGAGCACTCTTCGTTAGTGACAGACGTCATGGCCGGTCTCCCTGACGAAGAGAGACTCGCCCAGCAGCCTGCAGCTCTGAGCGTCGACCATCACGCACAGCCCGACGAAGAGGGCGAGTGGGAATACGAGTACTCAAATACAGAAACCGAGGCACGTGATTCGCGGATAGCCCGGACGCGCTGTCGCTGACCGAAGCTTCCTTAGACCTACTACCTTACCCTCGATTTGTCCTACCCCGAGTTCAAAGACCGTCAAACCAAAGCCGTACATCACAGTCGCGGGGGCTACTACAAGAACTGGCTGGACCAGCATTCAGTAGGATGGCGGAACGCGGGTGAGCAAGACGATGACAATGATGAAAACGAGAACGACGACGACGAGCCACTCCCTGCGGCCGAAGCGGACGATGACGATGGCCCCGAGGTCCGGTCCGAACTGCGAGGTTCTAAGGTAGACCCGAAAGGAAAAGGCAAGGAGACGGATCAGGTAGAAGATACAGCTGAAGGGGGCGAGGCAGAAGACGACGGTGACGAGGACGAGGAAATTCAGATCCTCGAATTACATTCAAAGAACCCCATAATCTCCTACCGAGGACGCGTCTTCGAGGGCCATTGGGCAGAAGTCATCGGAACCGAAGCTATATTTACGACCCATGATACCGAGAACCCCCTTCCCGCGCTACGTCAGCTCGCTGGCGATGTGGACTTGTTGGGTGCCAGCGCAACGCGCATCATGACGACCGAGAAGATCCTGGAACCTAAGGAGCTGCAAGAAGACCCTCTAGCTGCGATCCGTGAGGAGTGGAACATACGTATTCCCGTGGGTAAGGACAAGACCGGCGAGAAGGGTCAGCAAACACGGTTCCTGGAGAACCTCATGGCGCTCAAGAGGCGGAAGGGCGAGTTAGATCAGGTCACGGTCTACGCAAAGGACGGCGAGGGAAAGGACTTCAAGGATAACCGAGATCCCGACTACAAACCCCGGCGACCTAAGCGCATGTTTGACGAGAATGGCAACGAGGTCTTTCCCAAGCGCCTGCAGACACGGCGAGCGCGAAGGCCTATGGGACGCCCAAGGATCAGAGGTGGACGCCGCGGAGGCACGGCGGTGGGTGAGAGAGAAGGACAAACGGTTGGAGGTGGCCAGCGTGTGCTGGTCGATTCGAGCCTCTTGTCCACACCCACGCCGGCTCGGTGGAAAGATGTTCAGGACGACAATGACGAGCACGTCGACGAGCAAGGGGAGGAAGATGTTGAGGACGAAGACGAGGAGGAGGAAGACGCCAACGATGGAAGTGAGGAGAGTGATGAAAACAATAACGAGAACGACGACGACGTTGAGGACGTCACTATGGTGGATTGAAGATGATTCCCACCCTGGATGCGAGATCCGGAATACCAAAGCAATCGATCTTTCACTGCAGGCTCAACAGCGTAGCCGATGCAGCAGTAGGCATAACTCAGGATCTGGGGATTTTCGCAACACGGCGTCGTGCTAGCCCGACGGTTGGGTGATACTACCGACGAACTAGGCGAGCGTGAGGGTGGGCGGGAATTTTCATCATGCCCGTTCCTGCAGTGGAAGTGTCCCCCTCACACCCCTCCGAGGCCGTTGTCGGCGCTCGCAACCATACAAGCGAGGTCATGCCGATTCGTGCGTCAGCGATTGGATGTCGCTACATCTGAGTACCAATCTCAAGCAGAACAGCGGCCACACTGTTTGCAACCTTGCATCGAGGCGCAGGACTGGACTCAACTGCGTTTCGCAGCATCCGAAAATACCCTGTGGAGATTGATATTCGGAAAGCTGAGCTTAACCTCCAGATCTGAACTTTAATATTAATAGCCGTAGCTTGGAGAAGAATATGAAGAAACGGGCGTCTTGGCGTGAAGCTGGACCTTTAATCACATTGGAAAGTCCATCTTCTGGCCTCTTGTGAAATATCAGAAACCCGAGAACCGGGTTTGTGACTTCAGTAATGGAGGAAACACTTCTGGGATGTCACCGTTGGTGCACGAGTGTCGTCTCGTGGGTCAAACGTTTGGCTGCGGTTGGGTCTTTTGAACGATCGTAAGTGGCACATGACGAGGTTTCAAGTCGCAAAGTGAGCCACACGCTCGAATGGCGATGCCACCATTCCCACCCACCATAGGAGCGTCAAAGCTCACCAGCGGTGAGATGCTACTCACAGACCTCAACAGAGTGCCAGAGTCGAGCACGCATGGTGCTATGAGGCCATAATTGGTTGGCGACGCGTGATTGCTGGCAACGAGCCCTGCGTTGGAGATCCGAGACAGACCCAACAGCAGGGTCTTCTGCCCCAGTTGTGTCGATTCTGTCTTTCCCAGCCTTGCAGGGGACCCTTGAGACAGCGCTAGGGCCGCTGAGAAGTCCTTCGCCCTGTAAAACGCGAGGCGGTGCCATGTGGCGGTCAGGCTGGCAATGGTTCGTTGGGGGCATGGGAGCGGCCTTGGGCTGTCGTTGGGAAGGGGTTCAGGACCAGGCTTGGACGAAATCTAGATTGCCGGCACAGCAGATGAAGATCGAGGGACTTCGTATCCGCATGACAACGTCGGCTGCTCAAGACCTTTAAGGTCATATGTGGGCTGGGCATCGTTTCGAGAGAAGTATCGACGGGCATTGATGAGACTCCAGCGCTCACACATGGGCGAGACCCAGCGCCTCCATCGATCGCACTGGCCATCCTCTAGTGCTCCATCACGACTGACCCTCCGCCTGGTGAGAGTCATGGCCATGAGTAGCGGCAAAAGATACCGCCCCAGACCAGGCCAGAACAAGACCACCACTGCGGGTATTCCAGAATGGGGAGGTCAGCGAGGTTGGGGCTGGCCAAACGTGGGAGGTGTTGCGTGCGGTCACGCCTCCTCGGGCCTCGAATCGAAACATTAATCTTTTGTTGCCAATTGGACAGCGCCTGGTTAAAGAGACATGAGCCAACTCAGACCTCAGAAGGATACAGCCGCAGGACCGGTCGCCGCTGAAAGGAGGGGAAAGCCAGGCCAGGCTATCGTCCAGCCCGTCCACTCGAGACCCTAGCCAGGCCAGCCCTTCACGCCCCTGCCTCCCACTACCGCTTCGGAACGGGGGCCTCGCCGTAATCGTATTTTGGCTCTACCGGTGAGTAGGCGGTACAGGGAAGTTCGCGGCCGACATGCGGGGGCGGGGAGGTATCGGGTACAGAACGATGACGGCTGAGGGGCACCACCACAGCTGATCGGTTGCGTCTTTTGGAGGCACGGAGCAGCCCAAGTTCGACGATGGTCCGTAGGAAGTCCGTAGGATGAGGGCTTTGACTGACAAAAAGCCTGGAAGGAAGAGGAGGGGCAGCAGGGCCAACACAGAACATGGAGAAAGACCGGCGTTGGTTCGGCCTGTGGAGGCGCTGGTGAGGCAGCAGGAAAGACGCCCTGCTAGGGCCATGTCTATCACCGAGGAGTCTGGATGTATTGTGATGCCTGCCGGAGGTATTGAGAGTATTGTTGATGCCTGAGCATGCATGATCTAGGAGTTGTCCAGCCATTGACGCCGCTGTTGTTGATAAGGGTTGACGGGAGAACACGGGGAGTGTGTGTGGCAGAGAATGAGAGGCGAGAAGAAGAAAGACGTAAAGCAGGAAAAGACTTTTTTGGGAAGGATCGCCAAAACAGATGCGCCTGCTGCAGCAACCTTCTTTCCTTCCACCCATCCTTCCCCTGAGGTGATATGCACCGCAAAAGGAGCGCACCTTCCCATCCATCCATCCATCAGCAAGGCACAGAAACAGGTCAGGTACATCCGCCAGGTACGGATGACCACTGAGACATGGCTCGCTGCTGACCAAGAGCGCCGATGGATGCGGGCGGCTGACCAGGGCAGGACGGCTGACCCATGTCCAGGGTACTTTAGGTACTTGCTGCTAGCCGGGCAGCCGCTGGCGGCTAGGCCTTTGGTGGCTTTGGGGCTTTTGGGGGGCTTCCGGTAGGGGCTTGGCACAGCCTCAGCCAGTCTGGCCGCCAATCGCTGCAGGCCAGGATGGATCCCTTGCCCTTCCCGTCCGGCTGGATCTGCCATCCCAGCTTAGTGTGCAAGGCAAGCCTTCAGAATCCCCTCCACTCGGTTCTCTGCCCCCCGACTAACATCCCGTCTCGCTGCCTCTGCTTCTCTTTCTTTCCCACGCACACCCCCCCCAGCCCGCGACATGCCGCCAGCGGCGTCGTTACAGCCCCTCGTTTTCTTCTCCATGCGTTCGTGATCCTCTTATAGCTGGCCTATCCCTTCTGCCTTCTTCAGCGCTTGTTCTGACTCGCTGCTTTCTTCGCCCGCCATCTCCCTCGTTTCGGTTTCGGCCGTCCCGATATCTCTGTTCCGCCTCTCTTCTTTCACCTCATACACCCTCACCCTCCGATCCTCGCTCCACACGGGTGACCAAGTTCAGCACAGAGAGGAGTTTCGATCGCGAGGTCCAGCACCTCAGGCGCCGTCGCCATGTACTGGATACGCCGCTTCACCATCTTCGTCGCCCTGTTGCTGGTCGTCTCCTTCGGCGCATGGCTGGCTCCCCGAGTCCTCGATCCCACCAAGCAAGGCCCCGAGAAGCGAGCCCAAGACAAACGCTGGGTTGACAGCAGCCCTTACTTCCTTGACCGTCAGGCGTGTCGCTGGCTCGGGCTGTGCGGTCTTCACCATCTGAGGAAGGACCCGGCTGCTCGCCATAACGATGAGGACGACGACTACTGGGGTGAGCTCCGCCGGAGAGCCGTCAGCTGGGAGCCCGAGCAGGTTCGCCGAGACAACACCAAGCGCAACGTCCACGAGCGGAGGAGGGTCCTCAAAGAGATCCCCGAATATGTTACCCGCCATGCGCCGCTGGTCCACCTCTACTCGGGCGAGGAGTTCTGGCCCTCAGACATTCGAGAGCACGTCGAGCACATGGACGTCTACGTTGACGACGAGCTCCTCAACTCGACCGAGAAGTGGACGCTCGACAATTTGCACCTCCTGAACCGGTACGAGGGCCAGGTTGTCCTCCGCAGCAACGAAGATGTCGAGGAACGACCCAACTGGCTGCACAGCCATTTCAATATCCCCAACCCGTTCCCGGAAGGGGAGCTGGACGACGAGATCACACCTCCCCGCGACAACGGACCCAAGGCCCCCGAGCAAAGAGAACCGACTACTTGGTACGACGTGGACAAGGACCAACCGTTGCACCGCATCTCCGATCCTCGCCAGCGCGACTTCCGGAATCACCGGCGCTCTACCGGCAACGATCGCCTTGTCTCGCGCGGCCACAAGCCCGACGCCGACGGCTACTCGACGGCCCCTGCGGTGCTGGTTGTGGTGGACAAGGGCTCGGGTATTGTAGACGCCTTCTGGTTCTTTTTCTACTCCTACAACCTGGGCCAGACGGTGTTGGGCGTGCGGTTCGGCAACCATGTTGGCGACTGGGAGCATTGTATGGTGCGGTTCGAGAACGGTGCCCCCCGCGGCGTGTTCTTCTCGGAGCACCAGGGCGGCCAGGCCTATGCCTTCGAGGCTGTCGAGAAGCGCGGTGACCGGCCTGTCATCTACTCGGCCGTCGGCTCGCACGCCATGTACGCCCTGCCGGGGAACCACGCCTACATCCTGCCCTTCAAGCTCCTCAAGGACATCACCGACAAGGGCCCCCTGTGGGACCCCTCGCTCAACGTCTACGCCTACCACTATGACTACCTCAAGGAGTATCACGAGGACACGGACACACTGCGCCAGCCCAAGAGCCTCATTCCAGCTGCTCAGAACCCGCAGGCGCCGACGTCGTGGTTCCACTTCAATGGCCGCTGGGGCGACGAGGTCTACTCTCTGGCTGACCCCAGGCAGTGGCGCTTCTTTGGCCAGTACCACTACGTGACGGGGCCGGACGGGCCCAAGTTCAAGCGCCTGCAGCGCAGCAAGCTGTGCCAGACGCAGAAGTGCAACATTCTCTACGAGCTGGATCCCCAGGGGACGTGGTATTAGGCGGTTGTGCAGAGCAGACTTCTCTATACCCTCGTTGCGGGCGACACACCCGCCTTAGCACGCAGTATACATTACCATTCCTTTACAGACAGACATACATACGGATGGACGGACATATGAGCAAACAAAACGAACTTCAAAAGACACGGCCAATGGGACGGGACAGACGAAAACGAAGACGAGCAGCCCGAAACTCGGATCTCCGGAGCAGCTCCGAGGTGGGGGAGGCGGGAAGTGGAGGGAGGGCCCTCTCTCGTATCCGGCGCCGCTACTTGTACGGGAAACATGACGACTTGCGGTGGGAAAACCGGACGAACCTGCTTTTACGTTTTGACTTTTGGCCTTGGAAACTAGACAACGGAGGGGTTGTGGTGTTTTGACCTGGGTTTCTAGACGACGACGAACGTCTTTTCTCTACTGTTTTTTCTAGGGGTTGATGGATGGGCTTTGATACCCGATACCGCTGCCGCGATTAGACTCTTACAGACATTCAATGGCAATGCTTGACTTTCACTTCGGCGGGTTGTCCCCGCCATTGATGTGGTGTTTCATGGTGAGACTGGTGGCTTGAAACGCTTGCGTGGACGCCGTGACTTTAGGCTGCCGGATTGGACTTGCACTGCCAACGGGCATGGGGTGGAGAGGCGAGGCTTAATATAGCACAAGGCTGGGGGGCCTTTTGAATTTGGATGCCTTGCGGATTACGAGGCAGTCTTACAAGTAAGGTGACGTTCGAGAACAACTCTAGATGCACACCAGTAGACGCCAATGCAGAGGGGAAACCGAGAACGTCTCTATTACATCCAGAAAGAGTAGCGCGGCGCGATGGCCTGTACATACGCGTCTGATATAAGCGTCCAAAGGGGGGAGAGAAACAGTAGTAGTAGTAGTAACAACGAAACATCCATCCTCCTCACCACCCAAACCCAAAATGCCTACACTCGCTCCTAATCCTGGACCTCCCGCCTGCCTCGGGCTTGACCCTAACGTAACTCCGCAAACACCTGCTTGTACGATCCTCCCAGACGCCAAACGTATATAGAAGATTATTAGACAAAGGAAATGGAAAACATGAGTAATAGCAGTGTGCCAAAGAGCCATTTTCATCCCGTTTCGTGACATCCCTTAGGTATCATCACATAAATATCCAGCTTTCATGTCTTGTTCTCATCATCTTCGTGTATCTGGAATCCCTGATCATCGCCCGCTGGCCAAGCACTTTGCGTGCTGGGATACTCGGACGGCTGGCTGCTAACATCGCTGCGCTGATCTGGTTCGCGTGGATCAATATTCTCGCCATCGGAGTGACGCTCTTGATCTTCAATTCCAGGCCAGGGTTCATCCTCCGGTAGCTGCCACTGTTGTGAGTCCATGTGGGCGGGGCGCAGTTGGGCGTGCTGGAGGATCTCTACGCCCTCTAGGCTGTCATCGTCATAGAGATCATCCGAGTCACTCTCATACAACTCGAAATCGGCGTCTTCGTCGTCGGATGCTGAGATGGGGGCCTGGTTCACTACACTGTTGCCTCTTAAAGCGCGGACCTCCTGGAGCGGAGCGTTGCTGTGCGGTGTGGCATAAGCAAACGGCGTCATCCCTCTCGCGTGTTGGCGTTCCGTCAGGCCCAGTGGCATCGGGCTCGGCGATGCTGTCCATCTCGGCGTGAATCGCTGGTGGCTGGGCGATCGTGTACGTCGTCTCTTCATGATAGCTGTTTGCGAACTGACTCGCACTGCAGGCGATGATCTTCGACTCTGACCATAGGATGCAACCCGACGTCGGGCACTGGATGGCGTAGCCTGGGCCGGTCCCGCCATGGGCATCGATGAAGTACGGATGTGAGGCGGACGGGAACCCCGTCGCCCCTTGAGTAGAGGAGACTGTATGGGCGCCTGGATACTGGGACTCGAGGACCTGAATGTCTGAGCTGCCGGGAAGAACACCTGTGATGGCGACGTTGAAACTGTTTGCCTGTCCTGCTGCTCCCTGATCGAAATCTGAGACGCTGGTGCCTCGTCGAGCAGCTCACTCCAGGCCCAACAAATGTTCTCCTCGACGCCCCCCTGAGAAGCCTGAGAGTCAAGATCTTCGTCGACAGAGCACGGGTTGGTCTCCTTCAATCTCTGCCAAGTCCACCCAGTCTCGTAGGCCTGATAGTCTTGGATGTAGGCATCGGGATGAGTGACGAACAGTCTAGGTTCAGACGACCTCATCATGACCGAATTCAGGAACTGGACATCCCACATCGAAGGCGTGACCATGTCTCCTGGGCTGAGGAACCGCAGCCGGGAATCCTTATGCACCTTACGCAGAGGCACCCATGACGACTTGAGGCCTAGGAAAGATGCAGAGCGGCCACTAGGCGTTTGTGAGCGCGAGTGCATTTCCATTTCCCGAAACACGTTACCAAACGCGTTGTTCATAGCCGAGTTGACGCTTCTGGCATCCGAGCCCGTCACCGTGACCGTCTTCACCAGTCCCCGGCTGCGGAGTCGCTGATAGACCACACTCCTATCGCCACAGGCCTTGGGGAATAGCCAAGGGCTGTCGTTTTCCAAGTTGGCCCAATCGCCGTAGAAGGGCGACTGTGATCTCAGCGTGCCAGTACTATGCGTCATCGGAAGCTGAGTCCATTCATCGCTGCTCGTGTTGGCGTCGTGCTTGAACTGGTGTCCTTCCTGCCACACCTTCTTAAGCGGGAAAGGTAGAAAGACAACCTCCACGTCCCAGGGGTGACTCGTCGTGGGCATGAGAGCCTGGATCAGATTGATCCGCGCTTGAAGGCTTTGAACTTGGTTGTATAGTTCTTGCGATTGGGAAGGTCGGCTGGTGGCGGTAGTCGACGCGGAGACGACACTGGCATCATCATTCCGCATAGAGCGCGATACGACGCTGCCATTGTCGTTGACCAGCTTCTCTACCTCTTCTACTCTGCTTTCGAGTTCAGTCATACGAACGTCCGTATTTTCATGCTTATCTTGGCACTCGTCATGTCCCGCAGCAGAGAAGGAAGTCGTCTCCAGGCGGTCAAGACGCTGCTCATGCCCACTGACTGTCTCTGATAGGTTCTTGAAAGCCCTACGAGACACTGACTGGGAGTTGTTCTGAGCCCGAGGCTCAACCGCTATTGGAGTGGCAGTTTGAGTGGTCTCCTGACCCTGGTGGTCGTGGCCTTCGGGATCCTGGGTTACGAAGACGTATGAGTCGCTCTGAGCCGCTGGATCCCTGGACGCAGTCGTTGGTAGATGTTCCGGGGGTTTATCCTGGAGCAGTGGTCGAAGCTTATTGCTTGTAACACCACTGAGGGTCTGAAGTCCTTTTCCGGCAAATGGTCGAAGGTACCTGGCCTGGGCGGAAGATGTCGTGGATGCAGTCTGAGATGGCATCAGACACTGAGACGGGATGGGAGGCAGCGGAGTCGCGTCCGAACGTGGAGGTGCGCAGTTTCCCCAGTATAACGTATCTGGCAGGGAGGTTCCTGGGGCCGAACTCTGAGGCATAGTGGCGAGTCCTTGGGTGGGAGATGATTCCTCGGGCCTGTCCATGAGAAAAGAAAGTCCGGTTCCAGGGCTGATCAAGTTGGCGAAGTCCATTCCAGGCATGGCCGCGGGTGTTGCCAGAGCCAGATCCATGACAGGACTCAGAGGCTCGCGGCCAGTTCGGGGCTTCTCATTCTCCTGGTCGAGGAAGTTGGCGGCCTCGGGAAGTAGTTGCTGGTCATCGCGGAGTCTAGGTCCATCTCCAGCCTCGTGGAAGCAGGCATGGTGATTGCACATGCACCAATGCATCTGGTCCTGGGCCAGATGACTTCCGGTGCTGCGACTCCAGAAGCGCCGACATCCACACTGGGCTCCATTGGCGCCGGGGGTCAGGTCCTTGAAGTTGCAGGCTCCTCCGGGAAGAACAGGCGCGGGATTCTTGACGACGGAGGCATCGGTGTAGATGTCGAAGGGGTTCGCGCCAAATTGGGAGAGGTCGAATGGAGTCGCAGCCATTGGGAGGCGCGGGCGCCCATATCGCGGGGGAACACGACTCGAGAAGAGAAAGAGTCGGCGAGATCGAGGGTGAGGCAGCTCGGAGAGGGCGGTCGGAACAGAGAGGAAATTGAGACTGTGGTCGTTCTATATTCTATCCGCAAGGCCCAACCAGGCCCAGGCTGGGTCGTAGGCAAAGAGCCGTCTAGTTCATCGCACTGGAATAGCTTCAGTCAGTATCGTCGGCAGAATCGCGCAGGCAACAGGTCCATGGTCGGAACAGAAAGATCAGGGCAGCGAGGGCGGGGGGAATGAGCGTCCTGAGGCACTGACCGAACAACGGAGCACGCAGCGACAGAAGAGACCGAGTCGGAGGATGGCGAGGGGGAGCGCGGAGGTATTTAAGCCTGAGGGAGCTCACGCGAGAAGTGTCAGGCGCAGGCGAAGGCGCTTGAGTGGACGAGAAAGCGAGGCTGGCGGGAGGAGACTGATTCTGTCCAGCGGACGAGGCAGAGGAGGGGGGGGGAGAAACAGAGAACGAGGCGACGATGGGATTCTATCCCGACCAGGAAGGGACCTGCCTGTAGGCAAGACGAGAGGAGGAGGGGGGTGTGGGTGGGATGTTGCTCTCCACAGTCCGCCATTCTGCACCGAGACAGACACGCTTCTGGGCGTCCTGGAACACCGGGGACGCGCCTTTTGGGGGTCGAGTCCAGCGACTCAGGCCCGATTGAGGAGGGATCGCATGGCTGCCTTAAGAGAAGAGTGTCGAGAGATTGAAGTGGTGCTTGGACAAGTGGAAGCTATCGCCAAAAGTCCTTGATGCCCAAGCTCCTTCCGTCACTTACACGCAAGCGCTCTCCATCTCTCCTTCCCGCACGCCGTTCAAACCCAAACACCTCCTTCTCTTCAACGGTTTGTTTGGCCACGCCAAAACCTTTCTTCTTCTCCCTTCCATCGCAGAGACAGTTGGACAGCTAAAAGCAGCGCTGATTATCCCTGCAAGGCGGCCTACAAGTTGACCCCCTCACGCGCCCTCCCAGAAGTCACTCCGCGAGCTGCCTCTCCAGCGCCGCCCCTCCACGCCCGCCAATCTACCGCGCCTTGCCGTGCACGCCAGCGAGCTCCCTCACCAAACGGTACTTTACGCCTCGCGTCAGGGGCCCGGGCCAATGGGATTTCCCCCGTGGCCGGTGGGGGGCGTGGGCGGACCAAAACGCCCATGCCTTTTTTCCCCCGGGGCCTCAGAGGGCTTGCATGAGGTGCAGACGCATCGTGAACCGGGACTTCTGCGCTTGCGTACAGACAAGTGCTGCCTTTGTGCTTTGTGCACGAGGCGGGCGAGTCATTGGCTCGAAGCCTTGTCGAGGGGAAAAAACCAGGCAGGGGTGTTCTCCAGAGATGGAGCCCTGGTGGATGGGGACGACCATCTTTCGTCGGTGAGACTCGAGCTCGACTCGAATAGTGAGGCGGCGATGGAGAGGCATCGCCTTGAACAACGGCTGGTTCTACACCAGCTGATGCTATGGAACTCGCAATGAGACATTTTCACGCCCTCTGTGATTTTCTTCTTCTTTTTTCTTTTTTTGCGGAACTGATTCTCAGAATCCCGGTTCGTTTTCTCCTGACACCGGCCTAGCACTTGTAAGCTGCGTCACCAAAGTGACGCCGTCATGTATCGCCCTATCAAGTCATCCATTGGCAAGTAAGAACGGCTAGCCTTCTTAGAGAGTGACAATTTCCCGTTGTTTTATTATTCGTTGAGAGGTATGTTATGTAGGGATATCCGGTAAAGCAGAAATAAAGCAAGAAATCTAATTTGCTCCCAAACATGAGTAACTCCAGCCGTAGCCCAGAAAAAGTAGTGATGTCCAAAAATTATACCCCTCCGGATGATGATGCTGACCCCGTTGACCGTCTATGTCCTTGATGGGATACCTTACACATATGCCGTGTCGTGTAATGTCATGTCATGTCATGTCATGCTTCGCCTTGCCCTGCCTTGTCACACATGCACCAAGCTTCACTCTCACGCCCCGCAGCTTACTTACTTACACCTACACCTACACCTCTCCCCAGCTGCCCATCGGGCCGTTGGACGCAATCATCGACCCCGTCCCCAGCGACCCGCCAATGTCCCAGTAGTGCCGCGACGACACGCTGCTCCGGCGCGCCGACCGCCTCGTGCTCTGGCTGGCGCAGCTGCTCTGGTGCCGCAGGGCCACGGGGCTGCTGGGCGTGGTGGCCTTGAAGGTGCGCCGCTCGGCCGCTGGCCGCATGCGCGAGATGAGCGGGTGGTGTTGGCGCACGCGCGCGACCTTAGCCGCCGTGTCCTGCGTGCTGGATGTCGCGAGGTGCGAGGTACCTGTGGATGGCGAGGCGTGGCTGTCGTGGGACAGGAAGCGGGAGCGAAGGTACCGGAAGACCAGCTTGATGTCGAGGTCTCGTTCCCACTCCTCCTTCGTAAAGGCATTGCCCATGGGGACGTCATGCTGCGACGCCGGCGTCGCCGCGGCACACTGTTCTGGGCGGCCGGGGATGTCGATCGGCCGAGATGTCTGGTTCATAGTCGGTTGGAACTGGGGGAAGGATCGTGATTCGGCCTCGGTCGGCAGAATCCTCTCGGCCGCCGAGTGCGATATGTTGGATTCAGGAATAATGGGTAGCCCCGCGTAGGGTAGCGGCATCTGCTGCACTCGTGCATATGTCGAGAAGGCTCCCGGATGGTGGTGAGAGAGCTGGTTGACTAGCAAACCAAGCTCGCGTGATACCTTTTCGAGGATCTCGACTTGCCAGGATGACTGGCTGTTTGGCGCTTCCGAGTGTTGGAGGCCATGCTGTGAGGCCCTTGGAGTGGTGGACAGGTCATCCTCGTCAGGCGTGGCATCGCCGAGCAGAATAGAGAGCATCCGGTCGTCGATTCCCAGCACATCGCGCATGACCTTACGGGTGATGCGAGCCAGGAAGCCCTCAGATTCATCATCCACGGTCTCAACAGCATCTTCATCATGCCAAGTCATGTTATCAGACTCAACATCCTTGGATCTTCGGGATGAGATGGGGACGGCATTGGAAGATGCCCGTCGATGCAGCGATGCCTGCGATAGCCGCCTCCGCCTCGTCTCCTTCTGTATCTCGCTCAGAAGTACACGGCTGTGCTCCAAACGCCATGCCTCTATGCGCTGCCGTTTCTCCGTCTCCTGGACCTCCTGCTGCTCCAGCTGCAACTGCGCAAGATCGAAGCTCTCCTGCCGTCGGTGCAGTCTCCTGGGGTTGAACTGCTCAAACCGGTACATCTGGTCCTGGGCCTCCGCACCAGTGGGCTGGTCTAACCGAAACGATCCCAAGCCATCGTGACCAGGGAACACCTGCGCGGAGGGGGGATTGTCGTGCTGCGAATGCGAGTATATGCCGGGCAATGATCGGAACTCGGGGAGGTGGCTGTCCAGACTGTCCAGCTCTGCGTCGTCCTCGACGGATACATCATCGATGGCCGAGATGGAGGCGGACTGGGCCTGCTCCGATCTCGCAGCGCTCAGACTGCCCAGGTCGCCCAGGCGTGATCTGCCAGGCGTTTCCAGGTCATGGTCGGTCTCGGTGAGATACGATGTGGCCGTGACCTCTGTGGGAGCGAAGAGCACCCATGTTTGCGACTCGTCGGGGGCTCGGTCTGAGGGAACAACTGATTGTAATCGGGGGGCGTCGGGCTCGTCCTGGGCGGGGCGCACGACTCGCTGGATGGATTGGCGGGTAGGTTGGTGGAAGGCCATGATGAGGATGGAATGTCGTTGAGAAGAGTCGGCCGGTGAAGGCCTCGAGAGGTTGGCCTGATAAGGCGATTAAGTAGTAAGTCGTATGCCGTATGTCGTATGTGGTGATGGATATGGGATGTGATGGATAAGACGGTGAGGTGGATCTCGCGCTGCGCTGGCTTGCAGAGGTTCAACTGCGTGCAGGCCGGGGGGAAGCGGGAAGCGGGCCACCTGACTCTCTTCTCCTCGCTGCCTCTGCTGGACGAGGCCGCGATAAGATGCAAAACGGCGGGCAGAGAAGAGAAGACGCGATGCGATGCGAGGGATGCAATAGACGTTGATGGTTGGGGAAAGAGCCTCCGTGTGACCTGCGCGTGAGGTAAAGGAGAGAGGGAGCAGGGCGTGGCAGAGCGTTGCGTTGTTGGGGCTGGCGTTGGGCCATCCATCCCGTCTCGTCTCGTCTCGTCCAGTCCACATCACTGGAGGGCTCGAGAGCGTCATCTAGACGCTGGACTGGATGGGACTAGGGGACGATCGGCGGAGTGGGGCGAGGTGAGGTCCTGTCCTTTCCCAGCTTGCCAGCCCAGACACGCGAGCTTCCCGCCCGCCCGCTCCAGCGCAGCGCAGGGAGACTCGAGTGCCCGCTGAGAGGCCCAAAACAAACAGCTGGACGTCCCCTGTAGTTTTGACTTAGGTCTGACAGCCCGTCCGCCCAGCTGATGTGAGGTGCATCTGCCCGCTGTATCGCCTCGTCCGTCCACTTCAGGGGTTTCCCGTTGCTGCAGCTGCATTGATGGCTTGATCTTGCTGCACCAGCCGATCCAGATGACCCCTATATAGCACCATCGAGAAGCCCATCTCCTCGACTCACAAATCCTTCCTTGCATGTTGCTTCCAGACGAACTCGCTGCACTTATCAGATCAGTGGAGTCTCCTCCAGTGGAGGGCGCTGCTCGCTGGAGATAAGGCAGGGATGCGATACAGCTCCGGTTATGCTGGGCTGCTTGCCTGCTATTAGGCCGCTTGGAGCCTAGAGCAGGCCCTGGACTGCGCTGGTCTCAGCGATGGCGACACGGTGCCACCGGGACACCGAAACGACTGGGCTGGCTGGCTGGTTTGTCACGCATCAGCACTTACACTGCAGTGACAGGTTTGCCAGCCAACTGAAGTGGAATCAAGGATAGGCAAAACTGGGCAATGCCTTGCTGCTCTGCTTTCTTCCGTAGCTGCCGCTCTTTCCCCGTTATCGCTATTGCCAGCAGATGGTCTCTCTTGTCATCGGATATGGCGTCACGACACGTCCAACTGAAGTCATGCGGTCGCGCGCTGCGGCGCCGGACCTTGCAAAACCTCTCACCAACAAAACTCTCGTCCCGCATAGCGCTTTGGCCCGGGCCTCAGCAGAGTTTGCTTACGCCTAAGCTGGTTAGATGTGTCATGGCGGCCCCGAAGTTTGTCAGAGCATAATGCCAAATTTCCAACAAATAACACCCATGTAGGTATGACTCTTATGCAGACGACGTAGGACGGAGCTGCCAATGAACGCCTTGCACTGGCGCTAGAGGACTCTTGCGGCCGGACCCTTTATGTCAGTGTAAGAACTGAATTATACATGTTTTTCCAGGTAGGAAGTAAGAACTACGAAGGCAATATTCACCTCTTGTAAGAGGATACATAGAAAGTGTGGACTGAGGGGACGTATGGTCTGGCTCGCGTGTTAAAAATGGCTTCATTCTCTTATTACTGCATGCACGACAACTAACAGCCACAGGCCTCATCATCGAATGGGGGTATCACAGCAACGTCCCACTAGAGGCCATCATTTCTGAATGCAAGATGATTTTGAATTTGCCGAATCGACACCCTTCCACTGGAGAGGTCCTTATTTGACATGCCATTTTGACGCCAGCCTAAAACCCGTTTGCCAACCCAACCATCATCTAAGCCTCAGACTTGAAAGCGTCGGGGAAACGGCGCATGTTGTTGGCCAGAGAACCGTGGTTGGACAGGAACTGGACGTAGGCACCGTCAATCTTGACACGGCCGCCGGCCTTCTTGTCCATGTACTCCTCACGTCGGAGGGGAGTGAAGCCCCAGTTCTTGGAGATGATGATCTTTTGTCGGCCAGGGAACTTGTACTGAGATCGTCGGAGGGCCTCAAGGGCAATAGCCTTGGCTGTTACGAATTAGTCAGTATGCGTGACAGTGGCGAAAGCTTGGTAATCCAACTCTGGGGAGTTGAACAGGGGAGAAACGTACTGGCATCTCGGGTTCGGACGCTCATCAGAATCTGGCCAATGTTGACACGGGCGACAGTGCCGTTGGGCTTGCCCCAGGCACCTCGCATACCAGTCTGAAGTCTATCGGCACCGGCGCAAGACAACATCTTGTTGATACGGACGACGTGGAAGGGGTGGGCGCGAACTCGGAGGTGGAAACCTTCCTTGCCGGCGTGCTTGACCAAGTACTTGTTGGCGCAAATACGGGCGGCCTCGAGGGCCTCGGAGCTCAGCTGCTCATACTCGTTGGAGACGAGGTGAATGCAGAGGGGGAAGTCGTCGACGTTGGCCTTCTTGCGTCCCAGGTCGAAGATTCGAATCTTGGGGTCGGGGACACCACGGTTGAACCGAGACTTGGGATACGGCTGGAGAGAGAGAGAGAGTCAGTTAAAATGTTCCATCTGCGCAAGCCAGACTCGAGGCGGCTCGGAGAGGTAGTCGTGAAGCAGATTCCGTCATTTCGCATCGCCCGTGGGCGAACCCAGAAAGAAAAAACCCTCCTGACTATCTCTCCGAGTCCCAAATCTCCAAACGCACCTTGTTCTTGCAGTATCGGTAGCAGCGAGCGGGACGACGAGCCATCTTGTCGGATTGTTGAGGATCTGTCCGTTAGTAGTGGTGATGTTTGGTGGAAGATGCGTCCGACGAGAAGATCCCGATTGCCTCTTCCTGATGAACCCACACTCTGATTTCAAAGCAATGCCTTCGGTCTTCGGCGTGGTGCTCTCGCCTAATCTTCGGGCCTTTAGGGCTTACCGGTGGCGATAGCTAGCCTTGATTGGTCCGTGAATTTGCAGCCCTGCCCCGCAGAGCCTGCCCTCCTCTTCGCAGTCTCCAAAACTCCGAAGTCCACGAACTTTTTTTATTTTCAGCAGGTCTCCAACTAACCGACAACCCTCAAGTCAAACATCGCCAATCCGTCAAAATGGCCCCTCAGAAGAAGAGCAAGAAGGATGCCAACAGCATCAACTCCAAGTTGGCGCTTGTTATGAAGTCCGGAAAGGGTACGTTGCGACAAACCGCCTTTCAACAAAACTTGCGCTGATTCTTGCAGTCACTCTTGGTTACAAGTCGACCCTCAAGAGCCTCCGATCTGGCAAGGCCAAGCTCATCATCATCGCTGGCAACACCCCTCCTCTCCGCAAGAGTGAGCTCGAGTATTACAGCATGCTCTCAAAGGCGCCCATCCACCACTTCGGCGGAAACAACGTAAGTTTTTACCTGGGATTTCCTTGATCTTTCGAGATCTTGCATGCAAGTGCAAGATGGCTCTTATTCTCTTCTCATTTTGTTCTGCTTGTTTTGATCAAGCACTTCTCTTGCCCGGACATAGTCCCTGTGGCTCACCCAGAGAAGAAGTCTGTCTAGACTTTGGAGGGTTCATTTGGCTTACTCGTTTCCCTCAACAGATTGAGCTTGGAACCGCCTGCGGTAAGCTCTTCCGCTGCTCCACCATGGCTATCCTCGACGCCGGTGACTCGGACATCCTCAGCGACCAGCAGGCTTAAGCGGTCCAAATATTAAAAAAAGGGTGCATTTCCGGGCGTTCGGGGTAAACTGGGTCTAGGCATATGAGGGTATACCATTTCAACGTGATGCGAAAAGCGACGACTTGAGAGAGGACTGGTTCACATGCACGGGGTGCGTGTGCTCAAGTGCCCTCCTCGACCTATGCGTCGTGGGCTTCAGCCAAGAGCTTGATATCTGGCCCGTAGGATATCAGCCAACTCAATGAAACAATACAAAGCTCATGACCGTTGTTCCCCGTATGGATTTTGCATATACTACGCATGTGACTGTGTTACCAAATAAGGAGGTTACGTGGATCTCGTGTGTGCTGGCTGTATTCGGCCAATTCCGACGGGCGTATCCTCAAGGACCTGTCTCATCTCAAGCTTCGTGTAGATGTCGTAAGCGGCGACTGTCCCTCGAAGTTGAAGCTTACCGCAAGAGATTTTATTCGTTCATTGTTTCGGATTTTTGCAAACTGTCGGAAGGGAATGGTGGATTATTTGAGCCAGAAACATTTCATGCACCCTGGCCTGTGTCCAAACTCTGGGTCGGAGGAGAGTAGTTGGGTGAAGAGCTTCCTCCGAAGGAATCAATATTGAACGGGCAAATGCGACCCCACGTTGCAATTTTAATCAATGCGACATGCACTGGTTGTGGTTGACTGGGCGCATTAATAATAAACAGCAACATAAACAACAAACGATGCAAAGATCATGCAGCCGTGGCATTGGCCCGAGGGCGGCCCCTGATTCCCCAGTGCTTGGCTCGGAACCCAGAAAGGGAAAAGGCAGATGCAGGGCCGCGGTCTGAAAGGGCCGTTTCACCATGATCTCGAGTCGATTGCTGTGGAAGCCTGTCTGTCTCAGCCAGTGCTACTCCGTTCAGGCGGGGGACGCTGCCGATGTTCCATGAGCAGGGAAGCAATCTCCTTGCCTCCTTTTCGGCCGCCCTCGCCGTGTGTCAGCCGCAATGCTCTGTCGGTGTCTCTCTCTCCCTGCGTCATCTCCTCGCTTCGGGCTACAGTGCATCATCACAACATGGCGCATTCCTGGGAGGCTGTGAGGCGTGGGTGACGCAGTGCGAAGAATAAGCCTCGGGCAGTGTGCATGTACGGTAATCTTCAAGTGACAGACTGCAGCGGCACTAACTGGTGGGGACGGGCTGAGATTGATTGAGGCTGCCCCTGGAACCACTGAAGGCGTGCCCTGCGAGTGCCCTGCATGTGCTGCAGCTTCACCTCGCCAAGGTTCTGGCCTCCAACGCCCCGACGCCACAGGATACGTACCGTTTGAGGGGCGGGCACGCTCCAGCATCGGTCCCGTCCACTCCTATTCCAGCTTCCGTTCTAGTTCTATTTGTGTTCCATTGCAGGTCACCGGGCGACGTGCAACGCGAGAGACAACCCGGATCCGGCTCCACGACATTTCTCAACATACATACATTATTCGAATCTACATCGACAACGGCCCCCCCGACAGCGTTTCAGCGTTTCATCGTTCTACCATCTGCCACCCCTCCAGAGCATCCATCCTGATCGTCGTCTCCCCCGCGACATGTCAACTGTCGCCAGGAAGCCCCCGGCCGGCGGCGTTGGCAGAGTGTCCAACGCCGAGTCGGGCTCCTCTCCCAGCTCCTCGCCCTCCAGATCCGCCTCCGTCAGAAGCTCGACGCCCACGGGCGGCCATGCGCGCACTCGGTCGCTGCGCACGGGAACTCCCGTCTCTGCTCGCGCCGCCGCCGTGCGAAGAGACTCCGGCCTGAGCCAAGCCGACGCCGACGCTCGGGCTGAAGCCGCATCTGCCCTGGAAGATCTCCAGAAGCGCCTGGAAGCCGAGGAGAAGATGTCGCAGCAGTACAAGCGCCAGGCAGATGTGCTGCAGTCCAAGCTGGACGAGGCCGTCAAGGAGTCGGCCAAGCTGGAGGAGAAGGCCCACGAGTACGAGGAGCAGCTCGAGACGCTGCGCAACGAGAAGCGCGAAGTCACCCGTCAGATGCGCGAGATGGAATCGATCTACGAGGCCGAGCGCAGCTCCATTCTGAAGGAGAAGGAAGAGATGGCCAATCGCGAGGAGGAGATGCAGACAGTGATTCAGCGCCTCAAGGACAGCCTGGCGCAGCGGAATAACCCTGACGATGATGGACGACCCTCAAGACAGCGTATGCGACACCCGCTCACCCTCTCTGCCGAGCCTCTTGCTAACAGCTCAGTCTCAGTAAATTCATCCCCGTCCCTCGAGGGCGGTGGCTTCGCTCCTCCATCCTCCCTTCAACGCAGCGATTCCCGCAACAGCTCTAAGCTGGTCCTCCAGAAGGACAAGCTAATAGAGTCGCTGCGCCTTGAGCTCGCCGAGGCCCAGATAAAACTGGTCGAGTCCGAGAACCAGGGCGGCGGCCGATTACACGAGGTTGAGCGCCTTCTGATGGAAGCGCGCATGGCGAACGCCCGCCTGATGGAGGACAATGAGAGCTACCAGTTGCTGCTGCAAGAAAGGACACTTAAGGGCGACTTCGGCCAAAGCGACTTCAGCTACATGGGCTCCAACTCGAACCAGGACGCCCTGAACGCCCTCGAGGGCAAGACCGGTGGTGGTTCAAGCCTCGCTGACGAGCTCTCCTCCGCTACCGAGGCGGACGATACCGATCGACGGCTGGAATCGGAGCTCAAGTCACAGAAGGAACAGAACAAGGCGCTTACACTATACATTAACAAGATTATTGAGCGTCTCCTGCAGCACCAGGACTTCGAGTCGATCCTAGACCAGTCAGGCGACGTTAAGCCGCTGCCAGATACCAACAAAGACCTGCCCCCGGCGCCGACCGACAAACCCAACGGGCCGACGCTGTTGCAACGAGCCAAGACGATGACCATTGGTACTGGGAAGCCGAGGCCACGGCCCATGTCGGTGATCCAGGCGCCGTCATCTAAAGACCATACCGACCCGGAGAAGGCCCCAAGCATCCCGATCGGCAACCTGACCAGGTCTCAGAGTACACGACGATCACGGCCCCAGAGTGACCAGTTCACAGGGGCCGCGGGCCTCGTCAGCCAGATGTACCGTGGGCCCGACGGACCAGCCTCACCACCACCCCTGGGCACGCCACGGCACTCACAGACTTTCTTCTCAAACAACCCCAACGCGGCGGCACGGATTCCCAGCGGCCAATCGCAGCAGCAGACGGCGGGCAACTTCCCAGGGATGCGCAGCGAGACGTCGAGCCTCAGCGGTGACTCTGGCGACATGTCAACGCCGCCGTCACAGTCACCACCGCGAGCCAGCAAGCATACCACGTTCGCGGGCGGCAAGCCAAGGCCACTCCAACTCGTCCAGGAGAAGGAGAACCAGGACGCCGTGAAGGAGAACAAGCGCGGCAGCTGGTACCAGGTGTCTGGCTGGAGCTGGGGAAAGAAGGACGAGGCACAGACACAGGGCAGCACGGATTCGATCCCCGAGTAATGCCGCTTGAACTTCAATGAAAATCTACAGGCCAAAGCTACTACTCTAATGGAAAGGAGGGAGGCGCAGGAGGGCAAGTTGTTTCTCTGTTTGGAGCCAGGGCGGGTTGGATATATATATGTGGTCGATGAGGAGGAAGAGGGATGTTCATGTACGATTTTATGTCTGCCTCGCCTGGTGGAGGGGAGGACTTGATGTGAGTGAGATACGACGGCGGCGTTGGGCTTCTGGGTTATTGAACGGCTCGGCGGGTCGACACGCATTCGAATAAGCAAATTCTTAGACTGCTTGACGGGCTTTATTGATTACTGAGATTTCATGTGGTTGTTGATATAGGGGGACGCGACGGGTGTCACGGGAACCCCTGATGAGAGATTGGGATCTATCTAACGCTTTATCAAGAACATACTATACCTTTAACTAGAGCAAATTCAAGTGAATAAGAGACTGGGGCGATAGAAACAGGATTGAAGAAATGATTTCATCTCATTATCTCACTTATACTTGAAGCGCATCACCACTTTCTCGTGTGCAAACAACCTATAGCAACAACCACCAGGCATGTGCGAATTTGAAACCTCAGTTTCAGCAAGTACCGCTACATCTAACGACTGTTGCAGTCCTCCTTCTCGCAAAACGGTTCGCGGCCTCGCATCGCGATAAGGAAAGCCTACGCTTCAAGAAAATGGTGTCAGAGCGCACGCACAACAACAGTCAGACGATGCCTATTCGGGGCCAGGCATCACGAGTCATCCGGGGGCCAATACAGGCATGCGTGTTACATCCCTATTCGCGCCTAAGACCGGGACGGGCGGTGCACGTGTGCAGACCGAGAGCGCAGCAGCACAGGTCTTACCAAGCAGCGATGGACAAGTGGGCGAATCACGGCGGCGTTGCCTTCGTACCATCCCGCGCCGCTGAAGGTTGACGGCGGGCGGACGGGTGATCATCTGCGCAGGAACCCGCAGACGGCGCGGCGTGGCTGTTGACGACGACTGAGGCAGAGGGGACCAGCGCATCATGGGCTGTTGTTGGGCAAGGCGATGTCTGAGACCATGTTTGAGGCCGGTGACGTCTCTGCTTGATGCGAGGCAGAGAGAGATAGGCGTCAGTGTGCCATGACTTCACATGGAGTGCATGCCTATTCCGTACATATGTGAGTGTTGGGTGCAGCAACCCATGTCCCTGGCCAGACCGTGAATCCGGGGGAGTGCGCAACTATCCGTGAATCCATGAGATATTTTCTGGCGGCTGTCCTGTGCTTTGTGCTCGTTCGAGGTGACTCTTGACTGGTGTCGTGTCGACCTGTGAGAGGCTGCCATGGAAGGCTGTCATTTGGTGGGACGGAGCAACAGGGGGAGCAAACCGACAGCCCCTCGTACGGAGTAAACGCAACCGGGTTGTGTGAATTGTCAAATGGCGGGTTTGGTACCGAAGGGGGGGCTGTGAGCCCGGCGAGTGTAAGACTGTGAGGAGCCATGCCAATAAGACCGCCAGTCAGGTATACTTGAGCCAGTAGACGCTGATATCAAGCAGCCGGCCGCTATGTAGCTCCCATCCCCGAAGACAGAGGAGAAGTCCGCAAGCTTCGTGGCGAAAGTATCGTCCCTGTGATGGTTGAGATGAGAACAGGGCTCACAGAGTTTGACTTCTGCTTTGATCTCTTTTGATTCATGGACGTCTTCACTCCGTCCAAAACCTCACATGTGAACTTTCAGAGGCTGGGAACGGCTTCAATGAATGTTGGGGGCCGTCTCAAACACTTCTGCCGAGTCAGCAATGCCGTTTCATTTCGGGAAACCCTGTGGCTCAGCCTCGGCATCGTCATCTCTCAATCTCCCAGCCTAATTCAGATCCAGGGCCAAGCATCATGCCACGCCCATATATATCCGTGCCGGAGAGAGCAGGGTGGCCAATATCCGGAGGAGCGTTCTCTGTTGCCTTGTCCGTCTGTGACACTTCGTACGGTACGGAGTACTCCGTGATGGCAGACTGGTTACAGGCTTGCATCCCGGGTCTCTCCTCCGGACATATTCCCACCCCAGCATAAACGACGCTGTGTCGCCAAGGATGGACGAACGAATTCAGTGACCTGGACGAGCATTCAGCAATAATAACGGTACCGACGGACTCGCTAGAGGTCTTTGTCGCAGACGTAGCAGCACATTCCTGTAGACCCAGTGCTAGGGATCCAGCGAGACAGCCGCCGGCAACGGGTCTCACTTGTGTCAGCGGGGAATGCGCCCCAACTCGCTCAGTGGCAGCGCCGCCTGTTGTCGAATAACCCTGCGGCATCCGGAGCAAAACTAGCGGTCAGAAGGGAGTCGCAGGGGCCGCTACCATGCGGGTACATGGAAGAGACCGCAGTGGGAGTGGCAGATGAGCCTCCCAGAGGCGTAGCCCACGGGTACGTATTGTGTGGACGCCTGTATCAAGAACCAAGGCGTCCTCCTGTCGTCCTCATCGGCCCCATGCCCATCTCGCTGTCTGCCCCGAGCAGTCCGTCGGGTTACAACCCTGTCCCGTGGTCACACGCGCACTTGGTCAGGTACCTGACGCTCACGCCCGTCAACATCTGTCAGACGGGCTCGTGGGAAGCGGTAGCGCGCGACAGCGGGATTCAGGGCGTCGTTCCGCGGGAGCGCCGGTCCAAGGCGGCGTGCGATCCATGACGTGAAGTCGACGGCCGAATGATTGGAGGTTTGTTGAGGAGCCTAGCGAAGGGCAGCAAATCCGTCATTTTCACCATTTTATGAGCTAATAGCCGATTCCGTGCCCTTTTTTTTTTTTTTTGTGCTTCGGCTTTGATGGTTGAAATGAGATTTTGGGCGTTGAGGTCGATGGGAAAGAGACGTTGTTGGACTTGTGGGACAGGCTGGATCTACGCCATCAGAGGCTGCCTACCTACGTGAAACGGAACAGTCGTGACTGCCCTGTTCATTGCTTGCCCCAGAACGGGTCGGGACGGTGCCAAAGTTATGAACGGTGCCGCAAACGGCAATAAATCAGCAGCCAAACCTGCCTCCCGGGTGATCCTGTGATCCCGGAGAATTGGAATGTGCAGAAAACCCTGTTCCGTCTTCCAATGGCTTCCATCCACTACGACGCAAGAAAGTTCCCTTTTTTCCCTTTCTTTTTGCCTTCCTAGCGGGATGTGATGGCCGGACAAGGTGGCATCGAGAATCCCGGACGCTCTGGAAGGGTGTGGGCGCGAGTGAGGTACCGAGTACGGGGATGACAGGGCCATGCAACGCTCCAGGCCCACCGGAAGACCCCGCTGCTGGCCATGGCAGGGCAGAACCGCCGCTAGACAACAAAGCCGCTCAGGTACCGAGTACATCACGCACATGGCTGATGGCCACCGCTGCATCCTCATGGATTTGCAAGGGGGAGGGGCAGCCAAGGGCTTACAGGGGGAGGACAGGTACCTGATGGGCCCTCAACAGCGGCACCGACACCGGTAACGCATCAGGCACCTCGCCTTACGAAGCCAGTCATTCAGGCATTGCCGTGGCGGTACGGTACCGCCCGCACAGAGGACGGGACAAAGGCACACCCCCTGAGCGCCCTGGAAGAGCCAGCCAGTGGCCCTGCCGGCTGCCCAAATTTCGTTCGCCTCGTCCAAGGGAGGGAGGTGCAAAGGCCAGAGTCTGGAGCCACCAGAGCTAATGATCCCAAATCATTTTGAATTCCAGGCCTATCAGCTCATCTCGTGCTCATCAAAGGAAGCCGAGAAAAATCTTCAGGGCGAGATATGCAGTGGCCGACTTAGAGTGCTGGGGTGGGCAGTCCAGACTCGGAAGGCGCCCTGTGCCAACCCAAGCGAGCAGGCGAGCAAGCCGTCGGGACATTACGACATCCATTGCCCTCTCCCGCGACCGACGCCGCTAGCCCGCCTCAGAACGTGAGCTCCCAGAACCCTCCAGCGCTCCTTCACCCCCCCAAATCCACACTTGGTCGCCAGGCGACCCGACAGATTGTGTCATGCTTGCGCACTAGCAGCCGCAGCCAATCAGTGCGCGCTTCCCCAGGTCGCATCTTCCCCTTCCAGGTTTCTTGTGTGTGCCCGGTGCAGATATAGGTTGGTACCAGGCCCCGTCCGCCACGTACCGTCTGCAGGTATTCGCACCCACACCACAGGGCGAGGTACTGCGACCTGGAAACCTCGAAAACGACGTCGTCTCGAACAACCTTCTCCGACCCGGCTGCCAACCTACGCTTCTTCTCCTCTCCTCCTCCCCATCATACCCCCCTCCACTCTCCCCAGAGCCCGCCGAACAGGAACAACACAACGCACTGCGACGCACCGACGCGGCACACTCACAGCAGTAACCTGATCGCATCGCCGTCCGACCCAACCATCCCGTCCGTACGTCTTGTCTGTGGCGACGACGGCCTCTCCCGCGTCGTCGATCCGACAAGTAACAGCCGGAATAGGTTGGGTATCACGCCTGTGCTCGTGCTCGCGCGCCCTGCCTACGACTCTCGACTTCCCCGACGCTCTTGATTCGACCCTGCTCGCTGCGCCAGACGGTCCCGGTCCCCGTTGTTGTATCCTGCCCGTGTCAATGACGAGCCAACCACAATGGTCTTGTCCGTCGACTGCATAGACATTCAACGACCCTGCTAGGCCTGCTTTGTGGGCAAACCTCTCTCGACCATCGCTCCACCATTCTAGACTCGACCGTCCACCGTCAACATGGACAGGTCATCAGCCGTCGCAGACGGCAACCCAGGCGTCGACCATGCTCCCACGAGGATGGCCAACCGGCGCTCAAACACCCCAGACCCCTCGGCAACTCCCACGTCTGCAACTACCGGAAACCAGGCAGCCTCGAAACAATCTTCAGCCAATAACTCCATCGTCCCCTCGCCTTTGGCCTCCAGAGACTCTTCCCCAACCCGCCGCCCCCGAAGGACGGCTTCTGCAAATCGGCTCCCGGGCACGCGGTCCCGCAAGAACAGCCAAACCGATATCAGTCCCTCGCGACAAACAAGACCTAAACTCGCCGGTCCGACGAGCTCCTCGCGCTCACTCTCGTCGACTAACACGCCCGTTTTGCTCCCCGCATCACAAGATCAGAACATACAAGCCCCCACGCCCCAAAAACCCGTCACAATTCCCGATCTCAGAGACAGTCCCCGATGGCCCGTCTCGCCGCGGTTGCGGTCGCCTCCCCCCCAGTATAGGCCAGGCCTCACGTCCCGTCGGAGCGAGCAGGAGCTGCCATCGATCAATGTCCAGCGGCCGAGCCCGTCGCCACAACCGCAGCCTCAGCCATCTGATTCCCAGGCGGCCACGTCAGAGAGTGAGATGGAGGATGTGCATCTCCAGTCTGGGATCCGAACTCCAGTACGAGCTGCGTTGGAAACCGTGCAGGAAGTCAGCCTGCCCAACTCACCTCAGCCCAACAGCGATTCATTGCTGGTGGAAAAGGTCAAGGAGAAGCTCATCAGCTCCGAGAACCACTCCGACAGTGCCTTGGACAATGTTCGGCCACTGCGCGCAAGACCCAATCTGGCTGCTGAAAGTGGTAGCGACAGCGGCAACAGCAGAGCCGAACCCCGAAGGACGACTTCGGTTCCTCCGCCGCTCATTAGCAGGCAATCGAGCGCCATGTCGACGAAGCAGATGAAGGCAAAGCAAGACGGCGCTACGCAGAGCATGACAGTTGAGACCGAGACTGTCCCCAGCGTTCCTCAAGTTGCCTTAACGACAGGTCCCAAAGTCGAACCTAACGGCACTCTCAAGACGAAACCCAGCACGGAGACCATCAAGCCCAAGAAGGACAAGAAGAAGTCAACGCGCAAGCAGCCCGCAGTCAACCCCGGAACTGGTGAGACACCATTTTCATTCTCTAGTCAACTCCATCCCCGGCTCGGCCATCGTCAGTCCGCAAGGTCCCTCGGCCTCGCTGCTGGTGCCTGTCCGAGCTCAACCACCTCCAGTCAGGCTTCGTATGATGATGGACCGACAAGTCCGCGTCACTCTTTGCCTGGACCACGAACCCAGAGTTTGAGCTTTCATCCCGTGACCACATTGCTAACCCGACGACCCGCAGCTTCTTCAAAGGCAGATATCTTTGAGGCCAAGATCGCCAGCGCGATTGATGAAACCAATACCTCCGATTCCGAGGAGACGTTTGTGTATGACTCGAATCCTCCAGACAACAACGACCGTGCTGGACGACGCTTTCACTCTCGAACGCCGAGTGCCACGTCAATGGTAAGCCAAGCTGATCGCCAAAACCTACGCTCCATCTACGGCGTCATGGAGGGTGCTGGCCCGGCACACGGCCCCAAGAAGGGCATGAAGTTTGTCAATACCTTCAATGGCAACACGACCGACAACTTAACCACCGGCGACGAGGATGGCAAGGGCTCAGGGCGAAGCGCTGGTGGTTCTGCTCGAGGTACTGCCAGACATCACCATCATATCGGACGCTGGGGCCGCCAGGTTGGGAATAGCCACCCGTCAATCTTGGACAATGAATCGCCATTTCCCAACGCGGCGAGAACGAAGATGAACAGCTCTCGAAATTCGTCCGGGCCCCCAAGTCCCCGAAACAACCACTCTGGTCGAGGCCCCTATCACAACAAGCAACGCACCGCAATGCAAATGTCATCAAGTTATGACTTGGATGACACGACTGGTGCCGACGATGAACGGACGCCTCTTATGGGATCTATTCGATCGGCTCGATCTAACCGCGTGAGACGCGGTCCTCACAGCTTACGGCAGGCCGAGTCTCAGACCTTTACTCGAAGGCAATCCGCTCTGAATAGATTTGCGGCATGCCTCGTCCTCACGATGATGCTTATGCTGGTCGTCACAGGGGCGATTGGCTTTATGTTCGCAACATCGCAGCCTATGACTGACATTGAAATTACGGCGATCCACAGCGTCGTCACGAGCGAGCAAGTCTTGATGTTTGATCTCACAGTCAAGGCACACAACCCCAATATCGTCGTCGTCACAATCGACCACGCGAATCTGGAGGTCTTCGCCAAGTCTGAGTTTGCTGGGACAGACTCAGACTGGTGGGACCGCCCTCACGGACCAGAGGATATACGTCTCATCAAAGAAGTCGAGAACCCTGACGACGGTGATGATGACGACGGGAACCTCGATCCTCCAGATGACAACGACGATCAAAAACCAAATGTACTTTTAGGACGGATCACGGAATTCGACAGTCCCCTCACTTTCGAGGGCTCCCTCTTCCATCAGGGAACCTCCTCGTCCACCGGCGAAGTTCAGCTTGCGTATCCCCTGAACGGCACAGCGGGCGGCTCGAGACGATGGGAGCGCATCTATCAGAACGAATTCGACCTCATTCTTAAGGGCGTTGTGCAGTATAGCCTTCCGATGAGTGCTCGGGTCCGCAGCGCCACCGTCTCGGGTCGAAAGACAGTGAAGCCAAATTCCGCCAACGATCCGTCCCTGAAGCCTAACGGCACCACACTGGAACCTTTTACCTAGGCGGACGGGCTACACGTGCGGTAGCCCGCTCGTCTAGCCTTTCCTTTGTCACATAAAGCAGACATTGTTTTGTGTATATTGAGCGAGCATGGTACAGCATCTCGAGGAGCAAGCGGCGTTGGATGCGCATTTCCCACCCACACAACATGGTTGATCATCACGGGAACTGGCACTCACATGAGATATTTTGCTCTAATTTGGTTATGGACAAGCTGACGACTTTCCTGTCCGGTGTTACCTGGGGGTTCTATTTTTGGGTCACTTCCCTGCTGTCGCCGCCTTGCATCTCGTCCGGATAAACAATTCGGGCGAAGATTATATGAGCGTGGCAGGGACAGTTTGACTTTGGGAGTTCCTTGTGTCTTTTTATTGATTTTTCTTCAAAATTTAGAGATGGAAAAGTGGCAACTACACGTTGTAATTGTAACGCCTTATGACTACTACTACTACTACTACCCAACAAAGAAGATAAAAGATGCGAAGCCGGGAATGGCAATTAGCGATGGTTTAAGTATATAGTGAAGGGAATTGCAATGGCCATAAGAGGCCTCTCAGTGGCAGCGCAAGAAATTGATTTGAACTTCCTCAAACAAAGGCTTTTGTAGTTGTGGTGTGAGCTTTGTATTGAGATGTCGTATAAAAATCAGTCAAGGTATCCTCATCATCTACTCTAATATCTTCCAAGCTTTTGTGCTCCCATGAAACCCTAAACGCCTTTGCCATTGCTCCAGTCACCCTCATACCATCCGTTGCTCAACCGCTCATCATAACATTATGAGAAATGGATGCCCTCCTCGTTGAAAGCGAACAGCAGCCGTAGGAAATCATTCTCATCGCACTTCCCGGATCGCTTGTCAGCGAGTTCAGTGACATCCTCGAGCACTTTGCGGATCTTCTCGCGGACGAGCTCGGCCACCTTGGTCTTCTTCCGCTTGCTCTTTGTCTTCGCCGACGTATCCTTGCGCATCTCTTTAAAGAACTCGGGCGCCTCATCCTCGTCAACATCCATACCGCCCCATTCCTCGGCATCGCCCGCGTCCTCGACTTCCATATCCTCAGCGTCGCCGTCCTCAACAAGGCTGTCGTCGACGGGCACGCCGTTCATTGCGCACCAGGTGCGGTAGTTCTTCTCGACCATAGCGAGCACCTCCTTAGTGCCGAGCCAGCTAGCGCGGAGAGTCTTGTTCTTGCGCACGAAGCATACACGCAGCAAGCCATCCCACTCGTCCCAACTGACGTTGGGCCGGTCCTTGCCAATCTTGGGCTCGATGCGCACAACCGACGACTCAACCTGGGGTGGCGGGCGGAAGTTGTTCTTGCCGACCTTCATGATGTGCGTGATCTTGGCCCAGAATTGCGCGTTGACGGAAAGTCGGCAGTAGAGGGCATCGCCCGGGCGGGCTGTGAGTCGGAGAGCAAACTCGCGCTGGAACATGAGGACGGAGGTGCGCGGCGGGTTAGGGAGAGACAGAAGCTTGAAGACGAGGGGACTGGAGATCTATTATGCGTAAGCCACTATGCCGAGAGAATGTATCAGAGCTCATTGAGTCGTACCTGATAAGGAGTGTTGGATATGCAGACGTCAAACTGGGGTAGTTCCGTCTTGATCACATCGCCCAGCAGAACTTCCAGTTTCCGTTGCTCAGGCGTGCCTTGTACACGCTTCGTCACCTCAGCCGCCATGCGCGGATCGACCTCAACACAGATACATTTCTTGACACGCTCCAGAATTCGCACCGTCAAGTTACCCGTACCAGGACCGACTTCCAGGACAGTGTCGGTGGGCTTGAGAAAGGCCTTTTCGACAATGGCATCCGAGACACCAGGGTTCTTGAGGATATGCTGACCGAAGTTGGTGTTGAACTTGAAGACATTGTTCTTGTTGGCGGCAGAGGAGGAGTTGCCCCCGGTGGGACGGTCGTAGGGAGAGCCGGAAGCGCTGCTGCGCTTGGCGTGCTTCGTTTTCGCCATGGTGATGCTGGGCTTGGAACGGGTTCGAGGATCTCGAATCTGAGGAGGGGCGGTGATGTGGGAAACTTTTTTGACATGGGGTTTATCGATAAGAAAGGCCTGTGTGGAAAATCTCAAGACATGTGTGATTTAAAGTCAAGCTTGGGGTTAGGTCCCTTACAATTACCACTATAGCCCGGTTTTTCGCACCCACACTCATGGTAGCCTAGCTCAGGAACCTTTTGCGCGACGCCGGCTCTCCATCAACTTTACTCTCCATCCATTCTTTGCGACCAGCGTCTGCTCCGAAGCTGCCACGCGTTCCTAGCCAACATGTCCGGCCGCCGCGATTTTCTGAGCCAGCCAGCGCCGGAGAATTACGTCGCTGGTCTGGGACGAGGTGCCACAGGCTTCACAACGCGATCAGATCTTGGTCCTGCCAGAGACGGCCCCAGCGAAGACCAGATCAAGGAAGCGCTTGCGAAGCGTGCGGCGCAACTTGGACTCGCGCCCGAAGGCGGCAAGAAGGACAAGGAGGACGATGGCGGCGACGATGACGACCGATACCAAGACCCCGATAACGAAGTTGGACTCTTTGCTGGTGGTGTTTACGACAAAGACGATGAGGAGGCTGATCGAATATGGGAATGGGTCGACGAGCGGATGGATCGACGAAAGAAACAGCGCGAGGCTCGCGAAACTGCTGAACGAGAAGAGTACGAGCGGAACAATCCAAAGATCCAGCAGCAATTCTCCGACTTGAAGCGTGCACTGGCTTCGGTCACGGACGACGAATGGGCAAACCTCCCTGAGGTAGGAGACCTGACTGGCAAGAATCGCCGAAGTAAGCAGGCACTTCGGCAACGATTCTATGCAGTTCCGGACAGCGTACTCGCAGCGGCAAGAGACTCGACAGAGCTGGGAACCACGGTTGCCGATGATGGTGCCGCCTCTGGTGCTGGGGAGCAGGCTGACGGGACCATGACCAACTTCGCCAAGATCGGTGCGGCGCGAGACAAGGTGCTCAAGTCGCGACTGGAGCAGGCTTCCCAGAGCTCTGGAAGCGATTCTGTGGCCGGCACGTCGACGAGCATCGATACACAAGGTTATCTCACGAGCCTAAACAAGATGCAAATGACCGAGGCGCAGGCCAATGTCGGTGACATCAACCGTGTACGGGAACTGCTGCAATCTGTGGTCAAGACGAATCCCAACAACGCTTTGGGCTGGATAGCGGCAGCCCGACTAGAGGAGCTTGCTGGCAAGATCGTTTCGGCACGGAAAACTATCGATCAGGGTTGCACCAGGTGTCCCAAGAGCGAGGATGCCTGGCTAGAAAACATTCGCCTTAACCACGATTCTCCAAACGCCAAGGTTATTGCAAGAAGAGCTATCGAGGCAAACAATCGATCTGTGAGGCTTTGGGTGGAAGCAATGCGACTCGAAAACATTCCCAGCAACAAGAAGCGAGTGATTCGACAGGCTCTCGATCATATCCCCGAATCCGAAGCCCTATGGAAGGAGGCTGTCAATTTGGAGGAGAACCCGGACGATGCCAAACTACTTCTCGCGAAAGCAACAGAGCTTATCCCCCTTTCTGTAGACTTGTGGCTTGCTCTTGCACGACTGGAGACGCCAGAGAATGCACAAAAGGTCCTGAACAAGGCGCGAAAAGCATGCCCGACGTCTCATGAGATCTGGATTGCTGCGGCGCGATTACAAGAGCAGCTCGGACAGGGCACCAAGGTTAACGTTATGAAGCGTGCCGTACAGGTCCTAGTCAAAGAGTCTGCCATGCCCAAACGTGAGGAATGGATTGGTGAAGCCGAGAAGTGTGAGGATGAGGGTGCCATCATCACCTGTGAGAATATTATTCGGGAAACCCTTGGGTGGGGATTGGACGAGGACGACGACCGCAAGGAAACGTGGATGGATGACGCCAAATCGAGCATTAATAGAGGCAAGTACGAGACGGCAAGAGCCATCTACGCATACGCTCTTCGAGTGTTTGTCAACAGCAGAACTATGTGGATGGCAGCAGCAGACCTAGAGAGGAATCACGGTACCCGAGAGTCATTATGGCAAGTCCTCGAGAAAGCCGTGGAGGCTTGCCCCAAGAGCGAGGACTTGTGGATGATGCTGGCCAAGGAGAAGTGGCAGGCAGGCGAGGTGGACAACGCCCGGCTGGTCCTCAAGCGAGCCTTCCAACAGAACCCCAACAACGAAGACATTTGGCTAGCGGCTGTGAAGCTCGAGTCAGAGAACGGCAACGTGGATCAGGCCCGGAAGCTGCTGGAGGTTGCACGCGAACAGGCGCCGACAGACCGTGTATGGATGAAGAGTGTGGTGTTTGAGCGAGTACTCGGCAACGTCGAGACGGCACTGGACCTCGTTCTACAAGCTTTGCAGCTGTTCCCGGCGGCACCAAAGCTGTGGATGCTTAAGGGCCAGATCTACGAGGACCTAGGCAAGACGGGGCAGGCGAGAGAAGCATACGGCACGGGTGTCAAGGCCGTCCCCAAGTCGGTTCCCCTATGGCTGCTCTATGCCCGGCTAGAGGAGAAGGCCGGGCTCACGGTCAAGGCACGATCCGTCCTCGACCGCGCGCGTCTCGCCGTGCCCAAGAACGCGCAGCTCTGGTGCGAATCCGTACGCCTCGAGCGCCGCGCCGGCAACATCGCGCAAGCCAAGTCAATGATGGCCAAGGCGCAACAGGAGGTGCCCAAGAGCGGAATCCTCTGGGTCGAGCAGATCTGGCACCTGGAGCCACGCACGCAGCGCAAGCCGCGCAGTCTAGAGGCCATCAAGAAGGTCGACAACGACCCGCAGCTGTTCGTAGCTGTGGCGCGCATCTTCTGGGGAGACCGCAAGCTCGACAAAGCGCAGAACTGGTTCGAGAAGGCGCTCGTGCTGGACAGCGACCAGGGCGACAGCTGGGCGTGGTACTATCGCTTCTTGTGCCAGCACGGCACTGAGGAGAAGCGTAACGACGTGGTCAACAAGTGCGTGCTGAACGAGCCCCGGCACGGCGAGGTCTGGCAGGCGGTTGCGAAGAGGCCAGAGAATGCGCGCAAGAGCTGCGAAGAGATTCTCAAGCTGGTGGCCGAAGAGCTCGACCGGTAGAAGGGAACCATTGTATGTTATGTGAGGTTATATGGGACGTTGTCTTTGCATTGGGACTCGGGGAGTACTGGTTAGGTTCAAGCATTGCTTCAAGATGAGTCTGTCGAACGCAGAACTCGTTCACTCGCTCCTTTTTCGAATACAGTTGTGAATCTCGGGATTTCAATTCAAGCTGACCTAGAGCATAAATCCTGCAAGACACTGGCGCAACATCATAACGCGCATAACATGAACATCAATGCGGTATCAACAATCCGCCCCTCCGCTATTACAAGGTATATCGTCTCCGACGCTCGCTCATTTGCTGCCGCCGAACCAGCTGGAGATGCCGCCCTTGGCCTTGGCGGCCTTGTCCTCGACCGCCTGGTCGAACTTGTCGACGGCCTTGAGGGCCTCGGCTTTGGCGTCCTTGGCGTAGGCCTGCGCGTTGCTCTTGGCCGTCTCGACCTGCTTGTTGGCGTCGGCGAGCTTTCAGATTGTCAATTTATAACCGTTCGAACTGGATTGTTGGGGGGAGACGCACCGTCTTGTCAATCTTGGCACCGGCCTCTTCGCCGTAGTGCTTCATCGACTTCTCGGCCTCGACGGGGGACTTGCCGGGCAGGTGGCTCTTGACATTGGCGGAGGCCTTGTGGATGTCGCCTGGGGATCGGGAGGTCAGCAAGTTACGTGCGTGGTGGGAGCGATGGACAGGAGAGGCGCAACGCACTCTCGAACTTGTTCTCAGCGGCCTTGGTGTCGCCGCCGGCCTTGTAGAGGTAGTAGCCGACGCCGGACGCGGCACCGACGCCGAGGATCAGGGGCATGCGCGAGCGAGACATGGCGATTGAGGGCGCTGGAAGATGGGATGTTTTCTGTAGTGGTGGTGGTGGTGAGGGCAGCGATGATGATGATGGGCGAATGACAGACAGGGTCAGGGAGGAGGGAAAGCAGGACGGGATGGATGGCATGATGGTGCTTTAAGTGCACCGGCAAAAGTACTCGCTACCGGCGCTCCAGGGCCTGGTCCAGCCGACGTTGCATGTCATCGAGACTGGATTGGATTGCAACACTCTCCAATTCCTGCCCGCAGCTGCAGTGCAGTGTCAATGCTTTGGTTTGCGATACATGACGTAGTGCGGCATGCACAGCGGGGAGCCAGGTACAGGTACGTACCGCCGGCCGAACGAATCCGGGGTACCTTACTCCTTATTTCGGGCGCGGACGGCCGCTGGAATGGGAGCTCGCTTGCGGGAATTGGGCCCAATGCAGCTGGAATAGGCCCGAAGGGTGTTTCCTCTTCTCGCATATTGGACTGTTTTAATATTTATTTCTGATCTCCCTTTGATAGAGGTCCGGTAGTTGAATGCATGTGGTACGTCCAGGTCCCGTCGTCGATCGCCGCCGGGCTTGTCGAGCTTCACTCAGCTCCAGCTCCAGCTCCAGCGACTAGCCTGCTCCACCACGCCCGCTAAATCCACTGAGCGGCGCTGTGAAGGCCTTGAAGAGGGATGTGAAAATGCCCGTTTGCATGGGATCTGAGTCGATGTTCAAGAACGAATCCGTTGCGAACGCGAGAGAGATCGACCTGGGAAGCTAGATCACATCTCCGCACCTCCGTGGTTGGCCCATGATCAAGGTCGCATGATTCCCAACCCCAACTTATGCTCATGCTAAGCACCTTAAAGCTGTAGCATGGATGCGATGTTCAGAACGGACGGTTTGCGCCGGGTGGGCGTCATTACATCATCGACGGAGAGCATCGTCACAAGCAGAGAATTCGCCAGATAGCATCCGTCCAGATTCAGCCTCACAGCTGGTCGATCTAGTGCAAGAGGGGCCGCGCGTAGGCAGGCTCTAGCACTGTAGACCGTCTCGTAAAGCAAAATGCCCGGAGAAAAACAGGTTCCTAGGGCACTGCAGTGGTTGGGCAGGCACCGTTCATAACGGCTAGCTGACTGCTGGCTGGCTGAACGCAGTTGCCCTGACCTAGGTGGCGCCTCCTACACGAGGGTCCATCCCATCCAGTCTCAACCTTCCTCTCCAATCCATTCTCGAGCTCTCGTTTCCATCGCGTGGAATAGGATTCTTCGTTTCTCCTTGTCCTTTCTTTTCGTTGATGCCATCTGCTTCCAGCGCAGCTCCAAGGCCCCCCCGCCCAGTGAACCGTCGTGATCGCTCCACGCTCTCCATCGTCATGTCCATGAGAGCTCTGCCACGATGATGAAAGTGTCGAGCTCGCGGCGGGCGGCCGGCATGAAGCCCACCGACTTCGACCACGAAATCTCCCTCGTCGACCATGATGGCGTCCGCACGCCGCCGTCGCCCATAACCCCCGAGACCACTGACATGACGCGGAGCTCCACGACCCAGGCTCTGTTGCCGCACAACGAGAGCCAGCAGGACCAGTCATCCAGCCAGGGGAATACTGTGCCAAATGGCCATGGCGAGCAATCGCAGAGCCAGGAGGCCAGAAACCAGGAAGAGGAGCTCGCGCTTCCCCATCCCATGATGAGGCCGTCGATAGAGGTCCAAGGTAGGAAAGCCCTTCAGCTCTGAGGCCCCCAACAACTGCTAACTCTGCAACGGTAGAGCCCACTCCCGAAGCCTTTCACGGAAACAACCTCACCAAGCCCAAGAAGCCCCATCTTGAGCGAGAGACTGCGATTGATATCCTGTATCAGAACGAGCGAGGAGGCTTCCTCTGTGGCATTGCCCTCTTTTCAGGGCAGGCTTTGGGCGGGCTTGATCCACCACCATGGAGTAAGTCCCCAGTAAACCAGAAACAGAGAAGATATGTGAGCTTTTCCATGTTAACGTGCTCCAGCCAATGCCTACCATAAAGCTTCGCCGACCAGCATATATACAGCCCAGGTCCCCGATCCATCATGGGAATGGGCCTGGCCCGAATGGCGCATCAACCACCAAGAGGGCGTGGACGAGGAGGGCTGGGAATACTCGTTTGCCTTTGGGAGGAAGTTTTCTTGGCACAAGGGCAGTTGGTGGAACTCCTTTGTCCGGAGACGCGCCTGGACACGCAAGAGGATCAAGAAGCCGACGGACGACATCTCGACTGATCCCCACATGCTGAATGCCGATTACTTCACCATCCGGCCCGCCTCAGAGCGCACGCATCGCTCGCGTGCTAGCGTGGCGAGCAGTCGCATGGCCACGGGGACGAGCATAAGCCAGGCTTCAGGTGCTGATGTCGACGAGAAACCACCGGATATCGAAGATGTGGAGACGCTGTTGCGGAGACTGCGAGCAGCTCGGATAGACCGAGAGAAGCTCGAGGCCGTCGAGAACTACCTGGACCATGCGATAGATCTTTCGCAATTGCAGGAAGAGATGCACGAGATCATGTCCATTTTTGTCTTCCAGGCGTCACGACGCATACTTCTCAGCCGCCTGATGCAGATATATGACGAAACCACAGCTGAGCTAGAGAAGAAAGCAACACCTGAGTTGGAACAGAGAAAGCAGGCGCTCAAGGAAGCTGTTAAGCACGCCGACGAGGAGGTCCGCAAGCTAGCCTACTGGAGCGACGTGAAGCAGATGGCCGAGAGCGGCGATGTCAAGGACGCCGTCGATACTGACAAGGGGTGGCACGAGGGATGGCAGGGCATAGATCAAAGCGGAGGAGCGAAGCCTGAGCCTCCGGAAGAGTGAAAGGACGGACTACCATTTCAAGCCTCTCAGTGGCATTTTTCTACTTTTTTATTGCTTTAGCGAGTCGGCGAATACTGCTTGGAGGAGAGGGTTTCCAAAAAGATAGCGTGGTGGCACGCTCCTGGTATAGTTATCTGGTTGGTCGGGAATATATGGTTGGGGGATAAAGCTAAGCACAAGCATGGAGAGCGGAAGGTGACTTGTTATAATGCAACAGCGAGAGTCTGTAAGACGCTTCTTAGTATCTCGTAGCATTATTAGAGACATATGAAACCCGGAAATCTTTTGTGATTCCTCCCTTTCGCCCTCAATAAAATGACTTGTAGCCTTTGGTTGTGATCAATGTTCTAGCATAAGTCGACGTTGTGCATCACGTGATACCCTTCGCCGACGTCGCATGGAAGTTCTTATCGATAACGGCAAAAAGCGGCGACCGTCTTTTCTCAATAGCTCATGCGCTCGACTTACTACACAACCGTCCTCTCCCAAGAGACTCACCCGCACGCCGCGACAAATGACGATGCTCCATATATGACAAATGTCCCTGGGGATCAAGTCGCTATGGAGGGCTCGGTCACGGTGCGGCCACGTCGCTGGGCTCCCGCTGATTTCCAGGGACCTGACGCCCTCGAGGCTCCTATGGCCGGAACCCTCTTCGATCGCGAACAGCCGCCGATGCGAATCGACTCTGAAGGCTGCCGCCGAGGCTGAGACTGAGACTGAGCCTGAGCCTGTTTCTTCTTCTGCGGTCACTACTCAAACATCCAATGCCACCACAACGCCAAGCCCAACATGGTCGATTGACGAGAGCAAAGACGAGGGAACGACGCAAAAGAAGAGCCCGACTGGCGCAGCTACAAAGTTACCCAACACAAAGATGGGTCTCAATCGAAATCAAATGTTCAAAAATGCTTTCAAAGACGCCCAAATACCCGAGGACAGCGAGAGCAAAAATTCCTACAAAGCCTTCGTCCACAAGGCGCGAGAATACCCCACGAAGGCCGGCACAATGGCGAGCTACAAGGAGCACGTGAGAGACACACGGCGTCAAGTCGGACAACATACCGTCTGGACTACCTTCTCCAAGCGGCTGGCCACCTGGTCAGACTGCTTCGGCCTCATGAAGAAGATGACGCCGAAATGGGACGACCAGCCCAACATGTCGGCTGTGCGAATCGTCCTGCCACAATCATGGGACATCGATATCGACAACTTGAACCTCCAATACGTGGACTCGGCAACGGGCGTGCTGCAGAAGCTCCGGGCTTCGGTCGACCAGAACCCGTCAGCCGTGGTGCTGCGCGGGAAGAGCTCTGTGTTGACGGCGGCAGCGGACGAGATTGTGCGGCAATGCCAGCAGGCCAAGGTGTACGAGCTGGGCGAGGTTGGGTCAACTGACTACCGGACCAAACAACTCTGGCCGACGATCCAGGGGGCGCTGAATGGAGGCGCGTCCATGGCAGATGACCAGGCCGACAACGACAACTTCTGGGTGCACAAGGAGTACCAGCCGCACTGGATCTCGAAGCCCTACGAGGACATCCCGCGGCCCGAGACGTGGACGCGGGAGAACTTTGAGACGTACATTGCGAGCCTCACGTACGGACGCATCAAGCCGCACCTGGCGATCCCGTTCTACGGCACCCGGACGCCGGACGGACGCAAGATCGACACCGAGGGCATCCGCATCCGGCTCATCATGGAGGCGTTCGAGGACGCGGCGGCGCGCCCCTTCATCACGGTGTCGACGGTCAAGATGGCCATCGCGCTGATGGCCTTCAAGGGCGGCCACGCAGCCTCGGCCAACCGCCTCTTCCGGCTCGCCGAGGGCTGGGGCGTGCCCATGGACACGGACGTCTACAACATGATGCTCGAGGGCTACACCAACAAGCACGACGTCGGCTTCTTCTACCGCTTCCTGTGCCGCATGGACAAGCGCTACTACGAGCCCAACATCCGCACCTGGCTGCTGTTCCTGCGCCTCACCAAGGGCGAGGACGAGCGCCGCCAGGTCGTCGTGGCCATGTACGAGCTGGGCATGTTCAAGCACGCCACCACGCGCAAGGGCATCGCCGAGACCATGGCCTCGCACGACGCCTACAGCGCCTTCAAGGCCGGCAAGACGCTGGCCTGGTTCCTGGCCTCTCAGCGCGAGCGCTACGGCAAGGCCTGGTGCACCGTCGGCGCCATGAACCGCATCCTGACCGAGCTGCTGCGCTTCCACCGCCCCGAGTCCGCCCGCGTCGACGACTGCAAGCGCCTCATCGCGATGCAGGCCCAGGACGGCCTCAAGATGGAGCTCAGCACCGTGAACCTGCTCCTGCGCCACGCCGCCGCCACGCGCAGCCGCTCCCTCGCGCGCTGGGCCATGGCCCTGCTCAAGCCCTGGGAGCTGCAGCCCGACCAGGCCACCTACGCCGCGCTCATCACCCTCTGCACCAATCTACGCTGCCCGCACGGCCTCGGCGTCGTCTTCTTCCACGGCGTGCTGGACCGCAAGCTAGACCACTACTGCCGCCGCCAGCTGCGCCGCGTGCTCCTGCGCACGCACCCAAACCCCTTCTGGCGCGCCCACTCGCCGCGCCTCATCCCCAAGGCCCTCGAGGCCGACCTGCGGAAACACAAGATCCGCGGGTCGGGCGCCGTGCTGGCCCGGCTGGAGCACCTGCTGCTGAAGCAGTGGGCGGCGTACACGCCCGTGGACCCCCTGAGTCGGTCCCTGGATCTCGCGCTGCGCAGCCAGGACGCGCCGCTGCATCGACAGCTTGCGACGGGGGAGGAGGAGGCGATGCAGATCCCGCGCATCGTGCATAAGCTGCGCGAGCGGGATGGCGGTGGGAAGGACAGCGTGGTGCTCAACGGGACGTTCCAGCCTGAACTCATGATCGAGGGGTGGCGCGCGGCGGTGCAGGATGCAGCAGTCCCGGGCGAGGAGGCCGCAGGGGATCATGTTCAGGGGAGGTTGAGCCTCCTGGCGGATCATCTTGATGACCATGTTGATGAGGACCATGTCATCGAAGATCCGATCCAGGAAGCGCTCGAGGCGTTCGACGAGATATCGCATCTGACGGAGCTGGACCAGCAACTCGGCATGCCGGAGAAACTGTAGGAGAAGAAGAAGATCTTGTAACACTTCACTGTACATCACATCACATGTTATACTACATCCACGCACACTTACCGCGACACCCTATCTACCATGTATAACCCTCACCGCAAAAACTTCACAGAAATCACATTCCGTCAATAGAGATGTATATATGTGCTGTATCCTCAAACGACCCTGTACCATGCACGCCATCAATGATGCCGCCCGCGTGTATCCCCCCGTCCCTGCGTTTTTTTTACTCTTTTTTTTTTCTCGGGCAGGTTTTATTTTCCTTCAAAGACAAAGTCTAACGCGGCGAGAGAAGAGAGGCATGCATGGGACGCGCATAGAAGGCATGAGAGGTATATATCTCGGTAAGAACGACGGGGGGGAGGGGATTGCTGTGGGATGGATGGGGGAAAAAAAAACATCAAAGGGATTCTGTCTTCTCTCTCTCTCTTGCTCTCTCTTCTCTCGCACGCGCCGTCTCCTCCCCAGGTCTCTTCTCTCGCTCGGACTCCCGTTTCTCCAAGCGCCCTCTCGGGTATTCTCTCTCCTCCCCTTTCACTTGAGCGTGTGCGGTCCAGAAAGGGACCGTCACCAGTACAGCCGGCCGACAAGACAGAATGAGACGGTAGGACCTAACATGCATGAGAATATCTGACATCCGCCCTCCCCGACTGAGCCCGCTCACCACCCCCCAGTAAATATGTGGCCGAACCTATCGCCGCGCCTCGCCTCGCCTCGCCTAGGGAATCTGCACAAAGAGAAACCAAACGACCAATTATTCACGGGTAATGCTCAGATGTAGCCTCAGTGCTCGCCGAGAGGATAACCTAATCCTTCTTAATCTCCTGGGCTGTCGTCTCCTGCTTCTGCTTCTTCGCCTTCTGCGCCTCGTCCTCAGTAGGCTCTCCCGCTCCCTCACCCTCTGTCGAGTTGGCCGCCGCTGGTTTCGACTCGGAGGCAGACGCGCCTTCCTCGGCCTTCGTTTCCTTGGTGTCGTCTGCGGTGGACGTCGAAGTCTTCGAGACCTGGCTCTCGAGGTCCTTGTCCTCGTCGGCGTTATCGAACATTTCGGTGTCATCTGAATCGGTAAGAACCTCAGTACCATCACCGAGGAAAATGATCCGGCCTCGGTACCCACCAACGCCAAAGCTCTTGCCCTTCTCAGTAGAGTCTACTTCATAACCGCTGTCACTATCTTCGAAGTTGTGGTGGACTCCGGGGCCGCGGAACTCGGCTGCGGGCACTCGTCAGTTATACCATGTCTCTATACCACTGCACGCACAAGGGCCATCATACCGTATTCCGGGGGAGCGCATGGCCCATCGCCGTTGGCGACTCGCTTCGCAATCTCGTTGTACCACTCCTCCTTGGTCTTTCCGTTCAGGAAGCCGATAATGACCATGGTCATGTTGTCGCAGCCGACGCCGCCTGTCTCCGAGTTGGATGCCAGACAGTTGTCCATCATGTTCTCGCAGATCTTGTCGAGATCCTGCTTAGCCGCAATGCCCCGTCGGACAAACTCGACAACGGCCTGCGAGGATTGGCAATCCCAGATACCTGTACGAATAAGCACTTCTCGGCCTACGCCGACACCCGATCAAACTCACCATCGCAAGCAATAACCAAGAACTCGTCCTCATCGGTGAGATCATGTTGCTCGACGTCGGGATAGGCTGTCACGATCTGGTTCTCAGGGGACAGCTCGGCACTCTTCTTGAACTCGAAGTCGCCGATGGCGCGCGACAAGGCGAGGTTTCCGTTGACTCGGCCGAAATCGACGAATCCACCAGCAGCAGTAATTCGGTTCTTCTCGCCTAAATAGCGCAGAGAAAAACGGCAAGTCAGTATGCGCACGTGGCCAGCAGCGGAATTCAGAGGTTGCACCAACTTTCCAATTGGGGCTTATGGTCCTGGGACAGCGGTTTTGCCCGTCCCTTGATGCCCAGCACGCCTCTTGAATCACCCGCATTGGCCTAAACACATGCCCTGTTAGCGGTTGTCGCCCTGTGCAGGATTTCGCGAGGCCATGCCCCTCGCCTCGAATGGTGGGGCCGGCCCGAGACGTGGGGGAAGACCAGGGCGAGCGAGTGAGTGAGAAACTGACAAGATAGAGCTTGTTGCCAGCGACCAGAGTCACGCAGGCGGTGCAGCCAGAGACTTCCTCTTCGTACTTGGGGTCTGTGGACAGAGGTCAGCCGTCGTCCAGAACTCGTGAGGTTTGGGGCGGCTGGCGCGCTACGAGAAGCGGGCGACAGGCGGCCGGTGGAGAGCAGAGCAGAAAGGAGCAGGGGAGGCAGCCAGAGAGGCGTCAGGTGAGCAGATCAACATGGAGGCGCGCATACCGTTGAGGATGGCGCGGTCGGTCGCGAGGAAGCCGTCCTTGAGGCCCTGGGCATAGTCGCCCGCCTTGAACGTCTCCTGCTTGTAGATGATGTTGTGAATGTGCTCGCCCGCGAATAACGCTACCTTGTCGCCTCCGTGACCGTCAAAGACCCCGAAGAAGGCGAGCGGGGACTTGTGTGCCTTGGCGGGGTCGAGATCGAGGACGGCCGTGTGAGCATCTTCCATGCTGATGCGCCAGCCCTGCATGGCCGACACACCGTAGATGAGCTTGTCATCCTCGCCCTTTTCCGAAGCCTAGCCGAGGAGGAAGAAACAAACGTTAGCGAGCAGGCCAGAGACAGGACGGAGATTATGTGTGAGGGAAGTAAAGGGCCTGGAGAGCCATGTTTGTGTCGACGATGTGGGCGGATGCATCGGAGGGCATGGGGACCAGGTGAACGAGTCGAGCACATGGTCGTCTAGGGTCAGACGATGAGGGGCCATCTCGGTGAGAGGTGAGAGGTGAGAGGGCACGAAGAGTCTGACGTCGGACGAGGCGAACGGTAGGAGATGCGGTGGTGAAGGTGGTCTCGACGTGAACCCGGCGGCAAAGTGCTGGACTCGACACGCGCCTTCTCGATCTTGTCTCTCTGTCGTTGTGATTCTCGCTCGAGGACAGGCGATGACGCCGATGACGACGGAGCCCAGGCACGCTCGGAGGGTTGGCAGGGCGCCAGCGGGACGGAGGGGAAGCAGAGGCATCGGAGGACTTCGCAGGACATCGAGGGGGAGGATCCATCACGCGACGATCAAACACACCTTTTCGACAACGGGCTCGGAGAGAGTTTGACCCATGGCTCGAGGTCCGTTCGGCGCTGAGAGTTAACCGCGAGGGGGAGGGGGAGGAGAGGAGGAAGAAAGAAAGCGGGGGAGAAGAGAAGATGCGCGGGTGGGCGGCTGGCGGATGGATTGGAAGGAAGTGCGGGATTCCGATCCAGCAGAGGCGACGAGCAGGCGGGCGAGACAAGGGAAGGGAAAGGATGAAGAAGAAGAAGAAGAAACAGAAATCTGTGGGCGAGTCTGCGGGAAACGGGCGGGAGATGCTCGTGTGGTGGATGCGGGATGGCGGAGGGCGGACGGTGGTGGATGAGGCCAGAAGCCAGGGAATTGGAAGGCAAGCCAGCGAGACTCTACCAACTATTACCTAGCAGACGAGGCAGGAAGCGGGGTACCAGTTGCTAGGCGGCAGGCCTGGAGCAGGACCTGGAGCACCCGCGCTGCTGATAGTGCGCGCCTGACAGCCTAGCCCAGGCCGCTAGCGCACTGCTGCGGGCGGCTGAAGTGCCTACTGACTCCGCTGAGTGATTGGATGCACCTCACTGCTGCACGGGAAAATTCAGACAACCCAGACGACGTGCATCCGGGCATCTATCTCAACAGGGTGCCAGCAATGTGCCGCATTGAGATCTCTGCTCCAGCACTCTAGATAGAAAGCTCCAAGCGTCTCTGGAGCTCATCTTTCCCGGTGTGGCTGAGACCGGGCTTGGCTTGACAAAGTGAGGCCCAGGCACTGGACGTACGTCACTCCGCACACCAGCTGATACAGTACTCGCTGGGCTCGCAAATTTTTGTGCAAATTTGCCGACATCACTTGTTGGTGGTGGTTGCTGCTGAAATGCACCTAAGCTAAGCCCCTCCTTCGACTACGCCATTATAGGCACCACCTCACCACCACCTCAAAAATCTCCCTTGAGCCCTACCCTAGAGGCTTCCCTTGGATTTTCTGTTCCCCCTTCGACCTTGTTTCGTTCATTGACTCGAGGGAGGGCGCTAGCTCAGTCTCGTCGCTCACGCATCCCTGGTTTGGGAATTGTGCTTGTGATGGTCTATCTCGTCTACATACGTCATTTCAGGAACGTGCCGAGGCCTCGAAGCTTGGACAATTTGTTGCACATCTTGCTCTCATTATTGATTGATTGATATCATCATCTACCCTCCCTCTAGATACTAACGTCTATTCTAGTAAAGTTACGGAAAAAAAAGTAACAACATGTGTGGTATCTTGCGGTATCGTGAAATATATCCAGAATCTTTATCAACCATTCGCCCAAAACCAGATCTTAAAGATCCTCACAAGAACGCCTTGAAACTGCCCTCGGTCCTCCCCGAGTCCTCTCTCCCAAATGCTCCCGATGAGGACTCGCCTAAGCCCGAAACTCCGCTGCTGACTGCAGTGAGCTCTTCGCCGAGTTTGGAAAAGCCCGTCGTCGATTGCTGCACCACCTCGGGCTTCGATGCTACCGACGCTCGTATGCTTGTCCTAGCATCGCCCCATTGACTCGGCGACATGAGTTCTGAGCTCGCTCGCTCCCCAGGCTGTGCACCTTCGCGTGTCGGACGCCCAGGCCCCATTGCTGTGCTTCCCATGGCTGTGCTTGGCCTGTTGGGGTGAAATGGAGCTGTGTCTACCAATTCGCTGTAAGACATGCTCGCCGGTGCCGCTTTCTGGCTGCCACCGATGACTCTCCAGTTCTCTGAGGATCCAAACGAGGGGTCGGTGCCAAAGCTTCTGCTGCCGTTGGAAGAGTCCGTATCATACCAGGCACGGCTCGTCGGTCGACTGAACATTTGCTGGCTGGATACTCGGGCGAGGTCAGGCCGCCGGAGCTCAGGCACACTATCTGTCGCTTCTGAAAGTCCCGATGCTTCATCCCTCGTCTGTGGACGACTATCTACGACCCTCTCTGAAGTCTTCTTGCCGAATAGTCCTGTTATGAGCCGAGGACTGGACCCATGTGATGATGAAAAGCCTAGCGTACTGTCTTTCGACGTCGAGAGGGAGCTGTTGTTTGTCTGGCTTTGGTTCGAATTGCCCAGTCTCAGACCAGGTAAATCTTCCAGCGAAGGTATCGCTAGCTCAAGACCACTTCTGAATGAATTGCCACCAGACTCCGTAAGGAAGCTCGGTGGAGGCAGAAGCTCATGTGTTGATTCTGGGAACGTAGTGTCTGATCTCACGCTCCGTAACGATACCTGGCTCCTCCGGGCCGTTGCGGCGACTGTTCCCTCCACTGTTATCCACGACTGTCTCCCATCTTCCGCCGTCGGAGTTGCAGCCAGTCTTGCTCCAGACTCCTCAGTCAAGAAACCTGATGGTAGCTCTGGTGTGGGGAGGCTGCTGAAGCTCGACGGTGTCTGGTCCGAGTGCTGTGAGCCTAATTGTCGCTCCCCATGACTAACATCGAATGCCTTGACAGACTCTTGCATGGCGGGTTTGTTCCCATTAACACGGAGACTGTTCATGACTGGACCAGAGATCTTGCGACGGAACCTGTTCGAGAGGTAGCCACGCTTCTCCTTGCGGCGGCGCATACACCAACAGGCGAGCAGCATTACGAGCAAGAGTACAAAGATGACAGGCAACATAATTGCAAGAAGCAGCTCGCCAGTGCTGAGCCCCTTGACGCTAGAGGGATCATTATCCTCCGAGGTAGAGGCTGTCCCTGTGGATTGTTGAGATGCCGTTGCGCTTGTTTCTGTCGCAGTCATCGAGGTCTCAGTCGCTGTTGAGGTGGGCGATGCCGTGACTGCCACGAGGTCGATATTGAAACTTTCCGTTTCGTTGAGGTCTGAAGTCTTGGACCCTGCTTGGATCGTGACCTTGAGTTTGCCTGACGCTGCCATAGGGACCTTTCCGGTGATGTTGAAACCGTCAACATTCAACCAAGTCTTCTCAGGAGCCACTGAAACGCCGATGTTGATGTCTGAAGGATTCCAAAAATACGATGCAAGATCGATGTCGACTTTTCCACCAGCCTTAACGTTGATATCGCCCGGGGTTGACTCGAAGAGGGTCGTCGCCACATTAACAACGACTGCAACATCCAGCGTATCCGAATAAGAGTCGCTAAAATTGATCGTAAAGTTGGTAGAGGTATCGTTCTTCCCTGGCGTGCCTTGAATATCCCATGTGTCGGTATCCAGAGTCAGCCAGTCTGGGAGGTCCTCTGTTGTTACATTCAAATTGCCTGGCTGAGCTGTCGAGCCATCAAGGCTGACTCCGTCAGCAAGCCCCGAATAAGAGAGTTCCTTCCCCCGTGTGGCATTGAGTGTGATGACTGGATTGTCCGTGGTGAGTTTGTGACTGCCGACGACAATAGCGAAGGAGACTTCCACGGCGGAGAAGCCGACAATGTCTGACGCAATGAGACTGAATCCAAACGTCTGCGGAGGTTGGACCAGCGACTCGACAGGAGGTGTAGTCCCGCTAAAGGTCAGAGTCGTGTCATCAAACTGAATCCACGCGGGAAGCGGGCTGCTGTCGGAAGAGGTGGCGTAATAATTGATCATGTCTGGTTGGTAGGAGAAGGTATCGTTGTCGAAGGTGTAGCTGAATGTTGTAGATGGGTATGATAGCAGCGACGAGGGTGCCGAGTAGTTGCCGAAGTTCTCGATCTGCTCGGAAATGGGAATCTTGACTGAAGGGCCTGCTTCGCGAGAAACCACAAGCGTTGCGTTCAACGTGACCGTGCCACTTCCGTCGTCTGCAATAACTTCGACCGACTGACCGACTACATCGCCCGAAGCTACCGTTTCGTTCGTGGGTGTTCCATAGAGACGTCTTTGACTGCTGTCGAGGGACAGCCACTTTGGAGCGTCACCGAGAGAGTACGTGAGAGTTCCGCCGGAGTCGGATTTGAAAGTAGATGAGGAGAAGATGTAAGAGAACAGCTCGTCAACCCGGGCCACAGGCGGGAGCTGGGAATTGATGGGAAACGAGACGGTGGGCTCACTGCTCGCAAGGTGGGTAAAGTGTAGTATCGCAACGAGCAGTGTCACGAGTGAGAGTGAGGCCATGATGGCACGATATCGCGCTGCGTTGCGCTAGATCGTCGAGACTGATGGGACACAGGAAGCCATTCACACATGCAGAACAGAGCAGGAAAGAGAACAAGAGAGAGAGCGGGAGACGAGCGAGACGCTCGAAGGGCATAGGCATCGTGACGAACATGTCGATGGCTGGCGTTAATGGGCGTCCACGCGAATACTGCGCCCTTCATTCCTCGACAGCCGCTCTCCACCGGGCCATTGTTCAGAGGACGGTAGATGGATGCGATCTGGAGGACGATTGGCGCGCCGGCCAGAAATCCATTGCCGTCAGAGGCAACTGTCTCACTTGAAGACTCATCCTGAGGGCGGCTGGTGGCGGGGAGAGCGGCGTCAGAGGCTCTGGGGGGATGCTGGCCCGAGGATGGAGGCTGGTATCACCGTTGTAGCATTCCTGCGCGAGGCCCGCCCTCCTGGACAGCTGTGCCAGAGGGCGAGACACGATGATGCCACTCGGCTGGACTAGCGGCAACGGCAAGCACGTATTGAGGATGGGAGAAACGGAAGCGCTCAAGGGATTGCCATATTGGATGTTGGCAGAAGGGAAAGAGGGCGATTTCGATGGTTGCTGGAGAAATTGGGAGCTATGGCTTGGTGATGGAGTCGCTATTGGAAAAGGGGACCTCCCTCCAGCGCTCCTTCTAGCTCTTGCCAGAGGCTCCTTCTGTCTCTCCACCACCCGCGCAGCTAGGAAGCCTTAGGTAAGGCAGAGGCTCTACTAACGGCCCGCGATTCAACGAACAGTGATCTTCGATAGCGATATGGAGCCCTTATCGTCGACTTTAGACGAAAGAGGATCCGGAGTCGAGCCTGTTAGCGACCGCCTTCGGAGGGCTGCCTATCTACACCGGAATAATTGAGGGTCAGTAGCGGAGGGTACGGGAGCTCAACGAAAAAAAAGACCAGAGTCTGGATTTGTGTGATCGCTTCAAGCGGAGGAGAAAGAGCGACTGACTGCTCCAGTAACCTTCTTTACCTTAGTTTGCTTCCTGCCAGTTGCTAGAGTAGAGTTTGGAGGCGGAAAAAGGCCAGCGCAATTCTGTCTCCTGTCAACTGCAACTATCACCACTTCTGGGCTCTTGTGACTACTCGGAATCACTCATCGCGAATTTGACTGCCTCATGCTCTCTGCGCAAGGTAGATCCTAGACAGCAGACAAATCGATTCCACACACGCACGCATCGCGCCATGAGCAGCACTTCCTCCTCGCCGCGGTTGGACCCGATGGCCATCAGCGAGGATCTGACTCCCCTTCCAACCCTGAAGGCCGCAGGCACAACTCAGATTGACTTCGATGGCCTCCTTTCAAAACCGCTGAGACTGCATGAGGACGTGCGCACAGGATGTGGTGGGCAGACGTGGCCGGCCGGAATGGTCCTTGGGAAGCACATGCTGCGGTATCATCGCGATGAGCTGCGTCAAGCGCGAATGTATGTTCTTCTCGTTCTTTCTTCTCCGACTGTCGGAAACTCTCCTGGCGGTCACATCTCAACACCGAGTGGTTGAGATGGCCAGGCATGTGCCGAAACAGTGCCAACAAATGCTGACTCGTGGGTCACAGACTGGAGCTCGGAGCTGGAGGCGGCCTCGTCGGATTGGCCGTCGCCATCGAGGGTCAGCTGGAGAATCGGATGCTTGTCACGGACCAGGATGAGATGTTGGAGCTCATGCAGCACAATATCAAATTCAACAATGTTGAGGACAAAGCCGAAGCCATGATCTTGAACTGGTATGTCATCCGATGTCTCGATAGACGCCATGTCGATCCGCAAGGTTGAAAAGTCAAAAGCTGACTGATTATGTGTGACTAACAAGGGGAGAACCTTTGCCAGCAGAGGTCCTCGAGCAGAAGCCCAATGTGATCATAGCTGCAGAGTGCGTTTACTTTGAACCGGCATTTCCGCTACTGATGGAGACGCTCAAAGCGCTTCTAGAGTTAAACCCTGAAGCAGTGGTGTACTTTTGCTTCAAGAAGAGGAGACGTGCGGATTTGCAGTTTGTCAAGATGGCCAAGAAGGCGTTTCACGTCGAGGAGATATTTGACGAGGATCGGGTGGTGTTCCAGCGTCAGGGCCTCTTCCTCTTCACTTTCTGCAGTAAGAAGGCCAAGTCGAGCAAGGCCAACAACACCATTGTCAACGGCACAACCCGATTGGCAACAAATGGCGAGAGTAGAATACAAACAGTTTCGTCTTAACGCCTGCACTCCGCCGTCGATGCACTGCGGCTGCGATTTCCCCTCACAAAAGCCCTGACACGGCATGGAGGGCGAGGAGCGGACCAACGAGAAGACGCAACGTCTGCAAGAATCTGTGCCCTTCCATCGGTCCTCCATCCTTTATGCACCTTTCCTGACCGGGCGGTTTGCTAGTCGGGTCATCCAGCAGTCACAGACGCCAGCGAAGGAAGACGAAACTTGGCTCCCGTCCCGCAGGCCTTCAGTCTGAAGAGTGCCATCACACGCACAACACTATCCGCAACACGCACAGCGGCTAAACCCAAGACCAGTGAGCTCTCTCATCTCGAGCAACAGCTTCGAGCTCCAGTGAAGATTTCAGCGAGATGCTTTAACATCACATTATCAGGATTCGTACATCAGCACTGACCCAACCATAACCCGAACACCTAATCACAACTCTCATACTGACCACCAACCCGAATACCTAAACATAACGTAGGAAAACTGACTGTTGCTGCTGAGGGCTGTGTTGGCTGGAGCATCGACTGTCTGCATCAGGTTTAGCTGCTGTGCGTGTTACGGACAGTGTTGTGCGTGCTATGGCACTCCTTCTGCTCGGTCAGAATTCCGCTGAGAAACGGAGGGAGCCAGCGTCTAACCACTTCAGCCAGCACATGGATGGTGGCGCTGCGGCGGGTTTGTGCATCCACTCAAACCGCCCTTGCCAGTATCCCCTGCCGACGGGATGGAGATGGAGAGGCACCAAAAGCACAGAGGGCTTTTGGGAAACGCAATCGTCCCGACTGTGCGCTCCCTCCAGGGCTTTCTTTTTACGGGAGGAGGAACCTAGGGGGGAGGCTGTGTTGTGCGTCGTCCGTCCAGGGTGAATTCAACTCCGTTATTAGAGGACGAACTCCCTGGGATTGGGCCTGTCGGTGTCTCATCCCTGGCCCTGACACTGGACTGACCAGAGTCCCGGTTCTTTGTGGTAAGCCACGCCTGAGCATGTGCCCTAGTAGGGGGGCAGAACTCTGCTTTGTGAAGGCTCCTGTGGAATGCTGGCGGCAGCTGAGGAGGCGGGTAAGGAGGGGAGAAGGCCGACTGAGCCGACTGGCACACCGATTCGACGCTTGCCACCATTTGCCAGCGCCATTATTGAGTTGGGGTCGCAGGATAAGCCGTGGGCGGCGGCAAGCATCGCAGCGATTCGACTGAGTCAACAACAAACGAGCGAGAACACAAGATCCTGGACAGACTTTTCACCCCGTGCTGCAGCTCGGCGGGCTCGACTCAGGCACCAGGCGATCGATGCAGCCAACGGGGAACTCGAACGTGCTGGGGGCCTCTTCACGCTCTCTCCACCCATCCATCTCGGCGACCAGCATGGCATGGACAGCATGTGGACAGATCCAAAGACCCAAAGGGTGGCACGGATGGCTCAGCCGAAGGACCTCAACCCGGACAGGCTCTCAGGCACCTGGCGCCGCCCATTGGACGCCCTGGGATGGCCGGTACCTGACAGCGAGACGGCGGCACCAACCTTGGAGCTGGCGCCCCGGGTCCGTCCCTTGCAGCGCGGCCAATCACGGCAACGGGCTCTGAGAGGATATGCTTTTCGTCTGCTGGTCTGGCCACCTCCCACATCCCTCTCCGGGTCTCCTCGTGGCCCCCTGAGAAGGTTTCCGACGCTGACACCCAAGTCAGGGACAACAGGCCTTCTCGAATCACGTCCTAGGGCTTCGACGCCGTGGCTTGCTCTTGGTTCAGCATGACCCCGTGGATGTGGATGGTGCCACGCCCCCCCCTGGCCCGGGGTCGGCACGTCTTTGCCAGAGTCTGCCTCTCCTCTCTGCCTCCTTGGCTGGGCTGGCAGCTGGTTTCCGCGACGGCCCCGGCAGATGCACTAGACTAGCTCGGCCAGATGCTTGTTGATACACCCCCATGTCCCTGTCCCGTCCGTCCCCTCCCCAAACCTCCTTGCCTCCTCCGAGAAAACCTTGGGAAACGCTAGGAAAACGGATCCGGGGGGCGCTGAAAAAACCACGCGTGGGCCAGGCTCAGGCACGCTCTGACACACTGTATGGACGGTGGCTGCGTGCGTGGAGCGCTGGGCTCGTACCTGAGCGTCCTTGTTGGTCCTTGGTCTTTGGATCCAGGTTGTTGACGGGATCCAATGGGGCACTTGTTCGTTACGGTGCGGTGGTTCCCAGGTTCCCTCCTTGACCGTAATGGCCGGCAACTATAGAAGCCTCGCCCGCCCCCGTCCGTTTCGTTTCGTTTCTTCACCCAACCCTTTCGAGTTCAACGATCATTCCTTTTCCTCCTGAGCAGGACTCTCTCACTCACATACATTCCTTCTCTTCTGCCCTTGCGAGGTCATCTCTGTTGAACAGAAACAACATCTTGCTGGCACTCCTTTTTGCAGCAACACTCAGCAACAAACCAACTACCAGTGTGATACCCGCCCTTCGCTGTCGCAGTCAGACAGACAGACAGGACTATCAACCATTCCTTGAACAAGAAGATCGACATACCGATACACCGGAACAAACATATAGACTACCAGTCAACATCATGAAGACCGCCGCCGTTGCCTCTACTCTCTTCGCCGCTGCGGCCCTCGCCCAGCCTCATGGCAACCACCACAAGGTGCACCACAACAAGCGTGCCATGGTCACCGAGGTCGAATGGGTTACCCAGGTCGAGTACGTTACCCAGCTCATCGACAGCACCACCACCGTCTGGATCACGCCCGGCCAGGAGCTGGCTGATCTTACCACCGTCGAGGCCGCCAAGCCCACCACCACTCTCACCACCACCAGCACCCACCACAAGGTGAAGAAGCCCAAGACCACGACGTCGTCGACCTCTGTTGCTCCCGTTCCTACGACCACCTCGGTCTACACGCCTCCCCCGGCGCCCACCACGAGCACCACCTCGACTACCAGCACCACGCCCACTCCCACGCCCGAGGAGCCTACTTCAACTTACACTCCTCCTGCGCCTGAGCCCACCACCACCTCCCAGGAGGTCGTTGCTGCCCAGCCCACGACCATCGTGACTTCGGTCTACACTCCTCCTGTCGAGTCAACCACCTCCGTTGTCGCTGCCGCCGCCGCAACCAGCTCTGCTGCCGTCGATGAGACCAACGACTCCAGCTCTGGCAGCAGCGGTTCGTCCTACTCAGGTGACCTGACCTACTACACCATCGGCCTTGGCGCCTGCGGCACTGACAACACTGGCGAGGACGACTCCGTCAGCATTGTCGCCCTGTCCTATCTGTTCATGGGCACTGAGTCCAACGACAACCCACTCTGCGGCCAGACCATCACCATCGAGGCCAACGGCAAGTCCACCACCGCCACCGTCCGGGACAAGTGCATGGGCTGCGCTATCCACGACATCGACGTCAGCGAGAAGGTCTACATGGATCTCTGGGGCAGCCTCTCCAGCGGTCGCACTGAGTGTACCTGGTACCTGAACAACTAAAGACCTAGCATGCCAGTGTCTCGCACGGCGCGCACGTGGCAGACTCATCAAGGTTTTACTTTTTCTCCCCGTGTGGGCGCGCAAGCCGATGATGAGAGCACAAAGTCAAAAGCAAATTTCATGTACATACACCAACCTTCCAAAACAAAAACCATGCAAAGGGTCGTTCCCCCCGCGAACCGTGATGCTTGTTCCGACACTCCTCAGCGTCCCTTTGCACGTCACGACCTTATGAAACGGGAAATCTATAGAATAGGCCTTCAAGAGAAGCTTCTCGTTGCCGGACCCCCCCCCGGCATCTCACATTCTTTGTATATAGTAGGGCGCGGTGGCTAGACCGATCTCGGGACGGGACGGCTAGGGGATACCTTTGGAATTGAGGACATTCGTTCTATTTTTGTCGTGCGCATGATTGTGATGGTCGCTGTGATGAAGATCTTTGCATCGGCATGTGAAAAAGTGTCCGTGCTGGGGAATGTAACCCTGCGATACGAGATTGCATACGAGAATTCTGTGAGGCCTCTTGAAGGTACTATAGTTATGTGCGGCATTCATGAGTACTAAATCCTACTGCCTCATCTAATAATGAGGGATCCGTACCCGTCTGATAACAGGGTATCTAACGACTGTCCATCTATTCACCAGGAAAACAAAACACCAGCATAAAAAAAATCTACAGGAGACTTAGCAGCTCCTCTACGTAGCGCCGCGTATCAACCCCAATGCCCTGCGCAAGCCGTCCTGCGCCCTCCGTCTCAGCGCGGAAGCCCGCATGATCGCTCGCGCGGCGGATCAGGAAGATCTCCTTGCTCACAACGCGAGGGCGCTGTTTCTCATCATCGTCGTCGTCGTCCTCCTCATGCTGTGACGCTTCTCCCTCGTGAATGGTCGACAGCGTGCCGGCAGGCTTATTGCTGTCGCGGTCCTCGTGGAGGCGCGTCCACACAATCCACCAGCCACGGTTGGTCTTCTGGGTGCGATCCAGGGCGGTAGGTTGGGCGCGCGTGGCGGTGTGCAGGGCGAGGAGGTGCAGGTGGGTGTTGAGGGCGTCGGGGACGGGCCAGGGGGAGGGCGCGAGGTAGTGCTCGGGGATGTTGGGGATGGAGGAGTGCACTGTGAGCTGGGCCGGGTCCCAGACGAGGTCGTAGATGCTGCTGCTGGTGGGCGAGTCGGTTGCGCTGGGGCGTTCGGGGCGGTAGCGCGTGGACTGGAGGAGAGGCTTGCGCAGAGGCGCGAGTTGGTAGTGCAGCGAGCGGTAGAGGGCGTCCCAGGCGAGCGAGTCGGTGCGGAGGCGGAAGAGGAAGGTGAAGATGAAGGGGCGGTTGACGTAGACGACGACGCGGAGCTTGTCAGCCTTGTTGAGGTCGTGGGAGTCGTAGCCGGGGATCATGTTGCCGACGACCTGCGACTGCGTGTGCACGCTGGCGGGATGCTCGAAGTCGCGGACGATGGTGGCCTCGGTGCGTTCCTCAGAGGCATCGCCCTCAAGTTCAACGTGGATGGTGCGCAGCATGGTGCGCGAGTTGTGCTGCTCGGCGTCTGAGTCGGAGGCGGCGCTGATATCTGGGTCGCTGGCGCCCTCCTCGATCTCCCCTTTGAGGCCGATGAGGTAGTGGCCAGCAGCCTCGAACGACGCAGACCTGGTGGCGCGAGGGCGGCCGTTAGCGAGGACGTCCTTGGAGGAAGCCTGTCGCTTGTGTTTAGGGGGTTGAGGGCTGGAAGAGCCTTTCGGGGAGCCCGTAGCACTGCCGGGAAGAGACCAATATGTCCCATACCCAAGTTTCAGGTAGTTGACCATCTTGTTGACGTTGCCTTCGTCGGCATCTGAAGGGTTCGGGATGCCGCTCTCAGGGGCATCATGTGTGGCCGTTTGGTCTTCGCCTTCAGCCGGTTTCGAGGTAGTATCTGTGGATGGAGGATCTTTGGGGGCTGGAGCTGGTTCCCCAGACTGCCCTGATCCGTCCTTGAGTTCAGCATTTTTGCTGAGTTTGCTCTTCCTAGTTCTTCGAGTCGATGTCGGGCTGTCGATGACTCCGTACGCGTGGTCCCCCCAGGTGTACAGGTCTTCCATCCAGTGAACCACGTCTCTTAGCGATTTCCGGGACAGAGCCCCGACGCCCAAGAAGATTGCACCATCTGCAGGCCCCGGCTCAAGACCAGCACCGAGCCATGGTTGCGCTTCATCACCAGCAGGGGGCTCCGGAGCAGTTTCGGGGTCATACTCGCCAAACTTGGAGACGACAAGATCAACCAACCCTTCAATTCTTCCTGCGAGCCCTTCCAAGACCTCGCGCTCGCCGCTGCCGCGGTCTTCCTCTCCAACTCCGACGCCCAGCTCGCCCGAAGCGCTGATGTTGATCCCGCCAAACATGTCACGTGCAGGATTTCCATGCAGCATGACGTTCCACGTCGAGAGGAAAAGGTCCCAATATCGACTCAAGAGCGTCACGAACTTGGTTCGACGTTTCCGCACGAAGAGGGCGCTCAGGGAGGAGTCATGATGCATCAGAAAGATGCTATGTGCTCGGAGAAGGTCTCGCATCAGAAGACTCGCCGGCTTCATGTCTCGGCTCGAGTACTCGTAACGTTCCTCGGCAGCGTCATTGCTCTTAGTCGGTAATCGCGGCGGTAAGGGAACTTTGGTGAGATCGATACTCTGTATACGGGGGATAATTAGTCCTTCTGTATGAACGCTTATGATATGTAAAGGGACGTACAGCTAATATCCACCACCCCGGCTCCAACTCATGAAGCACCACCCTCGACTTTTCAGTATCGATGGCATCGACAGGCGCTCCGTCCGCGAAGCCGCGGCTGAAGCTCGCCATGCCCTGGGCCAGGCCAATCTGGCGTAGGCGCTCGTTGCGCTCTTCCTGCGAGATGTCCTGGGTCGGGCGGCCACGCGTGCGCCGGCGCTTGTGCGAGGTCTGTGTAGTGACGGAGGCATAGTAGACGATCTGGTCGTCAATGGTCTCGTCGGTGTGGCCCAGTGAGGGATTGAAGATGGCCAGGAAGCCGAGCTGGGCGGGCACGATGGCGCCCTGGGCCTGGGTGGGAGCACCGCTGCGGCTGGCCATCGTGGGCGAGGTTTCGTTTCGTTTGGAGGCGAAAATGGATGGGATCGAGATCTCGATGTAGTGGTTTATACACCGTCAGAGGGCCCAGCGCAATTGGCTTGACCCTCTCTCTTTCACGCACGCTCTCACACCGCGCGGGCACTCGAGAAGAGGCTAGACAGAGCCGCGATGGTGGTGATGATAGACTTAAGAGAGATATTTCTGAGACGCGCCGTCTCGATGGGGTCGGGGTCAGATCGATCGTTCGTGGGCGGTAGCTTGCGATGGCCGCAGCTTTATAGCGCCATGTGGGAACTTTGTCCGCACCGAGGCTGCTGTCTAAAGGCCCAACAGTCGACCGAGATGAGCTGCTGTGCAGTCGCTGACAGCGCGAGTCACTGTCAACATCTCGACCGACTGGAGTCGCGGGGATCGATCGTGTCGGGTCGGGGGTTTTATCGGTCGTCGGCGGTGTCGCATGCAGGAGGGGGAGGAGGAGAAGGAGAAGGTCTAGATCCCGGCGCTGGGGGTTGATCTTCGGGGAGTCGGAGGGGCTGGTTCTCTTTGGCCAGCGATCCATCCCTCCCGCTATAGATGTAGCGCCCGGGCTTGCTTTCCGCGGCGGTCCAGGGGCGATGAGGCGGGGATCAGAGGGTCGTTTGGCGGTCGAGACTCTTGTCTGGATTGCCTCTTGACCCCCGAGGTGGGTGGGATGGAAAAGAGGCGATGCTGAAAATTAGGGCACGCCGACATGGGTAATTTGTTGAGAATTGGATCTTGGCCGTTACACCCGAGATTGCACATGTTTGTTTGCCACAGCTCTGATAAGATGTGCCATCTCCATATCCCACGATAACCTCAGGAAGGAAGGCACCCCTAAGCCCTAAGCTACCTACCTCCTGTAACCTTGTACCCCAACCTCTCTTCGTCTCAATCATCATCTAGGCCGTGTAGTTTAACCAAAACCAAAATCCAAGTAAATGTCAATCATAGTTCGCGCCAGTGGTATAATTCCTTCCATCCAAACCTAAATCACCATCCAAAACGCCTCCTGCAATAGCCCGGACCGTGCTTGACTTACTCATCCTCCTATCAAGTCACCACTCTTTGAACGAAGCGTCGACTCTCTTCTCTTTGTTATCACATCAACCTCTGGCGTGGGCGGCTTCTCCTGCACCAACTCATCGACCTTGGCATCCTGCTTCTTGTGTGTTCGGTCACGCCGCTTCTCTTCCCGCCGCAGCCACAGGACATACAGCCCAAAGGTCAACACCGTCAGCGGGATCGTGATGATCCAATAGAGGGCGAACTGCGGCGTGGCACTGACGCCGATGGACGACCCCGATGCGTCGTCCCAGTCGAAGAAGTCGGTCGAGAAGAGCGCCGAGATGAAGCTGCCCGGGAGGAAGAACATGGTCACGACGGCCAACGTCTTCATGGATGAGGCATCACGGTGACTTGAGAGGGCGATGTCGGTATTGTTGATGCTGTCGGTTTGGCCGATGAGGTTGACGAGCTACACGCTTGTCAGTGTCAGAAGCTCTCTAGGAATGGACGGTCAACTTACTGCTTCGATCTGTACCTGAACACGCTTGAGCATGTACGCTGTATCGAGGATCTGCATCCCAACCCGGTTCTGCAACACTCCAGCGTGGTTCCTCACGAGGTCGTCCCCGGTGACGCTGGCCTCCATCGAGACCGTATGCTGGTTCACCCCGTCACGGCAGCTCCCGACCCTTTCGAGGATAAAGGCCATCAGCTTCTCCAGCGCCTTGCTCTTCCGCTCCACACTGGCCAGCTTCGTCGCCGTGCCGCTCATGAGTGCCGACACCGCAATCAACTCGCCCGTTGCAGCATCATCTCGCTTCGTCCGGAACTTCGAATACCCCGTGCGGCGCTCGACCTTCCAGACCTCCTGGCGCGACTTGGCCACGGCCCCTGCGCTCTCCAGGTCCAGCAGGATGCCGCACAGCAGCGCTGGGAACATGCAGTGCTGCACAACTCGGCCGTCCCAGCCACTCGCCGCCATGCCCCGAAGCTGCTTGTGCTGCGGCGCCATGCCTTGCCCGAGCTGTCTGTCCTTCTCCTCAGTCTCGACCAGCACGAGCGCGTACGTGACGGGGAGACGACCAGACGCTGCTGGGAACTCGGTGTGTGACCATATCACAGCCAACTTGGGCGCAAAGCTGAAGGCGAACGCCTGGTGCACGGCACCGTCGCTGCTAGTCGTTCGCGGGAAGGCATTGACGCCCGTGATGGTGCTCTGCAGGTATTCATACGCCAGGCCAAGCCGGAAGCGCTCCAGCATCGCAACCGCCGACTTGTGCGGCAGGAAGACCTCCCGCGCGTTGACGCACTGCACCCAGACCAGGCGAACCACGAGCGACTCCTTGCCCGCCGGCGCACTCTCACGGGTCTCCGCGGCGAGCCACTTGCTGGTGTCGTTGACCGTGACTCGCGGATGCTCAGCGCGGATGGTGCCTGTGCCATCGTCGCGCCAGAGGTCCGTCGCCTGGAAGTCCACGGCGTGCGGCGACATCTTGAGCTGCTCGGGGCTGCCCTGGCTGGCGAACCGGCCGATGTGGCGGTAGATTTCGTCCATGGCTGCTGCTGCTGTGAGCCTTACGCTGGAGCGAGGCTCAGCTGCACTTGTGTAGATGCGCTACTGCGAAGTCGCGGCTTGACAATGGGGAGAGATCGGACTTGGCAAGATCTCGAGTCACATTGGATCCGGACATAGAAAGCGAGGAGATCACAATTGCCAGTCCTGGGCGAGATGTAATCGGTTTGAACGGCAGGGTTGGGGGCCAAATATCACAATGGGATTGAGCCCCGAAGGTGACGACGCCCTCTCTAATAAGTCCTCGAGCTGGGAGCTGAGAGCTGAAAGCCGCATAATAGGCGCCTCCATCGCCTCGACTGTCGATCCCTCAGCCGCCCGCGATGGAAAAAGCGGCACGGTCCGAACAGGGCCCAGCCGCTTCGCTTCGGGCTTTCAGGCCCAGGCCTCGGCCGGGTTGCCTCTTAAGCGCCGGCTGGCGAAGCGAGAGTTCCACAACTCAAGCAGAAACAGAGCAAAGACATGCTGAACCAACATCAATGCCGTGCCTTTCTCTCTTCCCATCTACCCAGAAATCACAGGTGACCGAGGGTGTTGAGCCGGAGGCCTAGTGGCTGTGCGTAGAAACTCCCGCCACCAACACTCTTGAAGTCCTGGACGGCCTCTTGTGGCCGGGCACGAGACCACAATGTCTCAGGAGAACCAAAGAATAGAAAGGAAGACAGTGTCATTAGTCTTTTCTTCTCTCTTCTCGCCTTTTCTTTTACAGTCTTTTGTAGACAAACCCGGTCACTTAAATCAGCCTTGCGTTGAAGCACGAGACTTGATAATCCAGCCTTGATAAATAACCCTAAACGAGCAGATACACGTAACTGCAATGCTGTCATGACAATAAATCATTCATACATACACACTCTGCGTTGAAGCATACCGGTCATAACTGTCATAACAAACCCAGCCCTTCCGTTCCAACCAATGCAATCCGTACCTAGTCGTTAATCATAGCGTTCGCTTGTGCACCGGTCGCCCCGGATTCACCCTCGTCTTGCCCCGTCGTCGGACGCCCGGCCGTTCGCCCACGTTGATAACTTGAAAAGGCACCGGCGGTGGCGGTACTGCCATCATGCCATTGTTATTCATGCCGGGCGGCGGCGGCGCAGTGTTGTGCATGCCACGCCCGCCTGTACCAGAGGGACCTACGAACGGGCGCGTTGCGTAGGGTGTCGAGTTTGTCATTGTCCACATTGCCATGGTGACAGACATTCCCGGGCGGATGATGTCCTCCCAGAAGTCTGGCAGGACGATGATAGGTGCGGCCGAGCGAGAAGTGTATGGGGGCGGGTTGCCTGTTCCAGGCGGCGTCGCGGCCTTTGCAGGAGTGTTGCTCGTGCTGGGGGTACTGCTACTTGGTTTGTAATTGCCAATGCTTGGGTTGTTGTCGATCGGCTTGAAGGTCGAGGGGCCAGCCTCGGATAGGTTTGGAGGGCCATCCCGGTTTGTAGCATTTGGATTATTGGTCGTCGTCCCCTCGACCTCGCGCATCGGGCTGCTCGTGAAGAAGAGATCGTAGTGGCCGTTGGGCACATGGAAGCTGAACGGGCCATCCACTTTCTCAAACATCTTATCGATCGTCATCTTCATGCCCTGTTGCCCAAGTTAGAGAGTTCCTGCATGGTGCCTCCTGCCACTCACATCCCACGTCTTGGCCCTCCTCCAAGGAATCATGAAGTGACGCCCTACGGCATCCTTGAAGAGAATAGGAAGCTTTTGGTCGGGCCTCTCTGGATCGAGCTCCCACGGCAGCACCGTGCCAGGAGCTGGAATACTAAAGGTCGATCCGGTGCCCGGGAACGTGGGCGCAGGGGCGGGCGTGGACGAGCTGGCTGGGTTGGGGGGTTGCACTTCCTTGCCCTTGCCCTTGTCTATCGGTGCCGGCTGATGACTGCCATCGTCCTCTGCTACATCGTTTCTTGGAGGCACTGGTATAAAGGGCGCGTCGGACGGCTGCTCGAGCATGGGAATCGGTGCATCAAACACTTCGGGACCTGGGATTTTCGTCTGCCTTGCGCCTTAGTCTCTAGCCTCGATTCTGCTGGCGAGAGCAGAGCGGGAAACTCACCACCTTCTCCGCATCATCGGCCCTGCTCTCCGACTCAACGACCGCCTCACTATGAGGCAAGCTGTCGCGTTCGTCGGTAGCAGACACATCCCTCGCCGCGTCGTCGCCTGGCACAGCCGCTTCCTCGGGCTGTTGAGGCGCAATCGCGGGGACGTGCCCCTCCACCTCCAAGGTGTCCCTGTCATTGAGATCCCTATCCATAGCAATCGAATGTCTCGGTGTCGGCATATGAGGCTTTTCCTATCCTTTTTCGCCTGTGCGGAAGTGTCACCGAGGAGGAGTGTCAAGCCGCGGTGGTCTCGTGTCGCTGAGCGCATCTCTCACGTCTTCGCCCTGCAGCCATGATTGGCTGTCCTTGCACAGCCCAACGCACACCAACAAGGCTGGATGTGGGATGCGCTGCCTGGTTTTTTTTTCTCATGGGGGCCATTTTCACCGTTTCGACTTTTCTGGTGTGCTGACCGCCTCCCGAAGCGATTGAGCGTCGATGCTCGAGTGATGTTCATAGAGGGAAGTCTATCGGCACTGGCGGAGGGAAATGAGACGTTTTACGTGGAGCACCTATATAGCACCCTCGCTCTTTCCTATTACTCGGGTCATTCCTGCCTCGAAACATCTTGTTAGGCAAATCATCGGCTTGATTATTTATAAGATTATCATTGGAATAAGACCATCTGTGAGCGACGCCGTGTCCTTGAGGCCATCACCGTCACGGCCCTCACCAGTGTCAATTCTTCACAGCTGCCGCTGCTATCAGACTTGGCCTCACATTTAGAGTTGACCGTAACAGCCATGTCGATTTCAATCCAAGGATGGGATCCAGCCCAATGGAAAGTCAATTCAGCACACGTTGCAGGCTGAGCAGCTGACGACCGCTCCCACGCCCCAAAGTCCCCCGGACCGTTTCTGAAGGTTCGAGGCCGTCTCTTACGCTGTACTTCAGCCCCGACTGCGCCCCACTCGCCCGCCATCCAATCCATTCCCACGGCGCTAGCAGCCAGTGGGAGGACCCTGTAAGACACCCGCTACCCCGCTAAAATCCCACCTGCATCGTCTGGCTTCAGCGAGCTGATCAGCGAACCCGGAGCTGTAGAAGTGCATACGAGTCTCTCGCCAGAAACCTGTCTGTCACAGCTTGTGCCATCCCTCGCGAGCTGGCATTGCTGCTGTTCTATTTTCTGCTTCTCCGTCATCCTCTGTGAAGCACCCTGCTCGTCCCTTCCACCACAATTCGACGATCCCTCCTCCTGCCCTGCCAGTCTCCATCCCCAAGACATACGTCATCCCGTGTACGTCTCGCTCTCGCTCGTATCGACTTATCGATAGGTAGTCCACGAGCACCACCTTTGGGCACCTTACCTGACCTTGCTTGCCCGTTCTGCTAACATCTCACTGTCAGCAGCCTTTTTCTGCTCTCCTCTCCTTTCTCCCCTCTCATTCTCTCCTTGTCCTTTGTCCCGCAACACCTTGTTCCTCACAACAGCCCCTCTCCCAAACATCCGTCGCCATGGAATCCTTCGCAAAGCTGCGGCGCCGCACGACCGACATCCTTGCCAATGTCCAACAGAACCTCCCGTCCATGCCCTCCGTCAAATCGCCGCGCAAGGATGGAATCAATGGCACTTGGGAGCGCATTGATCTGCCGCCCGTGCCACGGTCCTCCCACTCGCTCGACATCATCTCCGGCTCTGCTTACTTGTTCGGCGGCGAGATCAGCCCTCGCAATCCCGTCGACAATGACATGCACGTCGTGAAGCTCTCCTGGAGCGGTGCGGGTGCCGACTACTATAGAATCAAGGCGAGGGCTGCTGTTCAGGAAGAGCAGCAGCCTGTGCCTGAGCCTAGTCCCGAGGCTGCTTCTGAGCCCGAAGAACCAAGCAAGGAAGAAGCGCCAGCAGAGCCTGCTGGAGAGGAAAAGACCCTGGATGATGTGCCTCTCGCTTCACCAGGCCTTCCCGCCGAGAGCAAGGGCAAAGGCAAGGAACCTGCAGGCCCCGAACCTCCTGTTCTGGGGAATGTGCCTGAGGCCCGAGTCGGACATGCCACAGCTGTAATTGGATCTCGTATCTTCCTTTTCGGAGGCCGCGGTGGCACCGACATGGCCCCAATTGAAGAGGCAGGCCGTGTCTGGGTCTTTGACACTCGAGACCAGACCTGGGCATACCTCGATCCTGTGCCTGCGGTCAAAGGCGGCACCATCATCCCCCATCCTGCTCCTCGGAGCTATCACTGCGCAACAGCTACCGACCGCCCTCGAGACTTTGCCGTTGCCCGCCCGAAGGAGCCCGAAACATGGCAGACCTGGGCACTTGGAGACACCTCGAAGACAGGCATCCCTCAAGACCCCATTGTTGGCAACGTCGCCGAGGACGCAGTCGATGAGGAGTCTAACGGCTACGGCACTTTCTTTGTCCACGGGGGTTGTCTGGCCAGCGGAGACCGTGCCAACGATATTTGGGCCTTTGACGTCCATACGAGAACCTGGAGCGAGCTCCCCGCTGCTCCCGGGCCGGCGCGAGGAGGCACTGCTATTTGTATCAGCAAAAGTCGACTGTTCCGCTTCGGCGGCTTTGATGGCAAGGCGGAGCTCGGTGGCCAACTAGACTTCCTCCATCTGGAGGTCGAAACGTTCAACGACAAGGGCAGCAAGGGTGAAGTTGCCATCCGGGCTCGCGGTGGCTGGCAGACAATCCTGGAGAACAACGTCGATGCCTCTTCGCCAGAGGTCCCCCTTGAACCCGCCCAGCCGTGGCCTACGCCTCGAAGCGTCTTCTCTCTCGAAGCCCTCACCATTGGCGGCGGTCGTGAGTTCCTTGTTCTCACAATGGGCGAGCAAGATCCCAGCACTGAGGGCCATGCCGGTGCAGGCAAGTTCCTCGACGACGTCTGGATGTTCCAGGTGCCGCCGCTGGGTATGTCAGCCGCCAGCGTCACTGCCGCAGTCATGCAGGCCGTGGGCCGCAAGACAGGCGAGGGCAAATGGACGCGAGTCGAAATGAATCCCTACGACGACGACAACGATGACACTATGCCTGCACCACGCGGCTGGCTCGCAAGTGCTCCGATGGGTGACCTCGAGGAGAATGCCATTCTCATCTGGGGCGGATTGGGTGAAGACAACCGACGGCTAGGCGATGGCTGGATTCTGAGATTGGGTGATCAGTAAGAATCAGAGGTGTTGGATAGGGATCAGAGGTATTGGATAAGGGTCCAGAGGTGTGGGATAGGGTTCATGGACGAGTGAAAGGCGGTTTTCCTTTGGATAGGCGTGTGACGGGTCTTCCCAAAAACTCCCCTAAAAGCATTAAAAACAATTCTCCAATGCTTCAAATAGGTAGCTACAATATCTTAGCATAGCTTTACGAATGAACGTTTTCTATTCCCGGGAGCATTCAACACGGCGTTATGTACAGATCAACCTCAATCACACAATCCCTTCACACACAAATGCTTTCTTTCTCTCGTCCTTCGAACCTCCTTTTCCCTCGGCGCGTCCGACGACGAAATCTCGGATATTCCATTTCCCTTACACCACAAGTTATTCTAATCTACAAGTCCGATCGCGTCTTCTCGACCCCCCAGGGCTCGTCCAGCAGGTTGGTCTGGCCGGCGCTGTTCTCGCAGGTGTCACGGCCGGTGAGGGGGCCCGCCTTGGGGACCTCGGCGCCGCTAGAGGCGCTCTCCTTGAGGGCGGTGAGGAGGGTCTTGACGGTCTCGGGGGTGAGGTCCTCGTAGTAGTCGTCGTTGATCTGGATCATGGGCGCGTTGACGCAGGCGCCCAGGCACTCGACCTCGATGAAGGTGAACAGGCCGTCGGCGGTGGTCTCGCCCTGCTTGATGCCGAGGTGTTCCTTGATGGCCTTGACAATAACGTCGGAGCCACAGCCGCCTAGTTGGCAAGGAGTCTTTATAGAGCGTCAGCATTGCTGTAATCTGATATGCTCTCGCGTCAATCTTCTACCGAGGTCCAATCGGACCACAATCCCAATTCCCATTGCAAAGCAACCATTCCGTATTACCACCGCAAAACGCTCTGAAAGTATAAAAAGGAGACTCACGGTTGTGCAGGCCTGGACAAAAAACTTGCCCACGGGGGTTCTGTTGTACATGGTGTAAAAGGACGCAACCTCGTAGACTCGCATCGGGGGCATCTCCAGCAGCCGCGCCACCTCGTTCATGACGCTGATGCTGGTGAAGCCATGCTGGCGCTGACCGATGTCGAGCAGTGGCATGACGGCCGCCTTCTTGTACTGCGGGGGGTATCGCTTGAGGATCTCGGCGATGACCTTCTCGTTCTCGGCGTTGAACTTGAAGGGGATGTCGGGGTTGTTGTCCGCGGTATTCCGGTGCTATCGGGCCACATGTCAGCACAAAACACACACATCTTGACCGCCCGGGGCTCGGGGCCTGCGATTGAGATGCCAATGGCGCCTCTGCTTGCGGAGACGTACCACCATGAGGGTGTCGCTCGGTCGCCGGGCTGTGAGGGAGAAGGCAGCGCGGCACGACGGCGGCCGGGCGACCCGCGAGGCGGCGCGGACGGCCGATCGGACGAGGAGGGGAGTGAGCTTGCTCGCCATGGCGTCGGATTGGGGCGGAGGGCGGTCGCTGCGAGGAGGTTGGAGGGATGCGAGGGCTTGCAGTCGGGAGAGGTCGTCGCCGGGGCCAAAATGTCGTCGGTCGCTTGGGAACTTCAGATGAGCTGCTTGCAAAATGGGCGGCGGTGATTGGCTGGGCCGGCTGATTGTCGGGTTGAGCCGGTGCTGTGCTGACCTAATGGGGGTCAACCCGGAGGTACGTACCTGCAAGCCCCAATATTTGGCTGCCTCAGGTGTGTTTCGCCTGCTGGCTTTCTCTCCTTGCTTCAACAACGGATTGAAAACCTGGAATAGACACGTTCAATGGTTTACTTGACACAATTCTAGTCTATCTGCTTCACCGAGTTGCTGCCCTACCTCTCGTTTTCCTTTCTCGTCCTACCTGCAGGAGAAAAGAAAACAGTCACAAGAATCCTGAAGCTGCTGTCCTCCTCTCGCTCGCGTGCCGAGTGGTACCCTGCGCAACTGGCGATGACTTCGTCCCGTCGTGTTCTTCCGCCCTGGCAACATGCAACTCATGTTGGCATTGGCCATGTCGTCTCTCTGTGCCCCGAAAGCTCGCTTATCATCGCCTCACAGCAGTTCGTCTTCATGCTTCATTAGCCCTCTTACTCCCTACTTACAACAACGACAGAGAGCCTCAAAGCTCAACCTCCAATCCGCACTTTCATCAGCCGAGTTTGCCCTATTCATGCCCCAAAAGAGAACTCATGACATCCACTTATTGCTGCATCATCGTTACTCACCTACCGTCTTGCCCGTAACACTGCCTTGTTCCCCAACAATTAACGTCGTGACGCCTCGCACGTGTTGCTGCTACATTGCTACTGCTACTCTGTCTACTCCAATTACTACAAAACAACAGACGCTGATTATTCAAGATGATACGCGGCTTGTTGCGCCCTCGTCCGTCGCTTCCTGGCCTTGTAGGGCTCGCTTGTTGGACTCGATGCGAGATGAGGCTACAGTGCATCAGCGATCCTCCAACGGTCCCATCTGACCTGTCAGCTCGCCTTCGCCAAGCGACGCCCGTCCTCGAATGAACGACGGCACTAACACAGCAGTACGACCCGGCCGCGGAAATGGATCCGAACCAGCCCGTTAGCTCTGCCGTCACTCGCCTACGACTCCCTCGAATGACTGCTGGCGTAAGCATCAGACTTCAGCCACAAATGTCGAGGAATGGAGGCACCGGCGAGGGCACCGACAACAACGGCAAATTGGCAACATAACTCCTGATGCACACACCGTCGATATAAGCTTAAAATGGACATCGGAATGCTCGTGGCGTCCCGTTTGTCCAAGACATAGCCTCATATCTGGAGAGAAGGCGGCGGCCAGCTGGGGCAACACAGACATTCGGCTACGGGCAGTTGGCCTGGAAGCTACAACGTGGAACGTCGTCCTGGGAGCTCTGGACATCGAGTGCTACGGGGGGCTTGCTGCTGTCCAACAGTAGGGCTTGCACACGGGGCAAGCTGTGGCTCCTGCGAGCTGCTGATGGCGGGCAATATCACGGGTCCCGGAGCGCGTCCCTGCTTGAACGATGATCGAGCGAGTACACAGCTCGACTAAGTAGGGACGAACCAGCTTTGGCGAGCCCCTCAACGATTCGGCGTTCCTCATGGGCGAGACTCGCCAGAAGACGGAACGAGAACCGGCTGATGGATGGCTAGCAACCCTGTTCGCTTCCTCATGCGGGGTCCCCCCTCGTTGGTTGGTGTCGTGAGGCTTGCGACTAATTTTAGTCGATAGTGTCGACCAGAAGAGACACGCACGGCATGGTCTTGGACCCTTGGCGCCGGGGTGGCATCGGTATAGATATATCTTACCGCCCATCCCAGCCCGTCTCTCGCCGCTCTTTGTCCAAACGAGACCAGACGATAGTATTGAGGACACGCAATTGAAGCCTGTGCGAGCCGACGGACGGCAATGTCCCATATTGCCGAATCCTGATCCTTGAGACATCGATTCAAAGCGGGCCTGACCATCTCGACCGTCGGATTTGGCGATTCATGGCACCTCAGCCGCCATCCTCCTGTCGAGCCGCGTATGCATGCCCTTCCTTTTGCTGCTCCTGCAGTAGTATTTGAGGCACGCCGGAGACCGCTATCGGCCTGCATCTCTCTCGGCTCTAGCTTGTCTCTACTTCAACGTGTGTCTTGCAGTTGCCTCATTCTCCTTCTCTTACATCCTTGTACTGGCGTTCTTTGGACCCTCCTCTGGTGGGCTCTCAACAATAGACATGCCCATCAAATCACGCTTCTCAATTCCAATCCCCGAATGCTCGATTCAACAATGGGTGTTTGGCTCGTCGTCGGGGCCACTGCCGGACAAGAAGGCCTGGATCGACGCCGACCGGCCCGAAACGCACTTCATCACCTATCATGAGGCCCGGCTGCTGGCCAAGCGGATCGCCGTAGGGCTGGAGCGGAACGGCCTCCGGCGGGGCGACCGGGTGATGATATTCTCGGGCAACAGCATCTTCTTCCCGGCCATTGTTTTTGGTATCTGGATGGCTGGTGGCGTCTTCACCGGGGCGAACCCAGGCTTTGTCTCGCGGGAGCTCGCCTTCCAGCTCAAGGACAGCGAGGCGAGCATAATGATTGCCGCCGATGTATGCTTCGATGTCGCCCTCGATGCTGCTCAGCAAGCGGGCTTGGACAGCGAGAAGGTGTTTCTGTTTGACGGAACCATTCCCGACTCGCCAAATGTCGACACGGAGGCCGTCACAGGGTGTCGACACTGGATCGAGCTGATTGCAGAACGCGACGATGGCGAGGCCTTCTCATGGGCAGAGCCCGAGGACCCGCGGGAGACAACCTGCATGCTCAACTACAGCTCGGGCACGGTAGGGAAATCCAGGACTCTGTGCAGTTCTGTTCTTCTTGGTGGCATAGGGGTTGACTAACTTTGGGCACCTTACAGACGGGCATCCCCAAGGGAGTCGAGATTTCTCACTACAACCTCGTGGCTAACGGCATCGGTGTCGTCATGTTCCATAGCCTCAAGCCCAACTACGAGACCGACTTACGAGAGGCGACGGCGCTCTGCTTCCTGCCGATGTATCATGCTTTTAGTCAGGGCTACTTCATCAGCTATCTGCCGTACGAGCGCATCCCCGTCTACGTCATGCCGTCGTTCAACTTCGTCAAGATGCTTGCGCACATCGAGCGCTATCGCATCGCCAAGTTACTGGTGGTGCCCCCCATACTCGTGCTCATGTCCAAGCACCCGATGGCGCGCAAGACGGACCTGAGCAGCATCAACATGGTGGCCTGCGGCGCGGCGCCCCTGAGCCGGGACACGCAACGCGTGATCGATTCTATGCTATCGAAGCAGGACTCTATCGTCCGTCAAGGCTGGGGCATGACTGAGGTGACTTGCACCGCACTGTCGTGGGATCCAGCCAGGCCCCAGAGCGAGGCCGTCGGCGAGTTGATGCCGGACTGCATGGCCCGGCTGGTGGACCTCGAGACCGGCGCCGACGTCACCGAGCCCCGAGTCCCCGGCGAGCTGTGGATCACGGGGCCGACCGTCATGCGCGGCTACTGGCGCAACGATGCTGCCACTCAAGCCGCCCTGTCCGTCGACGCTGATGGCATTCGCTGGCTGCGCACTGGCGACGTTGTCTACGTCGAGGACTATGCCCCTGGCACGCTGTTCCACCTCGTCGACCGCGTCAAGGAGCTGATCAAGGTCAAGGGCCATCAGGTCGCGCCCGCCGAGCTCGAGGCCCTCCTATTGCAGCGCGAGGACATCTCGGATGCCGCTGTCGTGGGCGTCGTCGTCGACGGCGAGGAGGTGCCCCGGGCGTACATCGTGCGCGCGCCCAGCGGCGTGGCTCTGACCGAAGATGCCGTTGCAGAGTGGCTGGCCGAGCGCGTGGCGCGGTATAAGCGCCTTAAGGGAGGAGTGGTGTTTGTCGACGCGATTCCCAAGATTGCAGTAGGCTCTCTCTCGTCTTACCTGTTTCACACACTCTCTTACACGCACATATATCCCTATCCATCTCACACACACCCCCCTTCCACACTCTCAAAGCTAATCTCCCTTCACTCACAGTCCGGCAAAATCCTCCGCAAGACCCTCCGCGAACGAGCCCGCCACGAGGTCGGCGACAGGGGTGAGGTGCGCGCGAAGCTGTGAGTCTGACTTGATGTTCGGGAAGCTAATTCGTGTTTGTGTTGTACTGTCGCAGGGCGTTACGTCTCCGATCTCTGTATAGATCTTGCTTAAGTTACTGGGCGATTGATGGGATGTCATGGCATGGCTAGGGCAAGAATGGACGTATGTGTTGGTGTTTTGGAAGATGGATAGGCATCGATATGGACTTTTTCCAAAGGGTGGATATTAAAAGGGATTCAGGGGAGACGCAGGGAAGGGAGATATAGCTGATTCTTACTATCTTTCTCTAGATCTCGCTCAAAGAAACCCATCTCTGTCTTTCTGGTACCCAACAGTCACTCATCCTCCACATCCTCCAACAGCATTCTCACCTCCTCCGCGAATGTCGTTGGCAACACCGCCCGACGCGCCTTGACCGCCCTCTCCGCCGTGATGCGATACTCACGCGGCAGCTCGACAGTCCTCTCCTTGCGCCCGAGAGCATCTTCCACGACAGCGATACCGCCCCGCGCGCCCACCGGCATGCCGTGCCCGGTGTACCCGCCGCTGAGCCATAGCCCGCCGGAGCCGCCGCCCAGCTCGGACGGCACACGGCCGACCCACGGCTGGCTGTCACGCGAGTAGCCCATGATGCCGGTCCACTCCCAGCGGGCGGGCAGCTCGGGTTCCTCGGGGGCGTCGCCGGGGCGGAGCTTGACGGCAGGGGCCATGGCACGACGCAGGCGGGCGGCGACGACGGGGTCAACTTCGTCGTCCTTGGAGATGCCGACAGCGCCGTGAGGAACGCTGAGCCGCTCACCACCGAGGATAAGCTCTCGTGAGGGTCGCTGCACGAGGTAGTCGTCACCACCAGGGGAGATCCACACGTGGGAGTGCTCGAGGGGCGGTGCGTCTTCAGGCGGGACGAGTGCGCAGACCTGGCCACGGACGGGTATGAGGAGCCCCGTAAGAGCGGGCAACAGGCGGCTTGTGTAGGCGTTAGTAGCGAGAATTACCTTCTTTGCCGTGATGCTGCCGCGGGGCGTGTCAAGCTTCCAGTCCCCTGAGTCTTGCTGCTCAAGGTTGGTCACCGGAGTGGTAGTCTGGATGTTGAAGGAATCCGGGCCCTTCTTGACGAGTTCCTCAAGGACCCAGCACACGAGCTTGTACGGCCACAGCTTAGCCGCACACTTCTGCACCACCGCGGCCGCAGCGCCGGGCACGCGCAAGCGCCGGAGCTCCTCCGGGTCGTCGGTGATGCGCGTCTCGGCAGCCAGGTCCGGAGCATCGCGGGCAAGCCGGGCGAGGTGGGTCCGGACCAGGTCGGCGACCTCCGGGTCCGGCAAGGCGTGCACACCGCCGACCGTCTCCCAATCGCAGGGCACGGCGTTGTCGTCGACCAGCTGGCGCAGGAAGCGGTAGGTCGCGAGCTCGAAGCGGCCGACAGCCGCGCGCGAGGTGTAGAGGAGGGGCTGGCAATGGCCACCATTCTGCCAGTTTGCTTCATCAGTTGCTGTTGCTCCATGCCCGCCCGCAAGCATCGCATCGTGTAGTCAAAAGAGAAGAGAGGACAGGAGACTTACCCTCCCCGTAGCTCCCCAGCACGCCTCGCGCGCCTCCAGCATGACCACGCCGCGCTCGCCGGCCACCTCGACCAGCTCCCGCGCCGCAAAGGCGCCCGTGATGCCGCTGCCGACGATGACGTACTCGGCCGTGGCCGGCAGGTCGGCCGTGGACCGGAACCCCTGCAGGGCCTCGGAGGGCGCCTGGTGCCAGTAGGATTTGGTGCTCTCGGGCGTGGGGAGGCCGGCCTGCTGGCTGTTGTCGGCGGCCGTCATGTTTGGCTGGCTGGCTGTACGTGTTTGGGGGCAGAGATGACTGGCTCGCTTGTTTTCCGCAAATGAGGCTGGGCGTCAGTGAAGGCACGCTTGATAAGGATGCTGGTGGTAGTGATGATGGAGATGAAGATGCCTTGTGTTTAATTTAAGTAGACGGATGTCTCGATTGATCCCTCGCTGAGTCCTGGAGTGCTGGAGGAGAAGGAAGGCAGAAAAGCAGGAACGAGGCTGTCTGATATGGGCGTCTTGGATCGTGGATGTACCTCCGTACCTGGACTCGTGAGGAGGCAAGAGCGATGGATGGAGCGCCCAGCGCGCCTGCCCGCTGCACACCCCGCCTAACAGGCTCCCTAACAGGCTCCCAAGGTTCATAACAGGCTTCGGCTTGCGCCGGTCCCGCCCCTGTCCCGGCCCGTCTCCTCTAAATTGTAGCGCAAATCACAACTCTGAGCGTCCTTCACCAACCAACGTCCTCTGTCCCGACGCCGCCGCCCGCCTCACGATATCCCGCGCCCAGCCCAGACCGGCCAGCGCAGCAAGTCACACTCTTACGCACAAACTATCACACCGGTGTGGCATCGCACGTGTCCAGTCATTGCTATTAAGTCCTCCCATTTGCTGCACGCTCGCTTGCTTGCTAATAAGGTACATCTAAGTCCTGACCGGTCCAAGTTCCAGACCGTAAGTGATCCATCATCAACCCTGCCCAAGCTCATCATACTAACAACATGCCCGGTTTTCTTTTCTTTTTTTCCTTTTCTTCCTTGCTTGCTTCGTGGAAAACGTGTCATAACATGTTCATGCCATTTCATCGTGACAATCATTCGTCGCCAGCAGTAAGATCGGCCCGCGTTCCTCCTCCTTCGCTCTCAAAATGGCCATCCATGCTGCTGGTCCCGTGAACCTCTATCCTCTCCTCTTCCGCCGGGGACTCTCGTCAAGCTCGGAGTCTGCAAGTGGTTGCCCTCCCAAGCCACAAAATCCCTCCGCGTCTGGGTATTCTACAAACTCTCCTCCCCCTGTCCACCATCAGGTACCTGCTTACCCCTCTTGTTGGTTGCCCTATTTCGACCGGGCTTTGCAGTCCCTGTACGGTGCTGTGTTGGCAGAGAGGTCCGTATCCGTAAACTCCAATTTCAAATGCCAAGGCCATCGCAGAGCCTGACCATGAAATTCCAAACATGCCTGAATCAGTTCCATGTGAGTAATTCGTACACGCAGCCTCACTTTCGAGGCGCGAAAAGCAATGTTTTTGTTGTCTCCCCCGCCTTTCGAAGCCGTAACATAAGCAGAGCAAGCAAAGGCGGGCCCTCAAAAGTCCGTTCAAGAGTGAGACCTAGCAGAGAAGCCAACTCGCTCGAAACAGATGAGAGCCTCCAATGGCTCAAGGGCTCAGCGGATCTCGACTGTTCGTCATATATCGTAGTGTCGTCGTAACGCCATAAGTCGAACTTTGTTCCAAATCGTAGCAAACCATTCCGGAATATCCTTCGCTAAACCTCGGTTGCCGATTCCAATAGCCATCCTGGCCTATCCACTGGCAATAGGTATTCCAGCACTCGGTCCAAGGATTCTGTTGCCTCACGGCGGCCTCGCTCGTTCCATGGTTGGTCCGAAGCCGTAAGCTATCCGCAGGGTAGTTGTAGTCATACATAACTCGTGCAATGCGACTATCTTCACACGTCCGTCATCTCCGTGTCGATATCCATGCTTTGCGTCATCTGCACCGTCTCAGCAAAGATGGGCGTCGGTCCCCAGTTGCCCTCATACACCGTCGCCGCGGCATTTCGACGCTCAGCCACCCAGTGAAGGCCCTCGAGGTCAAGCACCTGGTCTGCCGTCGGTCGTTGCGAAGGCTCTTGGCAGGTCATCCACTTGACGATGGAGTCAAGGGAGCTCGGGTGCCAGGCGCTGACCATGAACTCAGGAGGCTGCTGAAGCTCCGATCGCTTAAAGGAGCCAAACAGGTTGCCAGCGTTGTGAGTTCGCTCGGTATCAAAGGTGCTGCCGCCAGTGGTCAAATCCGTCGGGTGTCCGGTGCTATCGCGCTCAACATCAACGGAGGGTGTCCAGGTCAGGCTGGGAACATCGGACAAGTCGCCTGATCGAAGTGCGACCCAGGTCGGTCCGTTCTCTGGCAGGACCACGTTGCCGGCAATCTCCAGAACCATGAGTCCCAGGGAGAAGATGTCTGCAGCACAGGTCGCCTTGCCCTTAAGCATCTCTGGCGCCATGTACTCACGGTCACCCTCAATGTCGACATCCTTGTTGAGCGTGCAGCTCTGCGCCAGTCCGAAGTCGCCAATCTTGAGAACACCCTCAAAGGTGATCAGCACGTTAGCCGGCTTCATATCCAAGTGCATGAAACCAGCGTCATGAATCTCCTTAAGGCCCTGCATATTTGTTAGTTGCTATTCTTATATCGATGGTGAGTTTGTCTTAGCTTACCAAGAGCAAGTCCTGCAGAATCTTGAAGATGCGGAAGTCTTCAAGTCGACCACCGCGTCCCAGAGTATTCAGGAACTTGTCGAGGGTGCCCTCTTCGCAGAACTCCGTCTGGATGTAGAGATGTCCGTTGTACTCCCAGTCATCGATGTACTTAACCACGTGGTCTGAGTTAGAGAGACTCTTAAGAATCATGGCCTCCTGCAGCTTGATCTCACGGTCACGGCGACCCTGATAAGGATTCTTGGTCTTCTTGACGGCGAAAACCTGGCTCTTGGCAGGGCTCGGGAGTCGGTCGCTTGGCGTAGTTGAGACATAGGCGTCGAAATTAGAGTGTCGGTGATGGTTCACCTTAGTGACGCGATACACAGTCGAAAACTCGCCCTTGCCAATCTGCTCAACCTTGTCGAATCGTGAAGACATCCCAGGGTCAACATCAAAGGCGCTGGTCCGGAAGTTGACGGGCGTGACCAGCAGGCTAGTAGACGAGCGGAAGTCTCTACCAGCCGTCGGTGTCACCGGAGGTCGCGTACCATCAGAGAGCAAGTCTCCGCCGTTCTGTGAGATGGAGAGACGGCTCGTGTCCAGCGGCAACAGACTCTCCTGAGGCGTCTGGGGAGTTCGTCGTCCATTGAGAGGACTCGCTGTAATAACATTCATATTAGCATGTGCTTCTGTGGATGCTTCTTCCAGCCCGAGTTGTCGTGCTGTGGACCACTTACAAGTTGATTCCCTTGAGATTGGAGGTCGCACCGCTGAAGTTGGGGCTACAAAGGTTCGGTTGGCAGTAGGGCTGTTGCTCTCATGCGGCGTCTCCAGGACGGTGCTGATAGGGCGCGAGTTCAACGAGTTCTTCGTCGGTGTAGGAGGCGCATAACCCTCCATCGGATTCTGGAACTCGGGAGCATCTCCAAACAGCTTGTTGTCCTCGCCATCAAGGCTTAGAACGCTGCCGCGGCGGTTGCTGCGGGGAGCATTGACGCGCTGGAAGATGGAGAGACCCTTTCCTGGGTGTCCAAAGGTGTCCGGTAGTTGGTTGATGGTCGGGTTAAATGGTGTCGAAGGCAGGCCAGCGAAGGAATTCCGGTTGTTGCCCCTCTTCTTAATAGCACTCGCACTTCCAGCTGGTGGTGGGTAAGTGGCGAACGGGTTAGAGTACTTCTTGCAAGGCGTGTCCGGGGGAACCATCTTCTTATCCAGTTCATCCTCCAAGTCACGATTCATCTTGGACTTGAGACCCGTCGAATGGAACGCTCCCGTATACAGCTGCGAGTTGCTAGGTGTAGCCATAGCTCGAGAGAAGTCATTCGGTCGCATTGGTCGGGTCGCATTCAGGGGAAGCGACCGAGAAAACGGGTGACGCTTGGGTGGGTTCATGGCCACTGGCTGTTGATGCGGCAACTCGTCGCCCGAAGCCTCTTCGGTTAGGCTACCTCCAGAAGATGATGTGGTCAAAGTCTTGGACAGAGGGTGAGGCTGGTGCGCCTTAGCCTCCATAGGATGACTGGACGGGTTGGGAAGGGGGCCGGTCGAAGAGAAGGGGCTGTCCCGAGAGACATGAGGAGGCATGAATTGATCCAGGGAGAGACGAGGGCGGCTTCTAGCCGGAGAGAAGTCTGCGCTGAGCTGAGCCAGCTGGCGCTCCCCATTTCGTCGGCCCAGGGATCCTCGGTCCCCATATCGCTGCTGAAGAGTCGACTTGCGGAGGGAGGAAGATCGCTTAGGAACGTTGGAAGAGGGAGAGGGAGAAGGCTCCCGGAAGATACCCGCACCAACCGACGACAATTCATAGTCAAGATCGCCGTCTTCATGGATTTGGAAGTTGCGGAAGGTTGTGTTATTGCCGCCGGATCCGAAGACGTTGATATCGTCATTCTGACCAAGACCGAGTGTTGAGATTCCATGCAAGCTCCGTCGCTTAGCCACCGGGCTGCCTTGGCTCGACTGGTCGAGGTTCATCGTGGCATCACTGCGCTTCAAGGCGCCCGTCGTCGTGCTCATGGGGCTGTCGCTATTATGGTCGAGCGACTTCAGGAAAGCTGACTGAGATGAGCCGGAGACGTCCAGATGCAGGCTATGTCGAGCGGGCTTCTCGGTAGGTGTCTGAGAGCCCGCGACGAGACCAAAAGCCGTGTTTTCCTGGCCACCTGATTCGGAAACCGTCGATGATGACGAGTTAGGGAGAGAGTTTCCGCTGTCCGAAGTAGCACTGAGCGCCCTCTTAAGCGGGCTCCGTGGTGATATTCTCGCTCGCGTCAATGGTCGTGAGGGTGACGTCTTAGCAGCCTTGGCTGAGCGCAATGACAGGCGAATACTGGACCGGAAGGACGTGAAGCCTGTCTGATGATGCGGAGTGGTAGCGTGGACGGCTGTCACGATCGGGGGCGCGGACTGGGCGTTGAAGGGGACAGGTTGTTGTTGTTGTTGCGGCGTCAACACGAAGCGGCGGCACGGCGATTGTGGCGATGCAGCTCGCGAGTTCTCGGGACTCAAGGAGCTCTTAGAGTTGGAGCGCGATAAGAAGTGGGAGGGGGACCGGGACATGGACCGTCGCAGACTGCGCACAGCCGACGTCACGTCGATCTGGTGGGCGTGAGTTGGCGATGGAAGGGCGATGGTGCCGCCGCTGCTGCTGTTAGAGAAGGACATTGTGATGCGGGTTGGAATGCTGTGCGGTTCGGCTGTACCGCGGAGTGAGGGCCAGCTGAGGAATGCCCACCCCGGCGGAGTCGAGTGCTTTGTATGGTACTGTTTGCTCTTTTGACTTGATGTCTATCCTTTGTTTTCTGTTTCTTCAGGGTTCATGTGACTGCCGATCTGAGTGAGGGCAGAGTCAAATAGGTCGCAGCCGATCAGTAGTCGTAAGGTAGGTCAAGGTGAGAGTCGAGGTGTTCGGAGGCGAAACCAAAGAGCGAGACAATCGCAAGGCTCAGTGAAGATAGCCGAATCCAACAAAATCCCAAAGCATAACCAGTCTCACTGGAAAGCAGAAATTCATATCATGACTTGGCGAGGGTCTGTTCAGGTAGGTGACCAAGGTATTTGTTTTTGTTTGTTTGTTCGTCAACGACCAGTTGTTGGTCTAGATCGTAGGCAGGCGCGAAAGCACACCAGGCAACAGAGAATTGGTGCTGGGGTGAAGGTACGATGGAGTTGAGGTCCAGCGTCAGGAAGGCTGCAGCTGCGACTTTGGGGCTAGGAGGAGGAGCTACCGTAGTCGCCGTTTCCTAGAAGCTGTCGTTTGATCGCAGGAAGGCGAGTCGAGGCCGCGAGCACTGAGGATAGTTCTGGGCAGCTACACCATGGTGCATGCGACGGGGCGTTTGAAGGACTTCCAGACTGCTTCCCGAAGGGCAAGCGCGAGCGACGGCGCCTTTGAGGGAGAAGCTTGACGAGCGAGCGAGTCCTAACACTGGCGGTCTCGAATCTGGATCTGTTCGACGATGATGGCTCGGTGGACGGCACAGAGACCCTCTCGTGTGGCGGCCGTGGACATAACGTGGAACAACCGGGGCGCTCTTGTTTTGTGTTCGGATGAGTCAAGCGGTCGGGAGAGGGCGAAGCATGCAGCCCGACGGCAGCGAAGGAAGGGCACTGGAATGAGGCTGGCGAGTTCCAGTTGGAGAGAAAGGGTGTGGAGGAGAGAAGGTGTGAAGATGTGAGGTTGGTTTGGTTTGGTTTGGGCTGGCGGAATTGGACGATGGGCAAGTCAAGTGGGCAAGATGGCAGATGAGCCAGCCGACTGGCCGGGGGAAGGGGCAGATTCACTAGCGGTTTCCCGTTGGGGGGTTAGCGGGGACAAGGAAGTGACTACGGGCCTTTACTCACTGACACCCAGGGCACTCGCTCACGGACAGGCAGGAAGGAGCGCTCGCGGGCGGTCACTTTTGACGGGACGGGGGCAGGCCAGCCAGGCTCACAAACAGCAACAATTCACCAGCGGTGGAGTCGCGCGCACGCATGGCCCGCTTGCTGGCCGCGACCGCCGCTGGGGCTCGGAAACAGGCAGGGCCCTCCAGGGGTCAGGGGCTGATAGCGCTGGCCTTGCCTCGCCTCTCCAGCCTGACAGACAAAAGGCGCGGCCGGGCGAGGTGACGCATTTGTTTACAATGTTTCCCGACCGGGCTAGCGCGACGCGGCCACGACGCGTCTTTGTGATGGTGGCGGCGTCAGGCGGCAGGTGCGGCTATCCCCGTCGGGGCTTAGCGCCCTCAAGCCACGCCGGAACCTCAGGTACGTACTCTTGACTTCGAGAACAACATCCCATCCACACGACTGAGACATTGCATTCCCCGTGTCTCTTGCTCTGGCAGCTGGTCATGATCCAGATAAGATCAACCCCAAGAACCACGGTCCGAGGTCATTGATGCTGCTGCTGCTGCTGTTGTTCTACGCCTGCCCAGATTGTCTAGCCGTCTCGGCCTTCCCGCATCCTCCTGCGCCGTCTCTCGTTTGGCCCTGCAAGTGAAACCGTTAGAACCGCGACATCGACCTGACTGTGACGCTTCAACACTCTCTCGCCTCTTGCGACATGTCACCAGTCTTCAACGCTCTTCTCTTCTCCTCCTGGGCCCTCCAGGACCCTGCTCCGGCGCGCGACAGCGCTCTCGCGGCTCCACTGGGCGCATCCCAACGCCAAAGCCCAGACGCCTCACCAGGGATTTCCGGAGCCCGCGCCATCGTTGAAGACTCCAGAGTCCACCAACTACGGCGCGCGAGAAAGGGTCTTGGGACCCGACGCTGCGTAGCCCCGGTCCGCCGTCGATCATGGGGCTGGGATGAGACGACGACAGGAAACCGACACCTGACCGGCAAGTTACAAACAGAGACAAGAGACAGACAGCGTGTGGACCCTTGCCGTCCGTTGAGGCGGCTCTCTCAGTCTCCTCTCTTGCTCGACTGATGCTCGGACTATTCTGCCCGCACACGATACGGGTACGAAGCGTCCAACAAGCAGCCTCCGTAATACCCTCAGCCCTCATCAGCGTCTAATAGACGAGAGGCTGGGGTGGACGGGGTCGCGTCTGTCGCGAGTTCCCACCGGTTCGCGATTTCGCTGGCTCTCCAGGCTGGACAGGTGTCACGGCTCCAGCATCATCCCGGGCCACGCGCAGGCCGACTGCGTCACAGACCGGAGAAGCCATGGCCAACAATATCAGACGCTGCTATTAGCGATGATGCCGTAGATAGTGGCCGCCGCCATCGCCCCAGAAAGCGGCCCCCTCCCTGGCTTACTGAACCGCCAGCAGACGCCGGACTATCTATCCGGAGGGAGTTCCCGAGGGAGGACAACTCGCTCTGACACTGGCTCAACCACCCGTTTTCGCCTTCGCCCCATGCTCTATTCCCAGCCCCATCCAGTGAGTGTCATCAGCGGCCAGCTCATCATCGGGCATCATCGTCATCCTCTCATCCTGTGCCTCATCCCTCGGGACTACGAATGACGACACGCGCGGTCATAACAAACAAAACAAAACAATCCATTGTCTCCTATTTCTCCCAATTTCTCTCCACTGTAAACGGAACTAGTTGGCGGTGGTAATTTGGTGTTTTGATTATTTCTTTTATTCCTCTTTATGCTCGCCGGCCCATGTCATTTCGCTTCTTTCTGGAAGAGCCCGGGGGGGTTCGGCCCCGCTGGCACGGCGTCGCATCGCATCCGCATGGACCACGAGATGGCAAGATTCTGCTTGCTTTTTCCTACCCGTCTGGCCAGACAGTTATCGCGAGGGATCTCCGGCATCTCGCGGGCGCCGTGCCACCAATGAGCTCCGTCTCCGGCATCTGGGACGCTGGGAGAGAGGCCTGATCTGTGCTCTGGCGATGGACGATGGATGACTTGCGTCGATTGGAACGCAGATGCACACGAGCACGAGCAATCTGACGGCTATTTTTAAAAATACGCCCAGCGAAGGATACGAATATTTCACACCAGATCTAATCTTACCTCCAGAGTCTTCTCAACTCCTGTGCTCATTAACCAGTGTCCGGACTAATAATGCACGCTGCACTATTCCGCCGCCTAGCCTGTCACTTATACGTGCATCTGCATGAAATAATTAAACCGTCTTGCACAACAAAGCAATTCATTATCCCGCTTCTCTTGACCGCCTGACAAGGTGCATATTTTATGGGACGCCCGCTGCAGCTAGTCCAGCCGTTGAGACACACCGCACAAGTTCTTTGGCTCTCTGTCTGTCTATGCCCGAGTTGGACCAACCCCCTTACTAAAAGAGTGTGAAGGCATCATAGCCGTGGCTTGTATGTAAGACTTCATGAGATGAGGTGAGCTGAGCACATGAACGCTCAGGGGCGCAGGCGGTCTGCATGATGTGGCCTCTGTGTAATAATGCTCATAATAATAATATCCGCGTGTTGTTATTAGTGGCTATTCTTGTCAAGCGCCGTGAATCGGGATCTGGGTTGCATCTGCGGTCGCGGCAGTTCCTGTTCATAGCTTCCTATCCACAGATGCATCTTGACGCCATCCATCAATGCGACCTCATCCTCCGTTAGGCCCCAACCCTGTGCATTTTGCTACACGGTTAGACGCCCAAGTGGCAAAAAATACTTTACGGTCATCTCCTATCCCACAATTTAATGTGATACGATCCTCGTCCGACAAAGAAGCCCTGTGGAAATCCAAGTGGAGGTTGAGGGCTCAGTTACCCTAGAGCTCCATTTTGAACATGGTGTTGTAAATGGGGCGACTCAGACCAAGATTGGGCGAACCCGTGTGGGCCTGTGTTGTTATGCATGAGAAGAAATTCCTGCGACATTGGTGACCAGCAACCGTCATTGGTCGTAATACGAGGCCATCGTGTTGCCAAATTCACAGCTGAAGGGAGGGAACCGTGGTGTTTGTGAGGGAGGGACGTTGGCTGCCCTTCAAACCGGAGCACGCTAGCATTTCAGGGTTCGAGGGAGAGCCGATAATGGCCAGAGCTATTTCGAGACCATGGCCTTTTATGCGGGTTCTCCATGAATCTATGGAATTACCATCTCCCTGGACATGTCTTGAGCCTATCTAGATGCTCTAATGCTACCCAAAGTTAAGCTTGTTGAACCCGCTCCCTTGAACCTGGTCGAAAGGGAGAACCCGTCTCGTCTCACCTTCTCCCTGAGACTGGGGTTCGTCGCCGCGTCTCGGTTTCCATCTCAACCGTTTCAATACAGTTCCATTTTCTCGAGATGGATGAGCCCGTTTGGCGGCTAAACCCGCATCAGCAACGACGATCAGGCGCTCTATCGACAGGGAAAACTCACCGGTATGAACTGTCTCAACCGCACTCCGGCCTCCCTGAATACCTCGGCCGCTTCCCTGTCCATGCTGTAGCCGTGCGCGTAGACGACCTCGCTGATGCCCACCTGGCAGATCTTGATGCTGCAGGTTAGGCACGGACACGTGTCGCAGTACAGCACGGCGCCCTCGCGGATGCGCTCGCGGCCCGCCTCTAGCAGCGCATTCTCCTCGGCGTGGATGCACAGGCAGGTTGCCAACCCGACGCCCGAACCGCTGCCGTCGTTGCATCGGGGACAACCGCCGTCCGCACAATTGCGCAGTCCGCGCGGAGTGCCGTTGTAGCCCGTGCTGATCACCCGCCGTCCGGGACCGACCAGCACGCATCCGACGCGGCGCTTCATGCAGTTAGAACGGTGCGCGGCGAGGCTGGCCAGCGCCATGAAGTAGTTGTCCCAACTGGGTCGCAGCCGGTCCGGATTTGGGATGTCTAGCTTGCCCAGCGTTGCATATAGATGGGCAAGTGATGACGAGGTATTCAGTAGACGTAAACCCGCGCGTGAGATGAGCGGTTGAAGTCCGCGCTCGACATCATACAGATGAGAGTCGCTCTCCGCTACGAAGGCCTCTAGCCCGATGTCTGGCAGGCCCGTGGCGCTGGCTCGTTGGCGGTAGCGAGCCCAGCGGACGGTGAGGGGCGCATCGACGGACAGCAGCAGGAAGAAAGGCCGACGAACGTAGACATCGAGAACTGCCTCAGAGGGTATGTCAGTCGTTACAAAGCGACTTCTCCATCGTGTGGTGACATGGTCTAGAAGAGCCTCAGGCGTGGAGAAGGTGTGCCGTGAAGGAGCCTGGGAGTCGGAATGCGATGAGGAGTCGCCCTTTGACTGGTCTGAGGACGTAGATTCTAGGTAGAGATGTTCGAAGCCATGGTGCTCAACGAGGTACTGAGCCACCGTCTTCTTGCCGGCGCAAATGCCTATGGTGGATGATGAGCTCGGGTTGCCCTAAGGACGAAGAGGGGTGAAAGCCACTGTACCGCCACAGACGCCGATGAGCATGCTAAGAGACGAAATGAATGTGTTCGATATAAAGCTGGATATCTACAAAATGAGATGAATTGAAAGGGAAATTTTTCATGAGCCGAGGTTGTGTCAGCCGAGTCGCGAAGAGCCGGCTTGAGAAGAGATGTCGTTGGAGACGCGACAGGGCGGCGCGTGTTGAGCACGTGCGGGCCCGGCCGCTACATCCTCCCGATCCGATCCCGTCCCTGAGTCGTGAGCCTAAATGCGACCAGCAGTAATAAAATGTGATAATTCTTTTGAGAGCCTTTGATCTACCAGACTTCACTGTTGATTCTTGTTTAATTCGAGATACCTCTGGTGAGCCAATGTGAGACTGACTCTAGAGAGCAGAGACGGGAAAAGAGGCCAACATAGCGGTCGTATCGGCTGGATCCAAACCATCAGTATTGCCCAGCTCGTAGAATCCAATAGTATTTCGTCTCAATTCAAAATACTGTGATATAATTCGACCGGCATGGTAAAAAGTCGCTGCTCAAAGTCACCCCCCACCCCCCCCTTTGTTGCAATGTTTAGGGTAACCCAAAGCGATGAGCCTGATTGAACAATACACGTGTAGTGTAATCAGAATGCAGAAACTTAGAGGGGGTCTTGAGACTGCCAGAAAGGCCAAAGCAAGCGTCCACTGCAGGAGTACACCACTTATATAATTAGCTCTTTGAGATGGAAAGCCAATTTTGGTGCATGGGTCCTGATGAGATCCGAAGAAACACAATATTATCGACTAGTATACTAAGGAGCAAGTAGCCTGAGCGAGTGGCGGATATATGAAGTGAGACATAGTGAACCAACACGTAGGTAATTCGGGCAAAGCGGTGCTTGTTTTCTAGACCTCTCCCACCCTCAAGCATAAGAGGGAATTCTTAAGAAAGGGTATATGGAATCGAATCAGAAGAAAAGACAGATAGAACCGTCGGCGCCGGCTACTGAGTTCATCGTATAGGCGAAATTAATATAAGTCAGCGCTCAAGGCTGAGTACGAGCCTAATAATAATATATATATATATATATATATCAGAAGTATTCCTGGAAGTTTCACGTATATGCCTAATTGGATAACTTGAGAAGTGGTTCACCTACCGGGCATTAGGGTTGAGAGACGCATCGAGTCCGGTCTTCAGGGTAAGAACACTTGGAAGCCCAGGAGGTTGTCCGCGGTCTGGTCGTTCATCCAGTACAGCGAGTCAGCTGGGTAGTAATAACTAAAACGGAAGATCGTCTTCTTTGATGGTGCTAATACGACATTAGGGAACTGCAGAATAATAATCGGGATGGCTAGAGTATCCTTGCTGGTCTTTGGCTGTCACGTGACAAGGTTCATAGGAGGAGGAGGTCAAGGATTTCTGTGACGATCTACTCTAGGTAGAAATCATCAACTTTGCACATCACAAATTCAACACCTGTTTGACCTGATGTGCTTGCGTGTGCCCACGCCGGAAGCGCTTTGCTTGTGTCTTTTTTTTTGCTCTGCCGAGTGGTCCGTTATATGGTAGCAATTGCATGCGTCGGGCTTTCCATTCGTATCCGAATCCTGAAGGTGGTTCCGCCTCAGCTGGAGATGCGTGTTGGTTGACCCAGAGCAGGACGCGTTCAAGGTGATCCGTTTCAAGTTCGCGTCGTCTAGTGCATAGTACTTTCGCGGTCATTCATACAGTCATTAATAACAGTTGTCTTCTATTATTGTTCTGATATATTAAATATCAGCATCATCATACTGCTGTATTGCCCATGCAAGTCGTGCTGCTGCCAGTAGAGCGCGAATATAAGGTTGGAGGACATATTGAGCTTTTTCGAGGAAGAATCCCTCATTGCCGGCCGCGAGAATCTCCGCAACTTCGTCCATAACGTGCTCGTTACCAGAAGACTGTGCCTATTATAGGCGTTATCTTTCATATTCCATCCTTTTATCAGCGCGATCTTATATACTGCTGAAGCCTGCATAAATCTTTGATGTAAGGCGTTCCGCTGCCTCAGGCTGGAGGTCGACTTATGGCATTCTTCGTATCTGAGTAGGCCACTTGACGAAGAACGTGCAACGTTAACCAATATCAGGTAGGAGTCCGCTGCAGGGCTCCGCGTCCACAGTATCCTTACTGGTCTTTGGCAGCCGCACGGGGCTGTTTCCATAAACTTCCGAGTGAGATGTGACAATCAGCTGGTTCGGTTCAGATAGTCGAGGCCCAGCCTGCAGAGAAAAGTTCAACGAATGTCTTGATCTTTCATTCCACTTGCATATATAGCCATAGCGCTGCGTTTTCGCTCTTGCGTTGATGTAGAACTTTGCGACATCGTTGGCGGTAGTGGCAATAAGCAAGAACCAAAGCCTGTTTATCTTGCAGGTTGAGCCGTAAGAGGATGTCGGCTCAAAACTGGATCTTTGAAGCTGCGTTACTGTCATAAATTTGACTAGTGATACCTGGCGAGAACGATCGACAGGAGAAATGGACTGTGAAGGTCCTGAGAAAAATCAAGCTTGGCTCGAGAGGAACGAGTCCATCTCTCTGATGTTAAAAGCATGACAGGCACATAGGCACCACATGGGGCACTCCTTGATTGTTGATAATACTGATCCAAGGTTGCCAACATCACACTTCAAATATAGACGCGTGGTGAATTGGCGGTGCGTTTGCTTTAGATGAGCTTGATAGCAGAGGACTATGGTGGTGCTTTTCGCTGAAGGCTCTCTCTCGCCACGAACCAGTAGAATAAGCGCCCGTTCTCTAGGAACATCTATATAATGGGAATATATGGTAAAGTAATGCAATAGATGCCATGTAGGCGATGTAGATGCAACGGCCGCATGAACGACGTGATGCTGCCTTGCATGGTTGTAGAAATGTGACAGCCCAGAAAGCACACGGTGATTTCGATGGAATTTCCCTGCGTCAGCATGTTGTTTTCTTCATCGCCGGATCTGCGCGTTGGGGGAGAGGTTTGTCGCGGTCGTGGTTCTTGGGCGGCTTGCAAAGATGTTGATGCCATGTCTTGACGATGCATTTTTTTGGACCGAATGCGTTTGGGTATATTTTTTTTGCATGTCCTGCCACACGGCTGAATTGACATACTCGTTCGGCATCATAAGGATCAATGCACGATGGGCGGCCCATCCTGGCGTGGTTGTTCCCCTTAGCAAGACGTCGTCGACGCAACGTTGAAGAAGCTGCTGACCGGGAACAAAATTCACAAGACAGGGACCGAGGTACCATTCTCCTTCCCACTCTTCGTAGTTTGGCAAGGCGAATGACGAGAAAAAGGGACGTATGGTCGTTGACATACGACCACTCAATAATATGTCTCTCATGGACGCATACCCATGCCGAGAATGGAGGACATTACTTCCCTGACGAACACCAGCCCATTTACCTGAATCCGCTGGGCGTGGAAGTCTTCGGTGCGTCCCTCGCGCTCCAGCTGGAGTCCATTGGTACTACTTGTACGGAGTACGCCTAGGCCTTTATCCGCCAACCTCCATTGAGCTGTGGCGACCTGACCAGCTCGTTGAAGATATGCTCGCCTCCTTCCAACCCAAAGGGGCTTTTGTCATTGTGTTCCCAAATTGTGCAAAAGCCTGCGGATTGGTCGATGTGGCGACCAGCTGCGCTCTCAATACAGTCAAAAGCCCTTTGGCCTCCCGCAAGGTCTCCCTCAATTTGAAGCAGATGTCGGCAAAGCTTTCCGTCGCGCCACCTCACGGGCCAAAACCCAGGCACACCATGTGCTGACTGATCTTGATCCAAACAGGGCTCTGGACGAGAGAAAATGTTGGGGTTGATAAGCCACAATGGGATTTGCGGCCTATCCGTGGAGGTTGCCCTCATGATGCGAAGAGCACTGGTATATATATATATATAAAATTGAATGTGTTAATGTCTCCATGACCTTAATTCGAAAGTCACTTCATTAAATGGGTGCAGCCATCTGAGTGAATAGACGGTTGGTATTTTTAACCGCCATTGTGCCGTGCATATAGTGCTCCAGGTATGACAGACATTTAGGTATAGGCCAATGACATATACCCTCGATGAAAGCTCGAGAAGTACTTCTTCAGGGGACCAGCAGTGATCCTAGGAGTAGCTTATTGTATTGTTTGATAAAAGCCTGGTGTTTAGTTAGAAACTGCAGAGAGGGTTTATATATCCATATATATCCATGAGAAAAAGCTGAACTTCATTAGTCGCCATGAAGCATGGGATCTAGCAAGACTATTTATACTTCTGAATCCTCTCTTGATTCATTTCGTGCAATCACAGGAGTGACTCATGCAAGCCGCATGTTCCCCGTTGGACAATCATGAGTTTGACAACCCTAGTAAATAGAACGTGTTTGCAGAGCGGATTGCTTTAGGGTCTTGTTGACATGGGCCTCTATGTGAGATCCATATTTTTTGCATTGTGTGGATGTGTAATGTTTTCTGCTCATGATTTCATGCACGAGGGTGAAAGGATAGGTTTGTATGCTAGGATGCGTGGGATCAATACGGGGATCCAGCATAGACAGGCCATGAGCCTATGGTGGCAAGCGTTAGCTTGTTTTGACCTCTAAGCTTGACGACTACATAACCTGTTTTCAAAAGCATCATATAAACATCATAGATATTAACAACCAATGGAACAAGTCTTGCTTCCTGACCATAGTACAGGTCAGGATAGTTTAGGTAGGTCAGGTCAGGGAGCGAGGAAAGAGGACTTTCATTACTTTGCTGAGAGAAATTACAATATCCTCCGTTGTGGATGAGCGAATGCGCAATTATCAAAGTTTGGCTAAAATTCCATTCTCTTGGAGCAGCGACAGATGGCTCTTACTGATTTCCTTGATCGTTTTGCACCTACAATCTCAGTTAGTAAACGAATCGCGCCGGTGTCGATGGACTCTACCCTGCCAATGCCATGGCGATCTTGAACTCGTCAAGAAGTAACTCTACGGCAAGTTTTACGCCAGCGGCGCCGTCATACTAAAAAATTATGAGACGCGGATCATTCAAGTAAGTATCCAGAGATACTCACAGCCAGACCCCAAATGGGAATGCGCCCGGCGAAACAGTAATCCGCACCTAGAGCGAGAGCTTTGAAGATGTCGGTGCCTCGTCGAATGCCTCCGTCTACTGCAATTTTGATCTTTCCCCTAGCAGCAGGAGCGCATTCCCGAAGTGCATCGAGCGTAGCCGGAACTCCGTCCAATTGACGACCGCCGTGGTTGGAGATCAGGACACCGTCAACGCCGTGTTGAATAGCTAATGTGACGTCTTCGGAAGTATATACTGTATTTGTTCGTCAACCATAGTCTTTTGGATCTGCTGCCCGTTGACTTACTTCCTTTCAGCCAGATATCCAGTTTCGTCACGCTCCTAGTCCAGCTCAGAGCCTGTTCCCAGTTCATACCGTCCTCTGTGAATTATCTAGATCAGCACTCATCATCCGGCAACTCGCCATTCAGTCTCAAAAACCCTCACCATATGCTAATCCGTCGCCTTGGTCTTCCAAATTCTTGAAATTGCCGTCGGGTGCAATATTGGGATACCCCAATCCTTCGGGCAGACCGAAAGAGTTTCTATATTCATTCAACCGCCTGCCAAGCAGAGGGGCATCTACGGTCATCATGACAGCTTTGTATCCAGCTCCTATGGGAAAGTCAAGAATTAGATGAAGCCTTGTAAAAAAAAAAACCGGCTCACTCACTCTCTGCACGCTCGAGGATTTGGCGAGAGATGTCGCGGTTCTTGAGGATGCTGAACTGCATAATGTAGGGGTTGCCTTGGCTTTGAGCAACCACATCCTCGAGTGAACATGTTGCATAGGCCGAGAGAGCCATGCAAATATTCATCTCCGCAGCAGCCTGAGAGGTGGCTATCTCTCCATCCGGGTGGGCCAGCTTGTGTGTAGCTGCTGGTGAGAAGCCAAATGGAAACGTAACCTTCTGGCCGAATATCTCGGTCGACGTGTCTGGATCTGATACATCACGCAGGACCCGTGGTCTAATTTTGTAGCGATCGTATGCTTTTTCGTTGTCCTTGACACTGGCGGCTTCTTGTCAGCTCTCCCAGTTCATTATTCCCGCGGTTTCGGCCAGTGCTCACGTTATCAAGTCCATAGCACCCTCATTGTAGAACTCTGTCATTTGATGTATTAGAAGGATCTTAGCTCAAAGAAACGCGAAGAAATGAGACGTACCTCGATAAGCTCTTGGAAGCTTTGCTGAGCCCTTATCTTTGAGATCATTTATGCAGAAGATCTCTTGGTTGAGCGTTTTGCCTCGATTTGCCATGACGACAATATAGCGTTGACTACACAGTAAACTCGCTTGATACTTTGGTCTCTCTTGATCTACTTCACCCTACTGTATTATGCACTTCTGCCCGGTTCCTGAGCCGAGTCAACACTCAGGCGGATCCTAATGATTCGTTAAATCTGGACTCGGCTCCGTTTTCGAAGCGGCATCGCTAGCGGGACCCGATAACCGGCTTGACTCGGTTCCAGTCCATAAGTTGCTACGGAAAGTATAGATTACGGACGGGGTCAACCCGAGTCATCGCTCTAGTTGGCTATTTATTCTTCGACTCTAGAGCCGAGTCAGTCGTCTAGAGTGTATTTATAACATTTGGCGTGCAAGATCAGTGCAGGATTGTATACTTCCGTTTCACTATCAACCACCGGGCTGTCCAAATTATACACTTAAGATTCCGTCAAGATGGCTTCAAAGGATGTTCTTCTCATTTTGATGCACTGGGCACCTAAACCAGAATGGGTAGCCGAGCTGGCTAAAGCTAGTCCTGGAGTCGAGATCATCACTCACGTGAATGAAATGTATTCGACAGAGTTACCCAAGGAAATTACTCCAGACGTATGGAAGAGGGTCACCGCCCTGTTTACGTGGAAGACCTTCCCCCCGCTCAATCTGGTGCCGAATTTGCAGTATGTCCAAATCGGAAGCGCAGGCTGTAACCAGATCTTGGGGCTTCCCCTCTTTGAGGACACCGACATCGCCTTTTGCACAGCCAATGGAGTCCATCCGTATGTTTAGCATCCTTCAACGTTTCATCGTGCCTACTAACCCCATGCAAGCCCTCAGATTGTGGAATGGGCATTCTCCAACTTTCTTTCATTCCAACATCATGGTAAGTAGACTAGTATAGAAAACTGTGTTACCGAAGCTGACGAAACCTAGCTCTCGAACACTCCGAGAATCAGAAAATTTCCAAATGGGTTGACCCTGAAACAGACGAAGATACCGAAGATGCTGTCGGTCTACGGGTGTATGTATCTCCAGTGTTAGGCTCAAGTTGAAGTTTCTAATCATCAGCAGGGGCATTTTAGGTTACGGATGCGTCGGCCGTCAGTGTGCGAGGGTTGCTAAAGCATTTGGCATGGATGTCTACGCATACACCTTACATGAGAGAGCCACTACAGAAGCCAAAAAGGACGACTCGTTTAGCGAGCCGGGACTTGGCGACCCGGAAGGAGAATTTCCGAGCAAGTGGTTCTTTGGCCAGGACCAGTTGAACGCTTTTCTAGGCTCTGATCTTGACTTGCTCATTATCACACTTCCGCTGACCGATAGGACACGGGGGATGATTTCGCGGGAGCAATTTGCACTCCTAGGCAAGAAGAAGGCTTACGTTTGCAATGCTGGTAGAGGCCCCATCATCAATACCGACGACATCATCACGGCACTCAACACGGAGCAGATCCGCGGCGCGGCTCTTGATGTCACTGATCCTGAACCACTGACAGCGGATCACCCATTGTGGAAGGCAAAGAACGTTGTAATCACGCCTCATTGTAGTGGAAACTCGAATCACTTTAACGAACGGACATTTAAGATCCTGACGTATAACATGGGACGAAGGTATAAGGGACAGAATGTTGTCAACCGGGTTAGCAAATCCCTCGGGTATTGATAAGAGCGGATTTGAATAAACTAGATAACTCGCAACAATATTTGTTTAACTATGTACTGGCAACATAACGCGTGTGTGATATCAATATAATTAATACGGCGGTAAGGGACCACCTTGTCTTGGTATAGCTCGGAGGGCTGAGTCACTTCAACCTTGCTGTTGAACGATACCAGGCTATCTACTGAGCCGAGTTAACAGGGGACGTATATTTACGTACTAGTCTCTCGTGTGGCGTCAGTGGCGAGCAACTCATTCAGATCTACCTAAAATTTGTACCTTACCGCTTTATATCCATGTCCCGCATACCCGTTTCAACCAAAAACACGCCTGGGGCGTATGATTGCCTACTTAGCCAAGCGATTGTTGCTAACGGGCTCGTATTTACTTCTGGCGCAATCGCAACAGACCCGGCCACTGGCATAGTGATAGACGGTAACATCGAGGCACACACTGTACGTTCTAGCGAGGAGAAGACATGAACCAAACTGGAGAAAATATGGCTAATAAGTCAAGCACCAATGCATTCAAAACCTCGGCATTATCCTGGACGCTGCTGGGTCCAGCCTTCAGGATGTGGTCGAGGTGACAATTTACATGCAGGGATCAAAAGACTTTGCTAGAATGAACGAGGTATACAAAACTTACTGGGGTGATATTAAGCCAGCTAGAACGTAAGTTATAGCTCATCGATCGGATGTATTTAAAGCTGAACTCATGTTTCCAGAACTGTGTTTGTAACTGAACTTCCACCCAAGACTCTTGTGGAGATGAAATGTGTCGGCATCATCACGCAGAAGGCCATTCAGTCAAAGGTCTAAGCCGATTTCAAAGGTGTCTTTGACCTGGATGAGGATGCGGAATCTCTGTTGGCTGAAGGCGTGTGTTATTCCAACACTCAAGAAGCATGAACCATGGCCGATGATAGTGTAGTTATTGGCCTAGCCCATCTTGTACCGCCTCTGCTATGTGTATGGCTTCAATGATTGACACTCTTGCGGATCTCTAGATCTTGATAGATTGATGCCGGAAATAACATTTTAACAAGTACAAGAGAAGACAACCTCTTGCATTTTAGTAGATCATTTGCCTTATTTCTAAGACTTTTCTTAGAGACTGTGACGCTTGAAGCTTCAACAATGACTATGTCCAAGTGCGATTTACTCATGCATAATAATCCAAATTGCCGGCTCGTACTCCGTAGTTCGAGACCATAGGACTTAAATTGGTGCAGGATTTCCTTAGTACAGTGGCAGGAGTTCCTTTTCTTATCAACCTCAATCGGTAAGCGTGAGTTCGGCTACGGAACGACAACCTTGGGCACTAATTTTCTAGTCCCTCTTTTGAGCTGAGTCGAGATAAGAAGCGTGAGCTGAGTCACGGAGCCGAGTCAAAACGCCTTGACCAACCTCACCGACCATTTCCAGTGCCCTTGTTAGTTGATACTGATACACGGCCAACATCTCGGTACGGGATAAAAGCAAGCCTGTCTGCCTTGCTGGCTAGGAGGGTCAACATCAGTAAACGATAGATTCAATCATATTGTATGCCAGTTGAGGCTTGACGATGTCTGAAATCTCTACAAAAAATTCTGATCATGCTTCCACTGGGGAGAAGGGTGCTGCAGTTCTGCAGCCCACGCATTCGAACATCAATGGAGAAGTCTCTGTATATCACGAAGCCGGCACCGACGTGCCTCAACCTGCTGGCTCGAAACAAACACAGCGAAATCTGAGGCCCCGTCATATCCAGCTCATGGCCATTTCTGGTGCCATCGGCACAGGATTGTTTGTCGGCTCCGGCTCTGCTCTGGCTCGAGCTGGACCCTTAGGCTTGCTCTTGGGCTACTCGGTCTATGCTCTGCTGGTATGGTCAACTTTTAATGCCATGGGCGAGATGGTTGTCTGGCTACCTATTGATGGTTCCTTTGTCGTATATGCACATGCGTTTCTTGACGATGCTTGGGGTTTCGCTCTGGGTTGGCTCTATACGACTACTAATGCGCTGTCTGCGGCTGGTGAAGTTGCAGGAGTGGCAGCAATCATAAATTTCTGGACAGATGATGTGAATAATGGTCAGTCTCAGACGAAACTACCTAGAATCGAGAACTCACTCAGCGTGCATAGCGGTCTACGTGGCTATCATTTCGACCTCGTTACTTACTCTCAATATCTTTGGGGTACGAATATACGGAGAAGGCGAATTCTACTTTTCTCTTTTCAAGATCTTCCTCATTCTTGGATTGCTCGTTATGACCTGTAAGCGGCCCCTCTAGTATTTTAAGTCAAATCAATTGATAGCTCACATTCGCAGTTATCCTCATGGTTGGTGGAAACCCACAACACGATGCATTCGGATTTCGATACTGGAAGAACCCGGGTGTCTTTAATGAGTATATTGCCGATGGGTCCTGGGGTAACGATTCCTTGATGCTTATTTCCCATAAACTGTGATTGACAAGTAATAAGGCCACTTTCTCGGGTTTTGGTCTACGTTCGTTCAAGCTGCTTTCGCATTTGGAGGTTGGTACTTCTCTGCTGTCTTGATCCCTCGATGTCGTAAAACTAACAGAATTCGACCCAGGCCCCGACTACATCGCAATCAGTGCCGGCGAAGCTCGCAACCCCCGTCGAGTTCTCCCATCCGTGTTTAGTCGCGTCATCTATCGACTCTGCGTCTTCTACATTTTGGGCGTTCTGGCTGTGGGAATCCTGGTCCCGTACAATGATCCCAACCTGGGTTCTAATAAGCCAGGCGCCGGAGCTTCACCATTTGTGATCGGCATTACGCGCCTCGGAATCCCAATCCTTCCGCACATCATTAACGGTGCGCTCCTCACATCAGCCTGGTCTTGTGCCCTAGAGCTCTATTTCGCCTCAACCCGTGCCCTCTATGCATTAGCAGTAGACGGGAAAACGCCCAAGCTATTCTTATTTACTTGGCGAGGCGTTCCAACATTCTGCGTTATTGCTGTGTGGCTTGTTACGCTAATTGCCTTTATGTCCGCCTCCAATAACTCCCTAACAGTATTTACTTGGATAACTAGCATCATTGGCTCCGCGAACCTCCTTGTCTATATTATCTTTCACATCACCTACATACGTTTCCGTCGTGCACAGGCGGCACAAGGGATCACCGAGAGGCCTTGGTCCAGACGGAACCAATATTATTACTCTATCATATCGCTGGTCTTCTATATTATTATCTTCATGACAAATGGGTTTGCTGTTTTTACGAATAATCGTTGGTCTGTATCGGGCTTTATCTTTGCTTATTTCCCACTGGCTTTATTCGTGGTCCTTTGGCTGGGATATAAGATCATCAAACGGCCTCAAATGGTGCCGCTTCATGAGGTTCCTCTCTATGCAGGCCGTACTTCTATTGATATGGACGACGAACACATGGAACCAGAGCCAAAAACAATGCTTCAAAGATTTAACCGGCGGCTCTGGGGCTAGCTCAGTGATAGTTGGGCAAGACATTAGGAGCAATTTTTGATCTAAGCATTTGAGTTGGAAGGAAGGAATGTAATAGATTTACTCCTCAAGAGAAGTATTATATACAGCTCTTACTGATTTGATCGAGGCCATTTTCAAGATATATATGCGAATTACAGCTTGAATGGGCCGAAGTCTATACTTAAGTTGGTCCTATCCTGCTGTCCTGCTATTCTGCTGTTAAGTATTGACTTCCCCTGGCAACATTCTAATCGTTGCACTTGTAATAATGAGATAAATTATATACGCCAGAATTTTTGTAACTAGATCACTGCCGTTTCGCGACTGAAGCGTCGAGACTTTTGCCATTGGTTGCCTAAACACCCTGGTCCAACAACCCCGCTCGATGATAAGGCGGCTGTGTATGATCATCAAAGAGACGTCTTTGTTTCTTCATCCCGCCTTGGTTACTTTCCTCCGTCAAATGTGCAAGCCGAAACCCGAGATGTCGTATCTTTAACTTAGTCCTTTGTATTGTCCCATCAAAATGATATGTGCAACCTGTCAGAACACCATCGCCTCTCAGACTACGATCGACATTGGACTTTACTACGAACTGAAAATCCATCATCAAACCCCTAGGAGCTTAATGCGCTCTATTGAACTCGGATGCTACATCTGTAATCAGTTCTGGGCTCGTCTTTCGCCTGGCCCACGCGACCTCATCACTACTTTGGCTGGTTCAGAGCAAGACTTCAGTCGCGACGCTTCGTTCGATGGTTCTCCGGGCGGCGCGCCCGCCGATTGTACGCAAGCCTTTTTCACAGCATTTAAAACGAACACCTTGCGTGAAATCACTTTACCGACCTGGTTCCAAACTGTTATTAGTCCTAGAGCGTTTCGTGCTGCAGGGATGGTAACTCCCGGGAGGTACCATAAGTTGGGGTTCGGGTTCGTCAATTCGTACGTTCTACGATCCGAAAACGGTAAGAGAAACATCCCACTGGAAATGAGATGGTTAAGATTGCCTGTCGATGCCGGCAGCTGCGTCACGTCTATGCTGCCCGATTTGTTCACGAAGCGCACCGCCTGAATCCAATCTGACGATTTGCGCTGTAGATTCGAGCGTACGTAACCGTACAATCACTCGGCGACTTCCACAAACCACCAAAAGCCCTGAGACAATGTCCCTTGCGCAGGATTGGATTGCAGATTGCGTGGCCAATCATCAAGAATGCAATAAGTCCGTTACATCAAAGAATTGGTATCCAAGCCGCCTTCTCGACTGTGGCTCCCCGCAGGACTCAGATCCGTGGTGTCACTTAGTTGAGACCATAGGAACTGCTACTATCGATGGGCCTTATATGACGCTCAGCCATTGTTGGGGAAATATCGACTGCATGAGACTCACAATCGAAAACGAGCCCAGATGCTCAATGGCATGCGATCTTCATGTTTCCCCCAACTATATCAAGACGCTTTCTACGTGGCTCGTAATGTGGGCTGCCGATATCTATGGATTGATTCCCTCTGCATCATACAAGCGGGGGATGAACATGCGGATTGGCGACAGGAAGTTACGCTTATGAGTCAAGTCTATTCCAACTCACTCTGCAACATCTCCGCGTTAGACGCACTGGATGCCGAGCATTCTATGTTTTGCTCGAGAAATCCTGACTCGATCTACCCAGATTTCGGGAACCTCTTCCAAAATAGCCATGTTCTCAAGTATTTGGTTGTTGAGGAGCAATTCTTGGATGGTGAAATCTCTCAAGCTCTCGTTAACACTCGGGCCTGGGTTCTTCAAGAGCGGATCCTGTCTCGTCGCACTCTACACTTTGGTAAGCGTCAACTGATTTGGGAGTGTCGGAGCAAAGAAGCCACCGAGTTCTACCGAGATGAGCTGCCTCCTACTATGACTACTGTCTCGACGGTTGGCAGACTCTTCAAAGACTTCTCTATACGACCATACTACATGGGTAAGAGGGATTATGTGCGGTCTCATACTGGAGAAATATAGTCAAAAGGTACACACGGTGCGCTTTAACATTTCCTGAGGATAAATTAGTCGGGCTGGCTGCTGTGGCAAAGACCATGGCGGAATATCTATCAGACGAATATGTCGCCGGCATGTGGCGTCGCTATCTGGAGTATGAGCTACTTTGGGTTGCTAACAAAACCCCGAAAAGTGCGGCCTCATGGCGGGATGCATATCGTGCTCCTTCCTGGTCATGGGTAGCGTCGGACGGAGCCATTTCGGCCGGCCAGCCACTTCTTGACGAGACGGATCTGCTTATTGAGGTAGAAGATTTTGAACTTGACTATGTCACAGATGACAAGATGGGACTGGTCCGAGGCGGGTGGTTGCGGTTACGAGGCGTGTTGAAGCAGTTGCGCCTGGTACGATCCGGCTCCGACTGGATAATGCCGCCCCATCACCCTGATATCTATCTCGATGCACAACGCGATAACCTTCAAGAACAGAATTCACGGGGCGCTTTATATTACATGGAAGGAAGTACATCCGGCTTTTCTGACAACATTTTGATAAGAATCTTTTTATTAGAGCTAGTTGATCCCGAGAAGGGGATCTTCCGTCGCATTGGGCTTGCCAAAGTCCATTCCAAACTTTGGGATTAGAAGCTCTCGGACCTCGAACGCAGTCCGGAGGAGAGCCAGCTCCCGTGCGAAGAATACGTGGACGGCCGGCATCTGATACGAATCATCTAGGTAGTCGATTTCGTGGATGTCAGTTGGTCAGGGTTTCCGGCGCAACTTCCTCAAAGTAGCCGAGACTGGCTCCGAAGAGTTCCACATCGGGACCGGCCGCCTCCGGTCCCTCCCCGGGAGTTGGTTTTGTCAGAGTTAGACATAGTTAAAGAAAGGCTTTGAATCTCTAGTCAATTTTGCTAGGAATGAGTGAAATGGTCCCTTATCATTGGGGAGTGTACATACGTAGATTCGAGCAACTGATCGACAAATCTAGACTCGAGTCCATCTTACTGATCGCCCATATGATCTGATCTGCTCAGATCATGAGGGGTACAGTAGAAACACCATATCCTTGAAGCCGATGTCACGATAGAAGAGTCAATGTGATTTGAACAAATGGAATTAAATGTTTCTAGATTTATTGATTTATCGTGATCTCAATATTGATATCGCTGCGATGCTGTCTTGCATCGCTCGCTCCAAATGCACCAAACGCCTTCCAATGCTATATACAGTGACGGTGCATCGTCACAACTCTGTCCTGCTGGCCAATGCAGGACATCTGAGTATCCAATGTTTTCCATGATGTAGTTGTCCAAAACGGTCTATGTAAATCGACCAAAAGACATAATTCAGTGGAGATTGTTCGGTCGTCTTTTAAAGTCGGCCGTCGAAGATAGCCTTGGAAGCCCAGGGCCAGCCAAGAACCAGAGCCATGCCAGGGAAGAAGCTGTAGAGATAATGTTAGCAATGGGTTTCAGACTGAAGGAGGCGTGGATTAAGGTAACTTACTACATGGCCTGGCCACCGATGCGCTTGAACTCCTTGCCCCAGTCACCCCTGGCAGCTTTCTGGGTCGTGGGGAGACGCTCAAAGGGATGAGCCTCCATAGCTCGGCCGACAGATCGCATGGAGCTGAGGAGAGAGAATTGCCTTCGGCTGGCAGCACGGGCGGCAGCGCGGACGACGATGGGCGACATGATGAAGTGGTGTGGTGGTGTTTTTTTAAAGAAGGAATTGATTTTCCGCTTTTATCGAAACCCGGGAGTAATACACTCGCAGAGATGAATCGGATTGAGTGGTGAGTGGTGAGAGTGGAGAGAAGCTGAATTGAGCTGAGTTGTTGCTTTTGATCGTGATGATGATGATGAGAAGGAAACCCCAAAAGCCACGATGAGGGACCGGCCTCTTATACAAAGCTGGCGCTTCACTTTGCCGCGCCCAAGGCAAGGATCGTTCCGGGATTGCTTCGACACGGCGGCTTCCCAGCAGCCTCTTCTCAGCCGTGCGAGTCGATTGTGGGCAGATGGCATGCTCACAGGTCTGGTATCATACCACCAGCCTATGGCCAGGCGATCGGGGGCCAATCAGCGCGCCGCAAATGTCAGGACAGACGCCCCGGAGTCGCAGCGAATCGCACCACCAGCGGCCTGCAAATCGACCCATCCATTCTGCCCATCTGCCAGCTTCGCGCCAGGGAGGTCCCGAATCGGCGGGGGCCGGCGGCGCGGCTGATTGGCCTGGCCGTCCAAAGCTTTTTGACAGCCCAGCTGGGCCAATCACAGCGGCATCCTGTTTCTCCCGGCACATCGACTGATCTGATGGAGGGGCGGGCCCGGGGACCGCGAGGAGGCCTGGGCTGGCTGGCTGGCTCGATGCGATGCGATGCCGTGGCCGGGGTGCTGGTTCTGGCGCTGCTGCCAGACGAACGGGTCGGGAATCGCCATGGTCAGATGGGATGGCATTTCGCCGTTCTCGAACAGCTTCGTTCTCCGAAATAGCATGTCGGGCCTGCCAGATGCTGCTCAGATCTGCTAACTCGCACTGCCGATGGCTCCTTCGAGGTAGTTCCATCGCACCAGGTCGTTCCCGTCCCCATGCATCGGAGGCTGCCAGAGTGGACGCGATGCTGCCGGCATCCTGGCTCGACTAGAACTTCCCCGGAAAGAAGAATGCGTCGGCGACTTGAAGCTTTGGAGGCCCTCCCGGAACGGTGCATGGAAGAACCATCGGGAGGCTTCGGAGCCGAATCCGGCCCATCAACCTTATCGTGAGACGCTCAAGCCCACGCCTTATCGCCATGTGATCTACCTCGTGACCTGGACCCTGCACCCTTGGATGTGGCATCTTCATGAGGCACTTCGCGACGACGAGTTAAATAGCAACCCATGACATGCCGCTCGTCGACCCCGTCACCATGTCGACGACCTTGACCAAGGGCTCCTCAACGCCCTCCACTTCTCTTAAGACCGGCGTTCCCCCAGTCGCCCTCCTCAGCAACGGCGCTGCTCTCGGCATCTCGGTCGCCCATCCATTAGTCCTCGGGGGGCTGTTCGTCTGGCGTTTCGGGGAATTGGTGGCCGACCCCGTGTCGACGCTCCAACTTGGCCTACCCGTTGTTGCGCTCGTACAGGTTGTATATGCAATCCTTTGCCTTCCGGTCGCAGGTTCCAATGGCTCGAAGGCCGTGAAGAAATCGCGTCCTGGCGAGAAGCGGAAGGCGGATTCCACGGGCCTGAACCCCATTATTGTAAGTCATGATCTAAGCGAGAATCTGTCTACAATGGCTAATAAGTTCAAGCCTGCGATCCTCTCACTCCTCCTCACCGCCATCGCCACGCCGGCCCTTTACGTTCTCATCATCCTCTTCGGCGCGCCGTTCCTCACCCACGTCTCGCACACGTTTCTCTGCTGCGCGCATCTCGCCGTTCTCGCCCTATTCCCCATCTTTTACGTTCGTGGTATCGACGCGGCGTCGCTACAGGCTGTACTTGGAGCATCAGCGCCGATCGACGAGACCTTTGGCGGATTTGCGGGAGCTTTTCTGGGTGCGTGGTTGGGGGCTGTGCCTATTCCTCTCGACTGGGACCGCGAATGGCAGAAGTGGCCCGTCACCATCGTGACTGGCCTGTACCTGGGATACATCATTGGCTCCAAGGTGGTGGGAACCGTATTCTACGGCAAGAAGCTGGTTGGAGACTCCTCTGTCAAGGACGAGTAAAGCTGGAGCACTGAGTCGGCGTAAAAGTCATGATACCCTAGTTTGGAGTTGACGCTCAGGCGTTAGCTGTAAGATATTTGGTGTGTAGGAGTAGTTGTAAGAGACTATGTAAATTACTACTGGCCATTATTACAAAGAAACCATTTTAACTTCATGTGAGAACGCCAGAGATTTACAACATCAGGAAATTACAAAATCACGCTCCGGCAAGATTCGCAATGTTTTCTATAATCGCGATATACCTGCATCCGGGAGGTAGAAGAGAGTCAACGAGCATTTCGAGCTGACCAGGCCCACCAACCGAAGAAAGAAAGCTACTTTCTAAGCATAGTGCTGTCTCGCCGCATTGATGCCGGCAGATCCGACATCGTGGCCTGCCTGAAACACTTACGCCAGCAAACCAGATCGTGGGCAACTGCAACCACCATCGTGATGCGAGCCTGCCACTCACAAGGCCGATCCTAAATCGAAACGACTAGTTTTCCCTGTTCTGAGGCGACGCCAAACAGCATCGCAAACCCGTTCCACGAATAGTAGCTCCTGCGCCACAGCCTGTCGTCAAGATGTGGCACAGGAGCTGTCATGGATGTGGCTCAGCAGGTCATCGCAGCGGGGGCCACGATGTAATGCGTGTGGCGCCGCCCCACACGTATGTCCGAGCTGGGCGATGACGTAGCCCGCAAACAGCCAGCGCGAGAATCGCATCTCGAGCTGGGGGAGCGCAAACTAAGCCACAGCGGAATCTGGTCTGGCAAAGCGCAGGCGCCGGATCAGGGCACACGAAAAGGCCCCAATCAATGGTAGAGCCCCTGCTGTTGCTGCTGCGCGCGGGGCCGTTCGATGACGCATGCGTGGCAGGGCTGGGATTCTTGGCCACAGGTTTTTTACGCGGGCGGGCTTCCTTGCCTTGCCTTGCGCGAACGAATTAGAGCGGGTGGTGATGGATGCGTGATGTGATGCAGGCGAGCCAGGGAGGGCCAGGGCCACTTGCTCCCGCCGCCGTCGGCCGAGGACGAGGACAAGCCAAGCGAGACCCGTTGTTGTCCTTGAAGCTTTCCTTGGCTGGAGTTGCACCATCCATATAAAGAGTTCCTCAATTCCCCATTCCTGCCAACTTTCCCACTGTGAATCCATCTCTCTCACTTACATCCTACCACTCAGCTTGACTGCGCATCCAGAACACTGCTCCTAGAACAACAGGAAGACACTCATCTACCGCCGACAACATGCCTTTCACCGCCAGGTACGTGGGCAACCCGTCGAGCGAAGCTGGCGATGACGTCCCGGGAGTTCCGCGACGCCCAATTCCCGGGCCTCGTCCGTCAACAACAGCTCCTTCATTCTCTGGCTCTCTCTCACATTGATCGCTAACGCTTCCTCACCAGCGACATCTGCAAGATCATCCTTGCCGTCATTCTCCCGCCCCTCGGAGTCCTGCTCGAGCGCGGCTGCGGCGCCGACTTCCTAATCAACATCCTGCTCACCATCCTGGGTAAGTTGAAGTCTTGTGCTCTTCGGAGTCCTCGGAACCCGCGACCGCAACTCTGGGCTCGCAAATTACCTGTAAACACACTAACACCGCCCGTCTCCCCAGGCTACATTCCCGGCATCATCCACGCCCTGTACATCATTCTCAAGTACTAAGCCGTCCTCGTCTGACCGCCGCGGCGACTGCGAGTCTCCGCAGACGAGGATGGCTTCGCGACTTCTGTACTCTATCTCCTTGTAGAGCCCAAGGTGGCCGGTTCACCGTTAGACCGCGACAACGAGCCCGAGTAGTCTGACCACAGACACTTGCCGCGCTCATCACTACTGCTCCTACTTCAATTCCTTTTCTTCTCTTTATAATGCGGTTTCTACGACTTTCCTTTGAGGTATCCTTTAGGATGGGAGGTGCTGGGATTGGCATTCTGCTGCTGGATGGGGTTTGGTAGCGCAGCGACACACGCTGAGGTGGACTAGTAATTCCTTCGATACCCGTCAATCCAAACAAGTTCATCTTCATCATCACCACAATCAATTGTTTTGCTCTAAAAATTGAACACGAGTATTAAGTAATGTCAGGGTGGGATCGCGATCCCGGCTCCATACGTCAGTCCGGTGACTTCGCCGACCGGCAATTGATTGGTTTGGATCCACCGGGTCAGGAGGATCCTCCGGCATGTAAGACGACGAGATGGGGCTTTGCGCAATGAACTGGTGAGCTGATGATGATCTGTCGAGACCTCAATGATAAACGAAACTGTGCAGCCGTTGCAAATAAGAGGTAACGGCTTGAAACGGCTGTGCCCCTCTTTTGCCACAGACCTATCGGAAAGTTGCGAGATCTCGGGAATGACCAAATAGCTTCACCTTTTTACTAAGATAGGGTGATGTGATTTGATGCAAACCAGCAAACAAGCTTAAACTCGGTGTTTGCGATGCTTTGGCAACTAGATAAGCATAACCTGGATGCCCGCTAAAACGTTCTCTGAGATTGTCCAGTTATGTCCGCCACTAACATCCACGACATCTCCTGGATCCAAGTGACTCACTCACTCAGCTATCAACAAAAATACAGCCAACTCCGCAAACGCCCTACTCTGACTCGAAACCAACTTTCCTTGCCCTGAAGCTCTCTATGTCTATCGCCCACCTACTTCGCTCGCGCATGCTGCTGCAGTCCCTGACTCAAACATATTGCTTCACCCCTCACAACAGCTCTCCATCGCCCTCCTCCTCTACTCCCTCGTCGTCCTCCCAATCGACCTCCGCAGCCATCTCCTCCGCGCGCCGCTGCACCTCGGCTAGTCCTGACAGTTCGGCAACGTAGTCCTTCTCCTGTAACGCCTTCTTCACGAAGCCCCATCCGTCCTGGCGGAATGCAGTCAGGATCTTGGGGCTGCAGGCGCTGCAGCAGTCGTAGGACTGTCCGCGGATCACAATATTCTGGAAATTGGACACGTAACCGCGTATCTGATGGGGCACAAGGCCGAGGGGATGCTCTGGGGGGTCTCGCTCGGGCGTGACGCCAGGACTGGGTTGCGGAGCAGGCGCGTCTTTACCGAGAGGGTGTTGCAGTACGCTGGTTAGGAGTTCAACAAGAAGTGCAGATGCAATCGCTGCAACACCAGGACGTGTGACTGTACATTGCTGGTCCAATGTTAGGTCCTTCTGGGACTGTGACTCAGGTTAGTGCCACTCTCTGATACGGTTAGGGGTAGACTTACATCTGCTGGCGCGACAACATCGTTGCAGAAATAGCAGCCGAGTGAGGATTTCCCCTCGCCATGACCTTCGGTGCCGTGTCGCATTACAACGTACGAGTCGAACCCGAGCGCAGCATTCATTACGATCTTGCCAGCGGCCTTGCCCATAACTGTTGGAAGCCATCGGGACTCACGAGAGTCCATCAAGAGGAATATGGCGTCGTGATCGTTGATGAGTGCCTCCAGTTTCTCGTAGTCGGCTCGCGTCTTGGCCTCATCCGTAAAGGGGTGGCCAAGCATGGGGACAGACAGGGAGTGTCCCTCGCTCTCGACACCTGGGTAGATCCTCTTCAGAGCTTCTGCCGCACGGGGAGCCTTCGGTTTGCCGCCTTCAAGGCAGTCCTCGAACTCAAACAGTGGTTGCCTCACAGGGTTAGAGTATGAGACTCTCCCATAATCTACAAAGGTAATTTTCCGGACACCCCATCCCATCAAATTCCTTGATACATAGCTTCCCAGCGTGCCGGCACCGAGGAGCAGACATTTGGTGTTTTTGATCGTTTCTAGGTTCAGATCGGGAGCGATTCGCCATTTCATAAGCTTGAGGTTCAAGTCCACGGAGTTGTCAGCGAGCTTGGTGGGATCCATGTATTCGCCAAGGTTGACTTGCTGCGCCTGGAGTTTGCCGTTGCGACCTCGTTCCCAGCCCGTTACCTTGGGCATTTCTGCGAGATCTTCCTCTTGCACTTCGTCTGTTTCAATCGGGAGAATCACACTGCGAGCCTCATGCCTCCGTGCCCACGTATCGCGATAACATATGATCTTGATCTTGTTCAGTCGAAACCGATGACGCACAAGGATGAGGAGATTTCGTAGGGGCCACCCTGGGCCCTCACCATAGGTGGAAGGGTCAACGAATGCGACGTAGCGATCTTCCTCAGGTACTTCGTTGAAGAAGCCTTCCTCGTACTGGCGAAGGGAGCCGACTACCCACCGGTACGGAAGGTCGTGGGTGGGCTCGACATCATCGCTCTCCGGATCATCTCCATACACCTTTTTGGCGAGGAAAAAGCCGTGCTCGCGACCATCAACGCTGTATCTCCAAGTGCCGACCTTATCGACAAGGGCCGTACTCTCACCCGATGAAAGACGTTCGGCCGGACCTGATCGCTTCCATACCGGATTTGAGTGCAGAGCTGGAAAGGCAAACCAGTATGTGAACTTGTACTTCTTGAGATCGGCGTATGAAAGGATGACGAACGACGAGAGGAGAGACGGGACCGAGTAGATGCTGCCGTCCTTGATAGCGTCCCAAATCTGGGCTCGTTAGCGGCGCTCACAGCAATATCGACTGGGTAGGTACCTGTCGAGCCGCAGTGTTCAACATGGCCGTCTTGTCCATGTTCTTGAAGTCCTCCAACGTGTTGACGTTTCGAATGATCCCCTCCGCTCGGATTGTGCCTAGAGGCGCACTGGGCGCATTAGTTCTGTGATCGTCAATGAGGGAAGGCGCAAAAATGTCAAAGGGGAGATATACGTGGTGCTTGTCAAGGCATTTCCAAGAATCTGCATGCGACAGCTCGACTCAGGATCGCCGTATTGTGGTTCGTAGAGACCAAGGACGCCGCGCGCCGAGTCGTCGAGCTTGTCGTACTCAAGCTTGGAGCCGAAGAGCGCCGAGTAGAAGGGGAGCTCGATGTTCGATGTGAACGTCGCGAACTGCAGAGGCGCAGCCATGCTGGAAGCCTGGATCTCGATCTTGTTATTATCTCGAAGGATCGGTATCGATATCGGGGAGTAGCAGAGGAGGAGGAAGCGAAGCCGGAGGCGAACGGCGCAAATGCGAGACGGTCCTTAAATGTTACAAAGTGAGAAGGTCGTGAGTCAAGCGCGTCATGGGTTCAGGCTGGCACAAGGCTGAGAAGTTCAAAGACAGGGTCTGGGATTTCGGAGGGGGCTTGTCATTTGATGACGGGATGTGTAATCACAAGACGTCTGAGGTTGGAATCCAGCCTCTTAGGTGGGAAGGAAGGAGCGCGTTGCCAGCGCCCGCTGCAGGGCACCCCGCGGCGGGGTATGACTTGCCTTACGGCTCATGAGGTAACTGCCTGGAAGCCACTGAAGCTGCCCCCACCTTTTCATTTCACGCCGGACCGTTTTTGGTGGGAGCTGCCTGCTGTGGCTAAAGGGATCACGTGCTTTCGCTCACCTGTAAGACACGCCCGTGTCGCGCCTCCACGCGTCTCCCCCTTGTCTCTTCAAGTGAATCAAGTCCACGCCATGATCGCATCGTCCCGAAATGCCCCACGGCAAAGAAGTCATCGAGATACAAGACGATACAGATGCAAGTTCTGGATCCGATAAAGATGGCTTTGCGCCTGCCTCTCACGAAAAGGCCCCGCCAAAGAGGAAGCATCATGAAGAGGAGTTCAGTGAGAAGGTTCGCTTGACCGATGATGAGGATGACCTTCCCGTGAAGCCCAAAAAACGGAGAGCGAAGCGCAAGTCAATAAAGAAGAGGGATTTGTCGGCCGCGAATGACGATGACGCTAATGCTGAAGATGATATGGAAATTGCAGACGTACCCGAGTATCTCATCGAGAGGAGGCGAGACTTTGACACCAAAAGGAAGATATATCACGATGCGGCTCTCATGGTGCCGCCAGACTACTCTGGTATTTACTTTGAAGAGTCAAGCCGACTGGGCGACCTAGAGGAGCGCCCTAGATTTGAAGAGAGTAGTGGGATCAAACCATCGAGACCATACAAGGATATCAAGCTGCCTCAATCGGCTGGTTTGATCCCAGCGTCTATCGCGCAATACCTTCGAGACTACCAGATTGCTGGTGTATCTTTTCTCCATCGCAAGTTCGTATACCAGGAGGGCGGCATACTTGGAGACGACATGGGATTGGGGAAGACGGTGCAGGTGGCAGCATTTCTGACAGCTGCGTTTGGCAAGACAGGTGATGAGCGTGATGCAAAACGCTTGAGAAAGATTCGCCAGATTAACGACCGGTGGTATCCCAAGGTTCTGGTTGTCTGCCCTGGGTCGCTCATTATGAACTGGAAGAATGAGTTGAATCGATGGGGGTGGTGGCACACTGATGTCTTCCACGGCGCGAACAAGGACGATGTTTTGGGCTCGGCCCGTGCTGGTCGGCTTGAAATCATGATCACCACGTACGATACCTACAAAAACAGCCGCAGCTCGATCAACATGGTGCTCTGGGACGCAGTAATTTGCGACGAATGCCACCGTCTCAAAGACCGGTACTCAGAAACCACCAAGGCGCTTAACGAGGTCAATGCCTTGTGCCGCATCGGCCTCACGGGTACGGCGATCCAGAACAAGTACGAAGAATTGTGGACGTTGCTGGACTGGACCAATCCGGGACACTTTGGAACGAACAGCGAGTGGAAAAACACAATCACAAAACCGTTGACCGTGGGCCAGTCACACGATGCGACGGTTGCTCAATTGAGTCTTGCGAGACAAACCGCTAAGAAGCTCGTCGAAAACCTCTTGCCGATGTATTTTCTCCGCCGAATGAAGACTTTGATTGCCGACCAGCTGCCGAAGAAAACCGACAGAGTGGTCTTTTGCCCGCTCACCGACTTGCAGAGGGAAGCCTACGAAAATTTCTTGGACAGCAGGAATATCGAGATTCTTCGCACTATTTCAGAGCCCTGTTGCGACGGCACGAAGAAGGGCTGGTGTTGTTGCTCGAAGCTCCCGGACGGAAAGCGGTGGCAAAGCATAGTCTTCCCAAGCATGATGGTCTTGCAGAAGATGGCCAATCATCTCACTCTCCTTGTGCCCCAGACTACTGATATGGAAACCAAGCACAAGTCGGAGCTTAAGACACTCCAGACTTGTATGCCGGACGACTGGAAGCTGCTGTACGACAATCGGGACCAGATTAAGAATTTGGTCAACCCCGAGTTTTGCGGGAAGTGGAAGGTTCTGAAGAAACTGTTGAAATTTTGGCACAGTAATGGAGATAAGGTTTTGATGTTTTCTCACAGCGTGCGGCTTCTTCGGATTCTACAACATCTGTTCACGAACACGAGTTACACTGTAAGCTATTTGGATGGTACGCTATCGTATGAGCAACGCCAGGAAGTGGTGGACACTTTCAACTCGGACCCAACACAGTTTGTCTTTCTCATTTCAACGAAAGCAGGAGGTGTTGGTCTCAACATCACGTCTGCGAACAAGGTTGTCATCATCGATCCTCATTGGAACCCCTCCTACGATCTTCAAGCCCAGGATCGAGCCTATCGAATTGGACAGACTCGTGATGTCGAAGTATTTCGACTCATATCCCTCGGGACTGTGGAGGAGATTGTCTATGCGCGCCAAATCTACAAGCAGCAACAGGCGAATATTGGCTATACGGCCTCTTCTGAAAGGCGATACTTCAAGGGCGTCCAGCAGGATACGGAGAGGAAGGGCGAGATCTTTGGACTCTCCAACATCTTCACGTATCATAGGGACAGCGGTCTGCTGCAGAACATTGTGAACAAAACGAACATTGCAGAAGCAAAGGCTGGAGTCCACCTCACAGAGGTTGACATGGAGCAAGCGGCGAAGGACAATGAAGATCTTGACCTGATCAAACACGAGGACAAGGACAACGAAGATGGGGGCATGGGTCAACTTGCGGCGCTCCTTACTGCCGAGAACCAGGAGAAGCTATTGGACTCGAAAAAGAAGGTAGCTCCCAAGAGCGATGCGGTCCAGGCCATCTTGACCTCTGCTGGTGTTGACTACACCCATGACAATTCGGAGGTCGTCGGCTCTTCCAAGGTGGAGGAGCAGCTCTCGCGGCGAGCCGCTATGACATCGTACTCAGAGGGCGACATCGAGGGGCAGAGCGCGCTGTTTGTGGACAGCCAAGAAGAATCAGGCGGCCTGCATGGAACCTATAACCCGCCCGAAGATGTGATGCTGCGCCAGTTCTGCGAGATGGCAAGGGAATACGGCTTCTCCAATGCAACAGAGTTTGCGTTGGTAGTGGAGAGTTGGTCGCAAGAAGCGCGCCGAAATTGCCTGGATATGTTTTACAAGAGGAGAGAGACGAAACTCATCGATGAAGAACTGGTCAAAGCTGAAGAGAAAAAAGAGCCGAAGACGGAGTACGACGTCAAATACGAAGGCGTGAAGAGCGAGTTCAAGGCTGAGACAATTGAGTCGAAGCCAAAGCTGGAGGAAGAGCGGAAGCCAGACATCAAGTTGGAAATGAAATCGAAAGTGGAGGCTTTGGATATTGATTCGCTGCTTGGAGAGAGAAAGGCGGCGCAGATGGACGGTACAAGCAAGCGGACGTCGATTTTCTTGTCGGATGATGACGATGACGATGAGCTGTGAGGGCACGGGAGTTCTTTGATGTTAGATACCCGGGACGTTTCCCATGATTTATTTACGCTTCTGCATTCTGGCCCCTGACTCCTTTATTCCGTTTGTCATTTGATCTCATTTCTCGTCAATTTCATGCTCTCTCGTACTCCCACCTCACGATTATCCAATGCCATATCCATCACCTCCAATTCAAACTCCTATTCTACTCACCTTAATCTTGTTCACTTGGTAAGCATACCGTAGGTATGAGGCAGCGTCGCCCAGGCCGACTCGTCCGGCGGCGATACAAGATCAATGCTCTCCCACGGTCCAGCCTCGCGCAGCGTCTTCTCGGTACAGCGACAGATACGGCATGAGCCCATGCACCAGTTCCAGAAAAAACTGACGAATCCTATATCGCTTCATCAGCATCACGTCTAGTGCTCCTTGTCAATGGGGGGCAACTCACGCTGATACACCCGCATCATGAACCCTCCGCGCGCCCCAACGCGAACATGCTCATACGCATACCACCGCCCGCCCTTCTTCAGACACTCGTACAGCAGCCGTACGTTCTTCTCCGGCTCGGGAATGCTGCACAGGCACAGGATCGTCACCACGCAGTCAACGCTGCCAGGCTCGATGCGTCCCTCCCACGCGCCTGGGTCATTGAGCTGCTCGATGCCCACAGGGACAACCTCATACGTGCCGTCGAGTCCGACATCAACTACGCGCTTGCGCAGCGCCGCCGCAGAGGTAGGGTTGGGCTCAATCCCATAAACACGTTTCAATCCCGGAGCCGCGCCTCTCCGCCTCAAGCTCCCATCCTCTGCCGCGCCCCCGCCGATCTTCGCAAAGACATCCGCCCACATGCCGCTCCCAGCGCCGACCTCAAGCACGACGCCAGACACGGGCGGGTTGACGACCGCCTCATTTACACGGCCAGCCGTAACGCGGCCTTCGAGCAGCGGGATGACGCGGGTCTCGGCCGCAGCCTTGACCTGCGGGCCGACAAAGGCCCAGAAGCGGCCGAACCAGGCGTCGATGAAGCGTGCGGGGGAAAGCAGCGTGGCCAGGTCGGCGTTCAGGATGGTGGCGGGCAGGAAGCGCAGCGAGATGCTCATGAAGAGCCAGGGGTGGATGAGGGTAGCGAGAGTCTCGCGGAGCGTCATGTTGGCTGTGAGTAAGTTTTGGGTTAAAAGGGGGTCAAAATACGAGGGTGAAGAAAAAAAGACGGAAAAGGGGTCAGGGGGTGAGGGTGAGAAGTGAGGAGTAAAGGTGAGAGTTTGGGAGCTGGGACAAGTGGGAGGATGAGACGTGTAAGTGCGCCCTATCGATGGGACTGAGACTACCTGACCTAAACAAGGAGGTCACTCCGCACTTCGGCCCGGATCTGATCGCCGACCATGTCAGTCAGTAAAGCACACACGCACACTCTTCACTCATGCATTAATAATCCTGGTCTCATTCATAATATTCATGCCCTGCTTCATCCTGCTCTTCACCTCCCATGCTTCTGAATAAACCCCACCACACGCTCAAAGTAATCTATTGCCTTCGGATGCTCCGTAAACCCGTAGAAGCAATGCGGCATGCCCTGATACGTGTGCAGCTCGGCTTCTACGCCCTCAGCCGCCAATCTCTCCGCATACGCAATGCCATCATCACGCAAGATGTCAAACCCAGCTACCAGCAGCATCGTCGGCGGTAGACCTTTCAGCGACGGCGCCAGCAAGCATGAGAAGCGCCAGTCGTCGGTGGGCTCGGGCATGTACTGGTCGAGGAACCACTCCATGCGGCAGGGCGTAACGATGCTTGCGTCGGTGTTCTGCCGGTAGCTGCCCATTTCGTACTTGTCGTAGGGTGAGAACTTGGGGTGGCACGTTACTGGGAACTCGAGTAGTTGGCCGCGGATCCCCGTGATGCCCTCGTCGCGCGCCATGAGGGCCGTGACGGCGGCTAGATTGGCGCCTGCACTGCCGCCCACGATGATGATCTTCTCGGGATCGGCGCCGAGTGATGAAGCGTTGGCTTTGGCCTGCGACAGTGTGAGCTGAGAAGTGCTAGATAAGACGTATTGATCATACCCATTTTAGGCCGTCGAGACAGTCATTAACAGCGTAGGGGAATCGGTATTCAGGGGCCCTGTCTCATCAGCTTTTCTCGTCCTTTCTTTTCCACACCTCGACTTACATCCGATAGAGCACGCTGACCACCACTGAGTTCGTCTTCCCCGCAATGAGCAGGTTCTCCGAGCTCTCGATATTATGGCTCCCAACCACCCATCCGCCACCATGATACCGCATCACCAGTGCGGCGCCCGGCTTCGCGTCCTTCGCTTTGTAGATTTTGACCTCGACCTCAGCGCCGTCACGCATGGGGATCATCCGCGTCTCCGTCACAATATCCTCGCCTTCCTTAGGGCAGCCCGCGGGCGCGGCCGAGTCAGCAAGCCACGCCTGGCGAAAGTCGGCCAGTGACATGGACGGCTCCCAAACCGAGTCTATGAAGGCGTCCAGGCCCGGCTTGAGCTTCGCAAACTCGGGGTCGATTTCGCTGAGGTGGCCATTCTTGGGCAGCGGCTTGAAGTCTGGGTCGAGGGGGATGTACTCGGGCTTGTCCTTGATGATGACCATCCTGATTGCTCGGCGGTCTGCAGCTACTCGATTGGGACTGACTCCTTAGGGTATCTAGTAGAGTGGCGAGAGGCAACAAGGCATTCTGAAGAAGCTCTCATGAAATCCGGGGTCAAGGGCCTTATACCATCGTGGTGTGGGGTTGAGCCTGTCGTCGGAAAACGCTAGCCTCGAGAGCTTCCTCCTGACCTTTACTTGGCACGCCATGGGAATCACCGGCTGCTTCGAGGGATGCTGTCACTTCGACCGGTAGCTGAATCATTAATGCTCTCCACATGATGGAGGGTGGGCGAAGCTGGGGTAGGATCGGTTAACTTTCTCCGCATCGAGCTATCCCGACGTTAGCGGGGTCATGCTGTTGAGCCGAATGGAGCCTCAAACTCTTGACCTCAAGCTGAGATCGCAAATAAAAGGAAGAAACGAGATATTCGAGAGGGAGGGTTTGGTGGGTAATATTGTAGAAATAGTTTGTATTCAGCGTTGCCCTATGGTCCGTCACAAATGGTTGCATCGGATCGACTCTGGCAGGTAAGGACTATGAACTGTCAACTCAATATTCCAACTTAGAAACATCGTCACTCTCGAATCAGTTGACTGCTTGTGCTTTCGAATACTCGATTTTCCCCTTGTGTGCCTTTTCCATATCCCCTTTAATCCGTGGGTTGATCCAGCTCTGTATCACACTTCCTTGTCGTATAGTCACTGCAGAAATCCCAACGCAGGATCGGATCTTAGATGTCGATCCGCTATCGCAAAGGTCGACCGTCTTCCGGGGAAGAGAAAACCCCCCAGATTGCTCAATCACGTGTAAATGTCGAAATAAAACGCCAGAACTCCCCAGCCGTCTATCGTTGGCATGAATGACCAGCCTCTATCCACATTGTCGGTCGTATGTCGTTCCTCACAGAAGCTCAAAATCGTCGAGCTGATCCCGGTACTTCATGATGTTGCGCTTGATCTTGCTTCCCACCGTCCATGTCACAAAGTCCTCCATCCCTCTCGTTACAAGATACGCACTGCAACTTGTTAGCCATCGAACTTCCTGAACCCTCGTCCCTGACTCCCAAAGTTTTAGGCAAACTTACGGGTCTGTCACCGTCTCAGTACCCACACGCACATGCCCCTGCTCGATCATTTTCGTCGCCGCCTGCACATTCTCCGCCATGCGCAACCGGGTCATAAGCACGGGCAGTCGTCGCCTCGCGAAGGCACTGACGGTCACGCTGTTCTCCACCGCCGAGAGCTTCGACTTGGTCGAGAGGATGCCCATGTCATAGAGCTTGTCGAGCAGGAGGTCTTCGTGCTTGCGGCGCACGGGGTTGTCGGGAGGGAGGAGTGTGAGACGGTGGGCGAGTTGGCGGAGGGACTGCGAAGGACGTTGTTAGCTAGGGACGGAGGAGAGAAGTAAGGAGGGGGGTTGGAGACGCACGCCACAGAGACGGTTGTACTTGTGGTAGTCCTCGGGCTTCTGGATCATGTACTGTCGGATGACGGCCTTGTCTCGGTGGCCCTTGTCCTGCTTGTAGGTGATGAAGTCGGTCTTCTTGAGGAGCTTCTGCTCATGATGCTTGAGTTTTCGGACCATGGCGGCGGATTTTTATAGTAGTCGCTCTCAGTAAAAATCGTAGTCAAGACCAACACAGCAACAGTGTCGTCGTGGGTTTCGAAGTCCGAAAGGAAAAGCTCTTGACAATTCTTGACGGTGGTGTTGAAGGGTGAATTGAAGAATCCAAAAATTCGAGGTGGGGCGGCCCGCGACCGCGGAATTTATCCGCCCCCGGTCCGCCATTGGCTCCATATCGAAAAACCTCCCAAACCACCACGCTCCAGCCCATCAACAGCATCACCACCCTCAATCCGCCTCCAGCCCACCTCCGCCATGCCTCCGCGGCTCTCCCTCGCCGCTCCCGCGCGGGCGCTCGTCCGACCCTTCACCACCAGCGCGGCAGTCGCCCTGCCCCCCCGCGAAGGTACCAACACCTCGCACCGTCTAGCCAACCTTTCCTCCCCGTCGCCCGCAGCACGTTCTCCCCCGAATGCCGGCGAGACGAAGCGCTCCGATGCCGCCTCCCGTCTGCTTGAGCGCTACCGCCAGCGCTCGGCTGGGTATATGCGTGAGAAGAAGGCCCAGCTCGACTACCTGCGCCACTCCAAGGAGAGCAGCGAGTTCCTGCGCCAGATGCCGCGCCGCTGGCAGGCCGGCGATGTGTACTCGCCGCACGATCTGAACCCCGTTGAGATGCAGAAATGGCGGCGCCGTACCGTGCGAAACGACGACGTCGTTGACGCGCTGGGAATCAACCCATTGGACCTATACAAGGTGCGTTCCCCCTAGACACAAGGAGAGCAATTGAGTGCTAACCAGCCCAGAACTTTGCCCTCGTGCAACACTTCACGACCGGCTCGGCCATGATCAAGCACTCGGAGCTGACGCGGCTGCGTCCCGTAAACCAGCGAAAGGTGGCCAAGATGGTGCGCCGCGTGCAGGGCATGGGGCTGTACCCGACGGTGCACTCCCATCCCGAATTGATCCGCGAGAGGTTCTTCGCCCCCAACAACCGGAGATAGACTTGTAAAGGAGCAGAAAAGGGCGAAACTGTGGGCGGATGGACTGAAGGAATGATGGCGGTGACGATGCTCTGATCATCGTGTTGTTGAAATGTACAATACTCCTATACTACTACCAGCCCCGACCTCTTACATTGTATGTTATATGTATGAATACATGTTCTACAGAAAATTTCCTCCATCCTCCTTTTTGGTGGTACATATCAAGCTTTTATGACACGATTGAGCTTGAACTGACATAGGGAGAGCTCATTCATCCGCTTGCCCTTCTTCTCCAGTTCTGCCCATGCTTCGGGGTATCTCATCTTAGCCCAGCTCTGCAGGTCGGCTTGTAACTTCTGCCCGGGCAAGGCGTTGTAAGCAATTCCAAGTCTAAATATAAAATGTGAGTACTTTACAGACAAGGGAAGACTGAAACGAGTGAAGTGACTTACGTTGTTGCGTCCGGCTCAACTCCCACCACCGGGCCCATCCTCATGATGAGTGTCTGCGTCTCCTTTTCGTCACCATTGCCCGCAATTGCTCCAATGTAAGCGTTATAGACCTCCGGTGGAATGTCGACATCCATCCGTTCTATCCGCTTCCACACCTGGCGCGCCATCACAGCACCCCCTAGCTTCCGCTCCAACGCCCAGAAAACGGCTTCAAGACTCGCATACGAGGGGCCTTCCCTTGACGACGTAATCTCATGCCAAAAGTCTAGCGCTTGCACGGGCTTCTCGCAGGCCGTATGGGCTAGCATCAGCGATGTGTAGAGCCGGGTATTGGGCTGGATGGAGGTATCCATCTTCATCATGTTGTACACCATCTCCAGCGCTTCCTCGTCGGGGTTCTGTCCCAATCCTTCAAAAAATTGGATGTAGTGCTCGATGGTGGGATGATAATCGTTGTTTCGATGCTGCCGCATATGACCAAAAACGTGGGAGGCCATGTCGGGACGTCGGCGATCGAAAAAGGCACCCAGCAGCTGTACACGCCGCTCGACACTGAGATCCTGGAAGAACTGCCGCAGGAGTTGATAACAGGTCCAGGCACGGCTGGTGCTGGTACTCGGGTCGAGACAGAACTCGGTCAAGGCATGCTGGACGATCTCGCGCTCTGCGGCACTGAACTGGAATGCATGGACCGCCAAGATGTCCATGACATCAAAGTGCTGCTCGTTCTCTAGAAGCCTCACGCAGAGAGCAGCGACAGTCTTGGGTTCCAGCTGGATCTGGTCCTCCTCGGCCGCCTCGGTAAGCTCAGCTAGGAGCTTGAAGTCGGGCTGCTTCTGGGCTGTGAGAGCGTCGATATATCGGTTGAGGAGTTGCCCAAACTCCCACCAGAGGTCGGGATTATGTTGCCATGGCTCCAGATGTTTGACTTTTTTGTATGCAGCCTGGACTCCTGGCAGGTAACCTGCGTCAAGCCGTAGAATCATCTGAATGAGATACGTCTCGCCGTCTATGCCGAGGCCGTTCTCGTTTGATAGCGCTAAGATGTCTTCCGCCAGTAATGAGTCTTTCAGTTGAGCAGCGGCTCGTAGTAGGCCATTGATGGTCGTCGTGTCAGCCTTCAACGGCTTGTTCCCATGTTGCATCTGCTGCATCAGCGTTTCCACCTCTTTCAACCCCTTGCCCAACAGCAAATATGACTTTAGCAGAGCATCCCACCAATCCTTCGAGGGTTTCTGCTCTACAATATCTTGGAGATATGGCATCAGCCATTCCTCTAAGTTGTTCTGAGCAGCCAACTCGGCAACAGCTGGATAGACTCTGGGGCTTCGAAGTTTCGAGCGTGGGCCTTTTTGGAACCATTGCTTTGTCTCTGCCACGCGACCTCTTTCGGAGAAGAAAACGGTTATCGCCTCTTGTAGAGACCTAACATCTTGCATCCCATTGGCCTCGGCATGCTTGACCAATTCCACGAGATCTTCTTCAAGTCCTTCCTCAGCCAGGCCAAACGCGACGGGGGTGACCAGATTGATATTCTCCTTGCTCAGGCTTAGGACATCTGACCAATTCTCGCGCAGTAGTTCGGATGCTTCTTTTGAGCCACCGTACAGTGCTAGAGTCTTGACGTATCGTCCCCAAAGCATGATCCTCCCATTCCGCCCTTCGCCTTTGCCGGATAGAGTGCCCGAGCTCAGGGCGGCGTAGAGGCTCTTGGCAAAGTTGATATGATGTTGTGTTCGGTCGCGGGGACGTAGCGTTCGAAGAGCCACAAGAGCACCGTCGACATCTTTGTATTTGAGTTTCGGCGGGTTAAAGTCGTCCTCGGTTGGTTGGAGCAGATACGCCAGGAGTCGTTGGCATTGAACTGCCTGTGTACCGTTCAATGGCACTCTGCTCTGCTGCTTAGATTCAAAGAATTGTCTCCAAGCTTTTATGAGCTCCTCCCTTGGCGGCGGCCGCAGATTATCGAGCATGCGGCTCCTCCAGACCATAATTCTCATCCACCCAGGCTCGAACTCGGGCTGTCGCACCTCGCGAGGCGCCTTCTGGAAGAGGCCATCGAAGAAGGTTCGCTGACATGATCGACGAGATATCGGCGCGTAGGCTGGTCTTCGGTGGACGGGAGCAGAGTATACAGCGCAGGACGGGGTTCGGAGGCGCTGGAGGAGGGCCCGTCGAGCGTTGCGGGCTAGGTGTGCCCTCATAATTGGATTATCCTATGAAATGGCGAATCTGGGATTGTCAGTTCCTGAGATACTCAATGGCTGTGAAGGGGGTTCAGCACGTACAGAAGCATGTTTGAGGCAGCGCATTTCCTGAACGGCAACGATGGGAGTCCGGAGCTTGGAGTCTGGAGAATTGGAGCTCATGGCCATTGGTGTTTCTCGATTTTCGAGACCGACGCGGGACTGGGGCCGAGGTTTATCCGCGCCAACTTAACCCCGGCTCTACGATACGTACCATGCTTCTTATATTCAGCACGAACATCAAGGACCATTTCATTCACAGAATACCCAGAAGGATAGTATTCTCATGATAATAATTATTATTAAAAATGCCACCATGGTCAAGTTTCAGAATGAGGGACAATTCTCATTAGGAGTTCCGTGAGCTTACGATGAGCTAAAAGCATCTTGCTGAAGAGGCCGGCGGTGCGAGAAACAAAGAAGTAGGGAAACAAAGCAGAAGGAAAACCTCCTTCTTGATCTTGAACTTTGACTTGCTCTCAAAGTCCGGCCTCCCGACACTAATCCTCATCGGAAACGGCAGCAGATGGTATCCGCGACCCGTCTTCGAGTTATGCAGCTGCCAGAGGCGCGCAACGAGCGAGGAATCGACTCCATCAGCGACATCGCCAGCAAGTCAGGACGCCCAGTTCCTCTCTCGTTCGATGAGATGCCAGAATGGTTCCGACGTAAATCCAACCAGTAGATTCTCCATAGCTATCGACCGATCTCAGGCTCGGTCTATGCTTCGTTCTGTAGTTGGTCGTTTATACACAATGAGTCGGTTAACATCTACTCCCGCCTCATCCCGGCCATCTTCTTCCTGCTCGGCGAATGGTATATTCAGCAGGACCTTGCAAGTAGATCCTCCACGGCCACCGCCTCTGATTTCATTGCTTTCTCGATCTTTATGTTGGCAGCCACCACTACTTGTCGTTACCAGCCACGTACCACACCTTGATGAACCACTCGCGACGCGTGGAACATCTCTCTCTGCGACTGGATATGCTGGGTGTGGGTATCTTTTATACTTGGCGACCTTGTCTTGGGAATATATGTGGTTTTCTGATGTAAACCTCTGCCACGTAATATGTACTGGTCTATAGCGAGTTACTCTCCATGTATATACCGCCTATAATGCTATTTTCCTTTATCTCTGACCTGGTACTTGAGTCTAATACTCTTCTTTCCTAGATTGATAGATCGGAATTTTCGGGACGTCGACCCTCTTTATGACAATCCACCCTAAGTTTCAGGGCGCAAAATATCGCCTTTTCCGAGAATTGGTGTTTGTGGCGACTGGCTTGTGCGGTGTTGCGCCCTTGATCCATGGACTTATTATCTTCGGCGTGTCGCAGATGATGAGAAAATCTCTTCCCTATACTCTGGCAAAAGCAGGCTGCCTTCTATCTGGGACTTCGTTTTATGCTGTAAGTCTCCTAATATCGTATACTAGAGAGAAATTGGCTCTAATAGATGTGGTCCCGAAGACCAGGTTTTCTGAAAGTCGATATCCTGGCAATTCGACCTATGGGGCTCTCATTCGATCTTTCATGTGCTGGTGGTATGCGCCGCTGTGGTCCAGTTGATAGGGTATCTGGATGCCTTCGACTTTGCTCACAAAATTTACTTGCCCGTCTCTTTGAGTGACATGTACGGAATACATTGGTATACGGAGTATGGAACTAGGCTATTTGCCAGTACAATGTGCCTATCCTGTTGCCTAACAAGGAACCCACGGTTCTTGTTTGGCTCAAGCCTTATTGGACCCTTAACCGATAGGGTCGATCGGAATACAACTACCACTGACAGCCGTGGCACCCACAAAGTTGCCGCTCTCGTCATTAACCCCGTTACTCACGCCGCAGTCGATGTCGTTCTGATCGGCTCGTGTGGCAATGAAGTAATCATAACAGATCTCTGCGGTGGGCCTAGCATTATCGGCATTGCAGTCGCCGGCGGGAGCCCAAAAGACGAGGCCGCCGCCAACAGGAAATGAGTGTCCGCTGCAGGGATCGTTGATAATGTCATTACACAGGCCCTCTATGTCGCTGTCTTCGAAAATTGCGCCTAGACACGACTCAGTGGCTCCGCAGCCTCCTGAAACCTGCTTGTCTGCGTTATTCTGATCATACGGTGCCCATCCAGCATGTACGAGGTGCGCCGTGAGGGTGCAGAGGGCTGCAGAGAATAAGAATTGCATCTGAAATTAACGTGAGAAAGGTTTAGCTGTAGCAATCTAAATCCAACTTACTCTTGGAATTATGAGCTTTTGCTAAGTGTTGAGGCTGTGAGTTGAAGAATTATTAAATAAATATGTAGTTACAGAGGGCCCTGGAGGGTTTTTATAGACAGTTGTAAGTTTGCCAAGAATGATCCAGGGTTGCTATGAAGTGATGACCTTCATAAAGCTGCGCCTTAACAGATGATCAGATAAAAGGTGATCGGCAAGGCCATCTCGTAAAATTTATGCATCGTATATAAAGTTCCGTCTTGGCCTTGGCACCATGATGCAAGGGGATCTACCCGAAGCTCTATTTACGGTGCTGTGCCACGGCCGGGGAGATCAAGAAGCCTCTTGGCTCCTCATCCACCTACTTAACTTGAGGCGGCGATCAGTCTCGGCACTTTGAAGGATTCTTGGCTGACGTGACAGCGTTCAGGCTGTCCCTTGTCTATTGGATATTGAGTGCGGCATTTTGAGGGTCCTCCCAAGCAAATTAATAACAGAAAACACCTACTCTTCTATTATCGAAGGATTGAATGAGGTTATTCCGCCTGGGACAATATCCCTCATAGGGCCCTTAAAAAGTAAGTTTGAAAATACCTGCGATCTTAGAAGTGCGGGCTCGTGTAGACACATCCTCAGCCCAAGCTCAGCACCAACTCAGCTTAGAGCGGCAGCAGCTCAGCTCTAGAAATGGGAATGGATTCTGGTGTGCTTGAGTCTTGTCTCCGAGTATCTTGGCATTGTGTGCGTTTGCTTTCGAATCCAGAACTATCCTCTACAAGACTATCCGCGAGTTCCAAAGTCAGGACAAGAACGCTCGCGCCCTCAAGAATGAGCTGGCTGAGAGGGATGTTACAGTCCCTTACTGACACAGTTGTCAATAAGCCCAATCTCGCTTTGACGCTCTGAAAATCCTGTTGGTACACTGTGAGACTTGCCAAGACTATAGCGACCTGATTGCTTGATTCATAAAAAGCACTCCAACCCCTAGCGGCCGAGCATACGGGATTGGATCAGCCGGCAATACCTCGATGGATATATCATTAACTTTATAGAAAATCCTTACTGCTTATAAGTCGACCATAAATATAGCAATAGCTGATGCGAAGTTGTGAGTCGTGAACCATAAATCCATATGTAGTAATTCGCTGATCTGTTACGAAATATACAGACGCGCGGTTATCTCTATAGCGCCTAACGCACTCGAAGGGTACAAAGATTCCATATGCGATACGAAAAACGATCTGCAAGAACACATCGCACGATTGGAGGAAAGAGCAAAAAGACTTGACAACTGCTGCTGAGGAAACACGACTGGACCATCCCATGTCTCCCTGTCTTCTCTCCTGGCCAGTATATCTGTCAACAGCAATGCCCGGTAGCGGAGTTCGCGGACAGCCGAAGCGCTACGTAAATAATTTGTTCATCACAAGTTTCACTACCCTAGTTCTTTCGTGTGCGGGATCATCCCCAGCCCGCGTAAGAATATAATGCTGCATTGTCCCAGGCTGCCTACAGTTGTATCTGAGTCGTGTGTGTCTTCTCTTCAAAATTACTTCCTTCCCGTTGTCTCATTATCAATGGCGGCCTTCTATGAGCTGATCTTCCTACGTAATGTTACCTTTAGCAAGTCAGCATTTCAAGATTTTATCGTGCGTAAATCTTGCCTACGTACATTTCATCTTAGGAACCTCTTAGTGGCTTCCAAGCTTGTGATAAGACTCGCTACCCTGGACCTGCTCAGAGCTCAGGCGAGAAAAGTACCATGTCGCCGTCATCCAGCAACGTCTTGACAGGAATTGGCCGAGACATTTCAACAAATGATGTAATCAAAAGACCGTCTCATCTTGCAGGTAAAGGAGCCGTCGGCCAAGTCACAATATGACAAGGCGGGCCAGATTATTGATACTATGGTCTTGGCTGGCTCCGGCCGGTGGATACTGAGTATAGCAGGGGCCTCTCGTCTTATCTCGGCAATACGATGTCTTTGGGCACTTTGACAATATTTCTGTCTTATTTTGTCGAGATGCTGGTTTCTTAGCTTCAATAGTTGGATTGAGATTAAAGTCTTGCAAAGGTAGACGGCAGTGTATGGTACAAAAAGGATGACCTTGACATGGTCAATCATTAACTGACCCGACCCCAATTACGTATTATTGGGCCCCAACAGCTTCAGTCACCTAACTTCAGCGAGGACCAGCTAAAAACCCGAACCCTATATATAATCTGAATACTATAATCCGAATACCTAACTATAACCCGAACCCTAACCTTTGGCCAGGGAGAACGGCTTTTGCTGTATGATTGTTGGTGGCTACATTGGGTTTAGTGATTGTCTCGACCACAAGCTTACCGCTGGAGCCGCCTAGGATGTCGCTGTCGGATCATAGCTGCTACATTCACGCGAGATGTGATACTTTCCACATTTAAAGGGCTTCATAATCTATACATGATGCTCGCTTCTGCCCCGCGTCATGGCAGCCACTTCTATGCATGCACAGGTCCAGCAACTCACCTCAGCTGACCGTTCTGGACCACCGACGGCGCGAAACGGCTGAATCCAACAGTGGGTGCAAACACAGCATTGCAGCCAGCTCGATTGCCTGAAGGCCGATAAATGTCGCACAGATGTTGAAATGTTGAAATAGCAATAATCAAGAGGCTGTATAACGGCCAGCCACATACTCAACTTCCATACGAGGTCGCTCACCTGCCACAACATGGATTATGGTCGACGCGCGTGATCTACAGCACGGACGACCTCATCGTCGATTTACAGTGTAGAATTGCAATCGTCGGGCGCCCGGAACTCGCAAACTCGACCTAATAAAGCAGGACATTCGAATAATGACCCGGAAACAAACGGTCCTGTGGCCGGAAGTGCACAAACTCGGCCAGCTGCATTGAGGTAAATCAGGATCTTTGTTGATCTTCTTGTCTTTTTTCCACACCCTACTCTACTCCGTAGTCAACCCGGATCATAGGGGATCTATCAACGTGCCAACGCCTGACAAGCCCCATCCTCTGGCTTCCTACATTCTCGCTCCGCCTCGACTGTCAGCCAGAGTCAATAGCTTGGGCACCTATCCAGTCTACTATCACCACGTCAAGACCGCTCCCGCTGCTATGGACTCTCCTTAGGCACTGTGGGCTCAAAAGTGCACACTATCGACGAGGCACAGCATGGAATACGAGAAGACCCCGTGCTAGATCCCGGCCGCCCTGCTGGTGCCCGCTCCCGCTCCCGGGGCTTGGCGGTGAGATTCGATCGTCACCGGACCAGCCGCGATCAAAACACTATGACGAGCAAAGGGTCCAGCCGCAACGTTCCCTGAGAATACGAGGCTCACGGTGCCACTTCTCCACACTCTAGAACGTCCGAGGCCCGTTCGGCAGGCTCCCTAAAAAGAACCTTACTCTGCGCTCGCCAGGAATAGCAACCTGGCCGGGCCATCGGACGACCCTTGCTTCCTTTGCTGCTGGGCACAGCTGCCGTTGCTAAGCTGTTCTATAGGGTCTGCTTTCGGCACTGCGCTCGCTTGGAGCTGACCACCGGCGATCCCACGGCATGACGCTGCAGCTCGTGTCCAACGTCATGCGTGGAGATGCGAATGTGGAAAACCTCGTGATGGCTGTTCTGGACATCGCGGAGTTGTTATAGAGGCCGAGGTATTGGAGACATAGGGAAAGGTATAAAGAGGTGGACGGTCTGGAGATGTGAGGTGACTTTCCTGGACATCATCATCAACCTTCAGCTCGGCTCACCAAGTCCACTCTCCAAACAATCTTCAACAAAATCCCCATACCTTCTTAACCACCTAATTCTCATTCAAATAACTTCCTCCAAAATGCAGTTCTCCAGCCTCTTCAACATTGCTACTCTCCTCGCTGCCGCCTCGGCAAGTAGTGGTAAGCCTCTTCCCTTTTCCTCAGTCTTCAACATCACGTCTAATAACTTCCTCAGTCTCCGTGTCCTACGACAGCGGCTACGACGTCGCCTCCCGCCCCCTCACCGAGGTCGCCTGCTCCGACGGCGCCAACGGCCTCATCACCAAGTACGGCTGGCAGACGCAGGGCCAGATCCCCAAGTTCCCCTACATCGGCGGCGCCCAGGCCATCGCCGGCTGGAACTCGGCCTCGTGCGGCACCTGCTGGAAGCTCACCTACAAGAGCAAGTCTATCTTTGTCCTGGCCATTGACCACGCCGGCTCGGGCTTCAACATCGCCCTCGACGCTATGAATACCCTGACCAATGGCCAGGCTACCCAGCTGGGCCGTGTTGAGGCGACGGCTACCAAGGTCGGCCTTGCCAAGTGCGGCATCTAAATGACCACGTTATGAGTTACGAGTGAGATGGAAAGCAGATGTTGATTTGGTTATGGATTCCTGATTTGGGTCCTAAATTTTGCATGGGCAGGCGTTTGGAAAACTTCACGATGAACCATCTTAGATATGGGGTTTTAATGGGACAATCCTTAGAGAATTATCATTCAAACTCAATATGAGCAAAAATTTACTCGCAAGCCTTCGTGCCCGGGTTTTTTGACAGTCGAGTATCCAGATCTTTGTGCCATTCGTTCAATTCTCTTGACCCTAGGGCTGACCCGGCCAGATACTGTCAGCCAACTCCCGCACCAACTTCAATTTGTTCACCATATCCTCGCGAGTCACCGAGTTCCCAAGATGGTGACTGGCGAATCCACACTGCGGACTGACACCAATTCGCTGCAGCGCCTCCTCCCGCGTCTGCTTAGCACCAGTCGCGATAAAGTCAGCGGCCTGGAAGACCCTTGCCTTTAGGTCGTCCAACTTCTCGAGCTCCGGGAATTTGCTGGTGACCACGCCCAGAACGACATTCTTGTGAGCAGGAAGCTCTCGCAATGGCTCAAATCCTCCAGCTCTCTCGGTGTCATACTCGAGGAAGTAGGTGTCAACGTTGATCTCGTTGAAAAGCTTCGTGGCGATGTGGTCGTATCCTCCTTCGCTGAAGTGCTTCGAGTAGGCGAAGTTGCCTCGGCACAGGTGCAGGCCGACATGCATGTCGGACGGGCGATCACGAAGACAATCGTTGTACAGCTTGATATATGACCCCAGGAGTTCGTCTGCAGAAATACCATCCTGCTTCAAGCCCTCCAACATTTTCTCGGAGCAGAAATCTGCCAATGTCAGACGAAAGAGAAAAAGTTACGTGGGATGCTCAATACTTACAAGCAAGATTCGGGTCATCGATAGTGACGTTTCGAACACCAGCCTGGTACAAGATCTCGAGCTCGGCTCGGTAAGCCTTTGCGATGTCGGCGAAGTACTCGTCATCATTGGCATATACATCCTTCGGGTATGCCATTCCCTGCTTGTACCTCAAGTGGTACCACTCAGGAGCAGGAAGCGTCAATTTGGCTTCTTTGACAAGCTCGGCCGGGAGATGGTTTTTGGTGAAATTCCACTCATGGAGATACTGGCTTCCATTGTGCTCAATCTTGCCCACGCAAACAATGGTTTCACCTGGTTTGTGATCGTCCGTCACTATTGAAGGTTAGTACAGGAGAAGAGGCTACCAGTTTCGACTGTTACTAACTGAACGCAGCGACATCGGGTACGTATTGACGAAACATGTCCCAGCCGGGATTGGAAATCTCGTCAAAGCCATTGAGGCCTGGAAAGAAAGTTCCCCAAAACTGATGGCGACGGTATTCGCCGTCGGTCACAGCATGGAATCCGAGATCAACTTGCAGCTTCAGAATGTCCTTCACGGCGTCATCCTCGAGCTTGAGAAGCTCATGGTCTTGAGCAATCTCAAGCGCTTTCTTCCCATCGAGGGCGATGCGCTTCTCCGTTAGAGCCTTTGGTCGGAGCAGCGAGCCGATGTGCTCTGCTCTGAAAGGTGGTCGCTGATGGTTCTGGTTTGACATTCTGTACTGACTTAGACGTATATTGGGGCTGGCGGAATTTGGTTGGTACACTCACTCACTCCATCTTTTTATTCGACACTGGGTTCTTTCGCCTTTATATACTTACTGATCGCTCGTTGTTAACTACATTCCTAGGGACAAGATTCTCCGTGCCTCCGCTTTCCCCGCCTCTTGGTAAGAGCTGACAAGTCGATCAAATCGACTGCAACTCACGAGATTCGCCAGCTACTGATGGGGTCTGGGCTTATGACCCATCCATTACGACTTAAATACCCGAACTGGCCCCATATTGCGCTTCGGCAGTTTTCATTCACGGCATCAGGTTCATGGCTTCGAGTTGCAGGAGAAACTACGAGTGTCTCGGTTCAACCATGGCGGGTTGGTTGGAAATGTGCAAAATCTTCTGCTCCAATCACATTGGCAGGGCTTGTATGCCGCTCAGCCACACCATTTAAATGCATATGAGGTGCGGAGTAGCTGACCTTCGCCTCAGCTCAGGCATCGTAGGGCAGCAACTCTGTCCTTAACAATCTCCCAAATAGTTTTGGAAAGCAGTCAGAGAACTCATTCGAGCTTGTCCAAGTTGTTCATCGAAGAATCCCACAACTCCTACAAGATGGCGGAGCCCAAGACTCCGACCTATTTCCCCGACGAGGTCCTGCTGCAGATACTGGGCTATCTGAAGTCTGACTCGCCCGTCGCCGAGAATCTGACACGAGACCCTACCGCATTCTTCCGAAATCCGCAGACTCCTCTCAAGAATGCCTCACTGGTCTCCCGCAGCTGGAGACGATGCGCTATCCGCCATCTCTTCAAGCATGTGTCATGGAAATTCGACCGATACTATATTCCGACACCCAGAGAAGGCCAGGAAGATATCTCGGACGAACTCGAGTTGGTGACTTTCCTGCGCCGCAATAATTATGCCGAATCCGTGGAATCGATCACCTTGATAATCGATCCTCCTGCCGAGAGTCACGGCTTAAGATATCGGGATGGGCAGTACTGGGGCTTGCTCCCCGAGGCTATGGCCAAAGACAACTGGGCTACTTTATACGATGGACCTCAGCCTCGCATGCCGCAACCATCCGAACTACGACCACACTATGTCATGTTCTGGCGCTCCCTCTTCTCGAGCGTCGAGCCATTGCGCTTGACCATCGTCGCGCCGCCGGACATCCATAACATGCTATTCTGTCTCGCTGTTCGTCCGGCACTTAACGACCTAGCGACTCGGCTGCACGTCTTGTCGGTGTCTCGGGAAGATCGCTCTAACGGCCTCAGGCATAAACCTGATCCTGCTTCCAACGGGTTTCTTTTCGGCGTGCGACCTTGGGACTCGCTTCTCATTAACGAAGGCTTCCAGCTCCTTAAGGACCAGCCGATCCCCGGGTTTGATCTTCCCCACGCCACACCAAGGTCGAACGATTTCTTGCTCGGTGCTCTGCGCGCCGATAGGAACGAGGATTGTCCTTTATTCAGCATCAGGTCCCTTGCCTATATTGGGCCTTTCGCTACGATGGACAGGCTCAATATCGTGTTCCTCAGATATCTCGAATCGCTCGCGCATGTGACCCTCAAGTTCATGCCTGACAGTGATAATTACCCCGATTATTGTGAACCTTTTGAGAGCAGAAGGTATTGGAGAGGCGCTATTAGGGAATATGCTCTACAGACGGCAGGATGTATACGATTTTACATCCAACCAGAGTTTCGACGGGAGCTGTCGTTGATAACTTTACTCGATTCCAAGGTTGCCGATAGATTCCCTGCCTTACTGGCACAAACTGGGCAATGGGGGTTTGAATGGACGTGCCCTTTGAACGACAATCAGAATTTCATCCGCCGTCGGTAATCGAGGTCTTATGATAGAAATGATAGTAATGAGTATATGAAGTGCTTTCTCCCACAGAACAGTCGAGTGCGTGTAGGGAGACATAAATGTGACAAGGGCATTCGGAAACGAAGCTCAACTTTCCGCAAGGTTGTCTTCACATAGGTTACGTACATTTCACTGCGGGCCAACTAGCTATGATACGCAAGAGGAAGGGGTTACTGGTGTTCTATTGAGAGGGGCAAATCTCGTATTGACAAGGTTTGCTCCATATCCCATTCTCACCACCACCCATGAACAGATCTGTAAAATGGCTACTATCTGCCAAATAGATTCCGACCGTAGATGCACAAACTGTAACTGTCACGAGACCCATGGTGTATACCCTAAATCCCCGTCCGCAAATGACATGATACATAGCCTAGGACACCAAACCAAAGCAACCGTGATGCAACACCGGGTAGCCCTCCTGTAAACCCAGGTAATATGACAAAGATAGGAAATGAAAAGTTCTAAATGATGTCCATGTATAAATCGCAAAGTTTAGTCGGAATCATCACCGTCTGACGACGAGATCAGACCCTCTTCTGCTGAGTCCTTGTCGCTATCGGAAAAGTCCGCGGCCAGCTGTTGCGCCTCGTGCTCCTTCATCTCGCGGTATGTGCTCAGACTCAGACCCAGGAATGCCACGATGATCATCGTACCGCCCAAGATAGCAGCGAAGCTCAGGGGCTCGCCGGTGATGACCCAGTCGGCAACAGCGACGATGAAGATGGTCAGCAGCGCCGCGACTGATGACAATACAGGCGAGGTCAGCGAGATGAGCACGAGGAACGAGCCGCTAAACGTGGCATTGCACAGCACCGCCAGTAGGATCAACCAGCACGTGCCTGCGGCGGGCAGCTCGAAGCGCTCGAGACCGGTCAGGTGCAGCAACGGCAGCGGGATCCAGAGCACCGTCAAAGTGAAAAGCCCGATGCAGGAGCCGAACGTATTGGCGAAGACCATGCCGCGCACGGGAGATACTCCATCGGGTGGGCAGGCATAGCGTTTATACAGCACCTCGTACAGCCCGTACAGGATCGAGCCGATCCCGATGACCAGGTTGCCAGCAAAGCGGCTCTTCGCGTCGACCACAGCCTCGCCCTCCTTGGAGTCCCCATAGGCGACGACGAGCACACCCGCGATGGCGATGAGCACGGCGACAATCTTATCGATGCGCAGCGGCTCGCGGAGTAGCGGTACCGAAAAGACATAGGCGAAGAAGGCCGAACAGTTATATATAGCCGTAAGGTCTGACGGCGTGGTCAGGCTCACGGCGATGTACCAACTCAAGCCTGCCACAGTCAACGAGCAGGTGATGATGGCGGTGAAGCGGATGAGGTATCGTATCGGGTTCGTAAGGCGGTGATGCGACGCGCGCATGATGTCGAGCGACTGCGTCTCAACCATGATAGCCGTCTCCCGCAGCATCGACTTGTGACGCTTCCAGAACACCTCCCACGGCAGATCGCGCTTCTGTAACCGCAGGATAGCCAACTGGACGGGCCACAGCACGACCCAGCTCCCGTGCGTGAAGTACATCATGCAGTAGGCCTTGTCCCAGCCGAGATCGTGCTGGATGTACGCGCTCAGCTCTGTCTGCACGCAGAAGGACACCAAGCTGATGGCGAGGAAGAAAGCGGCGAAGGTGTACTTGCGGCGGGCTGCGGCGGCGGCGGCCTCGCGGGGGCTACGGCTTCGCATCGTCGAGCGGCGGCTGAGGCGCGGGCGTTCGGTCATCTCGGAATGGTGGTGGTGGTGGTGAGGGCTGCTGGTACGGCTTCGGACAGCAGTGTTGGCGTTCTCGACCGAGTGCGAGTACGAGTGATTGTGCTGCACACGGCCACGCTCTTCGTCGCCGTCGCCATCGGGCTTGTAGAGCAGCGGCGTGCCAGACCGCCCGTCAGTCGGCCGGTGGAAGGCCGGACGGCGGACGTCAGACTCGTGCTGCATCTTCGCGTCGGGATCGGACTCGGGGTCGGGGTCGGAGTCGTCGGTCGGGAGCATGTCCTGCAGCTCGACGGCCTCAGGAGCGGAAGCGGCGCTCGCAGGCCTGGCGCTGGGGGCTGGCGCGCCAACACTGCTTGGTCTGTCGGGGGCGGACGGGTGCTGCTGATGCTCGGAGCATGAGGCTTCGCGCTTCTGGCGATGGTTGTGGTCGCGGAGGAGGTGGACTTGCTGGCCTTTCCGAGGCATACAGACGGTCAGAGCCGCGTGGGGGGAGAGATCCGGGCGGACGGGGGGGAGGATGCGTCCGATAGATATCAGGAGCGATTGGGTGCCTCAGGGTCCGTTGGCTGACAATGACGCCTTTCACCGTGTCTTGTTCAAGCCCGATTCGTATCGTCGTTCAGGTTGAGTGTCCAGATGCGGTTGCTCTCGTGGGAGTCGCTGCCCTGTGACTGGTCGTGGACGCGGGCGGACAGGGGACCAGCGACGCTACAGGGGCTTCAGGGGATCGGCTTCAGTGGGGATGGCGCTGGATCGGGTGGGTCTGGGGGTCGCTGTGACATTAAATGCGGCGCTGGTGAGTGGCTACGGCGCTGTACCGGGTACAGGATACAGGGTCTTCAGGCGGTGCTGCTGCAGCACGGGCGTGGGGGTGGGACGGCGAAGGAGCTGCCTCAGGATTCAACGCCAGGCTCCTGTCGCTTCTCCAGCATGGCCCGGTCAGCTGGGACTCTGGGGTCAGGCTGCTCAGTCATCCTCTCTCATCAGCAAGCTCACATGAGGCACCTGAGTTCAGCAATACGGGTTCTGCCTTGCTTTACAGCCTCTCAGACAGCCTGATTATTCTCCTATTTTGCCCCAGCCCCAAACAGCGCCTCTTGCGTGTTGTACGCGTACTCAGCGTTACCGTGCCAGTAGTTGGTCGTGTCTGCCTTGGACACCAGCCAAGCCTCGTCCAGCGCCTTCACCACCTCCTCCGGCAACGGGCCCTTCTCCAGGTTGTTGAGGTTGTCCTCCAGCTGCGCGACGCTCGACACGCCAATCAGGATGCCATCGTTGCCGTCGGTGATCTTGAGCGCCGAGTGGTGCACCATCCATCGCAGCGCCGTCTCAATCATGGTCAGCCCGGCCTTGTCCACCGCCGCCTCGACCAGCTGCAGCGCCTTGAACGTGCTCTCGCGGAAGTACCGGTCGCGGTAGCTGCCGCCCTGGGTGGCGTTGACGTTGGAGAAGCGTCCTGATTCGGGGACCATGTCCTTGCTCTTGATCTTGCCCGAGAAGAGCCCTCCGGCGAGCGGGTTGTAGACAACAATGTCCAGCCCGTAGCGTCGGCAGGCGACGAACAGCTCCGGCTCGATGCTGCGGGTGATGGCGTTGTACATGCCCTGGAACACCGTTGGCCGCACCCAGCCGTTGTACTTGCACGTCATCACCACCTCGGCCACCTCGAAGGCCGTGAAGTTGCTGATGCCGAAGCGCACGAACTTGCCGGCCTTGTGCAGCTTGTCCATAGCCTCAAGCGTCTCGGCAAAGGGCACGGCACGGTCTGGACGGTGCAGGTACAGGAGCTGTGTCTGCGTTAGCTCATCTGATCGGATATCCGACTCGGAGTCTCAGAAGACCCAAGTGAAGTGGAACTGCTTACATCCACACAGTCGGCGCCCAGCTCCTTGAGACTCGCCTCAACAGACGCGACCACCTTGTCCGCCGTGTTGTCGCCCGGCTGGCTAGGGTACTTGACCTTGGTGGCCAGCGTGAGGCCACGCTCCTTCCATCCGGCTTCTCGCGTGAAGGCCTCTTGCTTGCCGTTGATGTAGGTGCGAGCCGTGTCGACCTCGTTGTAACCCCGCGCCTGGAAGACGTCGAGCGCCTGCTTGAAGACGCTGATGTCCGTGATGCGGGCACCCTCCTCCGCCGAAGGGCCAAAGGTCATAAGACCCAGGATGATGCGGTTGGTAGCTTTCTGGGCGACGAGAGGCATTTTGACGGTGATGAATTCAGTCAAGTTTCAAGTTGGGAGGAGTGCGAAGTCGGTCGTGATAGCGGCTGAAATCAATCACCTCATCGAGTGGGAGCTGCTAACTTATATGTACCTCTTTGGTCCACCAGCACGGGGGTTAGACGGAGATATCTCAAGCAATCTCCAACTTCACAGGCCAAAACAATTTCAAATTTAGGGAAATGAGTCACTCCCGAAGCTTAGCAAGACGAGCAGAATTTATCTAATGCAGCTTTCATGCTCTGCTTACCGAGCAAGACGGCGTTGAGTACTCCGTCATCTCAGGCGTGATAGCGATCGGCCCCGCACCGGGAACAAACTCGGGCGGGGTACGGAGTTATCATCGCCGAAACAGCCTAATGCGGCAAGCAAAAGCATAAGATGGACAATCATGAATTGCATCAGCTTTGCCGTCCAGTATAGAGCTTCATCAATGCCCAAGAAAAAACATAATCTCATTTCTCGCCTGGGAAGATATTTATGCTGTCGCGGCGACCTTTAGATGTTCTGTGCAGTTGTCGACGATAAGGCAACTTACGCAACATTTTTTTTAAACCAGCATCCTCTTCATATTTTGATGGAGATCAACATCTCTTCCGGGGTTTGAAATTTGTTACGATAATTGGCGACTTGCCGCGCTCAAAGAGTAGAACAGAGTGGCTCTAGACAATTGCAGCTGCATAGATAAGTATACCAGCCGAGATCTTCCTGAAATAATACTTCCAAAGGCTTGAGCTCTGCATAGATCAGAAGTGATGATTTTGTCAAAGACCGAGAACCCTACCTACTCGTCGTGTGACATAGTGACTAGTAACCAAGTAATTCTTAGAATCACATGCCTATTTTTATACGACATAAACCCTTAGACCTAGGATCTACCATACCGGGAAACCTCGATCATTACATATAATGAAGAGTAATATTTACTTTTTCAAGCTTAACCAAGGCCAGACTATTTGAGTTTTCCCGATCATAATACCAGCCATAACGTCCTGGTGAGCAGTCTCTAAGCCCACTTGCCAACGAGAGCCATGATTCCAGCACCAAGAAAGAGACAGACAACCATGAAGCCAAGCCGAACCTTGTCGTTGGTTCTATCAGGATTGAAGAGAAAGTCGCGAGCAATCATCTCCACAAATCCAGTATAAATTAGGATGCCTGCTGAGATAGAGTCGAACAGTCCGTTGACGAGATTTGCTGTGAAGGACGAGTTATCATATGTGCTCCGTAAACCGAGTCCAATAGCAATCGCGATGGGCGTTGTTAACCCATAGGCTGCACATAACATCCAAGGCATGCTGCGAAGCCGATCTGGAAAAGGAATCGCGCTGAGTCTGGCTCCGATACCTAGGCCCTCGAAAGACTGGTGGAAAACTAAGACCGGAAACAAGGTATCGAAGTCAGAGGTGTCAGCAACCCCCAGGTTCAGCCCGATGAAGACGCTGTGAAACAGGACGCCGAACTCGAGGATGAGAAAGGCGGCAATTTGTGTCTTGAAAGCGAGCTCGGTCTCGTCAGAATCACCGGCCAGGTGTTCTAGTTCCTTTATGTCTGCATAGCTGGCGCGCCGTCTTCCCTTAGTTGCCAACTCCTCATCGCGTCGACCGTCTGGATTCTCACGGGCGTCGGGATGATGGTCCATTTCTCCTGAATGGAGGTATTGATGCGTGCCCATCCCAGAAGTCGTGATGGTATCTTCTATCCCGGCTTCGTTATGTGGCAGTCCATAGCGACTCTGGACATAGTATTCGGCGACAAAATCCAGAAGAAACGTTATCATGGCGGCGGAGAGCGCGATCGCGGGTGGCCACGAGTATGTAGACCAACCACCCGTCATCCCGACGCAGGAAGCCGGTCCAATCTCTGAATATGCGGGATCCAGCAAATGCACGAATGCAGTGGCGATGATGACACCGGAGCCGAAGTATCTTGCAAAGAGATACACATAGAGTGGAATTTTGAGACGCGGGATACGAGTTGCCATCACCGGGAAGAAGGTTACGACGGTCGAGACAACACCGATGACAAAGATAGACCCGATACGGATGCCAATAGGGCCATCGTATTGGTTACCCGCCGTTGTGAGGAAACAAGTAATCAAGCCCTGCTGTGTGATGGACTGAAATTCTGTGAGGTTGACCCGTTCGGGGTCGAAATTCGAAGGGCCCGACATAGTTTAGACAAGAACAACGTATGTTTGCTCAAGAAAGAAGAGAAAGAGCTGTCATAAAGCTTAGAATCAGGAGCGAAGGTAGCATGGTGGTTTTTAAGCCTCGAAGAGACTGCACGGGATGATCTTAACCCCTGCATTTGAAGTTGTAGCTGATCTCCTAGTTGGCTTACACTCGGATAAGTTGCCGAGTTTGCCGTCCAACCAGCCAATCGACCTTCTCCGTTGGCTCTAGAGGCTACTTAAAACAAAAATTGAGAACCTTGATGACTTCTCATCGAGTTTTTACCAAGGCCATTCATCACTTTCAGCTTCGGTCAGCTATGTCTTGACCATAGCCTGCCTCAGACGCGCCACATAAAGACGAGGGGCACGGCAATACGGCACCGCTACCCCCATCTCAATGTGCCGATTATAAAAACCAAAATGTGGGATGGATACCTTGATAGACACCTATGGGAAGCAGTTCCTGGAATTTGAGCCTGCTCTTAATAAGTAGATGGATACAAGTGAGCCCCAGCAGGACGTGATGCCACTGAAACCGACTGGAGCTGTCTCAAGGTAAGAAAAGATCATCGCGGCAAGGAACCGTATGACCACAATATCTGCGAGAGAAACATTGGTGGACTGGCAGGAGCTGTATGCATAGGCTATTTATCTGCAGGGCGATTGAGTACAGTTAGGATCGGAATCATGCTGAGGTTTTAACTATAAAAGGCCGACACGCGCCTCTATTCCTGTCCATTACTTCATTGACCTTCAAGCTATCCTTCCTGGAATCAATCTATATTTACCAAACTCATAAATCCATTTCAAAAAACTTCAATTCCCGTCACAATGCGCGTATCCCTGAGCCTCTTTGCCGCTTTCTGGCTGGCCGCCACTGCGGCTGCTATGCCTGCTCTTGACATGGATGCTCTTATCGAGAGATCCCCTGGTTGTATAGTCGGGTGCACTTGCCTGTCAGGCGAAGTGAGTAATTAGCCTGTATGATGTCTGTACATAGCTGACGAGACTGTCCGTGAACAGTGCGAGAAAAAGTGTTGTTAAACTTAAGCACGACTACTCGTATACAAGACCAGAAATGGAATTTAGACCACAAGAGACAACTGTGGTCCATTCTTATGACATGATTACGGGCTATGATAGCATAGGACTTTTCTTTCGTTCGTCACTCTTTATAAAGAATCCGAAATTCATATGGGATTCGACAATTTTGATTTGGCAGATTATATGTTAACATTGACATGTCAATTACGTCCTACATATGAGTGTTCCACCTGAAGAGGCAAGATCCCGCCTCAGCGCTCGCTAGCATAGACTGAAGATATCTCGCGCCCCATATCGGTTGCTTTGGCATCTCATAGTATACTACATAGTCCGTGAATGCTTCAACCAACCAGAATGATGCATCTTGCATTGCTCACGCCAAGGCTTTTCTCATAACTCATGTAAACCTTGTCCAGGGCCTCTTCAATGTTTCAAGATGAATACACACTCGGCTCATTATCCGTAGATTAAATAGTTATGGGCGATGGAAAGTCAACGACAGTGGCCCCAGCCGCACCCCATCTCGCAGCTTCTTAAAAGTATAATCGGTCAGATCCGCAAGGTGCAGCCCGGGGGCCTTGACAAGAATGATTTCCTTCGCTAGAGGCGCGAAGTCGGCACGGAAGTGAACCGTGCTCTTTAATGCAAGGATGTTATAGCTGGCCGGATCAAGGCCTAGATGGCGGAAGAACATAAGGTCGTATGGCTGCATGCATGCCGTGGAGACGAGGATATCGATCCCACCTATGGTGAGCACCGCCGTCAGCCCCAGCCGGATCGTGCGGCCGCCAACTGTGCCGCCTGTGGCCAAGAAGACTCCGTCAGAGAGAACTTTCACGCGGAACGTGCCTGACACTGGAACGACACCGGGTGGCCCATGTTTACCCCCTAGATCCAAGGTCACCGACGACCCTACACCAGCTTTGTGTGCCGCAGCAGCAGCTTCCGGGTCGACCATATTTGCCAGCGCCGCATTCTCGACGCCAGCATCCAGCATCGCCGCGAGAAGATCGGTTGTGTCTCCGGTCCCGCCGCCACCCGGGTTGTCCTGCGTGTCCGCTAAGATGATAGGGCCCTCAATGCCCTTGCTACGCAGCTCATCGACCCGGGCGAGGGCCTGGTCCGGAGGCAAGATAGGCTCGGCGAAGTCGGCCTCTAGCGCTACAAGACGAGCATGAAGGCCCTCAGCCGCCTTGTTAACGGCCGCCTCGTCATACCCCAGCGCAAAGGCACTGGGCCCGGCCTCGGCAAAGTCAGACGCTGGAAACCCAGGGACATATTCGAAGGACAGCACGCCCTCTGGCCGCGGCTCCACAAGCCCCACGAGCGTGGCCGACGGATGGCGGTCGGTGTTTTCGAAGGGAAGCGGGATCAGAAAGGGGCCGCGCCGAATCGTCCGGAAGCGGGGCTGCCCGGACCTCCGGATCTCCCGGAGCATCCCGGCCACCCGCGCGCCGGCATCGTGGCGATCGATGTGGGGATAGGTGCGGTAGGCCGAGAGCGCATCAAGAGCATTCAGCATGCGCGTTGTCAGATTGCCATGGTAGTCCATTGTGGCGACAACCGGCAACTTCGGGCCCGTCACCTGGCGGATCCGGTCGAGGAGCTCGCCCTCGGCATCGTCGTGAGTCTGCGTCATCATCGACCCGTGTAGGTCGAGATATACGGCGTCTAACGGCCCTGCCGCCTTGATGCCGTCCACGATGCGGCTGGCGAACCATTCAAAGGCCTCGTCGGCCACTGGCGGGCCAGCACCTCCTTGTCCCCAGGCCAGCGGGACGAAGTCGGCCTCGCCCTCCAGGGAACGGATGAAGCCGGATGCACCAAAATTGAGGGTGCGCAGTGTCTGGACCATTGCCTCGCCCGTCAAAGCTGCCGGCATCTCTCCCGGGCCTTGCAAAAACTTGCTAAGTGGTGTCACTCCTTCTGCGAAGCTGTTGGTTTCGTGTCCGACCCCGCCGATGGCGATCCGGATCTTGGATCCGCCTTCGGAGGGCTTTGGATCGTCTCCAGCCATGGTTAGAGACAGAAAAGGTCTATTGGCACAGGATATCCGGTGTGGGTGATGATACTGTGCGCTCTGAGATTAAAGTAGACACTTATCAATGCAAAAGTTTGGGTAAGAGTAAAGATCTCATGAGCATTGAAAATGGGGCAAGAGAGGCTACAGTGCCCGCTGCATTTCTCGCTTAGCGATAATACCTGGCTGTATTTCCCCCGCGTCTGGGACAAGCGGGGTTACGTTTTCCTGCGTCAAGATCCGATTTCGAGGCTGAGATAGCAAACGTGATACTGTTCCTGAAGTTGTTAATGATAAGTTTCCGTCGGCGCGAGGCCGATTGTTAGCGAGTAGATAGTCTGCAGGCTGGTGATTGTCAAGCGCAAGCAAGGCCTGGTAAAACAAGTGTCGTGTGGCGTCCTTTATGAACCTACCGTATATCGAAGGATGGAAGTCTCGAAAAGGAAGTTTCGAAAAGGGAAAGAATCGAAAGAGGGAATTATCAAAGAGGATTAATCTCAAAGGGGAAAGAGTGTGATTGAGCGGCAGAGATATCGAGTGGCAGAGGGCCGAGCACGCGATAGCTATCCCACCATGAATTGCAGCCAAGATCCACCCCTGCTATCACGTCAGTCGGAGTGGTCCCGATACCAAATTGCATGATCATGGCGCATCGCAACCAACACAAGGTAACAGGAAGACAATTGATAAAAAAAGATCAGAAAACAGAGCATGCTGCCTAGAATGTAAAAGTACATGGTACATATCATGGAGCAACAGAAAAGTAGGTACTGAATAATGACCTCTGCTGAACGAGACAAACCGACTTTGCGTCGCCGTCAAGGCTTCGAATACAAGTGTTGATGATATATATTGATATACAACCTGTGCCCAAGCCAAGTTCTCATACTATTCCACCTGATTAATGGTATTTTTAACACCTCATCATGGACCCAAGAAATCTCTAATCTTAGCAACGACTTCCTTGTTCTTCTCGAGATGAACACTGTGGTTCGCGTCCTTGACAACGAAGAGCTCGGCCTTAGAAATTTTGGAGGCAATCGCTTCGGAATGTTCTAGAATTGAAAGTTAACCAACATGAGTTTTGAGAAGCGTGAAGCGAAGTGTGGGGGAAGATGAAAACAACGCATATAGCACACAAACTTGGCAACGAAGAGGAAGTAATTGAATGGAAAGAAAAGAAGAAGAGCAAAGGCGGAAAGGGTTATGATTACCTATTGGGCATATCCAGTCTTTTTCTCCAACAATCACCAATGTCTTAGCTGTGACTTTAGGCAGGTCATCTCGATAGTCAAAGTACCTCTCTTGCTCCGAATAGAGATCATCTGTGTAAATAAACGTGAGCGAGAATCCCATCCAAGTTGGCCCCTTTTTATTCAAGATGAGAAGCGATTGAGAGACATACTGTGCGATTCAGCGTTGTAGATGTTGTCGAGACAGATCCGCAAGGCTGCGTTTGCATCAAACTTTTCACTGTAGAGTGGCAGCATGGCCAAGTGAATGAGTCGAAATTCAAGGTCGCTTTCACAAGCACCGAAGACTTTGTCTTTCAGCATCTCTACTGAGAAGCTTGGAGCTTTATGCAGCCGTTGTTTTAGCACTTCCACGGCATCTTCTTCCTCTACACCATCATACAATGTTAGACCCCTATACCACATACATAGACCAAGAGAAATGAAATCGCGAAAAATGAGGCGGTGGTGCCATTGGTGCACTTACGGTGGTAGCTCGGGGCGGTGCCTCGGAGGATCAGATGGGAGACTTTGTCGGCATATTGGATGGCATACTGCTGTCCAAGGAACCCGCCAAAGCTGCCTCCACAGATGATAACTTTCTCATTGTCTCCTGCAAATCGCTTACGCATTCCCTCGATGTCTTCAACGATTTGCGCAAAGGTATACGGCTTGGTAGGAGAACTCTCGCCGTGGCCGCGGTAGTCAAAAGACAGCACCCGGTACTGATCGCCCAAAGGGCTATAGGCCTTAAAATCCAAGCGATGGTCACCTACATGGGAAAAACGAAGAGAGACAAGGGTTAGCTCTGGCAGGCCTAATGCATGTGCGCCGGTTCCATGGCTATGGAACAGAAGTTAGTCTCTCACCCATTCCTCGTCCGCCATGGAGCGTGATAATCAAGGGGGCGTCCGAAGACCCGCAAAGGCGGTAGGCCAGACGTGCTCCGTTTATCTCGACGTGCTCTACCATCTCGATAAGTCTGTTGGCAACAAGTTGTTGTGGCAAAAGATGTATCTTTGGTAGGTTCCTTCTTTAATCGTCTCATTTCACATGGAACGCGATCTAGTACTTGGTTCAGATCACCAGATAGGTATATAGAACCATATCAGGAAATGCGGAGTAATAAACGATAAATAGGTAGCTATTGCGTCTTATCACGAAATCGCGGGGGATAAATCACGAAGCCGATCAAATTTTCCCGATGAGGGAATTCTGGTCTGCCGTATCCTTGATCGTCGCCAATACAAGAGAGATATCGTCTCGCTGCGCTAGGCCAGGGTGGTTGGAGGGGTCTACCACTGGAGATAAATGCTTGCCGGGATACTGGCAGCCTTCTCCGTCGCATTTCTGATAACTCAATATTCATAAGATACTTCAAACCCTCTCTTTCCTCCCCTTCCGGTTTTCGGCAATTCTGCAACACCTCACCTGATTTTGACGCGGGGTCCAACGCCGAGGGCAGCTTTCGCCTTTGGTTTGTTATTCCTTAACAGAAACGAACAAGCGCAAAGGAATAAGCGAAATAATCAATTTGCTTTCAGATGGCCTCACCAACTGAAATTTCGAAGTCCGGGGTTGTCACGCCGACCGTCGGATCGGGTGATGACAAGTCGGCGTTCGTCGATGAGTATTCCGTCCCCGCATCAGATGCGAAGGAGTCGAAACGCTGGTTCCACTGGCATGAGCCCAACACTAGCAAGGAGGAGAAAAAGCTGATCTTCAAGCTTGACTGGTTCATCCTGTCATACTCCTGCCTGTGCTTCTTCATCAAGCAACTCGACGGCAACAACGTCTCCAACGCCTATGTTTCCGGCATGGCCGCAGACTTGGGCTTCGGCCCGGGCAACGAACTCAGCTGGATGAACACCTACTTCTCATGCGGCACGCTGATCGGAGGTCCCATCGCCAACCTCATCATCACCGTCGTGCGCCCGCGCTACTGGCTCCCCTTCTGTCTCGCAGCCTGGAGCCTCTTCGTGCTTGGCATGTACAAAGGCGAGACGGCTAGCCAGTACTATGCCCTCAGGTTCTGCTGCGGCCTGTTCGAGTCTGCTGCATGGCCAGGCATTACCTGGACGCTTGGTTGCTGGTATCGCAAGAGCGAATTAGCACGACGATCATCACTTTTTGTCGTCAGCGGTGTTCTGGGACAAATGTTCTCTGGTTACCTCCAGGCTGCTCTTTACAGTGGTATGGAAGGCAAAGGAGGTCTTCCTGCGTGGCGATGGCTGTTCATCTTCGACTTTATCCTCGCCGTTCCCGTTGTGATCTATGGCCTGGTAAGCCTCCCGCCTCATTCACAATATCTCTTCCCTTATATAGAGTTCTGACCATGCAATCCACAGATATGCTTTCCGGATACTCCTGAAAGCACGAAAGCCTTCTACCTTAACGCATGGGAACGTCAACGATCCTGCGACCGAATCGCGGAGGAGGGACGCGCGCCGTCTGGTAAGATGAATTGGTCCGTGATCAAACGTATCTTTCTCTCTTGGCAGGTCTATGCCTTCGCGATCGCCTATTCCCTCTGGACGCTTACCATCGGCTCCTATGTCATGCAATACTTCGCGCTCTACCTGAAGGCAACCGGCAAGTACAGTGTTCCGCAGATCAACAACATTCCAACCTCTATTGGCGCTGTCAACTTCTTCTTTATGATTGGCACAGGTTTCGTGGCCGACAAGATTGGTCGGCGAGGGCCTGTCGGCTTTGCGGTGGGATGCTTGCTCATGTTCTGCTACATTATCCTGTCAGTATGGACGGTGCCAGACGGTCTCAAGATGGCTGCCTTCATCTTGATTGGTTGTTATGGCTGCTACACGCCCCTTCTGGCTGGTTGGGCCAACGAAGCTTGCGGTGGTGACCAACAGAAGCGTGGCTTTACTCTTGGCTTCATGGTCTCCGTGGGCGGCGCTGTTGTCATCCCCTTTCAGCAATACCAGTTCCCCAGCTCGGAAGCGCCGCACTTCGCCCCGACTCATGGGTGGCCCAGTGCCCTAGCTTTTGTGATAGCGTTGACGTTGTGGACCGGCTGCGGCATTCCGCTTGTCCAGAGATGGGCTGAGCGGCGGGAAGAGAAGAACAAAGTAGACGAGGAGCATCAAGTCAGGACGTGAAGCGATGCGAGGCGAGAGAAGAGTTATTAAGTGCCGACTGCTTTTGAATTTCGAATTGGGGTTTCCATGAGGGCCATCTTATTATTTTACGATGGTGACTTAAAGAATAATATTTGAGGTGACTAAGGTAATACTTTGTCTTTCAGTAATTACAAAACATCCTACATTATTGTTTTGATCTCATTTCTTGTCTCTGGTACTGAGCTAATGCTGCTTTGACGTGAGTTTAATGAAACTTGGGTGAGCCAAGCGAGGGAAAGCGGGATAAGCCCCGAGTCCGCAAAGCCATAGTTGAGAATTACCAGATATTGGCGGTAAAGAGATATAGAGCCCGCCATAGCTTTAATAACCGGCATATTCTCTAAAATTGGACCTTACATTAAGTATCACAACTGTAACACGAAAGGAGGAACATGCCAATGATAAGTGTGGGCATAGAAACTGGATCACAACTAACCAGAATTACAAATAATCTATAATTATCATAAACACGGGATGACTGTAGCCAGTAAACTGGGGGTGAACCAAGGAGTGGGTTGATGATGTAAACTAACTTTATAACGGATGAAATACTTTACTTAGCTATTAATTTAGTTCCGAAAGGTCTTCTGAAATATCGTCTGAGATGACTTCCCAACTGTCTTCCGAAGTGTCTAGGCGAGAAACATAGTCTTGAAGCAGCAACGTCATTTAGATAATCCGCCCTACCATCGTCACCCGTCATTGGCGGCGTACAATAGAGTGTTTATTTCCAGGTCTTACAGACAGGCCAAGCCATGCTAGAAGGTCCAAGAAACCGACAACAGCCTCGATGGTGTTGTCATGCAATTGAAGGCTCTGGGGGGGAGGGGGAGGGTATTGCCCCAATTGTCGCAATAAACTGACTCGACTTCAACTGATTTTGAGAAGCACATGCTTAAGAAGTAGGTATGGCGCAGGAAGGCCCTACGGCCTCTTCCTGTCTCGTCCCAAGTCCCAGCGATCGAACCTAAGAAACTGTCTAGACAAAGCCAAGATCAAACTCCAAAGCACGGAAGCTTTGGGCTAGCAGAGGGTATAAAGTTGAACCATAATGTGCGCCAACACTAACCCACCCAGCGGGATTGTGCCGCCGTCAGTTCAGAGCAGACAGCAATCGCCATGTCTGACCTCGGGTGGTATCAAGTTGCTTCGTTTCTCATCAACACTATCAACACACATCTTCACGAGAGGATCGTTCGCGCATGCTCTCCTGCGGCTTAGTCAGTGGGGGAGTATCATAACTGGCGGACCCTCGGGTGATAAACGAGGTACAGTCCGTCCCTCCCCGGAGCGGCCCGGGGTCCTCCGGTCTTCGTTATCACCTAATTTGACGGCTCACCCGTCCGAGGTGCATGGGTCTACTCCGCATTCTCTGACCGGGATGTCGATCCATCGGATCCGGATCCGCAGCCGCAGCCGCGACGACTACCCGACTTGAACTGTTGCAGCTCCCCCCCCCCCCCTGAGCAATACCTAACTCTCCTCTTTGGAAGTTGCCTGATCATCACCGGAAATCCGGTAATATGGGGATCCTGGTCACTCGTCTGTTCAACGCCCCGGTCCCTTGCTCCCCCCTTGTCTCCCACACTATTGCCAGTAGGCGGTGTGTGTGATGGCCTACGGGTTGCCTAGAGCATACATAGGATCCAGAGCATGGGAGATGAATAAAGATGCCGCAAACGCACGATGATAGGTCCGAGAGAAAAGTTATGCACACTATTACCTTGGGGTTCAAGACAACGGAACCGGTCCTCACCCTGCTGCAATAAGCGACAGTCGGTTTGGATCCTTCGCTGATCCAAGCAAGACATCCCATCCCACATAAACACACACACTCTTCCTCTCTTTCACAACCATGGCGACAACCGACCCCAAGGCTCTGTCCCGGCTGCTGGAGCAGGTCGCCAGCGAGGGCCAGAAGGTAGTGCAGGGGGGCGACGACGAGGCCCGGCAGCGGCTCGTGGCCGCGGCGCGCAACTTGATCTTCGAGGCCGAGGACCCGATGGACACGTTACTGTGGCACGTTTGGCTCGAGGTATGTAAACGAAGCGTATCATGCTTCGTCCCCGTACCGTACCGTACTGACTGAGCATGGGGATTGAAAGCCCACGCGCCTCGCGGCCGCCCGCATCGCCATCGACCTCCAGATCTTCGAGACGGTTGTGCAACAAGGAGGCGCCACGCCCGCGACGCTCGACGACCTCGTGGCGCCCACGGGGGCCTCGCCCAAGCTCGTCAAGCGCATCGCGCGCGCGCTGGTGTCGATGCACATGCTGGACCAGGCCGGCGTCGACGCCTACGTGGCCAACAAGCTGACGCACCGTCTAGTGCAGCCGGGCGGCATGGACGGCATCTTCTTCTGCTTCGAGACGGGCGCGGCCTCGTTCGCCTCACTGCCCGAGTATCTGCGCGAGCGCCGCTTCGCCAACCCGGAGAGCTCGTCGGATCCCAGCAAGCCGGCCCTAGGGCCCTTCCAGTACGGCCAGAAGACGACCAAGAACATCTTTGAGTGGTTCACCCAGGAGCGGCCCGACGTCTTCCAGCGCTTCCACGCCTACATCCACTCGATCCGCGAGCACCGGCCCAGCTGGACCGACATGTACCCGGCGAGGGAGCGCCTGGCCGCAGGGCTCGGAGCCGGCAGCGATGATGCCTCGGCGCTCATCGACGTTGGCGGCAGCATGGGCCAGCTGCTCGAGGAGTTCCGGACCGAAGTGCCCGAGTACACGGGCCGGCTGATCCTGCAGGACCTGCCGGCCGTTATTGATATGGCCCGGGCCCAGCCGGCGCCGCTGGACGCGCGCATCGAGCTGCAGCCGCACGACTTCTTCACGCCGCAGCCCGTCCGGGGGGCGCGCGCCTATATCCTGCGCATGGTGCTGCACGACTGGTCCGATGACGACTGCCGCAAGATCCTAAACCTCCTCAAGGACGCCATGACGCCGGGCTACTCCAAGATCCTGATCTGCGACTGCGTATGCACCTCCTCAAACAAGAGATTCGATGCTGACTGGAATGTGCTGACTGACTTCTCACAGGTCGTCTCGGATGAAAACGCCTCGTGGCAGCACGTCGGGCTCGACTTGTTTATGATGGGGCTGGCCTCGTCGCAAGAACGCACCCGTATAGAGTGGCACCAGCTTATTGAGAGCTGCGGCATGAAGATCGAGGGCGTCTACACCAAGGGCGAGGGCAACGAGGGCGTGGTCGAGGTCGTCCGGCCCTGATGAGCCACCCCTTCATGAGGCGTGGTAGCAAGGGTCGGAGCGATGGCTTGACAAGATTTCGTCCAAGTAAACGTGATAATTAATCAAAGATCATCGAGATTGCACAAAAGAGGTGCAACGAGGTTGTCGCGGCTTATACGTAGTCCCATACTAGGGTTTTTAACGGGGACTCTAACGCTCGATCTATCAGCATGGAAGAGTTATATATCAACCCATGCTCACAGCCCCGTCCTACAGATTTATTATGCTAACATACAAGGATCGAAAAACTCAATTACGAGGAATTGTTAACAAAAGTGAATAATCTTATCATCGAGCGCATGAAGCTTTCTCTGCTTATCCTTCGTGATCGAGGGTATAAGATTATTTACTTTTTGCTTGCATCCACCATCAATTTTTTTGGGCTATATCCTGCTCGTCCTCTCCCCAGTCTCTAGCTCCTCTTCCTCCAGTGTAACATAGACGGACCTCAGAGTTGTAAACGATTCAATCCCAACCTGTCCTAGCTCATGCCCCAGACCAGACTGTTTCATGCCACCAAAGGGAACCCGTACATCCATTGGGCTGTTGCTGCTATTGGCCCAGACAGCTATAAGGTGTTAGTGCGAGAAACTCGACCGTGATTGAGAAAGATACTTACTTCCGCTTTCAATCTTTTTGGCGACTCGATGCACCCTCGAGACGTCCTTGGTGAACACAGCCGCACCCAATCCATAGATGGTGTCGTTGGCCCGCTTCACAACTTCTGCCTCAGTTTTGAACTTCATGATGACGGCAACGGGTCCAAAAATCTCCTCGCGAGCGATCCGCATTGTGTCACGCACGTCGGTGAAAACCGTAGGCTCGATGTAATAGCCTTTTCCAGCAGGCCTCTGAGCCCAGAGCTGCCCGCCCGTGTATAGGGTCGCGCCCTCTTTCTGGCCTAATTTGATATATTCCATGACGCGATCGCGCTGCACCTCACTAACCACAGGGCCTTGGAAGGTGTCTTCCCCAAACGGGTTTCCCAGTTTGGAAGACTTGATCTTATCCATGAAAAGGCTCAGGAAAGTATCATAGACGGATTGATGTACGTATATTCGGCTGTTCGCAGTGCAGTTCTGGCCGGCGCTGACCATGATCCCCAGATGTGCCCAGTGCGCCGCCTTTTCCAAGTTCGCGTCGGGAAACACAATCATTGGTGATTTGCCACCTGATTATATCAACATTAGTATGCGACATAGATTGTCTAGATATGGCGAACGGAACTCACCAGTCTCGAGGCAAATCCGTTTGAGGTTAGACGACGCCAACTTCATGATTTGCTTCCCCGTCTCCGTTGATCCAGTGAACGAAAGCTTATTTACATCCAGATGACTAGCGAGTGCAGCACCAGCTAATCTGCCTGTGCCGTTGATAACGTTCACCACACCAGGCGAGAAGCCCGCTTGCTTGACCAACGCCGCCAGATACAGAGTGGAGAGAGGTGTCTGCTCTGCTACCTTGACCACCACAGTGTTTCCGGCCGCAAGGGCTGGAGCCAGCTTATAAAACAATGTAAGAAGCGGGTAGTTCCATGGCACAACAAGGCCACAAACACCGACAGGTTCGCGGATCGTGTAGACGTGAAGATCTGAGGTACTCTCGAAAGCTATAGTCGCATGTCAGAATCCGGACTGTTTTTGGTCGGCCTTCCTCACATTGGGCACTGGTTTTATCGGTGTACCCTGCGTAATATTTCAAGATACGAACACAGTCGTCGATAATCTCGAGGCAGTCGCCGATAGGCTTGCCTAGTTGGCGGGTGTTAGCTATTGAGAGCGTAGAATGGCGTCTGACGCTTACCGCAATCCCAAGTTTCGACGGTTGCCAGGGTATGCTTTTCGGCCTCAATCAATGTGGCAAATTTGAAGAGAATATCCCCTCTTTCGTGAGGTTTCATTCGTCTCCATGTTCCATTGAATGCCTCTCGAGCGGCCTGAACGGCCAGATCAACGTCAGCCTCCCCGGCAGAATGGACATCGACGATCTTAGACTCATTACTGTTACCATCAGCATCGATTCGTTTGCCAGAGACAACGGAGCGCATACTGGGGGTCGATTGTCGGGAGCGTCAATTGGGACTTTGCGGGGACGAAATTATTGTTGATGAAGAGGCCAAGTGGTTGGGTGTATTGAAGTCCGTTGGGTGCCGTCAAGGCAACACTGACGGGGAGGGGAGCCATTGCGACAGCAAATCCACTACCACGATGAAGTAGTCAAGAAGGAGAATTGGGTTTACCTTGCGAACAAGAATGAGCATCGGGGATTTACTCAATAAATAGATATTAACGATCCTCAGGTTATGGGCTAGAAGCCGTCTAGCAGATCCACACCTCGTCGTAAATACACCCGATCAGGCAAGTAGCCAGTCATTACCATGGTGGGGGGTAAAATCCAAGCCAAGACTTGTAGCTGGTGTATGCGCTCTCTAACCTCTTAAAAGAGCATGTCGTCCAGTGAAAAGAGTTATTACATCCTTGAGACGACAACTCGAACACCGGTCTTGCTTTCTCACTGATGGGGCAAATTCCAAGTCGTCAACATAGCAGATCGCGCATATTTCAACACTATAACTAATGACAAACATACTAATATATTGATCCAGGACCCATATAACGACAAGGAACTTGCTCATAGGTCTATATGAATCTGATTCCAAGCCTTATGAATGTCTTTATTATGCGCCGTACGTTGCAAGGAGATCACCATACCACGTCATTTGCTTCTTCCGCCAAATATCAAGTCCAATCGAGCTGGTCATATTGGCATCGAAGATGATTTGTGACTCTTGGCCGAGCTTATAAGGCGGCCATACTGGCGCATCTTCTGCAAAGATTTTAGCTTATACCGGTTAAAGTCTCTTAGAGATGAACCTTTGCAAACTTACGGCAGGGGAAGTTGGGGTTTCCATCATGAACAAACGATGCCCACATGCTGCTCATGAGCTTAGCAAGCGCCAAATACGTCCCCGGGGCTCCATCAAACTGATTGCCCGTCAAGTACGGAGCATCAGTTCCTAAGTAGCCGGTGCCGTTCAGGTTGTAAAAGACGAAAGGGATTTCGGTAAAATGTGCGACGGCCCATGGTTCCGGCACACCGTGGGGAACTGTGTTGAAACGGTAGTTAAAAACCGGGCTCTTGCGCTTCTGGGCGACCAAGAGCTCCAGAGTCTTTCTCCTGGCCCCAATGAAGTACAAGTCAGACATCATGGTTGTGACTCGTCGGAACTGTCGTCCAACGGTAGCGTTATATGGCTGAGGATGGGATTGTAGAACAAGGTCACCATCATCAACGCCATAAAGCTGCATGGCACTTTGAACAGCACCAGGCCAGGGAAGAATGGGTTCGAGATATTTCTTAAGGTCATGGTCCGTTTGGAGACCAAAGATTTCGAGGAAGGTGCACTCGTCCGCGTTATCGCCAACCAAGTATGGCACGTCGACTGCCTTTCCCTTCTTTAATAGGCTGTAAGGTTGTTCAGTCAAGAAATCTCCATCTGGATAAGGGCCGTAGCAGAGGCGGCCAGCGGTGTCAAAGTACGCGGTGCTGTTAACCACTTCGTTAAATTTTTCGTACGGAACCTCACGCAGACATTGAAGCTTATCCTGAGCGTCACTGCAGCCAGTCCTGTTGATGATGTCCTGATAATTATTCTCATTTGTGTCTTGTGTCGTCCTTAGCTATTGCCGATTTTATTGTCTGAGAACCAACTCACCAAGACCAGAGTTATAAAGCCCCAGACCTAAAATTGATCCGGATTCAGCAATGACTCCTCGGAAGAGTTTATCGTCTCGGCCGTCGTATGCGATCATTTGAGCGCCTACGGAAACGGCACCACTAGACAGAATGAGTATTCAGTTGTCACAGTTGGAAGCCAACTTACGCGCTCTCGCCCCAGGTGGTTACTTTGGAAGGATCTCCACCAAATGCCGCGATATTCTCCTGTACCCATTGCAACGCTTGCCTTTTGAACCGTCAGATTGGCATGCACTCACTGAGATACCTTAATACAGACTAACCGTTGATCACGAAGCCCCAAGTTGGCCACTCCTGCTTTGAGAACGTCTTCTGAGAGGAGGAATCCGAAGGCATTGAGTCGATAATTGGTGCTGACTGCCATGATAGGCTTTCCCATTCGGACGGAGCGTTCGACAATGAACGTCAGGTTATAGCGACCATCATTTGTTGTGCCTTCGATGAAACCTCCGCTGGATTTTAGTCTAAGCAGACGGCCGTCACAGACCTTGATACAAGGGCACCTACCCATAGATCCAGAATACTACAGGGAGTTTTGAAGTCTCATTGTACCCGGAAGGGCGGTACATGTTGAGAGTAAGGCAGTCCTCACTGACATAGTTCCCGCCTGCGATCTGCGTGTCTTCGCCGTATCCGACGCAACCGTAACCATACTCTGTCGCATTTCTGACGCCACTCCAAGACGTGTTGAGAGCATGAGGGGGCCGAAGCCTAAGGTTGCCGACTGGGGGCTGCGCGAAAGGTACACCTAAGAAGTAATCGATATCGTATGTAGGATTGTGGACTCCCTGATAGGTGCCGTTCTTGACGTGGGCATATGGAACACTCTTGGCCGCTGCAACAGTCACCATCAAGAGAATGTATATAAGAGGAACCCGCATGGTGGCAAAAATGATACCTCAAAATCCAGGATACCAATTGCATAAACTTGAGCGAAAGCGAGAACAGTCAAGATCATGAGTCTTTTACCACAGTTTATACCCCACCTCATAACTTCCTTCGTGGCACGCCTCCTTGGTATCACTTGTGCTTTTCGTGATACAACCCTTGTAGCCCGACAGATACTTGTCCATCTTCTTACCGGTCCTTCGTCTTGATACACAGCCGTCCATTTACCAGGTTACGCCCACATAATCAACCGCGGTAGTTAATAGTCCTCGGTCTAGGTCTCATGGCTTCCCCTTTGGACTCCAATCCGAATGATGAAACTCCCCATCTTCGAGTGATTGCTAAACGTCGTACAAAATGAGATCAACTTCTGTTTAAGGAAGTCTATATGAGAGCTCATAGTCCTTACGTTCAGAGTGTCAGGGGCGGAACCATCTCGGAAGGCCCGCGAAGCTGTAGAGGCTGCCTTTGTCAAGGCGTAGGATACAGCTGTATCAAAGAGCGCGCACGAGCCAAGAATGCTGCTCGTAATCATCATTAACAATCTCTCTTGCTAGGCCCATCATTAGTGTGGCGAGATCTACGGACCACCCGGACCAGGTTCAACAAGGGTTAAGACTCGTTCCGTAGCTGGAATAGGAAACCAGGCGTAGCCCCACGTAAGACCGCCCGCCTGGAGACGCCTCACGATAGGGCCAAGCTAGTTGACTCGCTCTCACGACAACCAAGAATGCTCTTAGATTCCGCGCATGCAGGGTTACATACTGGGGTAGCGTGGATAGCCGGGAAGCAGTCTTTACCCCACACTACCAACACCATTGACGAGAGAGCCTACTTCGACAAGTGATAAGACTGTAATTAGACGGACGGACGGAAGATAGGCTCTACTGTTATGTGAATCCCGACTCGCAGTATTTCATGTTCTAGCTAGTGGAGTCATGGAGGCGATAAACGATACCTCGCGGTTAGCGCTGGATTTATATTGGAAACGGTAAGTCAAGTTTTTCCTAGTGTTCAAACTAAGTTGATAATGATGGTTCCGCTCCCTGCGTCCATCCCCAAAGACCAGGCCTCTGGGGTCATTTATACTCTTTCATTCTACCTCTCTTTTCATAAGTCTTTGTTCACACAGTGACTTAGTTGTTACAGCAAAACTCCTTAACTTGAAGATGTCTGATAGCGCAAACTCTATCAAAATGGAAAAGGACCTAGGCGAGACAGGACAAACCGGCATCGACATCCGACGAGGTTCAATCGACGATGAGATGATTGCACAAGATCCTGATGGCGCGAAACTCATGGGTGAGCAGAGTGGTTTGTAGTCTCAATAGTCATGCTCTTGGCTAACATTCCCTAGCAATGGGCTACGCGCCCCAAATGAAACGGGAGTTCAACCCACTGCAACTGATCGGGGCGGCCTTCATGGTCACGGCCTCCTGGCTCGGAGTCACGGGCGGGTTTTCGACCGGTGTCGTTATTGGCGGCTCCGTCAGTATCGTTTACGGCCTTATAATCGTCGCCGTCATGAATATCTTCATCGTCACTTCGCTCTCTGAATTGATGAGCGCCATGCCCAACTCAGGGGGTCAGTACTACTGGGCCATGAAACTCGCGCCGAAACGTCTCTCCAGACTGTCTGCCTTCTTCACTGGCTTGTGCAATTTGGCAGGCGGCATTGTGGCGACAGCTGGCTCATGCACTATTTTAGGATACATGATCATGGCTTGCGCGAAGCTCTACCACCCCAACATGTATGAACCCATTCATTCCCCGAGTCGGCTTGTACAGGTCAAGATTAACAGAATTATAGTCAGGTCCACACATGGCAGGTCTACCTCATCGGTCTCGCTTTGAACATTAGCAGCTGCCTGGTTAATGTCAGCGGCAAGAGTGTTGCAAGGAGTCTGCTTATCGGCATGTTTATCAACTTGTTTGCCTGGATTGCGATCACCATTACGATCCCTGCGGCAAGCTCTTCCCACACAGACGCAAAATTTATCTTTACCAGCATCGAAAATAGTAGTGGCTGGAAGTCGAACGGCATGGCCTTCCTGGTTGCCCTGATAAACGCTAATTACAGCTTCGGTTTGATCGACACCGCTGTTCATCTGGCCGAAGAGGTTCCCGAGCCGGAGAAAAATGTCCCCAAGACGCTCTACATCATCGTTGCCATTGGCTTCTTCACCGCATTTCCCCTTGCTATTTTATTGATGTACTCCTTGACTGACTTCGACGCTGTTGTTGGAACCGACCTTGGCATTCCTCTGCTCCAGCTCTTCTACATCGCTCTGAGACAAAACAAGGCTGGGGCTGTCTTCATGCTATTCCTCATCATAGTCTCTTATTTCTTTGCCATGATTGCCCTGCAGGCATACCAGGCACGAATCTGCTGGGCTTTTTCAAGAGACAACGGCCTGCCTCTGTCCAAATACTGGTCGCGAGTCCATCCAAAACTCAAGGTTCCTATCCATGCTCACTGTTTCTGTGTTGTCTTGGTTGCAATCTTGTCACTGCTTTGCATTGCTTCCACGACAGCGTTCAATAGGTTAGTCGGGGTTTTTCAATATTTGAACGGCATTCGCTAATTATTTTGCAGTCTCGCGGCTGGAGTCATCATATTTCCATCGTTGTCTTACATCTTGCCTGTCATATACTCGCTTCTTCCAGAAAACCGAGCCGTTAAAGGCCCTTTCAACCTTGGACTATTTGGTACAATCTCCAAATGTATCACGGTATTATTCTGTGTTTTCGTCGTCGTCATATACTCGTTCCCTTATGTTATGCCGGCCGAGGCATCGAGTAAGTTACCTGAAAGTACCATTTAGGATATTAACTGGATATTGACCTTGATATAGATATGAATTATATCTCTGCTATCTTCGGAGTGTTTATGATCTACGCAGCAGTTGATTGGACTGTCCGAGGACGCAAGCACTTTACTACAGTCCACATAGGGTCACATGAGTGAGCAATGTAGAAATAGAGTAAAACACTTACAAGATATTGGTTCTGCAGAACTCCTATTCTCCCCTCTCCCTCAATACTTTCGTCAGAGAAATATGGAGGCATGACTGAAGGCGAATGTGTATTTTGTGTCTCTACTTCGTCAAGTTCTAAGTAAATTTTACTTCTTTGTCTATACTTATGTAGTACTAAATCGAATACGTACTCACTGTCGCTTTCAATTGATTGACCGATGTATGGAGGAGACGGCTATATTTTCCGCTCCAATGGTGATCGGCATCGTTGTCATTGATACATACGTAAATCAAGCTTTGGATATGTCTAGATTACTGGCGAGCGAATGGAAGAGCCGTTAATAAATCCGGGGATAAGGCATGACAAGTAAGAATGCCAAAGTGTTTCTGTTATTGCCAGCATGGACTTGTTTAAAAAATATCCCGGAGATTCTTCCTTTTTTTCCTCTTATGTGCTGTAGACTATTTAAGCATCAATCATGCAAAAGAGAGTTTCCACTGTTTCTGAATCATCACTTCGAGCCAGGAAATATGAATTCCTAAGTCACACAATGTCCAAGTTTCTTTCAGTAACTCAACTGCCCAAAGGTTGACCGCAATTCTGTTACTCGAGTAAACAGCCATGAACCGGTTCACCACCTCCATTCTTAGTGAACTATCCTCTGAGGTAAGCTCGGCACCAGCGGTAAGTAAGGGAATGGAATGAAAGTTGAAGCCTGGAGCGCCGATTGGCGTATCCAGCAACGCGTGGATGGTTTCCAAGGCGTAGGACCGAATGGTAGATTCGAGATCTGGATCAGCCGCTATGGTGAAGGCGTTTAAGGGATCGGTATTGGGTTGTCTTCCACATATTCCGTACAACATGATCAAGCCGTGGTTGCGGTAGGCTCGGCTCAGGTCCACTAGATGTTCATCATCATGGTTGGGCTGCCATGAGAGCAGTTGCTCCTCTAAGGTAGCTTCCAGTGTCGGATCTCGTTCACCATCATCGAGGACTTGGCGACAGTGTCTGCCCACATTTCCTATCAAGTAGAATAGCTCTGTCGAAAATCCAGTCATGGGATGAAACATTTTCTGCGTCTCCTGGAGGACTTCGAATATTCTTGGTGTGTTGAGAGGTAAGAGATCGTCGGGCTCGGCGATGAAGGAGCATGCCATGTCCCAGTAGAGATACCACCCAAGAATGAAGAGGGTAAACTTGTCATATCTCAGGTCCTCATTCTCCAGAACTATTCCTAACATTGTACGGGCACCAATCAAATGTTCCTTGCCGTAACATATTGGCTTTGTCTCCGTCCAGGATGCCGAGATTCCGAGTATGAAGACGGCCAGTAACGAGCCAGGCTGGACTTTCTTACTATTCTGGAACTCTTTACGCACTAACTCCAGGGCTTGGCCTCGTTCTTCAAAACAAGTCTCGAGCTTTGATTGATCGAAGAAGACTTCGTGGCCAGCACTCACGCTTTGTACCGCGTGAACCAACGCCGGATGGGATACCAGATGCTCGAGCAGGGGAAACGACAATGGATTGTCGTTCCGATCAAGGCTCATCATCTGGCTGGAGCTCTCCATCCAATGCTGCAACAGGCGTTTGTTAGGACTGGATGCGCATCCGGCCCACGGGTCGTTGATGGTGGCGGAGGTGAGCCATGGCATCTCGCTATTCCACTGCATGGGAGGCGTGTTGGACTGGCAGACGCTCCCTCGCCGTTGGCACCGTAAACAGACGGGAAAGGTCTCATCGCACTTAACGCGACGGGTCTTGCATTCTGCACAGCCGTACCGACTTTTCGCACGCCGAGGTCTCTTTGGATCTGCGAGTACCACGGCCCATGGTTCAACATCGCTGTGACCTGACGATTGCTGAGGGGACTCAAACTTTTTGTTTTGAGTGGGTGCAAACCGAACCAGATATTTGGATTTCATTGTGAGGTCGGCAAATGCCTTGTAAGTGATGTACGAAGGAAGGCTTTGCAGGGCACTAGAGTCGTCCTGAGTGTCAAATTAGGGAATTGAATGTTCTCACAGGGCAGCTGTGAGTGGAAACAATTTATTCAGTCATAGATAAGCAGCACCGAAGGGAGGGGGCATGAACGGTTGGGCACGGCGAATGGTCAGGTGGGCTACCTGGTGAGGAGGCACCTGTTATCTGGGCCTCAACAGGGTGTCAGTAGGCCTGGGCATTCCGACCGGATTGCGGCCACTAGTTCGGTTACGTAGTGGTTGTCTACTATTAATCCCGGGCGAGGTAAGCTGCTGTAATGCGGGGAATGGCTTCTGTTGGGCTTCTAATGGAGATGGTGTAATGGAGATCATGACCCTCACGTTATGGCCCAGCAGAACCCGTATGCTTTGCCGAGGATTGACAGAAGAACACACGTAGATGAGATAATTTGTTTGTGAGTTTGCTCATCTGTGCTTTCCTCTATGTTCAGAACAATCAAGTAGCAGTGGCCCAGATCTATGTTGCATATTTCCGCCAAAGAAGCTTTGTAATGATTGCCAGGCCCAGGGATGCACCAGCGCCCCAAAGAATCCGGGTCTTCCTCATCATGCGTTCCCTTCTGTCTTTCTCAGTAGACGCTGGCAGAGCAACATAACTTTCATCTCCCGATAACAGCTGTTCAAAGAACCCTCCATACTGTCGACCTGGTTCCCGCAGGTAGATCTCGAGGATCCAGTGGCGTCGTTGCCCGTCAGCGCCGATACTGTTCATTGGCTCGGCATTTCCGGGTGTGATGTAAAGATTGATCTGGTCCTTGGGGATGCGTTCGTGAGGGTAGTCACCGATTAGGTGTCCCGCTAGTTGAGCACCAAACTTCCAGCCTCTTTTTTCCGTCTCCTCGCAGGCAATGCTGTAGAGCTCCTCTCCAGACATCATGGTATTTTTCAAGAACCTGCTCCGGACAATATTCCATATCACCTCGAGATCGCTGCACATCCTCTTCTTGTCTGGATCATTGCCCAAATGGTATGTACGCCCAATGTCAGCCTCCCAGTCTTCAAACACTGGCCCGAGATCAACAACCAGCATATCGTCGGGCTGTATGATCCTGTCTGGAGGGTTCGCGGCATAGGGTTCCAAGGTATTTGGTCCACTGCGGACGATGCGCTTGTGCCAATGTTGTCGGATGTTATACCACTTTGCTCCCAGGTCGTAAACCTCTTTGCTCAGTTCTTTCTCGCTGATTCCGGGTCGAATCAGATGTTCTTCGATTTCTTTGAATAGTTTTTCGGCCTTCTGTTGCGCATCTCTTAGATTCTCAGCTCGGACTAGATCGCTTATCTGAATTGCCATTGTGTTGCTTGTGAATTGTGCGTATGGCGAGAGACCAACGCCCAGGTATGATCTGTATGTAGAGAAAGGGGAAATAGGAATAGAAATGTTTATATCATTTACATCTCAATCAAGTAAACTATGGACGGGATATACCAACATGTACCCAGTTGTTTGTTGCTCGATCATGTGCGGGTCACTTAGCAAATCCGGGGCGAGACCGAAGTCGCATTTCGACCATGCATTTGGTTGGCCTTAGCTTCTTTCCGAATCGGGACGCGGAACGAAGGTCAAAGTATATGCCCCACAATCGTGATATCGTTGCCCGACCTCCCCTGTTCCACTAGTGGCTTTGCAAAGGCTATCTTTGGTCTCTTCTCCTCGCTTCCGGAGAGAGCTCCCTTCACGGGTTGGCGCAACTTCCTCAGTCTATCAGGGAAGCATCAGGTCCCTGCTCTGTAGCCCATGCTAATTACTCGACTTCAAAATGAATCTCCCTTTTGATCTCGATTGCGATTCTCACGTTTAGTTATTAGGGGCTACGCGATTGAGCATGTTATCAACTGGTCCATCGCAGACTGTTAATAAGGCTGACCCTGTCTGTGAGAAAAACCAATCTATCTCTTCGATATAGGGAATCCTGCCAATAGACACTATTCACTTTCCAAATGCGTCTAAATATCTTTTATTTGGTGGGCGCTTGGGTTGCTTGCCAGGCCCAAGCTGCCGCAACTCCTCAAAAGAACGCTCCTGTTGCTAAGACGCTCAATGGCTCTTACTATGGACTTCATGATCCTGTGTATAACCAGGATGCCTTCCTTGGTGTCCGTTTTGCACAACCTCCAGTTGGAGATCTGCGCTTCGCTCTCCCCCAGAGTCTGAATGAGACCTGGTCTGGACTTCGAAACGCTACTGAAGTGGGATATTCCTGCGTCGGGTACTATGACGATACTGAGATTGCGGCGCACAACTACACGAGTGAGGATTGTTTGTTCGCAAACATCGTTCGTCCTGCCGGCTTCCCTTACAAGCCTCTGCCCGTTGCTGTTTGGATCTACGGGTGCGTTCAGTCTCGAGAAACATTGCAATCAGAGATGGCAAGCTAACATTTTTCTTAGAGGAGGCTTCACAACGGGGAGCAGCACCAGCGGCTGGTATAATACGACCTTTTTGGTAGAGCGATCTGTGCAGTTAGGTCAACCTATCATTGCAGTCAGCCTCAACTACCGGCTAGCAGGATGGGGCTGGCTCTGGTCCGAGGAGATTGTCAAGGCAGGGTTGACCAACGTCGGGCTTCGTGACCAAAGGTGAGGATGACTTAACTTTCGTCGGCTACTGTTTTGCTAACAGATGCAATAATAAGACTCGCTTTGCATTGGATCAAGGAAAATATTGCTGCCTTCGGTGGTGATCCTTCTCAAATCACCATCTTTGGTGAAAGCGCGTAAGTTATGACAAGGTTTGTGAAATTTCAGAGCGCTGACATTTCCTAGGGGCGCCCTCTCCGTCTCCAATCATGTTTTCGCATACAACGGTCGTGATGATGGCCTTTTCAGGGCTGCTTTAGGCCAGTCGGGCTCACCAGCAGGTGTTGGTCCATGGTCAGCCTCCATTGGTCGGTGTTTACTTTCTCCTTGACAGACACCATCGCTAACTGATCACAGAGAAGCTGTCGCTGGCCACCGCAAACATCACTAAAACTTTGTGCCCAGATGCAACTGATAAGCTCGCATGCCTGCGCAAGGCCAGCTTCGAGTCACTGAATAATGCCATTAACGCGACACTCACTCTGCCATTTGCTGGCCCGATGTACGGCCCTGTAGTTGACGGAGACATTGTCGCGAGGAGTCTAGTTGACCAACTTCGTGATGGCTCCTTCGTCAAAGTCCCATATGTCTTGGGGACCAACAACGATGAAACCGGCTATTACACTCCTTTTGGTCTCAACACTGAGGAGGACCTTCTCGCTGCCTTGCTCGGATCATCTTTCAGTCTTAACTTTACTCAAGCAGCAAACATCATGTCGCGCTACCCTTATTCAGAGCCTGAATTGGCTGCCCCGGAAGTTTCCAACTCCGAGCTGAATACCACAGTTGGTCTCATGTACAAGCGCTGTGACACCATCGGCACCGACATTGTAATGAAGGCACCTACTCGATTTGCCGCTCAGGAGTGGCAGAAGCACAGCCCCCACGGCATGTACATTTACAACTCCAATACGACGCTCAGTGTTGGGGAACGGTATTTGGGTGCCGCTCATGGTTTTGAACTTGCCTACACTTTCTACAACTTGAACGGATCAGGCTGGGAGGGAGGTGCAGCACCTTTCCTTGGTGGTAACCCTTTTGCTGGTCGACCGCAACCGTATCTCGATCTTGCTGGTGTGATCAGTGGCATGTGGATTGGATTTTTCAATACGGCTAAGCCTCACTATGCAAATGGTAAGCTATTATCAACTCTACAGCCAAACAAGCCTTTTAACCGTTGTGAACATTGCTGATAACAATATTAACAAACTAGCATCCATGCCGCTGACAGAGTGGCCAGAGTACAAGGGTTCTGATCCCTCTATCATGATTTTCGATGCCCAGCCTTCGCACGTCAATGTGAGGGTCGGGAAAGAGCCTCGGAGAGCCCAGCAAGACTATGTGATCTCGCAGTTATATTGAGATAATGAAACAATCCGACGATCACGCGTTGCCGTGTCGTGCATAGGGCAAGTTTGAGTGTGTTGTCGTTTGACTCAAGACAGGATACCTCCATACTCTTCTAGATGGTTACAGAGATTCTCAGATATATCTATCTATTTATCATACTAGCATCTAAGGATTGCAAAACCCAATTACGAAGAATTATTGACAAAATTGAATAATCTTATCATCGAGAGCATGAAGCTTCCTCTGCTTATCCTTCGTGACCGAGAGGATAAGATTATTTAATCTTGGCCAAAATCAGGGAGGTGGGATTTAATACACATCGATTTAGGGCATAAAGACCCGAGGATGCGCAAAGCAAAAGTATTCGGGCAACTGTAGCTAGTCAATGTGATCACTGACGGCGTCAGATTTTAGCCACGGCGCGCCAACCCGGCAAAATGAATGCGCTGGTGCCTTAGCCATCCTGCCAGTGACTTACCTCCAACCCATTTTATCTAACAGATGTAACCCAATGGAAGTGCACGGAATTGTTTCGAAACTTGTTCGTTGTGTTTGTGCTCTGCCTTCAAGGGTGCCCAACTCGAGAGGCAACTTCGCCGAAGCAAGTCTTGCATTGAACGCCACCTTCAAGCGAACTCCCAGAGACTACATACTTGCACCACGAGTCCATCATGCATACAGAATAGAGCATCGCATCTGTCAAGACCGCCGCATTCATTCGTACAAAACGACTGAGATTTAGTTTATCTGCCTTGCGCTCCTCCTGATCCTTTTAATCTCAACTCACCCCTGGCCAGTTGCCTCTCTTGGGGTAGTGTCCTGGTCTGAGCCCCGTTGGGGGCGGACAGCCAGCCCTAGGATGCCCAACCATCTAGAAAAATGCAGGCTGCCTCAGACTCTCTTGTGCAGCATTCCAGATGTTGAAACCTCATGATTGAGCATCACTATGCGTGTGAGTCAGGCCAGTGGCTTGTTCACAATTGTAGCTACCTTTCACTTTCGGGTGCGCGCTCAGCAGCGTGTAGGATCACAAAGTAGGCTCCCTCACTCCTTCGAACTGCGACTTTATCTCTCACACATTGTAGGTTTCCAGCTCAACGACACATTGGGGATCATTGGCGGTCGTTATGTCGATGAGGACGGTGTCACTCTAGAACAAGGCAAGCATGGACTCAAGATACTTGGCAGATAACATGTGACCCTAACTCTTCAAGTTCCTGAGTTTGCGTCGGCAAACTTAACTCTCGACTTTTCCAGCCTAGCTGGGCCAATATTCAGTAATCTCTCACAGCCAGCTGATGTCCCTTTTGTCTCCAATGGCTTCGTCTGGAGCAACCTTGTTGACCGTGCATGGCTGTATGGCGGCAGGCCAATTTTCGACAATGTATCGCTTAGCAACGACGTTTGGCGCATCGAGACGAGCAATAACTTAACAACATGGACCTTGGCTCACAACGACACTTTGAACTCGCCACGACCAAGCTACGGCGCAGGTTGCAACGTACAAGACTTGCAGAGAGGTTACTACCTGGGCGGAGTAGCGCCAACCGGGAATGGCACAGTATCCCCTCTTCACCAGCTCGCCGTGTTTGACATGCAGAATGAAATACTGACTGCCATCGCTGTCCCGGAGTATGTCCCAGTTGTCAACCAAAGCCTCGTATTCATCAACACGGCAACAAGACAGGGTGCTCTGGTGGCATTGGGAGGCTATGTCGAGTACAAAGGAACTCTCACTCTGGTGAGTTTGGTCGGTACCATGACTTTGCTCACACCGAATTGCTAAGACTATGACAGGCCCCCATGTCATCGATATATATTTTCGATATAGAGACACAAAAATGGACTGTGCAACCTATCACTGACTTGGCCGGCCATACCAGCGATGTTGAGCCCCAAGCCGACGGCGTGAACCTCACGGCTGTTGAGACGTTCCCCTCGAGGCGAATATCCGCCTGTGCAACCGTGGGCAGCTCTCAGGACAAGACATCACACAACATCTTCCTGGCCGGTGGTCAAAACAACGTCACCGCCCTTGGCGATGCGTGGGTGTTAAGTCTTCCAAGGTATGTTATAGGCTCTCAATCTTGCAACAGCCTCAGTCCGGTTGACGCTTATCATAGTGCCGTCTGGATCCGAGCGCAGACGAACCCTGATTTTGCTCCCAATTATCCCACCGCTGAGAGTTCTTGTCTGCTACTCAACTCTCGCTTCCTATTCATGTTGGGAGGATGTCTGTTTGATGTTAACACTCATAAGGCATGCATGAGCTATTCGTCTGGGCCTCTCAACTACGACATCTCGCTGCTGGCCCTTACCGATTATACCCACGGCACTTTGGGATATTTTGTCCCGCAAGCTGTGTCTGCGATTGTCGGCGGCAAGTAAGTATCACCAGGACCACTCCCTGCGATGAGAACTAACTGAATTAGCACCACCGGCTTTGCAAATATCACCAAGCCCCTGTTCACATCCTTTGCCAACCCTTTGCTGAGCGAGCTGTTCAAACCACCGCACGGTACTTGGCTCTATGGACCGTTCTTTTATGAACGCATGGTCGAAGTTGTGCTCATTGTTTTACTTTTGATTCCATTTTCATGTCCTTTGATATACGGTTTCTGCAAGTTCTTGTCTTGTGGTCGCCCGCAAGGCAAGAAGCAGGACTGGCGGCCGTGGACCTTCAGTCACACGTATCTCGCCTTCATCGGCTGCAGCACCATATGTCTCATTATTCTCGTCATCCTTCTTCTCTGGAGGAGCCAACAACCCGATCCTCTTGTTGAACGTGAGCAACCCTATAATTTCCCCCTCCATATTCCCTCCCTTGCTGACTGTTCTAGACTGGCCTGGCGGACCTCTCTCTAGCGGAACATGGACTGGCGCCCCCTTCACCTCACACTTCACCCGCGCCCCAACCTACAAGCGCCCTCTCCGGGGCCTCCTATCCGTCTACTACGACGCCGGGACCGACGGCGTCTACAATCAAAAGAACAGCCCCCAACGACTAGGCTGGGCCGTCTACTGGGCCTTTACCTACCTGCCTATGCTCCTCGCCGTGCTCTACGGCCGCCTGTGGAAGCTCCTCGACGACGATGTCAAGCGCATGGATCCCTACCATCGTCTCCAACAACCTGGCGGCAGCCCCGGTGCGCGCTCGCTGTGCCTCAACTACCACTCCTTCTGGGCGCCCCTGAGCATCGTTCAGGCCTTGCGCTTCCGCCACTGGAGCGTCGCCGTGTCAAGCACAGGCAACGTGCTCGGTGGCATCGTCGTTCCTGTGCTGGCCAACTACGTCTTTTACTGGGACGTATATTCGGGCGCCCTGTTGGACTATCCCGGAGAGTATTCGTGGCAGGTGGCGCTGGTAGACTCGGCCTGGACATGGAGGTTGGTCGGGGCGCTGGCCGCCACGGAGGTGTGCTGTTTGGTGTTGCTGTATACACTTCCGAGGCGACCGACAGGCTTGACAGGAGATATCAAGGGCATTTCTGGCCTGGTGGCGCTCCTCGAGGGAGCTGATGCTGCGAGCTTGGGCTTACCGCCAGATTGCAGCGACATGCCCCTTTCTGGGTTGATGAAGCACCTGACACCGCTGCAGTTTCGCCTCGTGAAACGCGGTGTCGCGCTGCGACTCGAAAAGACGAACTCCAGTACCAAAAATTTGGTATTATGTGGTTTCGGCAAAGTTGTTTCCACTATAACACAACATAGTGCCGTCGTCTCCTTGCGCCAGTGGCTCCGTCCACTCACCAGTTCCCTGAAGCGTATGGTCTCTTGGCTCAGAACAGCCTTTCGCCGCCTCATAGGTGATTCAAACACCTTCTTGCCCTTCCGCTGGCCCGTCTTTGCTTTCTGGCTCGTTGCCATCTTCCTCCTCGTCCTCGGCCCCGCCTACATCACCGGCAGCCTCAACCACAACGCCAAAACCCAACTCTGGAACTACCAAATCCCCATTTCACCAGACGTCTATCTCATTGCGGGCATCCTTATCCAATCTGCCGTCGACGTTATCGACCATGATGCCCGCGCCCTCACGCCACTCCGCGCTCTGACCCTTGACTCTCACCATCCCCGCGTGCTCTTCACTGATCCCACCCTTCAAACAATTCCTCTCTATGACGCCCTCACAGCCGGCTACACTTTGGCATCCCTGTCCGCCCTGGCCGATCTCGCAGTCACTGTCTACACCATCTTCCTCGGCGCCCTTCAACTCTCGGCCTCCGCGTACGGTTCTACCACATTCGACTCAGACCTCTCCGCCGCCACCGCATGCACCCTTCTCATGTCTTTTGTGCTTGCCGTACACCTCATCTTGGGGTACTGCTTCAGCCTGCGCAAGCCACTTCTCCCTCGTGCACCGACTAACATGGGTGCCATGATACCGTATGTCTTGTTTAGCGATGGGCTGCGGGCAGATGTGCAAGATGTGGCGGGCAGTAAGGATCCAGTGGGTGACCTTGTCTCCGAGGGCAGGCGGTACGGGCTGGGGGAGTTTTGGATAAGCGGTAAGAGGTTTGTTGGTGTTGAGAGCTGTTATCGGGATAGGAGTGCGGTTAAGCTACTCAGATGATGCAAGGCTGTGAGAGACAGGAGTCCTAGTTTTGGGATTAGGGGGAATGCCTCGATTAACGATTAGATATTTAAGAATCATAGAGTATAGATAGAAAACTAGGATAACGATACTTAGAAGGTGCTTTATTTATGTACACATGCTACAAAAGAATGTTGAGACATGACTGTTTTAACACCTGTTAGAACCTGTGAAAATAGAGGATCTATCGTATACTGAGTATCCCATTGTGACTAGTCTTGAGGATATCTTTGCGGTCTTAGTTATGAGCTGTTCACAGTTAGAATATAACATATGGAGAGTGTGCTCGGAACATTATTATTGAAACTCGGTCCTTGTCTCTGTGTACCAAGGGAACACCAGGTGGCGCACTAGTAATACAAACTGACTCGGGTGTCGATATCAGTGGCGAGAAATAGCGCACAGTTTATCAGAGTGGCTCTTTTTGCACAGACTTACTGATAAAGGAGAGCCCCCCCACCTTCGTTGTCTTTCACTAGTCGCTCTAACTTGAATGCATCATTGTTCCAACTTCCAATCGACAGGGCCACAAGCACGCATAAGCTATCCTGCGGTTTACCAGCCAATCATCTCCTAGGCGAGCGCTTCTCAATACTACAATGCCTCCATCCTCGTATCGAGTCCGCTTTAGCAGCAACAGCAAGTACCAGATAGTATCCAAGACAGCCGACCCTGCACTGTCAAGTTGCCCCTCGGCCTCAGCAAGCGATATCGCAGGATCGAGGCCGTCCCACACAAAAAGCCGGTATGGATGCAATGAATGCAAACGCAGGCGGGTCAAGTGCGACGAAACATTTCCCGTTTGCCTTCGGTGTCAGCGACGCGGCTCCCTCTGCCTTGGGAGGATGAAGCCTGGACAATGGCGGACTGAAACTCCCTGGCTCACTTATTCCCTCCTGCTCAATTCATGGACCGGGGACTCGCAACCAAATAAGAGGCTAGTGCAATACTGGGTCGAGCAGACAAGCCAGCTTCTGTCTCTTGACCGCGGTAATAATCCCCTCTCGCTACCTCTACTACAGTACGTGGCTGCAAGTCCCTCTCTTCTTCATGCAATCCAGAGCTTGAGCGCAGGTCATGAAGCCTTCTTCACAGCGGACAATCTCGATATCTGTTTAGAGGAGAGAGGGAAAGCGTTTAGACTGGTGCGCGAGGAATTGCAAGATCTGGACAATATATCAATAACCTCCATGCTTACAATTTTTCTGCTCGGCGTTTCATCACCATGGATAGACCTTCAGCCAGACACTTACGGCAAGGAACACCTACAAGGAGCTCGAGCTATGCTGAAAGGCATTCTACTGAAGAAGAAGAAACTAGGGGAGGACCCTCTCATAAAGTTCATGCTCGGCTGGTATCTTTACTGGGACATGACTTGTGCACTTTTCGACAATGACGCATCTTCTGAGATTGATGTGTTCGAGGTTGCAGATATCCTACAGGAAGACAGCGGGACGTTCCATTCAATGATCGGCTTCTCTTCCAAGCTCTATGCTCAAATAGCGGCGATCGGAAGGTACTGCCAACGCCTCCCCGAGCAACACACAAGAAATTATAAGTTCGAAGAAGAAATGGAGCGCCAACTTCTCAGCTGGCAACCTTGCCATGACAACGAGGAGTTAGTGCAGCTCAGCTTTGCGTACCGAAATCACGGTCTCTTAATGCTCTACCGGAGTAGGGGAAGCTCTATAGAGTTGACACGAAAAGTGAGAACTGATGACAACGATGATTCGGAAGAGGTCATTGTGGGAACAGAAGCGGTCATCAAGTCTTATGCACTGGAAAGCATCCGGATGATGATGGAAGTCCCTGTCAGCGAACCCAGCGCGAACTTCCAATCATTACCACTCCTGAGCTGCGCTGCAGAATTGACTTCAGAGGATCAGGAACTGCGAAACGCGGTGACTGCGAGATTCAAAGGCCTTTACTCTGCAAGCAGGGTTTTGGTGAATATGTGGGCTCTTGAGTTGTTAGAAGAGCTTTGGGCATTGAGGGATTGTGGTATAGGTGATACTTGGATGGATTTAAGCTTTGTGAAAGGCTGGAAGCTTTGTTTCTCTTAGCTTGTTGCACAGTTCAAAGATGACTCAAATGTATAGAGGCAAAACAGGTTATAAGCCTTCTTCTAGGGATTGACTATGTTGGTCACGTTGCCATTGCAAAGCCTCCATACACGCTCTTCTCATCGGCGTTTTTGAAACAGCATTCAAATCATAACTTCATGATACTACCCGGTTGCGAAGTAGTTTCCTCATTGAAAACTCATTTGTCTACAAAGAAGCTACGCAGACCCAGCTTTCTGCACTTCCTACAGTTTCTCTGCCGCTGGAAGCTCGTACAAGTAGTCCTGCGTCAACTTGACAACTTCCCGCGACAGACCAAAGCTATAGACATATCCACCAGCATTCTGGCCATAGGCATGAACCACCCTTTGTCCACCAACAATCTCCCGCTCACAACGCACTCCACATACGCTCGGGTCCATAGTCGGGTATACACCAACATGATCGTACAGGATTGGCCAGTCTTTCGGATCGGGGGATGGGAAGACGTCCGGTTGGTTCGCATGCGCATTTTTGCAGATCTAACGCCCACATCAGCTTGGAAGTCCATGAAGAAAGGAGGTCTTTTACTCACCGTCTTGCGTTGCTCCTCCGAGACCTCCAAGTTCCTGTCATTTTGTGTCAAGACGCCGCCGACATACACAGTTCCGTCTAGACGCGAGAAGGCGGTTGAATAATAACCATTGTGGCCACGACGAATGAAGAGACGATCATACGTGACCGGTGCCTTCGCCACGACGCACTGCAGCCTCCAAGGTGTGAGATTCTCCTCCATAACGTCTTTCAGGGTGGAGGCGCCCATCCCGGAGGCATTGATAAGGACATCATGGCCAAGTCCCTTCAAATCTGCAAGAGAGTACACCTTTGTCCTTCGAAACTTGACTCCCCGAGCAACAAGTCTCTCATAGAGCCAGACCAAGAACTTTTGGGGAGTCAAGACCACGGTCTCATACTTCATTCCGTAAAGAGCACCTTCTGGCAACTCTTCTTGGTTCATGAAGCGGAATTTGGGAACTTTGTGAGCATACCAAACATCAGACTTCGAACCACGGTCCATTATCTCTGTCATCTGTATCCTTCGCACGCTCGATTCGGGGTTCGTTTCCGCAAGCCGCAGCAGGCCCATTAGACCCTCGAGCTGCATCTTCTGTTCTCGCTCGGCCGAAGCATGGACACCCACCCAGATGGCACCAGCATATGGGCTCGCCCATTCCTTCGTATCGTAGTCCCCAGCCATATGCTCGCCAACGATGGTTACATGGTAGTCCCGAGGAAGGGTGGCAGCTACCATCATGCCGGTGACACTAATGACAGTCCATCAGAAGACTTTGACGACATGGTTAGATGACAGTGAGACTTACCCAGCGCCCAGAATCGTGACTCTGACCATCTTGAAAGGACTGACGAGACGATTGAATGAATTTCTCTGTACTCTACCTGCTGAGGAAAGCTGGTGCACAGGGAGAGAACAAGGCCCAACAAATTATTTCGTCAGAGTTGACTAAATAGTCAAGGAGCTAGAGGTCACGCGTAGCATAACCCGGCCTTTGCCTAGCTGCCTTCACCGGCTTTGCAGTCCAGAAGCTTGAAGAGATAGTCAACTTGCTGCATCAAGGTGCTGAACGAAAGCATTTGCGGCGACCCAGTCAGTGTCGAGGAAAAGCCATAACTGCCAAAAAGGGCAGATATGCGAAATGGGTCCAGTAGGACGGGTGTTTATCGCCGGAAATCTCCCAGGCTAAAGCACATATGTAATAGCGCGGAAATGAAGAATGCGCATTGGTTGATCGGAGAAGACATTCTAATACCTACCCCAGACAGACAACGGCGTTCTCATTCTCATAACGCGCTTGCTCGGTTGTTTCTTCCGTCATGCTGCCTAGTGTCCTGCATTTGACGCACCTTGTGTCGACAACAACCTTTAATAGGACAAGTCTTCCTCCAGATCTTGGTGTATTTACAGCTTCTACTCAATCTACCTGCTTTATTGGGTGTCAACCGAGGATCAATCAGTCATTCCTTTCCTTTTTTTTCCTGAAGGCGCAGGACCGATTCTTTAGTCAAGCCATGGCATGTCTTGCGAAACACTGCAAAAGCCCATACTTGACAAGTCGCAAAGAATGCCATTTATTTGTTTACACCGATCTCATTGGTAATTTTACACACTGAAAGGAAAAGTGAAGTCTTTTCCAACTTTATCATGATAGATAATTTGGTAATCGTATATTAGAAAAGTAAACTACTTATAGAGACGCACGAGGCGCCTTCTCTGCGTCTTCAATGATGAGTTCCGCTGCCCGCTCACCAATGCACAGCACTGTTACCATAGGGTTGATAGAAGTCATACAAGGGAAAACACCAGCATCTGCGACGCGCAGTCGATCAATCCCACGAACCTTAAGGGAAGGGCTGACAACAGCCATCGGATCGCTTTCGATATCACCCATCTTTGTAGTTCCACATGGATGATAAACCGTATTGGAGACTCGACGGCCGTACTCACAAAGCTGGTCATCCGTAGTGATCAACGGGCCTGGAGCAACCTCGCGTTTCAGATACTTCTTGAAAGGCTCTGCCTCCGCCATCTTGCGAGCCGCCTTCAGCATGAAAAGGTTGGCGGCCTTATCATAACCCTCAGAATCACTAAAGTAGCGCTGATCTAAGACAGGCTTTTCTTTCGGATCTGCAGATTTCAGGTACATCCGGCCAAACGACGCCGGTCGAGGATTGTAGGGAATGACGCAGAATGCATTCTTTGGTGTCTCGTATCCCATTGGTTTCGTATAAAAGTCGAAAGGAACGGTAAACATGTGGAACATGGTATCAATGGTGTTCGCATCATCTCCCTTCGAATTATACGCCTCTCGCCGCAAGGTGAGAGAGGCTTCTGACCCCATGCAAACTTGTTCTGGAGGGACCTCATCATGCAGCTCCCACATATACATGGACTCGACGTGGTCCTGCAGGTTCTCCCCCACACCGGGAATGTCTAGGGTGACAGGAATCTTCAAAGACTCAAGCTGGTCACGAGGACCTAGACCGGACAAGAGCATCAGGCGAGGAGTATCAATAGCGCCAGCGCATAGAACCACTTCTGAAGTCGCTTGGATGTCATAGACTTTGCCTGAATGCGACGTGGCTCTGACGCCAACAGCTGTCTGATTCTGTATCAAGATTTTCGAAACCCAAGTCTTTTGTAAGATTGTCAGATTGGGTCTAGATTCCTCGCCCCTTAGGATCGGATGAATGTAAGCCACGCTTGCACTGCTCCTGTGGTTGTTTTCTGGCGTATAGGAGACGTTCAAGAACCCAACGCCTGGAGTGAGGGTTCCAGAACGAGCGATATCCTTGTTGAAGTCCTCAATGATGGGAACATTGAAAAGCTTAGAGCAAGTTGCAATCCAGTCCTTGACGATCTGACTACGGTGCCTTTCGTCAACAGGAATGATGTTGTTGCGGAGCTTGCAGTAAAGTCGGACCATGTCTGCATGAGTCCAACCTTTCGCGCCCAGCTTCTGCCATCGCTTCATGTCCAGATCAAGCGGGAGAAATGAGATTCCACCATTGTGACTGGAGCAGCCGCCTAGCATCTTGGCTCGTGAGTGGATAATGTTGCTGTTTCCTGGGGCGCATCAGATTAACTTGATCGAGAAAGGTCTGGCAACAACCAGCTTACCGAATGGCTGGGGAATTGAACGGTAGCCATAATCGTAGTCTTCAGAGTCCCAGAGATCTACAAGTCCCTTGAGAGATAGGATATTCTCTTGTTCGAAGTCGCTTCCGCCACCCTCTATCATGAGAATACTGGCATGGGGAAGTTTTTCTGCCAGCCGACTGGCGACAATGCAACCAGCGGTACCACCACCAACAACTACATAGTCGAAGGGGCGGGTATGAGAGAGTTTGTCAATAATCGTCATGGCGTCACGAGGGAGCGCAAAAGCAATAATTCTAGAACTTGACGTGTTGCAAACTTCCCCCAAAGCAAGTGTGTCTATATACAAACAGCAAGCCCGGTCGGATCAGTCCTCTTTCATCAGATAGCTTCCCAGAGCAGTCTCGGAACGAGAATCCAACATTTCGTAACAGATAAGCATACGGTGAAGTAAATGTCGCCTCATGAATCGTGCCGGTGTGGATCTTGGCCACTAACGACCCTATCGCCCCCAGAATCTACTCCGGAATCAGTGAAAAGGAGGGAGGGGCCGGGAAATGCCACATGATCTACCCCTCAATCTGAATCTCGTTTCCAATCCCCAATAGGCAAGTATGATCCGGCCTACGCAACCACGCTAAAGTAGAATCTAGAGCGTCTTATCGGAGAGCAATCGCAGATTCTAGAACTCTCACTTGTAGAAACTGAACAAAGACATTTACAGGTACGTACCAAAGTATCCTGCTAAAATGACTGTCAGTTGGAACAGTTGTCCCGCACTGTCAATAATCAGCGCCACCGGGTACAGGTGAGGGGGGACAACCGTACTGGAAGCTTGCTTTTTTGGGACTCGTACCGAGCAGCATAGTTGAATTGCCAAAGGATCAGCTCAGTAAGCAGTGTAAAGATTCATTTCCTCATTGATGCGAGTTCTTTCATGATTTATTTGTACATTTTGACCTGGACATCTGGAGAATCCGAATATTTCCCGCTTTATCATACCAGCTTCTGCGTCACGTTCAAATCACACGCAATCTCTACTTCGTGAGCAACTACCATGCCAGAGTCTCAAGGCAACGTCACGGGCACCCGCGATCCTAAAGCTGTCCCTCACGGCCATTGGGATTCCTTTCCCGAAGAACCATTCCCTACCTACGATGGCACAAAGTCCATTATCTATCGCTCTGAGAACGGAAAGGTTGTCGTTGGCATGCTAAGAGAGAAGGGCAGGGATACATTGGTCTGGCCTGTTGACGAATTTCTCTTTGTCACTCAGGGAACAATTAAGATCGAGGTGAACGGCGGGGAGAGCTTCACCTTAGGCAAGGGGGACGTCATGGTCATGTTGAAAGGACAGACGATCACATTTGAATGCAGCGATGACTTTGCGAATGTCGCTGTTTTTATGGATTCAGAAGGAAAGGTCACGCTTGTTTGAAATAAGTGCAGAAAACTTCGGGATTGCAGAATGTACCTAAAAGCCAAAATACTCTTGTTCACAAAGTGATTGAAATCCTCTAGAAATCTGAAGTCGGGGTCAGCACCTTTCAACCAGCGAATACGACCCACCCTGCTTTTTTTCACAGCAGAGCAGACGCTGCAGTGAGATTTCGGCAGGAAAGCAACATTGTGAAAATTCTCCTTTCGTATTAATTTCCCTTCGCTTTCTCTAAGAGCTTACAGTTTATTGGTGGCCAACCTAGACAGATGCTCGAATGAATCCCTCGATCGTCTGCAGCTCAGCATCCGTACGGCCACGAGCACGCACACCCTTTTCCTTCAAGGCACGGCTCTGCTTCAGCAGATCGTCGTTGGTAACCTGTCCATTACAATATTTTCCCTCCATATATGTGCAGTAGTTTCGCAGACCGTTGACCTCCTTGGTCTTTCCTGGCGTGGCTGCCTTCAGTGGTTCCAGCTCTGGAACATATCTTGCCACCTGCGTGCCTGTGACACGATTGTACGCATCTGCAACGTCTTGGAAACTGGTATGGTTGGAAATCGCCCAGATGGTCTTCTTATCGTGCTCGGCCGGATCGAGGAGAACGCCATGTACTATGTCTCCGTAGTCGTCGCGAACAGACGTCCAGGGAATCCTTGCCATGGGGAAGATTTTGATGGTTAAGAACCCTTCCTTGTCCGGGATGGTAGCAAAGCCGCCAAAAGCTTTACCGTATGTCTCCAGCCAGAAGATGTCCATAGCCCATCCAAGATTAACTTCAGCAAATGCTGTGAACCCAGCTTTGCGTCCGTAATTCGCTATCGCATTTTTACCATCGAAAGAGACGATGGGAACTTCACCATTGGTCAATCTATTGGACTCCGGAAGTCCAGCGAAGACAAAGTGTGGCACTCCTTGTCGGATAGCGGCGTCAATAACAATTTTGCCCATAGCCGACTCGGGCGGGCCAACTTCGTTCTTGAAGTTAACATCGTCAGAGTCTGTGTTGAGGAAAACTGCGAAAGCGCCCTTGAAAGCAACGTCTAGCTCGTCTGCGTTCCAAGAATTGGCCTGGATGACCTCAAACCCTTGGCTGATGCGGCTCTGAGCTCGAGGTGCTGATTTGTCACGGGTAGTCAAGCGAACCCGAAATTGAGGGTTGCCTTGTAGAGAGCGGGCGACCGAGCCACCAACCATCCCGGTGCCTCCAATGACCACCACGAGTTTCTTCTCCGAGCTAAGGGCCATTGTGGTGAGTTGAACTGTTATTTACTTTTTGAGACAAAAAAGGATCTTGAACACAATAATTATAACAATGATCTTAGTTTAATGAGTCGGGTTTCTATCGCAAGCCAGTTTTATAAATGCGTGCGGGCGATCTCACACTCGAAACACGCAGAGGCGGGGGGAAACGTAGAACTCGGTTGCAGTTCAAATCAGGCAGGAGGACTATCTGCAGGACCTAAAAGAGCAAGTTTGCACCGTACGGGCCAATAGCAGCTAGCCTCGGTCACGCGCTCCAAGAGGAAAGCCACCCAACAGGACTTTAATAATCCAACCTTTTGGCTTAATGAAGCAACAGGTTCAATTGATGTGATATAAAAGTACGACGAAAGCCATGGCCATGTGAGTATTTATAGCTGAGTGCATTTCTTTCTACTTTTCTCAAAGAAGTAAACGATATTTCCGCGCAGCAACCTGCGCGTCCGCAGCGACATCATGACGAGACCTCGATATGGAGCTGGAGAAGCTGACCCCACGCCGTTAGGGCGGCCCCTTGAGTTCCCATTCTCGAAATTCATTGCGAAGAACAGGTTTCTAAAGGCGGCTATGACAGAGCGTCTGTCGTCGTGGGATCCAAAAGACCTTAGTCAGCGTGGTATTCCAACCGAGAGCATCATCAACACATACAAGTGGTTCGGCAAGGGAGGGATCGGGATGCTGCTCACTGGCAACCTCATGGTCGACCCTGTGAACATCGAGGCCGCTGGAAATCTTATCATTCCTCCGGACGAGCCTTTTGAAGGACTCCGCTTCGACGCATATAAGCGTCTTGCCCATGCAGGGACTCATGATGGCAGCCTCTTTCTCGGACAAGTCTCTCATGCTGGACGGCAAGTCCAAACTCGGTTCCAAACAGACCCCGTCTCAGCTTCTGCTATACATCTTGACAAGGATGTCTGGGGCATGAAGTTTGCTAAGCCACACGCTGCCAGTAAGGAGGAGATCCGGGGGCTCGTTGCAGCTTTTACGCACGCAGCTGAGTTTCTCTACAAGGCGGGCTTCAATGGCGTGCAACTCCATGCAGCCCACGGTTATCTTCTCTCTCAGTTCTTGTCGCGCAGGACCAACCACCGAACTGATGAGTATGGAGGATCAATCGCTAACCGAGCGCGTATTATTATCGAGATAGTGTCCTCTATCAGATCACGGATACCGCTTGCCAGCGGTTTCATTCTAGGTGTTAAGCTAAACTCGGTTGAATTCGATGACAATGGAACTACGCCCGAGGAGTGCGCTGAGCTTTGCGAGCTGTTGGAGACGACATGTCAATTCGACTTTGTCGAGCTTTCGGGTGGGACTTATGAAGACATGGCGTTTGAGCATAAGCGAGAGTCGACCAAAAAGCGAGAGGCCTTCTTTCTGGAGTTTGCCGAAGCAATTGTTCCAAAACTGAGCAAGACCAAAGTATACGTGACGGGCGGTTTCCGAACTGTCAACGCCATGGTCAGAGCCCTCGAGGTGGTCGACGGTGTCGGGTTGGCTCGCCCGTTCTGTGCTGAGCCAGCTCTAGCCAAGGACATCCTATCAGGCAGCTTGAAAACGGGCACCTTGATCCCGAGCATCGATACTCAAGATTACGGATTGACAGAGGTGGTGGCTGGGACCCAGATGCGACAGCTTGGGAGGAACCAGGCCCCAATGGATCTCACCAAGCCCGAGGTGGTGGAAGCGTTCCAAAAGAGCTTCGCTAAGTGGGAGGCAATTATGGAAGAAGACGGTGATAAATCGGAGCGATATGGGTACGTAGATCTAGAGGGCGTTGATTTGCCTGCGATGACCATCGACGGCGGCGATGCTTGCAAACTTTGAAGAGGCGAGGCAGAGTCGCGAATTGTAAACTTCTTACACAATAAAGCAAGCTTGTATCATTGGAAAAACAGCAGGAGGGAGAGAAGCAAAGAGTTACCCCGCCCGCCGACAGGGTCATCGGAGGTGAATCGCTGGCACCGTGTATGCATATAAACGGCTGCTGTGGCGCGGATTCTAATTAGCCATCGTCAAAATCGAATGTGAAGCTTTTTGTGCCAAGGAAACATGCCATCTCGGGAGATTCATGGTGTTGAGGTTTATTTGGGTGGCAGCGACGATCCGGCAGCGACATCCATGGCGGTTCCAGCGGCTGCCGAACCTGAAAATGGCGTGCGAAAATGCGCACCCGCCGCAGCCAATCAGGGTGCCAATTACCCCGCTATCAGGGGACTCATCGCGCGCAGGCCAGCAGAAAAAAATTACCCCGCCGCCAATTGACACCCTCATGGATGACTACACGGGATGAGGGGCTCCGTCATCGGGCCAGACCTGCGCGAGAACAGCAAAACTTCTCTCGACTCACTCACCTCACCACCAGACGCCCCCATCGCGCAATTGCTCGCCCCCAGCACTCCCAATCCCTCCCTCGCAACCCGGCGGTGACATCCCTACTGTTTCAACCACAGTCATGGAGTCATTCGTCATCAAGACGCCGTGCTCGAGCGCCAACATCGGCCCGGGCTTCGATGTGATCGGCCTGGCGCTGTCCGTCTACCTCGAGCTGCATGTCACCATCGACCGCACGCAAACCCGGTCCGAGCACCCCCTGAACTGCAGAATCACCTACGAGGGCCAAGGTGAGGGCACTAGCGATATCAGCCTGGACCCCCAGGTCAACCTGATCACCCGTGTGGCCCTGTACGTGCTGCGATGCCACGACCAGCGGAACTTCCCCGTCGAGACTCACGTGCACATCAAGAACCCGATTCCTCTAGGCCGTGGTCTGGGCTCCTCTGGTGCTGCCGTAGTTGCGGGAGTCGTCTTGGGCAAGGAGGTCGGTGGCCTCAAGGACTTGGACCTGGACAGACTGTTCGACTACTGTCTGATGATTGGTTCGTAGCATACCGTCGATCGTGAGGACTATCACCTAACAGCTTGACAGAGAGACATCCAGACAATGTTGGAGCTGCCCTGTACGGAGGCTTTGTGGGAACTTACCTCAAGCCCCTGACTCCTGAAGACGTCGCCCGCACCGAAATCCCCCTCAGTGAGGTTCTGCCTGCACCAGCAGGAGGCGAAGACACGGGCAAGCGGCCCCCGGAGCCTCCCCATGGCATCGGTCATCACATCAAGTTCCCCTGGGCGAAGGAGATCAAGGCCATTGCCATCATTCCCGACTTCCAAGTGCCTACTCACCAGGCCCGTTCCGTTCTCCCGGAGAAGTATCCTCGAGTTGATGTGGTGAGTAATCGGCTGATTGTTAATGTGATATCTTTGCAATAGGCTTACTCGGCATAGACTTTCAACTTGCAACGCATTGCTCTCCTCCCCGTGGCTTTGGGTCAATCACCCCCTGACCCTGAGCTCATCCACCTGGCTATGCAGGACAAGATCCATCAGCCGTACCGGCAGACGCTCATCCCGGGCTTGACACAGATCGTCGAGTCCATGTCGCCAAAGACTGAGCCTGGTTTCTTGGGCGTCTGCCTCTCAGGAGCGGGCCCGACGATTCTGGCTCTTGCGACTCATAACTTCGAGCAGATTGCCGAGAAGATCATTGCTAAGCTTCGGGAACATAACGAGAACAAGAACCTAGCGTGTGAATGGAAGATCTTAGAGCCCGCTACCGGCACCCAAGTCATCCGATAGTCTTGGGAACGAACCAGCGGGTTGATTGAGAAGATATGCCACCGACGGAGGAACCCCGAGGTAGGTATTGATTGAGGCTGGAAGAGACCTAGAGATACTATAATAGATATCTCGACTATAGCCTGGGATAAGGCATGATCATGATTGAGCTGTTATGAGGGAAGAAAGACATCATTTACATAGAAAAGCAAGCGAGGTCTCAATGTTTGACAATCTGGGATCTTTTTGGGGGAGGTTTCAACAAGCCTTCCTGCAGACGGCCTCCGAGTCTTTCCGGAAGTTCGATCACGCAAGACAGATGAGAATTGCGAGTCAACCTCGGCTCGAGACAGAGGCACAACTAAATATATATACTTTACTCTACTCACTCATTGCTAGCAGTACCATAGAACTATCCACCTCAACGGCCCTCTAAACTCAACCTTGCTCAATCAGGCTAACTCCCTCGATCGCCAGCTAGAATTCTCCAGATGGACTAATTCTCCCGAGGCGCAGATGATGTTATGCCCTCGACCCGCATCGCCCCCAGAAGTCGCTGGCAGATACCCCGAGGTCCCGAGCCCGCGGGTCGGCGCTGTGCTGCACGACATGGCTATAATCCCGTCATGAGCCAACCCCTCACTGCAACACCACACTCTCTCATATTCTCTCACACATTCCCTCTTCTCCCAATCCTTTCCTACAGACCATGGCCTCCCCTCCTCCCGCGGGCGTCTACGTCCCCGTCGTCACCTTCTTCGCCTCCAAGTCCTCCTCCACTTACAACGCCACTACTCCTCCGCTCGACATCACCACGCAGGGCGCCTACGCGGTTTATCTCGCCAAGGCGGGCATTCGCGGGCAAGTCGTGCTGGGCACTACGGGCGAGGCCGTGCATTTGCATCCGCGGGATCGACATGCGCTGCTGAGTGGTGTGCGCAAGGCGCTTGACGAGGCGGGCTTCAAGGATTACCCGATCATCGCGGGTACGGCGACGCATAGCGTTGAAGAGACGGTTGAACAGCTTGTTGATGCGCAGAAGGCGGGTGCGCAGTGGGGGTTGTGTCTTGTGCCGGGATACAATGCTGCGACGACGACGCAGGAGGGCATTATACGTTGGTTCACAGCGGTGGCAGATCAGAGCCCGATCCCAGTCATGATGTACGTCCAACTCCCAATTAAGTTTTACAACAGAGTGTAGTAGCTAACTCTCGCAGTTACCACTATCCTGGCGTCTCAAACAATGTCAAGGTCCTCCCGTCGACGTTCGCGACGCTCTCAAAGCACCCCAACATCGTCGGATGTAAGCTCTCCCACGGCGACATCTCGTACCATGCGCAAATCGCCAGCAACCCCGACATCGACTACACGCACTTCCACCCCTTCACAGGCCTGGGCCAGCAGCTTCTCCCGGCAGTGACAGTAGGTATCGCGGGCGCCATCGACGGGTCTGCGGGTTTCTTCCCCAAGGCGCTGCTGCGGCTGTATGCACTGGCAGCCAAGGAGCAGCCGTCGCATGAGGAGGTGCGTGAGCGTCGCTTGTTGCAGTTCCGCGTGAGTGCCATGGAGGAACTCGTTGTGCGGTATGGCACGCTGGGGATCAAGGAGACTGTGAGTCGGTTGCGCGGGTTTGGTGATTTGGATGGCACGCGGTTGCCGCTGTGTGGCGGGATTCCCGGAGGTGATGCTGAGTGGGCGAACTGGAAGCCTGTGTTGGATGCGATGCAGAAGATAGAGGATTCTCTGTAGACGGCCCGCCGACGAAGTGAATATACGTGGCCTATTCACGATTCCGTGGACCCGTCGGCTTCATAGCCTTCTCTCTCTGCCGCCTGTGTTGCCGTGATGTGGAAATCTTCGGACATTTCTCTGAACTCGATGCCTCTCAGCTTCTCCATTGCAAACTCGTCGCAGGTGACTAGAGTGTCTTCATAAGCCAAAACTCCGACCGAGATGCCGATTTGACTGATTGTATGATTCACTGCCATTAACCATTCGAACCACTCATACGTCCCATGTTCCGTTATATCATTGACTTCCGTTATCTCATTGACGAAAGCGACAAAGTTCAATGCAAGGTCCAGATCACCAGTGTTCGCATCGTCTCGGTTATCCACCATCTCCCATTCCTGAGGACGGTGATCTCCAATGTCTTCCGGGCGACGTACCTCGACCAATCTGCGCCCGTCGGCCTGATGGAAGACAGATGGAAGTCCCATATGCCGGTCCGACGTGGTGCTCGGCGTGGTGCCCGGTTTCGGCCTGATGCGGCGATCGATGATCCAGAGCTTGTCGAAGTAAAACTCGGGCTCAGGGTCGTCGGGAGTGTACCGATACGTGGCTGAAGCCAGGTCGTACACGAGGCGGAGCAGAGGGTGTAGCACGGCTTCGGCTTCGTCGTCCATCTCACGAGCCACGATTTTCCTAAGCCCGGGAATCCATTGGGGGTCGAGGTCGATGGCTATATTCTCGATCACTCCCGACGCCCCCGAAAACAAATATTCAAAGCCCTCCTTGAGAAGACGAAATTGAATATTCCGTCCTGGAAAATAGAAGAGGTCGTTAGAGAAGCTGACTGTGACTATGCGGCCAGAGAGCTCTTCCCTGTCAAGTGAGCCTTCGGCAATCTTCATGGTACTGTATGCCGGTCTAGGGTCCCGGTGCCACCAATACGTCTCGAAGCGGCTCCGCACCCGATACATACCCCGGAATGCCTTCTCAATGATTTCTCTTGATTCGAAACAGGCGCCCCAGAGGCCCCAGTCGACATGATATATCGAGGGATTGCTGAAGATCTCAGGGATTTCCGATTCATTGTAGGGGATCTCGCGCAAGGTTTGTTGACTGGGAGGGTATAGTCTGGGTTTCTCCATTACGAAATGTGGTCCTAAGACGCCTCTTTCAAAGATGCTGCGGAAGTGGACGCTGAGGAAGTGTACGCCTGGAAGGTGTTTTCGGATCACTAATTTCCAGATCATAATCCGGATTTCCGCGGGAAGGTCCTTGAACCGAGGGAATGTTCTCGCCATCGTGATGCGAGTGCCTTGTGGGAGGAAGTTCGAGTTTGAGTGAAGAAAAAATTAGGGAAAGAAAAATTCTCAAGCATGGGTGATTCACCTCTTCTTATAACCTTCTCGCCTTCGAGACCTAAAGTGTGGGTGATTCACCCTGAAAGTATATTGCTAAATTCTCGGTGATGCCGAGTTAATTTTTAGTCTTAAATCTACGTAGGATCATCAGGGTGTTTAAGTCAAATTCTCCCTATCTACAGTACATGGTTCTCGTCCTCAGGTATGCCGAAAGGATATTGCAGAAAGTTACTTTTCCGGTCTGACTTAATCAGTACCTCTTTGCTTATTAAATAGCTCTTTTCTCAATATTAATGAGCTTATTCTGGATTATTTGGTAATAAGTAACTTAACCTGAGTCCATTGCTGAACTTTCAGATATTGATTCCAAAAGGTCATCCTCCAATTCCCTTTCCTTGTCTGATTCTTCCGCTACTGCTCAGACTCGCCTCGTTTCCCTCTTCTACCATCTGTTCCTCAGCTTCCCCATGACACCCTCATCGCATGTCATTCGGCTACCGTCGTAAGCCAAGAGAGATGGACTCGTTGAAGATGTGAATATACGTGTCTCTACCATGAGGTTGGTCCTATTGGCACCTGTTCGAGACCTCCAGCCTCACGAGCTTCCCGCTGTGCGGCCCGTTCTGCACTTTGTCGGGCATACCTGGATGATTGCCTGAACGTCTCACCTCTCAACTTCTCCGTAAGCGACTCATCACAAGTCACCGGGCTGTCATCATATGCCAGGATTCCGATATCTGGTTCACCGTTGTACTCCACCGAGCCAGCCTCGATAGCCATATAGTTGTAACCCCAAAAATAAGGTAGGTAGCGATTGAGATTTTCGGCGAAATCCAATCCAAGGTAAACGTCACTCTCGTCGGGGTCGTTAAAGCGGTCGACCATTTCCCACTCCTCTAGGCAGTGGTCACCAAAGGTGTGTGGACGTCGTAGCTCGACCAGTTTGCGACCGTTACCTAGATGGAATACCGTGGGGAGTCCCATATCAAGATCGGATGTGATGCTAGGAGTCGTCCCTTGTTTACGCTTGATACGGCGATCAATGAACCAGAGTCTCTCGCAATCAACACGCAAGGCGAGGCGTAATGCGAGGTCGTATATGGGATCGTACAGATCTCGAGCTTCGGGTTGCATGAGTGTCGATGGCTTGGCAACCCGGATAAGATTGAGAGCTGGGATCCATTTCGGATCGAGGTCGATGGCGATATTATGGATTTCATCGAAGTCTTCAAAAAAGAACGACTGAAGTTGCTGATCAGATGCACTTATAAGATCTTCCAATTGAAAACAGAACAGATCGCGACTCTGTTCTACCGCGACAGTACGGCCAGAGACCTTGTTTTCTTTTGGATCGACATACGCGATGTTAATAAATCCATATGCAGGAACGAAATTGCTCGGGGAGTCTCTCGCACCCCAGTAGCCGAAGGGGAAATATTTAACTTTGAAAAAGTCCTTGAAGGCCTTCAGGATGATCTCCCTGGACTCTACACAGGCGCCCCAGAGACCCCAGTCAGCCGAGCACGTGGAAGGGTCATCGTCAGTCTCGGAGGTATCCATGTCGTAGGGTTTGAGCTCCCTCAAGACCCGTTTGTCGGGAGCGGAGAACCGATGTTGGTCTCTTTGGGGGTTGTTGCTGAGGAAATGGACGCCCGGGAGGTGATATCGGATTGCATAATTCCAGATCGGGATGCGAAGTTCCGCGGGGAGCTCCTTGAATCGAGGGAATGTTGTCGCCATCTTGATACGATCGTCTTAGTCTGAATCGCCAAACAGAGATGTTGCAGGCTTGAGATCGAGGTAGTCACGAGTTTGAGTGAAGACGAAAAGAATGGGGGAAGAAAAATCCTCGCGTATGGGGATTCACCTCTTCTTATAACCTCACCTTCGACCCAAAGGATGGGTGATTCGCTCCCGAAGCATATTCATGTCGTCTTAACTTTGAATTTCTAAACTATATAGGATCACCAGGGTCCTAGAGTCATATTCTTTCCAATCACACTAGTTATATGATTTAAGGTATATTATAGAAAGTTACTTTTCCGGTCTGACTCAATACCTCTTTACTCATTATATGGTTCCAGTTTCTTGAGTTATAGATGAGTTCGTTCCAGATCATTCGAGAATGAGTAGCTTAATCTGAGTTCACTACTGGAAGGTCCTAGGTATGCTAGGAAGAGGGAGACTCAAGGCAAGTGGCTATGATTTACACCGCGTCCAGTTAGGTAAGGTAGTAAGCATCAGCATTTGACACTGGCCCATATTGCTGATAGAGTGAACTCTTCAGAATTAATGGTCAAATTCTTTCAACCTTTCTAAACCTCCAGGTATCGTTTGTCTAGCAAACTATCTTATTCACCTTTCCCAAAGTGCCCTGCATGGGTCTGTTCGAGGCTTTCCGCAATGATGGGAAGAAGCAGAAGCAAAAAGAAAGAAATGGATAAAGCCACGCTGTTCTTATTCAACTCATGACCCCGACAAGGAAGGGATCAGGTCTTCAGTTACAAGCTACAAGGTAGAGGCAGCAAAAAATTTGGATATAACAGTGGAGTTAAACCACCAGGTTTGGACGAACAGGGAATCGAACCCTGGACCACTCCCAGATCAGGCCTATGAAAGGACATGCTAAGGGAGTATTATACCACTAAACCATTCGCCCGAATGGAGGGTGCTCAGGCCTAAGACCAAGCTGGACGAACAGGGAATCGAACCCTGGACCACTCCCAAGGTTGCAGCTCGAAAGATGCTAAGGGAGTATTATACCACTAAACCATTCGCCCGATTGCTGGATGTGGATCTCCGTAAAGAGTACTATGCAGCTGGCCAAACAGTCACAGATCTCAAAAACAAGAACAGCCTCACTAGGCCAAATGAATCCGACGTTACAAATGGCAGAAGGGGTAATGAAAGTCTAGTCATTATTTATAATACTCGAGATGAGAGGGAGTGGCCAACATCAGCCCAAGTTGTGTTGAAGCTGAATGCTTTAGGGTAGCAGGAAAGACTAGCAGACTTTTGCAAATATCACACGCTCTCTCAATACGAGTCTTCCTTTCGTGTAGGTCAGATAAGGTTGTATGAAAAGATTAACTTAAGTCTAATGCTTATCCATTTAAAACATAGTCAGTCAGTTCTATGCTGTGCTACTGGACCGTTGTGCATCTATCGTCAGCGTTGACTTACACGACAGATGGGTGATGTAAGCTGATGGCAGGTCAACTGCAACCCTCTAACACGACCTCGCTCTCTCACTTTCCAATTCCCCTCCATTGTTGTCGATTGCTGCCTTTTCGGGGACAAGTATATAAAAGACGGCATCCCCTTCTACTTGTCTCTCCGCCTCCGTGTCTCCGTCGGACTTTTCAATGTCAGCTAGACTCTCACGGGGCCCCGATCCTCCCGAGATCCCAACATTTCTTGACCTTCGACTGTTAAGGGTCCCCGCGGACTCCACCGCAAGGGGCTGGGCCTCGGCTCGCCATTGATCGACCTCAATTCCTACGCCTTGATAAGTTCTTCAGTTAGCAACAGTCGCTCCTTTAATCTTTTGACGGTGCATGTTTTGCGGTTGATACGCGACGACGGTGAATACAGTCGCTTTGCCATCGCCTATCCTACGATCCTTTCTGTCTGGCGTCATTGGGATTTGCTGCGCCGTGCACTTTTCGCAGCTTCACATCTGCGGTCTACCTTTCTGATAGTGCGCCTCCTGAGTAATTCCCCCTTCTCAATACCGAATAGCGACGTACCGCAGACCAAGAGGACTATAGACATCTCGCCATGGCATCCGCGGCCAGCAAAATGGGCGGCTTCTCGCTCATAGTGCCCGTCCTTGCGCCCTTGACAGTTGCGTCGATGGGCTACGCTGCCTGGCGCGTCAAGTGGAAGCAAGTGATCGAGTCGTTCCTCACGGGTCCAGGACGGACGTCGCGGATCCTACTGCTTCTGTTTATTATCTTCAACTGGAAGAACATGCCCTTTGCATGGACTGTACGTTGCCTACGCTTCTGCGATCACTCTCAGCTGCTAACAGCCGCAGTACCGCGTCTTCCGCGCCATATACTACCACTCGCTCCTCCGCAAGTCCCCAAAACTTGGCCCCAAAGCCCTCTTCAAGCCCATGATCACACCCGCGCACACGCCGCTCCTCGAGATCGACTACAACATGCACAAGTCCAACTCGACGTACTTCTCCGACCTCGACGTCTCGCGCACGCACCTCGTGGCCTATCTCTTCCGCCCATCCCTTCCGCGCCTGGCGCAGAACGCCAAGTACAAGCTCGTGCTGGATCCTAAGTCGGGTGCGCCAGTCCCCGGCGGCATGTCCATCATGCTGGGCGCCGTCGAGTGCAGCTTCAAGAAGGAGATCTCAGCCTACAAGGGCTTCGAGATGTGGAGTCGCGTACTTGCTTGGGACCGCAAATGGATTTACATCGTCACGCACTTCATGCCCAAGAACGCGGCGCGGCCGACGGAATGGCTGGACGAGCGGTTTGCGCGGGCTCGCAAGCGCGGGTCGGCGGACGCGGCGGGAGGCTGGGAGAAGAAGATCCATGCCACGGCTGTGAGCAAGTACGTCTTCAAGCTGGGACGCTTTACTGTCAACCCGGCTATTGTGCTCGGCGAGGCAGGCCTCCTACCGGAGCGACCTGGCGGATGGATGAGCGGCGAGCAGCAGGTGGGCGATGTGACGGCTGACGTCTCGGATGTTGATCTGTCCGTAGACGGTGACTGGGACTGGCGAAGAGTTGAGGCGCAGCGACGGAAGGGCATGGAGCTGGCGGGCCAGTTCCACAACCTGGATGAGCTCGCAGGCCTGTTTGATGGCGGCAGCCAGGGCGCGTTGGGCAAGTTTGGGCCTTAGACGTGAAGGAAGATAACTCTACAGCTGTGGTAATGTGCGAGATGCGAGGGTTGGTACGTCTGACGTTTACTGCGAGGGACTAATGCGGATGATGATAGGAGGCGATGTATGCATGGTTGACGAGAAGACGCGATCTTATTAGACCGGTGGTATTTTGATTAGACCTGCTCATGATATACATAGACTTTCGAAGAAGAATAATACGCCCTTTTTTTTAAATGTCTCGTCGAGCAAGACCCCATCCTTCAAGGAACAGCAAACGACCCGCGACAGATACCTCCTTATACACGTCGAAGAGGAAAAGGTAGGTAGTGGATATATGAGACTCCGACGCCATCGCCCAAGAACAAAGCCACCCATCAGAATTTGTTTCCAGCCTCAAAAGAAGGCAGCCATAGCGGCGGCAGCGACAGCAGCGCCCGCCCACGAAGAATGGCGCAAGAGAGCCGCAGCACCTGGCGACGCGGTGGCATCGGCGGTCGATGAGGTTGCGGTTGCGGATGTGGTGGAATTGGCGTCGGAGGAGTTCGTTGCCGCGTCTTCGACCTGGCAGATCTTGTCGACGATGATGGACGTATCTGCACGCAAGATATAAGTGTTCTGTCTTTACACATACACGGACGACAAGACGGGGAACGCACTGGTAATATCGCTCAGGTTGCAGCCAGCCTTGACGAGGCAAGGCGAGACGGTCTGGATCATGGCCTCCAGCTGGTCGCACATGCAAGGGATGTCGGCTACAGAGCAGCCGTGCGCAGCGGCGCCAGAGACGATACAGTTGAGCGAGCAGGCGGGCAGCGAAGCCTGGAGCTCGGCGATGGTGGTGTTGGCATCCTCGGAAGAGGAGAGGGCCGTGGCGGCGAAGAGCAAGATGGGAAGCAACAGCAGCATTGTGGAAGAGTGGCCGGCACACGCGAAGACAATTACGAAGAGAAGGATGGAAGGATGATTGCCTCTGAGAAGCAAAGGGGGCAGCCGAGAAGAAGAGAAGAAATGGGGTGTCACGGAGGCGTAGCAGCAACCGCAACACCAACGATCAAGAAGGACTGCCTTCCAAAGGAGCAGCCAAGAACATGCTTAAAACGGCACGCAATCCCACCCTGCGAACCACCTCGTTCGAGCGAGCCAAGCCAGCCCCAAATGTCGTCGACTGTCTGCCGCGATTCCCCCTCGAATCCTTGGGCCAGCCACTAACACCCACAGACCCCTGGCACCCCTGGCTAGCGATGCCCGTACCTGGCAGGGCCCCGGCAAAACCTGGGGAGACGGAGATGCGAGATTCCATTGGCAGCGAAGCAACGCATAAGGTTGCGGAGAAGACACGCTCATTTGCCATGCGGGAGATTCGGTGGCGCACGCCGAGTTTGACTCCAGGCCTGTCAGCAAGACTTCATCACGTCTGACCGTCAAGAGGGCGAGAGAGAGAGGGAAATTTCGGATTTTTCTGTTGGGAGTCGTAAGGCAGAGAGCGCAGCGTCACATCGCGAGCCCACCCGTCTTTCGCATCCCTGGCTTGTCACAAATGGGTCCAGCGCTGGCTAAAGTAAAGGCTTTTTTCCTCGCCGCTGCGACTCTAGCGCTGCGTATCCGCGGGTGAGTGAACAAGTGCCGCGAACGAGCGTTTGAGAAGTGCGGCGGCGGACCGAGAGCCGTGCGAGGGTGCAGAAGGATTCGATGAGCCGATTCCCGTGGAGCAGCTGGGGTTTGGTGTTGACTCGTAGAGTGACATCCCAACACTCCCCAGTTTCTACTACCCTGGGATCAGGAAGAGAGGTTCGTGGGAAGTGTCTCAGGTCCCTCTGCGGTCTCTTACAAATGGGTGTAGTGCCGAGTCCCCGGATTGGCGGCACTAGGACGCCCTGCCCTGTGACGTCCCGCGAGAGTCTTCTGGCGCTGGTCCAATTGCCGTGCAGGCTGGCCAGGTCGCTGGTTCACGGCCGCCGAAGCAACACGATTGACTCTTCTGTTTGGCTCGTGGACACGACGTCTGTCATCATGCGGTGCTGTCATTGGGCGTGCGAGCCGGGACTCGTGATGGCTTCAGCTTTTGCCTCTTTCTGGGTGAGGCCCTTTTGCTGGGCTACTGGTGACTGGTTTAACAGACTTGATCGGCCGTGCTCTGCGCTATGTGATTCCTTACAAGGCGCATGCGGTAGCTACATCCTTGGTGAGATGTGACTGGCTAAATTGGTCAACGTCGACGCTGATCGAGATGCATGCAACCCAGAGCCGAGGATCATGGTAAGACACAACCTCTTGCTTCTGACGGCTATCGAGTATACAAGCCTTCCTAAAGATTCAACTCCTGATTGGACTGAAGAGGCATCACTTGGTGTGTAGCCATGTTACATCACTCTAACTCGAAGAGGCTTCTCCAACTTGTCCTCAAACCAAGCACTTGCTGATTTGAGACATGTCGTCAAAGTAGAGCGAGTCTACGACTACCTTTCTAGAACAGAGCAAATGGAAGACCCGAGATGGTCAGAGTTGATCAGTTGACATAAAATATTGTGTCTCCGCAACGTCAGGATCTTGTCCCGACTCAGTGCTTGACTCTAATATTGTCTTCATCATGTAGAACTCTGACCCATCTCAGCTCTAGGCCGAGTGTCTTCTCCCAAGATCTACCCGTAGGAAGATCCAGAGTGTAAAAAGTAGGGAAAAAACACCCGTCCCAGAACCGCGACAAGTGCTGAACCGCACCCCCTCGCCTCAAGAATGAGCCCCATTGAGTAACCTCGCTTTGACACGAGGCAATCGCATACCTATCAACCTCGACAACAAATCCTCGGCTCCCGACGCCGCACCCACACCCACCAAACGTCTGCCCACCATCCACCCGCGCACACCACCGCGAGCGTCACCCTCTCCCACCCTCGGCTCGGACTCGTATCTTCATCCATAGCGTCCGAAGGGAGGTCGGGGCACGTCGTGACAGCGCGCAACGAGCAGATGTAGCGGAGAGGCAGGGCCGGTGCGCGGGGAGGGCCTGGGCGCCGAGGTCAGCCGCACTGCTTCTATGGCGGCGCGTTTCCGCAGGGCTCTAAAGAGCGCGTCCGGGGACTTTCTCCCAAAGCGTGAGGAGACGCTGCAGGAGGCACGTGTCTCTGTGTGTGAGCTTCGAATGGCGATTTGTTGAGCGAGGGGGTGGGTTGGAGAGAAGAGAAGAAGAGAAAGAAGAAGCTTGCTGGAGCTGTGAAATTTTTATGAGGAGCCACTGCGGGTGTGGCTGGTGCTGAGGTGGGGCCCCAGCTGTGGCGCGGGCGGGCGGGTTCGCGCGCTGAAGGTGGCCAGGGCAGCCAATGGGAGCGTGGCGTCGAGAAGGCTGGAGCGTTGCCTTCGTGCCTGGACGTGGACTTCTTTCTTAAAGTCTCCCACGACGACGACGACGGCGAGAGCAGCTCGCGGTGGTTGAAGCAACGACCACATTTTGCGCTGCGAGAGCACCTGCAGACGATACCAGACATTGAGTCGTCGCTCCTCTGCGCTGCGGCTGTCGCGACACCCAAGCGCCCGCGAATTTCCCACGAAATCCTTTCCTAACCGCCTCCTCGACCTCTATCAACCATGTCGCTCTTCGGCGCAGCGGCGGCCACGCCCAGTAACACTGTTGGCGACCTCAAGTCCGATGTAGCGCTCTCCGACCCCCCCACCGATAGCATCTCCGACCTTGCCTTCTCGCCGGCGCCCAACGGCCCCGACTTCCTGGCCGTGTCGAGCTGGGATAACAAGGTCCGCATCTACGAAATTGCCCAGAACGGGCAGAGCCAAGGCCGCCATGCCTACGAGCACAGCCAGCCCGTGCTGAACGTCGACTTCTCCAAGGTACGTCTTCTATGTCAGGCCAAGCGTTGAGTGTAGGTTAACTAACAGTCTTCTAGGACGGCACCAAGGTGGCCTCCGCTGGCGCCGACAAGAACGTCAAGGTCTGCGACCTGGCCTCGCAGCAGGACATCGTGGTCGGCACGCACGACCAGCCCGTTCGTGCCGTGCGCTTTTTTGATAGCGGTAACGGCCCTATGGTGATCTCGGGCTCGTGGGACAAGACGGTCAAGTACTGGGACCTCCGCCAGCAAGGCCCAGCCGCAACGGTTAACTGCCAGGAGCGCGTCTACACCATGGACGTGCGCGACAACCTGTGCGTGGTTGGCACGGCCGACCGCTACATCAACGTCATCAACCTCAAGGACCCGACCAAGTTCTACAAGACGCTGCAGAGCCCCCTCAAGTGGCAGACGCGCGTTGTCTCGTGCTTCACCGACTCGGCGGGCTTTGCTATTGGCAGCATCGAGGGCCGCTGCGCGATTCAGTACGTCGAGGACAAGGACTCGAGCTCCAACTTCTCCTTCAAGTGCCACCGTGATCCCCCGGCCAACAGCGTCACCAACGTCTACGCCGTCAACGACATCTCCTTCCACCCCGTCCACGGCACCTTCAGCACCGCGGGCTCCGACGGCACGTTCCATTTCTGGGACAAGGACGCCAAGCACCGCCTCAAGGGATACCCCAACGTCGGCGGCAGCATCACGGCAACCACCTTCAACAAGACTGGTTCCATCTTTGCCTACGCCGTTAGCTACGACTGGAGCAAGGGATACCAGCACAACACCCAGAATTACCCCATCAAGGTCATGCTGCACCCCGTTAATGCTGATGAGTGCAAGCCCCGACCTTCTATGAAAAAGCGGTAATTGCATGGAATCAGGAGGACGGGACGGATTAGTGTACTGGGAGGATTTGGGGGTAAAACGCATACTGCAGTTTGTAGGGTCGAGGATGTATGCAAAGCACCACTTATGAGAGATGATACCAAGTAATCAGTAACAAAAAAATCACCAACACACACATCACACGGATTGAGGACTCGACATCGCAAGCTTAGATTAGGTCAACAGAAATTGGAATTTGACACTTCACATTGAGCCATCGTCAAGTGTGCATCAGCTATGTAACAATCCCTCGTCCCAAAGGAGCGTGACCTTTGATGAAATAGAACCCTGGTATCGTGAAGAGCCAGTAGCAGCTGGCAGCTTGGTAGGCATGCAAGCGGACATTAAAAGATATTCGATACATAGAACCGCTGCGATAAAATCACACCCTTAAAACGCTTAAGCAAACCCGCCCCTTAAAAGCATCCCATGTTTGTCATAACAGACGTCCGTCCCCCGCACGGGATCTCGGATCAGGCGGTTTTCTTGGGCGCGCTGAACAGGGCATTGTCGACCATACCCCGCAGCACATCACCCCAGGAGCCGCCGTCCTCGCGGCCCTCAGCGGGAGGGACGTTGTCGTGGGCGAACTTGAGCTCGACGCCGTCGATGCTGACGCCCTCAATGGAAGCGAGGGGAGCGCCGGCGACGACAACGTCCGGATTGGAGGCGACGATGGTGCCCGCGACGCTGGGAGTCTCGGGGGCCTCCTGGGCGTAGTGGGTGGTGTAGTTGTCGGGCAGCAGGGGCATGCGGGGGAGGCCCTCGGGCAGCGTGATCTCGTGGATGTCCGGAAGCACGGCAGCGTCCAGGTTGGCGGTGGGCGCGGCGGACGAGGCCGAGGAGAAGGTCTGCATCAGGGGCCGGGAGCGGTTGGCGAGAGAGGGCTGGGGGGTAGGGCGATGGGCGGTGTAGAGATGGCGGGAGGACTGGCGATCTTGGTCAGCTTTGGGATGCCTTCATGAATTGAGAGAAACACTTACGTCGGTGTGCTGCTCTGAGCTTCGGCGGCTGCGGAGGAGCTCGTCGTACTTGGGCATGAGCCTGGCTCCAGTAGAGCGCTGGGCCTCGATGATACCCGACCGCGACGAAGCGGTGCCGAAGGTGCGAGACAGTTTTGAGACGGGGGCGGTGATTCTGGACATCTTGGGTGGTTGTGGTGAGGGTTGTGTTGATGTTGTTGTGAAGATGAGAGTCAGGTGGTGTCAGTGAGTTGTGGCGGTGATAAGCTCCAACGGTAGCTTCAGACGGACGGGCACGCAATGGTCGGTAGGTTCAATTGGCAACGGGAGAAAAGGGACCGAGGGGGACGATTTAATAGGCACGGATGGAAGCTTGCATTCTTAAGTCAGGTAGATAAGCGAGAACAAGGACAAGGAGGAGACAACAGAAATTGTTGAGAGCTGTTGAATTGGAGGGGTGATCAGATAGGGCGGTAAGGCAGGCAGATCGGGGGGGATGTTATCGGTAAATATAGTTGTTGGCGGGACGGGAGACCAGGTCTAGCTTTGGACCCCCCGTTCCTGAGATTGTGTGACTCTGCGACGTGGCGCTCTGGAGCAATTAGCAGCAGGTCTGGCAGCTCGAGATGCCTCCCACCTCGTCAATTGATCACGGGGACGGTGTCAGTCCGTCTCATCATGATCCGTCTCTCAGGCACTCGGATGTTGGCCGCCCTGGATCCCCGCAGGCGCAGCATTCAACCCTGCTGAGATCCAATGAACGCCGGGACCGTCCAGCCAGATTCCCCGTCGACCCCCCTGTCCCCATGCTGCTAGCACTTCCCACCCCCGTGATCCTCTCCAGGTCATGAGGCGGCCAGAATTCGAAGCAAGCACGGCATCGGGGAGCCTCGTCCCGGGAGTGAGACTATGTGATTTAAGCGAGATTCCAGAACTTGGGGAGCGTCGAGGACTCACCGCGCAATCTGGTGGTTGAGCTTGGCCCATTCCTGAACACGCTGCTTTCCGTCGGGACTCGTATCTTCAAAGCATGGCCCAACTCTTATCTCGCAACCTGCAAACGTATCGTCGCAAAGTGCCGCCGAGGCTCATGGTGGCGCCATTGACGACAGCTTGTGTAGCAACTTGACATGCACCATCGTGGGACCGCAACGGGAACTCTCTGGGCTGGGAAGCTTGACTGGGGATCCATCGTCAGATAGACCTGGCAGTGGAGTCTCGCTGCTTTAGCAGCCTGGGTGACGGACATTCTCCGTGAGGGACGAAGCTCTCATAGGCTCGAGAAGCTCATCCCACTGCTGCGATTCTTCTGTGGTTGTTTCTGATCATGTTGCTGCTCAGGGGCTGGCGCAATTGTGCTCTTCGCATTGTCGACCAATTGGCCTGCGCTTGCACTTCCCCATGTCTCGGTGAGAGCGACAAGGGTCCTACAAAATGTTGAAAGTTATGTAATCTTGTTGAGGTGCCAAACTGTCTCATTGCGCCTCGCTCAGCTGCACTAGCTCGCCGTCCCCCGCAGATCCTCCTGGCCCAGCCCAAGGTGAACGAGATTGCCAGAGAACTCAGGTGACTCACCGTTCTTTGAGATTGCAAAAGCAGCGACGTGTCGGCATTCACAAGCTTGGCTGCGTGGGATCTTCGGGACGGGCTGATCGCATGTCAGGAACTCGTCGGCTCGTGAGCCTCCCCACTCAGCCTTTTGGCCTCTTTCTTGCATGTCCCCTTTGGGCCGGCAGCTGGATCGATGCTGCTGCTGTGCGGCTCCTGGGCGTCCCTTCGTTACGGTTTCTAGATCTGCGAATAGCCGCGGACCACCGGGATCTCGGCGTTGAGGAATCGTCCGGAGCAAAGAATGTGATTATCGTACATACGAGGCATCGATTCGGAGACGACTGACGTAGATTCGGCAATATCATGAAACTATCCTGACGATCTTCTGGGTGTCAGTCCGAGATTCATGCCCTCCCGTCACCCTGCACTGTGACGAGGCAGTGGTGTTACCACTCTTGCAGCATGTAAGTGTGCCACACACGGCATGCAGCTGGCCCTTGTCAAAGAATCTGGGGCAATGGTACATGGACAAAGCCTCTCAGATAAGCGAAAGCAGAAGCAGACTTTTGAGATGAGAATGACCGAAGGGTTGGTTCGGGAAGTTCGATTAGAAAAACTCTTGAACTGTGCCTGCTTCCTTCTCAGACTGACCCTGTGGCTGAACCGTGGCTGGTGAATGCCACCTGTGCCTGCTTTTTTCTCTCAGGGGTCCTTCCCTTCATCAGGCAATCAGCCATGAAAAGCCTCCCGCAGCCATTCAGGAGCATCATCTTCTCTTTCTTCAACTTTTCCTACATCCCGTCCAGCATTGTTCCAGCCACGACGCCTCCCGCCAGCGCCTCCCGCCAGCGCCTCAAACGTCTATGCCGAATAACCTCAAGCAGGGGTCGCGCTAGAAGTCTCTAGCAACCTTCGAGCTCTATGACAGCAAGAAAGTCCGCCGATCCGCCGTGTTGGGTGCTTGATCGTTCCCTTGTACGCGCCCAGCTTGCCATCGGGATTTGAGGAGGACGACGCGAATTCGAGTGAACGCTTTCCTACCTCCTGATTAGTTCCCGCAGTCAACCCCTCGACTAGGTCGTTTTCATCTTCAATGGCGTCATGACGCGAAAAAGTGCCTGCGCAAAGGAGCACCGAACGACGACGCCGAGATTGAATAAAAAGAACTCGGATACAATGAGCTGATATCAGTCTTTGAAAAAATTCCTGAACCACTCAGAAAGCTTTCCGCATTCGTTCACTTTGTCTTCGTCTTTCTCAAAGCTTATATACCGAGTCTCACTAAACCCCTCTCCACCGGATCTAGCGATAGCTCTGAGATAGCTCTTCGGTGAGACTTGCCGATAGACTTTAAACTCACGCATCTCAACCATTTGATCTGCATTTCAAATACCAGGCCCTCGAAGCTCTGGTGATAGCTAGCCTCCGATGGCTGACCGCAAACGAGCTGTCGACTCTGATAAAGGTGCTCTTATATCTCCCTGCTCGCCGATCAACCTCAAGCTTACCAATCTTAGTCTGGACAACTCTCATCACCAATCTCGACTATCTCTCAGGCCTTTTGACGCTTCACTACTCGCTCATCCGCGCCAAATCCAAGTACCCCCTCGTCGCGCTCTACACAGACTCCTTTCCCGAGGAAGGCCATGCCGTCCTCCGCGCCCGCGGCATCGCAGCCCAGCGAATCCCCTATCTCCTCCCCACCAAGGGCAAGGACTACTCCAACGACCCCCGGTTCTACGACTGCTGGAGCAAGCTCACCCCCTTCTCTCTCACCGAGTATGCGCGCGTCGTGCAGCTCGACTCGGACATGCTTGTCCTGAGGAACATGGACGAGCTTATGGAGTTGCCTCTTGACGATCCGGAAGTTAGCGCTGCCGGCGACATCACCTCTAGCAAGCGAGTCTTTGCCGCGGGCCACGCCTGTGTCTGCAACCCCCTCAAGAAGCCACATTACCCTGCCAACTGGATCCCCGCCCACTGCGCCTTCACCTCACAGCATGAAACCCCAGACGTCGCCCAGACCGTCGGCGCTGACCCGGCTGTTGGGCCCCTCGGCTTCATGAACGGCGGCCTACAGGTTGTCAACCCTTCAGCCGAACTCTACGCCCAGATCCTCGCACATATGGAAGCCGACGCTGTGAACATGGACTTCGCCGACCAGTCGCTGCTGTCGGACCTGTACCGCGGCCGCTGGGTGCCTCTGCCATACATATACAACGCGCTCAAGACGATGCGCTGGCCAGGCGTGCACGACGCCATCTGGCGCGACGACTGCGTCAAGAACATGCACTACATCCTTAGCCCCAAGCCCTGGGACCAGATGGATGAGAACGGCAACTTCACTGGCACAGACGAGAGCCATGGGTGGTGGGTGGATGTAAACCGTGAGCGGAAGGCATATGAGAAGGAGAAGGGCATCCCTGACGATGGGTACTAGATAGGCATACAAGTAGACACTTCACGTAGCAATCGCGTGGCACGGCATTGGAATAAACGTCGTTGCAGTCTCTTAACTACCTCATCTCTACTAGACTCCGATAAATCACCTCCCAACCTCACCAACTTAGCAAACTACCGCCCCCTTGATCCGAATGTGCAGAAAAGACAGAAATCAGCCTGACACCATATATGCCTGCCTCCCATCCCCGCGCAGGGGTGAGATGGTAAATACGTCTACGACGACGATGCAACGCCCGGTCTCTATCGACGCTGCGGTGTATGTCATGCTTGTTGTTATGGTAGGTATCCTGTTGTCCCGCTATGGTGGCTTCCCTGAAAGCAAAAGAAAAAGCAAAAAGGCAAGTATAAGTGGGAAATAACGAAAGAAATGGCAAGACGCTCTGGCGAGACGTCGTGGTATGTGAGGTCATGAGGGTCGTGTTCGTCGTTAGAGCTGGTCGGCGGAAGCGAGGAGTGGTTAATGTTTCTTGTATTTCTGGAATGGGTGTTAGTATTGCGGAAAGAAGCATCGTAGGGGAGAATGAATGATTTACCTCTGACATCCGGCGCCTGTTCTGCGGATCGATAGTGTTCGTGGCGCCCATGAGGGCTTGTCCGACAGCCTTGGTCACGCCCAGGGCGGGACGGAAGACGATCGTGGGAGCATGACGGAGGACAGCCTTTGCAGCTTTAGTGGCGGACTGGCTCTCCATGACTTCCGTGGGAATGGCAACGAGGGCGCCGTGGGCCATTTGGACATCCCGAGCAAGCGACCGGTACCCATCGTAGACACCGGCTACAAAGCCGGCGGGTTGGTTGGCGTAGAGCGAGACATGCTTCTTCTTGTCAGAGTCGAAGTCGTCTTCGTCGTACTCTTCCCAAGAGGTGAGGTGCTCAGGTGTGTGTTGAGGCGGCGCATCGACGAGCATGCCCTCAGCGTTCTCTAGCATATTCTGCGTTCCTACGGCGACCTTCGCAGATAGCTTGACGATACCAGTACCTGTTGTGCGGAGGAATGCCGCGGCGCCCTTGCTAATGCTGCGGACTATGCGGCCGTCCTTCTTGTACTCTCTGATCGGGACTTCGACCAGCTCCTTGACGCCGGCTGTGACGTTCACCAGGGGCCGCACCATGGCAACTCCCGCGAGAACGGTTGGAAGCTGTGTTCCAGTTACGTCGTTCGTCCAGACCTTGTTCAGGGTTTGTCCCAGGCGATCAAAGCCAGGAACGCCGTAGAGAATGACACGCCGCAAGACCAGGTTCGCCTCCTCGAGATTCACAAAGTTCATAAACTCTGAGGTGTGCCCTGACCGCAGACCAGCATAATCGACACGCTTGGGTTTGAAGTCCAGCTTGACTGGGACCGCGTTGACCTCCGCCCGATAGACGAAAGGCACATCGCTTTCGGAGATATGGGTTGGCGTAGCGTCGTCTTTGAACTCGAAGAACCTGGTGATAAAGTCCAAGGCATCCTGGTCGACATGGAGCCTCAGTGGGAGTATCGAGGCACGGATGACGAACTCTGTCGTAGGCAGTTCGAGCAAAGGCTTGAAGGAGAGGATCTCTAGATGGACCATACTGCTGCCCATCTCGCGTTGGCCAAAGTCTTGATCATAGGTAGCAAACTTCCTCCAAGTTGAAGTCTCTATGTTGTCGATGATATCAAGCTTTTGCACCTTGACGTCGATGCTGTTCACCGTGGTTCCTTCGGGGTACATGTAGACTTCGGCATTGACCCCGCTCAACTCGAAGCTGATCTTGTGCGTCCTGCTGCGCTTAAGCTTCAACTTCTTTGTTTTCTTTCGCGCGTCCTGACGCCATCGCGAGGCGTTGCTCGTGGCAGTGATAGCAGTTGTAGCCACAGATTCAGTCTCCGTCGTAGTATCGTTACCGCCCAGTCCGGCGTTGATAGCTTGTGCTAGTTCAGCAGGGTCACGGCTCGAAGGAATGCCGATGTAGATCGAGTTAAAGAGGAAATCATTGACCTCCTCCTCAGTGTCCTCTTCGTCATGCGGCCCCAAGCGTGCTTGACGCTCAAAGGCTCGCTGCTCGACTTCATTGACAGCCTTCTCAATGACATCCCGGGTATGAATCCAATCGAAACCATCGAAGAGTTTCCAGATCACATGGACATCCTGCACCGACACTTGAATTGGGCATCGGTCAACGAGATCATCCGGAGCGATGTCCAATCTGGTTGAATCCTCGTTCCAAAGCTTTGCGAGGGGATACTTGTGACTTGGTATGTTATAGAAGTCATCATGAATAGAAAGCCCCCCAACGCTGTCGGATTTTTGGCTGACAGAATCTCCATCGAAGAGCACGTCCGCGTCTGTAAGTTTACCCTTACCTTTGCCAACTTTAGGGCCAGTCGAGCTTCGTGAGAAGCTTGGTACGGTGTCGCCTGGCCGCTGCCCATAGTAATCTGAATGCACCTGAAGCGGACTGTCTTGGTCATATTCGCTCGAGTCATCCATGGAGGATCCGCCGGCCGTTGGAAATTGGTCATCAAAATCGAAGCCTCCTTCTGGTGGATCGAACTGCTGAAGGTTCACAGAGTCCATGAGATTTTCCACTGGCATCAAATTCGTAGTCTTGAACTTGGTCTCTTCGCTCGGAGGGGTCGGCGGCTTGAGGGCATTCGTCAACGAGATGAGCGTCTGTGTAGAATCCGCGCAGGTTTGGAGGACGAGCAGATCGTCCCGCACCGCAACCCTGATCTGGCGGCCATCATCTGGCCCCTCGACAACCTTGAGATCGACCTGCGCCGTAGAGATGAAGCATATGTCGACATATCCGTTTCGACAAAGCTCGTCGATTCTCGGGGAGCTTGAGGCCGATGTGCGATACTGATGGCCAAGTCGAGCCTTAGTCGACGAGACGTCGTCAATCAGAAAGACAGATGCTCTCTTGACTCCAAACACTGCACTCGTATTGCCGCCTTTGGGTAGGACGACATTTAGATTGGCATCGGTGAGGGCCACAACCATTTTGGACGTGATCTGGTACGGGTTAAGGCCTACAAAGCAGTCCGAGAACCCAATGTCCAAGGTCATTGGCTTGCTGGCCTTGGACTTTTCGCTTGGTGATTGAGCCAGAGCATTGTGAGCTTGATCGCCCAAGTTGACGATAGAGGCGGCCAGACTGGCATCGAAATCTTGGGGTGTGGCGTCTTGACCTAAGTCGAGGAGGTCGAGGATTGTAGAAACCCGATATTCAACGTTCAAATCTCGCATTCGAAGCCTGATGAGGGGCTCGATTTCGTCGCCAATCATTCTGGCTCGCAAGACCGGTGCGAGACTGCCAAATGTTTTGGAGGTGATAAGCTCTTCCGTTTCGTTTCGTTTGGCTGTGATCCCAAACACAGCAGCAGCAACCAATGCCGGAACTGTGATATGGCCAAGCTGGAAATCGTCAAGTTCAGCACCGACACGCCCAATCTTACCGCCAAAATCCAACGCAATGCCGACCTGTTTGAGCGTCGCCAATGTCAACAGGCCTGGTCGGTCATCCTCTGGTAGATATTTCGCGACGGTGGCTAGCTTCGAGACTTCCTCTCCAAGATTAGGAAGGACTGTGAGCTGAGCCATATTCTTAACATCAACGTTGAACGTGTCGAGGGTCACCTTCAAAACGGACCCCTTCCTTCGCTGGCGTAGCAACGTGTCTACCATGATCTCATCACCACTCTGATCGAACTTAACTTTGGAGGGTGTGATGAGCTCGAGGAGTTTCTCAAGATCTTCGTCTGAGGGTTTCGTAGCAAAATTCACGAGGAGTCCTCGGAGTGTTATTTCGATGGCTGGATCAGCCATGGAATTCCTCAGATAAGGCCCTGCAACCTGAAGAGTATTGCAGCCAAGACCGATTCCCTCCTCCCGGCAGATTAGCTTTAGAGCAGTCGTTTTGGCAGCGACTCGGCATTCTTTCCCGATTAGCTCCAATCGAGAGCCCCCGATCCTTACGTTGACCTTGTTCTGTGAAGACGCCGACTGATCTTGGGGATCGATTGCCGTGTTAAAGCGAACGCCTTTGGGCTTCTGTGGAGAGGTTGGTGTCCGAGGGGTCGGCGATGGGCTGGAAGTCATGGAAGCGCTCATGTTAAGAAAGCTGCTCAACCCACCGAACCAGCTGAAGGTCTCATCTAGTCGTTGAAGATCGATTTGTACCACCAAGGGCAGTGTCGAAACATCAGTCGTGATCTTATCAAGCGTCTGGGTAACTTTGATGCCAATATCTGAATCGGGGGACATGAAGGTGTCCATGACCGAAGCAGTCATGGGCATAGTACCATCGAAAGACATGATATCCCCGTCGGAATACCCAAGGCGGAATTTCCCTAGGTTGAGCCTGAACTCCGTACCGGGTTCCACGAAGGGCCCCAGCCTTGTCGGTCTCGCTAACGGAACGTTGACGTGTGAACACGAGATATTGATATCTTTTAGGCTCATCCGCAGGAGGACCTCCTCATCAAACATGAACGCCGAAGGGTCGAGATATCGATCTGGAGTATCTGAAACTCCACCCAAACGATTCAGGAAATTGAGAGAGAGCTCTTGTAGGTTCAACTTGAACTCTGGTGGTCGTCCATCCGACTTTTCCGAGTCCGGCTTGGAGATAGACTTTGTAGCGCCTGACTTGTTGTCCTTGAGACTCTCAAGCAGCTTCTTAACTACCATCGTAAGAAGGAACCCTAGCGACGCGTCAAAGTTGATAATGATGGGAGACACATCGACCTCGATAACATTGTCTACTCCCGAGTCGGCATGTACACCCTGTTGCTGAGAAGACGAGGCGTCATGAGCAGATGCCTTCTCGTGAGCTAGAAATGACGTGCCATGGACCGAGAACGCCCCAGGCGCTTGGGGATATACCGAATGCCTCAAGGATTGTGAGAGCTTGTTCGCGGACTGTGGTGATGGGGCTTCGATATGAACATGCTCATGGTGTTGCGATGGCAAGTAAACAGAAGCTTGCTTTAGATTGAAGATCTCTTTCACAAGACGAGTCGGACCCTTAGGCGTTTCGACATCGTCTTGATGTTTTGAGTCGGGCGAGCTGGGTTCCACCACAGGAACATCTTCTGCAATGTTCGCTCTGCTGAAAGCAGGCGAAGAGATGTCACTATCTGACTGGTTGGCGGTGTCTCCTAGATGATAGTGGCTCGATCGAAGCCTCTCGCCACTGAACGACGCGGTTGTCCTGGGTAGCGGAGACTCGGTTTCTGACCATAACCCCCAAGCACCTGGCATTGCAGACGGCAGCGTTGATTCTTGTATTTGAGGGGGAGACGGACTTTCAGGAGTTGGTTGGACCTCTGTATGTTGTGAAGAATGGATGGCCTCGGTTGACTCCTCGGTTGAATCTATGAGCTGACGTGACGCAGTCAAGGACGGTGTCGGAGGGTCGAGGTCATGACCTTCCTCAAGAGGTGGTAATACCTGCTGCTTTTCATGATGCGGTGATGCTTGCTCCTGTTCAGATAGCGATGAATCCTTCTCTTTTTCGAGTGATGATATTTGATGCCCCTCAGTTGTTGACACTGGCTCCTGTTCATCTGGCGCTGATTCCAACTCTTCTTGAGCTGGCGACGATGCTCGCTTCTCTTCGTATAGCGACGAGTCTTGCTCCTCATGAGGAGGTGACGTGTGGTCCTCTTCAACGAACAGTGGTGGTTGTTCCTTCTTAGGCGTTGATAGCTCTTCCTCCTGGGCTAATTGAGCATGCGACGAAGAGCTCCATACACTCTGGTATATCGATTCTGACATCTCAGATTCATTGTCGTTACCTGGGGGTGGGAAGAGGTCTTGCGTGGAAGGCGACGGTGTCCTTTGGTGTAGTTGGAGTGGGTTGTTAGAAGGGTGGAACATGCTCTCGTACATCGAGGCAACCGTCTCAGGTTCGTCTTCATCTGCAGGCTCTTCCACGGTAGGAAGGCTCCTCTGCATGGATGGCGGCATGCTGCGTTGCGAGGCCGACGAAGCGCCAAGAGCATCATACACAGTGCTCTCATACATTGATGCAGCAGGCTCAGACTCGTCGTCACTTTCAGAAGCAGGAACTGAAGCATGGAAGCTACCTTGTAATGAAGGCGGGTATGGGGAACGAGAGGCTGGTTGAGGTGCCATGGTCGGCTGCCGCGAAAAGCTTCTGGCCACAGCAGGCGATGACGGGACAGACGGTGAGGTCATGGAGGGTGATCTCGCCAAGGCGGAGAAGACGTTGGCCTCTGAGATGAGATAGGCGCGAAGATTGGTTAGAGTGATGCGTCGCTTTCCTTCTTTGGCCTCAAAAGCGGGCGAGTCCTCTGAAGTAGGCGTATTCGTGGTGACACCTTCAATGTCCATATCCTCCATACCAACCTGGAAAGACACCTTCTCCAGGTTGTTGGAGTTAGGTTCCGTAGGGACCTGAATATCGAACTGGACGCTCACGTCTTTGATCTTGACGATCATACGGTCCATGATACCCTGTATCCAGTCTGTCAAGAATTGCGGCAGCGTCAACGGCTGTCCGGTACCATATGCCAGGTCGTCGTCATCGCTCGACTCGCTCCTAGAGATCGAAGCTTCGACATCCTGCGTCTCGGCGGCTAACGCATTCTCGAGTTCCCGCACCTCGGGGCCCGGCTGGGTCTGGAGAAACGACATAGCCAAGTCCGCGGGATCAGGGACCATATCCGAGAGATCACGCGCGGGGGTTTTCGTCCCAGGTGTTCGGCTGGACTTGGGCTCGTTGTCATCCACTGTGAACTTTATCCGCACGCCGGTGACTTCGACGACGATGGGCGAGGCGTAGAAGTCGATGGGAAAGGTGACCTTGACAAGAAGCGTTCGGGCCTTATCCAAGATTACCGAAGGTGGCAGCTGCAGCATCTTCTCGACTTTCTGTGAAGACTGTCAGTTCTTCCATCCTCATGCAGATCTGAAGACTGGTCTAAGGTATCTCACCTTGGTCATGACGCCAACATCTCGGAACTCGAAGACGGTGTTCCGACCAATAGCAAAGTCGAGATTGTCTATATCCATAACATCCGTATCGAGCATGTCCAGACGGGACAGGGCATAGCGGAGGAACCGCCTGCCCATGTCCGCGCCCTGGAACACTCCCCAGAATGAAGCCATGGTGATGTCGTATGGGGTGCACGCGTGCCTCTCTGGCTCTGGCAGATGGAAGAGCGATGGGCGGACAGCCCGGGAGGGCCAGCTCGGGCACCTTTAGCAGAGGTCCAGCTTCGGTCTGGAGATCGAGTATCTCGGTCGCTCGTTCGTCGTCAAGGTCGAGCCGGGGTCGGCGTGTTATCAGTAGGCCGCCAGCGTGATGCGGGGCTGTTGGTCATGGTTAGGAAGAAGGAGGACGACGCATGGGTCTGGCAGAAAGAGTTTCGTAGAAGAAAGCCGTATGTGTCCAGTAGGGTAGAGGGTAAGGGTTTGTTCGTGGCCCAAGAGGGTTCGCGTTTGAGGTTTGAAGGTTGCAGGTTGGGGAAAGGTCCAAGAGGTTGCAAGTCGACAGTGTCACTTCTGGGCCATGGAGCTGTCGGTACTTGGGGTCTGGTCAAGGATACGCGGTGGGACTAGGTTCCTTGTGCCTAGCAGGCAGTAGACTGGGAGCTCCAGCAAGTACCATCAGACAGGTACCTAACCGACGGCCACAAGCGGGCTGAGCGCTAGCCCAGACGCCCGCTACGCCACTGTCCCAAACACTCGTGACTGATGATTCAGTCTGCTTCAGTGGCTCGTCATCATCGTCAGCGCCTCGAGACCCTCCAACCTGCGTCAGTTGACCGCTGCAAGGGAATTGAATGGCCCACTCCTTCCCTGCCCGGCTTCCCTGACCCTCCCTAGCTCCGTTATCGATAGAGCCGAGTGCCTCATCGGCAGGGATCTTGTATGCCCTAGCACGGCATGGCATCCAGCGATGACCTCAGATTCCTCAACTTCAAGCCTCCAACCTTCTCAAGCACATCATGACGACAAACACTCTTCTGCAGCATCCACTGCCAACGCAACAAAGCACAAACACCAATCATTGTCTTTTCGAAATCGTACGAAATACCGATCGAGCTGAGAGGCATTAGCTATTGAGAATACTTTACATCTACTCCGCTGCTACCAACACTCCAGGCTACACTCCGTTTCTCCTCCAAGCGGACACGCATCCGCGTCCATACCAACATACGCTTAACGATATTGCTCTACCCTCTCAAACACTCCCGCTTATATCCGCGAAATCAGACAGCTCAGCAACGGCACATCCACCAGCGGCGTCAGCGCAAGCAGCCCCTCCTACAGCCCCTCGAGGCCAGCGCTCCTCCGCCTCGCCCGACCATACGCCTCAGCGATGCGCCGCCCGACCGACTCGCCGCTCCAGTACGCGCCCGTCGCAGTACCCAACCCGACGAACGGCGCCGTATGCTCGCCGGCGAACCACAGCCCCTGATCCGGCAGGCCCTCACGCATTGCGCGGATGTCGTTGTCGCCGTCTTTCAGCCCGACCTGGAAGTTGCTGTAGCTGCCGAAGCCTGCGAGCTCGTCGCGCACCCATGCCGTCGCTAGACAGCTTGTCGGCTGGCAGTCCGGGTCGCTTGCTGAGTAGTGCGGTAGTCGCGAGTAGTACGGCTTGTAGAAGTTGAGCAGAAACTCGTCGCGCTCCTCCTGCGTGGGCAGCTCTGCGAGCTGTGCGGTTATGTGCCGAGACTGATCGCCGTAAGTGTAGAACAGGAGGGTCGGATGGGAGGTTTCGGGCGTCAACCCAGCCAGCTCGACAACCTCTTGATTCCACCGATCAGGGTTCGTTTCTGGAGCGTAGTTGGGTGACAGCCACTGCACGAACCCTTGTGCTGTGCGGCCCTCGCCCTGGGGCGCCAGCCAGAACGCCTTGGGAAAGCTGATATACGCCTAGATATCATGTCAACACCCTTCGAACCTTGCCATTCAGGAATCGCAACGGCAAACAGCACAACATACCTTTTCGAGGCAGCCGTATCCAAGACAATCAATGGCCTGCGTTATCCGCGCCGGCAGCGCAGGCTCAAAGGCTTCGAGATTTCGTTTTAGCCACCCTAGGGGGCACGTCACGACGACTTCGTCATACTCCAGAGTATCCCCTCCCTGGATCTGTAATCGAACCTTGGCTTCGTTATCTGTGCTGTAGGTAACTTTCTCAACCTTGGTCTCGTACAGAATTTCGGCGCCATCCAACGCAGGCTTCGAAACAACGTCTAGGACCTTCTTGTAAGTTCCCGCAACAAAGAGATTTTCTACCAAGGAGTCAGTCCAAGTCCAATATGCCCGTCATGCGATCAACCTACCGCCCTCGATGCATTCTTCTAGCCAGAAGAACTTCAAACTTTGCGTCTCAATTGGGCTTCCAATAAATGCGCCCCATAGCTCGGACATCTGAAGGATGATCTTCCGTTTCTTCTCGTAGTCTTCCGTTGTGCTGGGTATTTTCTCCTCAACCTTTCTCTTGAAGAAATCTAGCAAGCTTTCCTTAATATCAATCTCTAAGGATGACTTGTTGGCGTGCTTGAAGGCGTCCTGTATGATGTCCCAGGTCAGGTCCGCGTACTCCTCGCCTTCTTCGAGACCGAACAGATTGCCAGACTCGTCAAAGACATGCGATCGCGCGTCCCAGCTGCCAACCTCCGTCTTCGTCTGCTTTGCGAGATCCAGCATCGGATTATCCTTGGTGCCGTGTATCCAATTGGGGCCGAGGTCAACCATATGTCCATTTGGGAGGATGGTCTGGTAAAGTCGTCCACCGATGCGATTCCGTGCCTCTAGGATGGTGACTTGGAAGCCATGGTTGATTAGGATGTCCGCACATCTTAGACCGGCGAGGCCAGCACCGACCACGGCGATGTGCGGTTTTGAGGCAGGGTCAGCCTTTCTTCGCTGCCATTTGATGTCAGCCAACTCATCTGCCTTGTGAATACAAGAGGTTACCTGTCCATGCCCATCCATCGCAGCCAATTGCCTTAATATTTGGTCTTGATCGAGCTCAACAGAGCTATGAAGGCGGATCGACCGGAGATCTTGGTAGATCTTGGACGAGTTGCGTCTAGACGGGCTAGTGCAGCATATCGAGTAAGCATCCATGGCGCCAATGTGAGTGAACGAGGCAGCAAATCAGAATTGTCAAAGAACAATCTAGTCTATGCAAAAAAAGCTCAAGTAAGTCCAGCTGGGTTTCCAGCCGTAGGTAAGGCAGATATAGGTGTTGGCGTGACGGGGCGTGCGATTCAGGACAATGCGGACGTGGATATAAAGTTCAACGTCAGGACGCAGGTGAAAACTGAGAAGAACTAGGATAATTTCAGGCGCGTAGAGAGCGATATAGGTATGGGGCGTCGCTTGAGTAATGTGAAAGGGTAGTGATGACGAGATGGACCTTGATCGATAGATCACGAGGCAACCCGGGCAGGTGAGGCTTCTTCCTGAGCTAGCGGGATCGTGACTGCGAATTGGGGGGACAAAGACGGCTAGATATCCAAATCTGGGACATGACTTAGGAAAGTCCAGAACCGGCCACGGCAGAAGTTGCCGCTGGTTTGTTGAGCCCCTTGAAGCACTTGGACTAGGGAGACAACCAAACGACGGCGAGTCACCACTCTATGTCCCAGCCTTCAACCCCTTTCCACAAACCGCCACTTTGCGGCTCTTGACGAGTCAAAGCCCACGTGCGAGACACCGCGGACGAAAACCCTTGTTTTGAGTCATGCCCAGCCAAGCCAATTACCATCGCGACTCAAGCCTCATGGCCGCGCTAACAAACGAGGGGAGACATAATAAACCAGCAAAAAAGAGAGTGGCATACAGTGCAAAGTTCCGCACTTACAGCAAAGCAAGAGGTCGTATGAGAGAGCATGCAGAAGTGAAGAGAGGAGATGTGCACAGAAGGCGGAGCTGCATGTCGACAAAGAGCCGCAGCGAGCGAGGCTTTAGTTAATCCACTCCTGCTAAATAGCATCGAATACGACGGAGCCCGCGGCGGACGGTTGAAGCCGGCTTCAGCACAGTGCGGAGGTCGCCGAACCTGAAGGAACCTGAGGCATCGCAACCTCCACTCTGTCAGCTCTGGAAACTAGACATTTTGGTAGCTAGTCTGGGCGGTCGTGCATTGGAGGATTCTGTGATCCGAGCCTTTGGAGAGGAATCGGGTAGGACTCTCAAGGCCGGGCCGATCCGTGGGATGTGCTGGGGATCGTCGTTGGGGGAGATGCCAGTTGGTCTGAAGGGGGATGATCCCAGTGCAGTCGATCTGAGCCGCAGCATTGTCTGCTAGAGTGGGCGTAAACATGTGTGTTTAAGGTAATGGATGGGATGTCCGATTCCGTAATTGTTATGAAATAAGCTGCTCTGACCTCTCTCATTCGTTGCTTTGACACGAAAAGAGGTGCTCTGTCAAGGTCTATCAAGCTGCGTGCAACCTTCTACGGCTGCGACTTGCTTACATAGATGACTGAACCACGTGGACCTCGACACCCGTTTTTTTGTTGTTCCTCAGGCAAGTACCTTAAGCCTTAGACACCTTATCTCACGAAAAAAAGCAACTACTGTTATGTTCCGTCTTCGAGGTTGTAGTTTCCCCAATGGGACTCAACTCACATCTCTTCAACTTCTTGCACATTTTCAGACCCTCCCCTTCCAAGACCCCTGCCCCCCTATCTTGAGCCTCACTCCCATAAATCCCCCCCGTCCTACGCCCAGCCTCGGCACAGTCCCCATCCTTAGCACGGATGAATCTCCAAAAGATCACTCCCTCCGTCTCCCAGTCACATGCAAAGGCCCCGCCCCCGCCATCTCACACGGCCCAGCCAGCCAATGACGGCCAACGTATTTCATCCCAGATCCGGGGACTACGCCCAAGACGGCAAATCCGAGGCTCGACGTCACGAAAGCCGATCAGGGACGGGAATCTGGGAGTCTGGGGTGAGATTCGGGACGGGTTGGTTGTTGGGTGAGACCGTGGAGTGCGACCTCGAAGCCAGGGCTCAGCCGAGATCCTTCATTCCTCCATCCCATCCCTCGACCTCCTCGACTCTCTTCCTCGTAACCCTCCCCGTCTGCTCCCTCTCGACCTTCTCTACGCCCTTTCTCTGTCAATAACGTCGAGCACGGAGCAGCGCAGAACATCCAGCCATGGCCCCGACCGAGACCTTCACCCGCGAGGAGGTCCGCGCCCACACCTCCGACGACTCCCTCTGGTGCATCATCGACAGCACCGTCTACGACCTCACCGACTTCCTCGACGCCCACCCCGGCGGCGAATCCGTCCTAAAACAAGTCGCCGGCCAGGATGCCACCGCTGCCTTCTACAACCTTCACCGTCATGAAGTCCTGACGAAATATGCCCCGCGCCTTGCCGTGGGCACCGTCGTCGACGAGAAGCCCCAAGTCATCACTCCTCAGCCCGGAGACCTCTCTCCCGTACCCTACGCCGAGCCTCTCTGGCTTGCCCAGCCTTTCCGAAGCCCATACTACAACGACAGCCACCGACGCCTACGCAAGGCTCTTCGCGAGTTCGTTGACCGTGAATTATACGCCGAAGCGCAGGAATGCGAGTCGACCGGACGGTTCGTGTCGCAAGCCATGATCGAGCGCATGGCCGAGCTGGGCATCCTGCACATGCGCATTGGGCCTGGCCGCCATCTCCATGGCGTTGAGCTCATGGGCGGCGCCGTCAAGGGCGAGGAGTTCGACTACTTTCATGACTTGATCGTATCGCAAGAGTTAGCTCGGGCCATGGCACGCGGCTTCCAGGACGGCAACATGGCTGGCATGACGATCGGTCTGACAGCTGTCATGAACTTCGGTCGCGGAGAGGAGTTCAAGAAGAGGATATCGGGTGAGGTGCTGAGTGGAAAGAAGAAGCTTTGTCTAGCAATCACCGAGGCGTTTGCTGGCTCAGACGTCGCAGGTCTGCGGACAACGGCTGAGAAGACTCCAGATGGAAAGCATTATGTAAGTTTCACAGGCATGACTGACAGAGATGACTCAGAGCTGACAGCATAGATTGTCAATGGTACCAAGAAATGGATCACCAATGGCTCATTCTGCGACTACTTCGTCACCGGCGTGCGTACCGGCAAGGCCCTCAGTGTCCTTCTGATCGAACGAGGCGAGGGCGTCGAGACGAAGCCCATCAAGACGTCGTACTCCCCTGCCGCAGGCACCGCGTACGTGACCTTTGACAACGTCAAGGTGCCGGTCGAGAATCTGCTTGGTGAGGAAAACAAGGGAATCCATGTCATTCTCAGCAACTTCAACCACGAGCGGTGGACCATGGCTTGTGAGTGCTATCCTCATCCTTCATGTTATTCATGAATACTGACAAGATCCCAGGCGGAAGCACGCGGATGTCAAGGAGCATCGTCGAAGAATGCCTCAAGTGGGCTAACCAGCGAGAGGTCTTTGGCAAGAAACTTATCGACCAGGCTGTCATTCGCCAAAAGTACGTTTTCCGTATCCAATCCAAAAACGGCCATGCTAACCAACCCACAGACTTGCCAAGATGATCGCCCTCGTTGAAGCCAACCAGTCGTGGCTCGAGACCGTCACATACCAAATGTGCCACATGCCCTACAAGCAGCAGGCCCAGCATCTTGCCGGCCCAATTGGCCTGCTCAAGATGAGCTGCACCCGAGCGGCCCACGAGATCGCCGATGAGTCTGTCCAAATCTGGGGCGGAAGAGGACTGACCCAGACTGGTATGGGCAAGTTCATCGAGATGTTCAACCGAACATATAAGTTCGATGCCATCCTGGGCGGTGCTGAAGAGGTTCTCGGCGATCTTGGCGTGAGGCAGGCCATGCGAAATTTCCCCAAGGCTATGTTATAGACGAATGTCGACTTTCGAGAGGTCAAGCATGTAATTTCATAGACCAATAATGTAAATCCTGAACCGTCAAAACGTTCCACATCTGAACCAAAAAGAGTTCCTGGATCGGCCCGGCCTTTGCTGATGTCAACCCTGCCATGCCTCGACCGAACCCATCAACGAGACTTGTGAGCAGAGACAGCAGGACGCGAACGTACATAATGACATCGGGGATCGTAGAAACGTCGGGTGCATGGAAGTGACTGTGCAGAGAAGCGCGACATAGCGAGTTGGTCAACTCTGACCACACTTCGTCACCGGCAGCGGCGACACGGCCTTCGGTAACAGGGCAAAAACTTCGACATGACGGGACCGTAACACACAAACATTCACACCAGGGGCTTCTTTTTAGTCCCGTTCGCATCGGGCTCAACATCATTCAACTCGTCCTGACTACCGAGTGTGCAAACCTTGCCATGCAACAACCGCCTCAAATCCATGGTGACAAGAAGATCGCGAATGCCTTGTGGCAAATCGGGATCAACTGCCATAGGATCTCTCCATATTCCTCGTCAACTCATTGACCTTTGCAGTTTCTCCCCTCCAGACGACCTATAGGCCCGCCGTTGTGTGGTGAAATCGAAGCTCGATGTACTCGACCCAAGGTTGACCAGATCGTGAATCATGGTTCATTACCGAGGCCGAGCAGCGTCGAATTGTGGCCAGTTACTTTTTGGTTCGCCGTACCAAATAGTGTATGACGATTAAACTTTTTCGAAAAATTCGCAGAAATCAAGTCAGGAAACAATATTCGTCGTGGGTATCATGCAGCTGCCACGCCAACCTCCTCCTGGTCAGATCATCTGAGCCAAGAGAACCACCGGCACCATTTTAGTTAGGGCACTGGGCCTGAACGTGACCGGCCTGCTGGCACTTGTAGCAGATCTTCTCGCCACCAGCAGACTCCTTGGGGCAGTCTCGGGAGTAGTGGCCAGATTCGCCGCAGTTGTAGCACTTCATGCCGTTGACACACTCGCCTGTACCGCGTCAGCTAAAGTATATCAAGAACTGAAGCACTAGAAGACTTACGGGACATGTGTCCGTAGCCGCCGCAAGAGTAGCAGGTCTTGCCGGAGCCGCCGCCGTAGCCGCCGCTGCCGCCACCTCCGTAGCTGTTGCCGAAGGAAGACTTGGTGCAGTTGCGGGCAATGTGGCCCATCTCACCACACTATTGACATGTAAGCTATGGTAATGCTAGTGATGGGAGTGCCCGTCACTCACCTTGTAGCACTCGGTAGCCTGGCCGCCGCCGCCGCCGCCGCCAGCCATGGGGCAGTCGCGGGAGATGTGGCCGGGCTGGCCGCACTTGTAGCACGACTTGTTCTCCTTCATGGGCTCGGTGCAGTCACGGCCTAATTGAAAGGGTCAGTTGGGAAACAAATATCGGTGTCAAAGGTCCATACTCATGTGGCCCTCGCCTATTATACACGGTTAGCAATTGACGTCAAAACGGAGGAGTGGGATAGCAGCGTACCACCACAGTTGTAGCTATCAGAAAGTTAGCAACGAAAGTGAAATAATCGGTTATCAGACAAATGCTTACCACTTGGCGGGACCCTTGGTAGGGCAGTCACGGGCCTGCAAGATTAAAATGAGTAAAAAGAGTAACTGAGCGCGCCGTCGATAGGTATCATACCTGGTGGCCAGTGGAACCGCCTGCATTTACTCATGTCAGCAATAGCCCATTTTGTATCGGAAATGAGAAAGGAAGAGCCGATGGGTGAATGAACACCCTGGATCGACGACCCTTGCAAGGATGCGAAAGTCGAGGATAAGATGCATGGTGATAGTGGCTGAGAAGCCGATACCGCCAATGGCGCGGAAAGCAACCAATGAGCAGCACATGGCTGATAACGGCGAGCTCTGATTGAAGCCCGGGGGTTTTGCACCGTTACTGTCGGTTCGGTAGCGCCAGCAACCCCCGGCCACCGCAGAGCCGAGAAATTTGCAGTCATTTGCGGTGTGCCGGGCGTTCATTTGTTGGGGTGGTGATGCTGGAAACCCGTTGGGCGCCAGGCAGGGGGTTTTGGAGAGGATAGAGAAGAAAATGGGATAAACTCACAAGAGTAGCAGGCACCTCGGTTGGAAGAGAAATCCATTGCGAAAGTTGAATTCGGAAATCTGCCGCGAAGAGTGAGTTAGCCTTCCTGAAAAGCTGGAGAAACACGTTGTTGCAGCGTTGCAAACGGGCGCCATTCCCCGCGCCACCTCCCACCACCATAACAACCCCACGAGGAGATGGAGGGGCAATTTTGAGCCAGCACAGGACTTCCTGCGTGCAGACGAGCTCAAGGCGCGATTGAGGGCAAGGCAAGGCGGGAACGACGCGAAAATGTGCTTCATACCTGGATGACAGGTGAATCAATTCGATTGAGCTGAGCTCGGCGGTTTGCAGTGCGTGGTTGTGGTGTGCAGAGGCGGAGGATTGAAGGCGGAGGGGAGATGATGTAGGGAGACAAATGAAGTGAGGCGGTTTGGCGAGAAGGAAAACGGGCTAGAAGCTATGAGAGCTGGGTGAAGGGAGGCAGCTTGACGCTTGGTGTGTTTTTATCACCCATTCACGGTCAATGCCTGTCAGTGAATGAGGCAACCAAACTTGGTCACGACACCGCAGCCAAGCCAGGCGCTGAGCAAGGCTCGCTCGCGAGATCTTTGGCGGGGGCGGGGTGCAGAGATTTCCGGCAATTTTGGTGCAGATGGAAATTGTGACGATGGAAGCGAGGGGGAGGGGCGGCGTGTGTGTGCGTGCGCGAGAGGCAGATCGCAGCCGCGCAGCGGATAATGACAATGCGAACAAGATAGAGAGTCTCTCACCTAAAGAGTAATGTGTGGTCGTTTGAGGCACGCGTGTCGGAACGTGAGGCTGTCGCGGGACGTATCAAGGCGTGAGGTAGGAGGAAGCTTGTGAAGGAGGAGGTTTTTCGCTAGGTGCAAAGGCGGGTCGCGATTGTGTAGAATGGAGATCTAGCGAGCCAAAGTGGGCAGGGCAGGAGCTCCCTCCCCGCCTGCCTCGTGCCTGCAGCCAGTGCAAATTCGCCGGTCTCGCTTACCGTCAGTGGAGCGCTGGGCAGGCTCGGGCGGGCTGGAAGGATGCCCGGATGCCACTGCAGCTTGTTCCTTGCAGGGCCTGCAGCTGGCCCGACTCCAGTGATTTCCCGGCTGCGTGCCCTAGCTCGGCTTTCATCGACACTGTGCGATCACCCGACACGGGACATTTTGCCCCCAGACGTACCGCTGATGTCGTCCATCAGGTTTGGCTGCGTTCGTATTAGGCATTGCGGAGGGAGATCGATTGCTCATGCAGCTGCTCAGCGGCTGTTCAGTGGGATATCATAACATACAAGAACACTCGGTCGCTTCCATCTCACTACAGGAAGAGCGATGGCCCGAATTGATCGCATGTACAACAAGTTTCCGCTTCGAAAAGAGTCATTTGACAGCACAGATGTTGATCATGACCAGAAATCTCAGTAGTATCAATCATAGACATGTTCCTTTCACCATGTGGCTCGCTTCATTCCAGTGTATTCTCGTTGCTTTGAGCTACCCTGTCGCTGCGCTGACTCGCGAATGAGGCGTTGCTCCCGTCGTTATGGTGACCGCAGCACCAATTACTATAGAATATGCAATATCAATATGGGAATTAACGCATAGCCTTGCTCCATCGTATCATAAATCTGGGTTATTTGTGTTCTGCGGACTGTGTAACACACACAAAAATACCGTTGGATTTTTTATGAAATACTGAGTGACTGGACCCCACCAGACCTCCAGTTGAGAGGGAAGTTTATGACAGGAGTGACTCAAGAAACAGCAAAACTTTTGTCGAGAGGAATTGCTCAGAAATATTTCACATCTGCGTTGTGAGCAAAGAGTGTCTTCATACCTCCATCTTATCTGATCACCATTGGGCGTCAACCAACAGACGGGATCAAAATTTGGTTCGGAAGAAAAGATCTCCAAGCTGCGTGCACGGATGGGGCATGATGGTCTTCTAACCTATCATGGTTAGAGGCAGCCTCCAAATTGCCTAGCCGGATCCCGAACAATTGTTTGGGGGGTTTTAAGAGCCACGCGCAATTACACTGTTTGATACGGGAAGAATTGTTTTTGATGTTTGCCTTGATTCCCAGATATAACTCTTTAGGTGGGAGATTTCTCGGGTTTCCTTAATATAATTTGGAATTTACAGCGAACGATACAGACCCCCTCATGAACTCATGTGAAAACGAGAGTATTGTCTAACCCGCATGCGTTATCAGATGCACTTTGAATCCCGTTTTCAGTCATTAGTAAATGCTACATATTACAGACTGGGCTTGGGGAGACATGGGTCTGGTATGTATGTCCTGTCGAAACGATCGCGGCTCAACTCGCCTACCAAGCTATAGTTGATGCCAAAGCACCCACTTCTTCCACTGAATTAAACATTGGCAGATATCTGGAAGTATGCAGAGTGTAAACTCCAAGGTATTTTTTAGGCATTAGCTTACATTGACGACATATAGGTTGGATATATCAAAGTATATTCAGAGCACAATATGTACCAGCCCTAGTATTCCGGGATATTCTTACATACAGGAGAGGGAGGAATCTGGTAAACCAGTATTGAGGTAATCGAAATCATACTCATGATCTTTGTGTCATGATCATGACACTATAAAGCATCTTCATGACGAAATTTCGACTGGACCTAGGGACTAAATACTAAAAGGTCTACCCATTGCTATTAAACCCCTGTTGGACAAGAAAACCGAGTAATCTTGGGTACTTGTGGTTCTTGATGTCTTTTCACGCAGAAGCGTAGCTTAAGAATCTAGCCCACCTGTCTGTATCTATTCATATGAGGCTTGATGTAGGGTTAGATGTGCTACTGATCACGTTCAGAACCCGGAGACACCGAATCGCTTACACGTCTCCAGTATTATCCCGCAGAGCCCCCAGTCACCTCACCGCAGTGGTTCTCGGCCAAGCGCTTACAATCACGAACTATTTGTGACGAAATCCAACTGACCATCCTGCCAAGAACTATTGAGCCGTTCACAAGCTGAAATGCACACCCCCTCTACTAGGGCTGACTGCCTATCACACTGATTATCGATGCAGCCGCACAGCTAGCCGACCCCCGCCTGAGCGCCCTAGCGAGCTGCGCCTTAGTGTCTCAGAACTATTGTTTCTTAAGCCTGCAATCACGCAGCCGCATCGCTCGCTGGAAAGGATTCACGGCCTAGCGTGCGGGCCGGACCGTTCGACATCGTGTCGCGAACGCCGGTCTAGATGCGGCTGCGCATGGTACACTACGCTTCAAGGAGTTGCGCTGGAAAGTTGAGTTGCCTGATTTGGGACTCTTGGCCCGGGTCGGGGCATGCTGAAATAGCTCGTGGCTTGTTTGGGTCATGGTATTCGCCATGCGATATCGTTGAGCGCTTAGATGTGATGCCGTAGGCGAGTTCTGGTTGCGATGTTTGCTGCCTGCCCATATGCTGGAGAGGCATAAAGACTGACGGGCGGACAGCCAGATATTCGCCCTGTCATTATCAAACATCCCTCGTTCTACCATTACCCAGTATTGAAATATCAAAACCATGTCTGTTAAAGAAGTTTGTAAGTTCAACGACCCTTCGATGGCTCCTTGAATTACTTGACTGACCTCGATGTAAGGGCACAACTATGTCTTCGTCGACAAGGTGCACGCACCCGTGCGCGATGCCAGAAAGCCAATTTCCATCAGCTTTGCCAAAGAAGGACAAATAATCTGGTGCAAGGAAACCAACCAATCCACTCCTATCGCTATTTCTCTTGCCAATACGACTACTTTCACGGTCCAGCTTGGCTTTTCGTCTGCATGCTACGGTCTGAATATAAAGGTCACTGGATCTGTGCCGTCTAGCTCTGGCGGCACTTTCACCAGTCAGACCATCACCATTGGACAAGATGCAGGAACCATCATTGAGGACGGCGTCTACATCCAAAACATCCCCGTGACGCTTCAAGGTCTCTCCTCCGTTGTCCCCTGGGGCTTCAGGGGGGAGGTTACCTGGACGCTGAGTGGTGATACAGCCGATATTCAGCTTCAAGATGGTTCTCCTCTCAAATCCACTCTCTCCGTTTACGCACTCGTCGATGACCTGGCACCGTATTTCAGCGACGAAGGTATTCCACTGCAGTTCTTGGAGCTCATGGTACTTCCGACTAGCGATGCCAACCCCAGTCTTACCACACGGGATTTGTGGGTTACTTGGATCGTCTGGCGATGCTTCACCTCCAAGTTCGACCCTTACATCCGAGAGAACTATCCTGAAAAGGCCGATCAAGCAATTCACTCCTACCGCTACAATGCGTTCCTAAGCGGCAGCTCTAATTTCTTCTTTAACAGTGGCGGTACTTTTGACTTAGACCAATGGCTGGTAAACTGCACGCCTCCCGTAGAGGGCCAATGGTACGGCGTCAACTGCTACGACCAATCAGCTCTTCTTCAAGTAACACTTTCCCTTGGAATGCCATACCACTACGTTGACAAGGACAACAACAAAGTGCCAGACCCGAAGAATAAGGAAAAGTTTCTACACACTGTCGGTAAACTGTTCAGAGACCCGTTTGGATATATCAACACACTGGACCTGATTGGCTGGGGCTTGTCCGATAGCCCTTTCTTCATTGAGACGGCACAAAAAATGTCTACTGCCCTCCAGAAGCCAACTGACCGCACGAGCTTCAGAAACCATGCTTGGGTGTACATCAGAAACTCTAGCACGAATCCTGACGATGTCTCTGCTCTTGACGCCTGCGCTGGAAAAGAAGGGCCAACAGCCACCCCAGTCTCAATCACTGACTATTTGACAACAGCTGTTGACTCGCAAGCGACCCTTGACGACACAAACACAAAGTATTTCGAGAACTTTGACGAGGATTTATTGCCAGACTTATACAATGGTGTCACCAAGATCGTTATCGACCAGCCCCTAAGCCGCTGGGAGCAGCACACTTTCATGGGTGATTCCATGCCTCGCCTCCGTTGCGACGGCAAAGAACTCTTCGTCGGTAACGCTGGTCCCGGACTTAGCCTGACCAGTCTTCTTAAGACTGTGCATGAAGATGTCACGCCATTCCCGGTGCCAATCGATTTGTTGGCGACCAATGCTTTGGCCAAGGCCTGTGGTCTTCTGAACGCTGCAGTACCTGCGGCCAGCACAGACGTTCACGTCGGAGACACGGAGACCTTCACTTACGGACCATTCAAAGTGCGTACTAGTGATCCTGCCGTCAGCTCGGACGGTACGCTCCTCCGCTATGACTTGTGGATGTCAGACACTGGTGCTCCTTACTTGTCTATCAGCTTCGTGATCTTGACAGACTTCGCTCAGGCTATGACATGGCTCGTCACTTTCCTGGGCGGTATCGATCACATTTCGGATACAGTTTGGGATATTTCGAGTTCTGAGGTTCAGAAAGGCAAGGTTCTCGTATCGCCGCAGCCGGGTGTCACCCTCGGAGCCACCATCCAAAGCAACGTGCTCGTGATTTTGGAGGGAACTGCCGATCCGAGTGTCATGAGTGGCATATTGTCGTCAGTGAACGACTGCATGACGCAGTTCTTCGACGACGACTTAACCGAGGTTGATATCGATAAATGCGTGCTGTCAGATGTGCCTACTACCCTGAGCGGCAACCAAGTTTTCAACATGACTCTTACGGTGAGAAACCCATTGAAAAGTGTCCAAAGCTCCAAGTAGACAGGACTGACACAAGAAACAGGCCCCCGGTGCTATTGACGTGAGTGTTGCATTCAATACAAAGGTAAACAGCGAAATCACTTAGCCTCGAATCTACAATTCTAACGTGGAAATGCAGGCAATCCATCCCCAAACATCCAGGAGTGATCAGACCGATACCTGGACGGTGAACTGCACGACATATAGTGACAAGGACTACATCGCCAAGGGAAGAAAATTGACGGCATGTTTCGCTGCCAAGAGCACATGGTATACGACTTCCAAGGAATTTTCCATCGGTCCCTAGTTTTATGGCTTCGAACTTAGGAGTTTGAGCTCAACCACCGTTCCCTGCAGGTAGCAGAAAGTAGCTTTATTCAATACGGCAATACATATATAATATGCGTGCTTCATTCGACCCGTATTGTTTCATGGATCAGGACATGTACAAGAACGTCGAAGTAGCAGAAGACTAGGACCAGGGCCATAACCCAACCAGTGGTTGGAGCATCTTGCGGCGGTGGTCTTTCCCACCTTTTACTCAATCGAGTCGATCCTCCCTGGTGTAGAAAAGTACTCTTCCATAGGGAAATCAAATTGCGACGGCAACGCCACATCCCATGTCATGTACTCGCTAATCTCCTCTGCCATCCTCAAATATTGCTCCTGGTCCAGTGGTGCCGCATCAGCACCGTTAGGATCTTGTACCAGCTCCGGCACCATCACAGCAGCCTCGCCTTGGGTTTGCCCTGCCAGTGCAAGCATGTGTAGACCTGACCCCTGAATCTCGGCCGGCCGTTCGGGAAGGCGAGTTCGATCTGGTCGGGGACTTGGAGGAGCTGATGGGAACAGACTCCAGGGTGTCTTCGTGCCGGTCTTGCGTTCTTCTTCGCTGACTTCGCGTCGAGCAAGGCGGTAGGTGGCGATTTGGTTCAGGTATGCTGTCTCTACAGGGCCAACGACTTCGGAGTTGTTGACGGTATCTGTTGCTTGAGAAGAGGGCGCGTAGAGGACGGTGTTTTGGAATGGCTGGTACTGGTTCGCGATATCGGAGAAGCCGAATCGTTGAAGGAAGGGAACCAAAGCCGACAACTTCACTCTGGAGTTAGCGATGTCTGTATCATGACAAGTCCGTATCATATGATCAACTTACGTAGACATTCGGCATGTCGGGGTATGGATGTGTTATAGTCAAGGCCTTCAAATTAGTGTTGATGTTCTCCAAACCCTCGTTATATAGCCTTGAGTCTCCATTCGCCACGGTAGTCAAGTAGATAACCTGGATCTTAGTAGACTCAAAGGCTGCTGTAGGTATATAGTGGTCATCAACACCCTCTGTTCCGCATTCAAGTGCTGTGGCTAGCAGTCTTGATACGCAACAGGCATGATACCAGGCTTCGTGCCGATACTTGATGATGAACTCCTGCGGCGCTTGAAAGAGAGCCGTCACAAGTGGAAAGTTATATCCGGGTAGAGTGACCCTGGCTATATCAAAGATACAGGCATGATACAAAAGGTGGATGAAGAAGAACGCGCCGAGGGTATGTTGCTCTTGATGTATGTAGATGTTGATATCGCTGAAAGCGAGAAACTCTGGAAGTTGTTTATACCATTCTTCCGTTAAAGCCAGTAGTCGTAAAAAGGTCGACCCGGGATCCCATGGGAGCGGCTCGGAGCCGTGAACTTGAGCGTCGTAATTACGAATATGACTGGAGTCCATATAAGTAAGACAACATCCTTTCAAAAGAGGCTTGGAGACGACGTACCGTAGAATTTGGTTCCGACAGTAAAGGCCCCTGCAAATATTTCCTCTCATATCGGTTGGTGTCCATGTGTTGATTCCCTTGTCAATTTCCGCGAACACCGGTGCTGGTTGAGTTTGATGGAGAAAGTCTTTGTCTGAAGAAGCAAGCGGTGCTCGGGGCATGTCCGTGATCCAGCTCATGTTGCTGTCAACACCGCCTCCGACAAATGAATCGAGGATATAGCAGGACCACATGAGTCGTCTTCTTGATTCTCTCTTTGTTAGCTGTTTAGAGGACGTAGCCGGAGAATCGGCTCTTGGGTCTTCCACATCGAGACGCAAAAGACGACACATGCGGGTGCAGCATCCGACAAGCATATAAACGAAAGCGTGATCTCCAGTCCGTAATCCGTATTCTGCGTATAATACCATGGACTACTAATGGGTAAGCTAAGCGGAAAGTTCTAGGAAACAACTAACTAACCATGAGGTTCTGAGCCGAAGGAATGCAAGTATTCGCTCGAACTATCTTTCTAGCGCGGCGTCCCCAGAGTCTTCCAGGGACCTCTGTCATGGACCTGCTGCCACCCGCAGCTTGCAAAAGAGGCCTTCAAACTTTAGTCGAGATGCTACATCATAGATTATATGAACTTACATGTATCTGGCCCCAAGAGCACACACAAGGAACACAACGGCCTCGCCATACTCCACGACAGTCGTCTCCTGGTCAATAGCCCGCATAAAAGCCGGCTTGTGTATGAAGCCTAGGTTTCGAAGAGAATGTACGTGTTTGAAGTAAGACTCGGCGAGTATCTTCAGCCCAGATTTATCCGGAAGAACGGACTCAAATAACCTTGACCGTGTTAGAATTTATCTTCGTTGTTGATAGACGAGATATTTACCATTGGAAATGGGACACCGACTCGCTACCCGCCGTCGATCCTGACACAGATTCAGGTCCAGCCACTTGCGAAGCGGTCCCTGTAGGAGACGTACTCTCGAACCCGACTTTCATGACTGGAAACCTCGAATCGCGTCTTGAAGTTGCGTATGTGCAGCTCAGTTCTTTGGTCTGACACCTTCTGCAACGAGGTTTCGACTGCGAACATTTCGCCTTGGCTAAACGGCACTCTTGGCAAGCGCCGGCTTTCCGACGCTGTAACCCCGCACGCTTATAGATATTGTCGATTTCCTCCGTGGCTCCGTCGATATCTGGCGTTCCGTAGCCGGGACAATCTATGCCCACGCTGCGGCATCTCGCACAACCCGAAGGGGCTTTGTCACATTTCACCTGGGCCTATCAGCACAGTGTCATGAGCCTAAAGATTTATTATGAGTCTCACCTTTCGTGACCGGCATATTATACAAGCTACATGAGAGGTCAGTTACATAGGCATCAAGACTAACCGCGACGGACGTGGTCCGGAATAGCGGAAACTCACCAAATTGCGGCCGTTGTGGCCCCGATCCGACTTCCATGCCGTTGGCAAATGACTTCCGAGAACAATAGAGTCAATCGAACGATATTCAACCTTCGACAAGGGCTGATTCGGACCCGGAAATTGGAATCGCCACTGTTTGATGGAGTGAAGCTGGAAGACGGGGTAACTGGACGTTGGGCCGAGAGCCGCATGGACAGTCCGATTTTCCGCCGCTTGTCCGCTTTGGGCATCTACCCTACACGTGATCTCCTTCATAACGGCTGTACGTTGCGAGGAATTGATTCAATAACACTTGAAAGAGAGATATATTCTTCCTTTGGTGTGCGCTACTTGGTAGAACCTTTAAATAAATATTAAAGCCCAGGAATACTTGATAAATGCCAAGCCGATTGTGGTCCATGTACATCTGACTCAACAGAATCGTTTTACCATCACCACGCGAGAAGAGCTTTGTAGTTTCTTTTGGCTGTAGCCTATTTTGGATTAGAAGTAATTTTGCAGATCTATTCTTAATTGCAAAACTTGCCTTAGTATATATGTTGTGACCAAACAATATGTCCATCCTGCTTCTGATCCCTTGACCATCCCTGACTCTTCATATAGTGATGGGCCACGCAACACCTCAATGAACTCATTTCGACATTTGACATATTTCTCTCCATCACGAGCTTTCACCCTTCCCCTTCATACCCCATCCCCTTCCTCCACCAAGCCCCAAGTCCTCGCTTCTCCATCTCCCCTCCAAATACACTCACACTCTCCGTCTCCTGCACTCCCTTGACTCCCATCTTTTCGCTTACCGCCTCCTCCACGACCTCTGGCTTTCTGACGCACCGAAAGTCCTTGTATCTCAATGCTTGCACGGTAGAAACCCACTCGTTCAGCCCGGATTCATCCGTCGCAGACGCGAACATGATACCAGGAGATCCGCCGCTGCGGATAAGGAGAAAGTCGACATTGAGTTGGACAGCGGCTTTTTTGACGCGGGCGAGCTTCTTGCGGGACGTTATATGATGTGTGCGGATGAGAGTCGCAAAAATGGGTGGGATCTGTGTCATATCTTGTTGAGCATCTTTGGTGAAAAGGGAGAGGATTGTTTTACATTTAAGCTTGGTCTGAGATGGTCGATGTTCGTGGTGATCGGAATTTCTTAGCTCCGGTACATCGGCATCTACAGAACCACAGAAATGTGACACATTTCATCCCTCGAAGAGAACGAAAGTATTGACGGAATCTTGAAAATGCGCATCATTATATCTTTTATCCTTTCATGCAGGTATATTTATGTATGGTTCTCGCTGCTGACACAGAAGAAGCTACTCAAGCCCCCATCATCCAAGCACCACAAACCCCAATCCAGAGACAAATAAAGACATCAATACAAAGCAGTAATACACTTATATGCTAATCCAACAAGAAGAAACCCCTCCTCCCAGCACTCTCATGCACAATCGTAACGGGGTATAAGTCTGAAATGCAAAGAATTCCGGTCCTAATCATGCCACTTAGACGCCGCGGAACATACGGACGATGAGGAACCACATGGCACCGAGGAACTTGATGCCGCTCAGCACAGCCACACTCCACAGGACAATCTCCATGTAGATGTTGGTTCGCTCCGTCTCCTTGTCCGTGTCGTCTGTACCGGGCGTGATCCGCTCTAGACCGGCCGAGCTCAGCACCACAGCGGCGAGGGCGAAGTTGGTGACCATCCAGATCAGCACCACACCAGTTCGTACACCCTTGTAGTAGTCCATCTGCTTCTCCTGAAGCTGGGCCTCGGTAGGGGGCTTCTTGACCTCGACATACTTGACACTAAAGACGGCAACTTCGCGCTGGTACTGGGCGTTGAGATCGCCTTCATCAGGGAGATCAGTCTTGCCTTGACCGTCTTTGGTGTTGACAGAGGGCAGCTTCTCAACTTTGTCATCTCCCTTGGTACCCCAGGAAACATCGTGAGTGTTGCAGAAGGCGTAGACGTTAAGCACGTTAGTGAAGGTCGGGGTCAGTAGCATATACTGCACCAACGAGGTCACCATGTGCCAGGGGTCGAACATGATGAGCGATGCGATCAACCAGATTCCGTAAGTTGACATGACCGAGATAATGAGGGTATAGAAGACCTTGTTCTTCACCAAATCACTAATATGGAAGCCATCGGCACTGTCGACATCCGATATGATAGCCTTGACAGAGATGAAGATGGCAGCGAAGAGCAGGTATCTGTTAAATGTCAGTACAAGTCATTTGAACCGGGGGATGATAATCGTCCTTACATCATCATTCCTGCCCAGAACCACACCATCATGGTGTAAAGTTTTCCAGAACCAGCTGGTCGATTTCCCATGGAGAGTACGAAGCAAGTAATCAAGAAAGTACCGTATAGCCAGGTAAAGATGACACCAAGGATACTACCCGCAGTGCCAAGCAGATTGTCGTCGCCGAGACTCGTCGTCAGGATCTTGAAAACCAGGAAGAAGTTGCCAATAGCAAACCAGGCGAAGATCATGTTGACGGTGTTGAAGAGAAACTCGAAGAAGAAGGCCAGTTTTCGGAGGAACGAGTGATCAGAGCGGAAGAAGTCGTGGAAGTGAGCGATAGCGTAGATGGCGGCGAAGAAAGAACCGTTCAGCCATCGACGTCGCTGCAGAATCAGTTCAGTAACCGTGTCGGGCACATCGGTCTCGCCGGTGGCTGACTTGACGTATTGCAGGATCCAGTGGCAGTTTCGCTTGGTAACAAGCTCGAAACAGAGAATACGATCTTCAGCCAGATACATGTTGGACTCGAAGAGACCAGCCTTGGACGAACCACCGTGAAGAGTCTCTCCCAGGAAGTACTTCTCCAGGGGTCCTTGGCCATTCTTGTCGTTCTGCAGGGCGACATATCGATAGGCAGAGAAAGCACCGGGCAACACAGAAATGAAGCCGAAAGCGGATTCCAGAGGCTTGTCCAGAATGTTGCTCATCTTGTACTCGAAGTTTTGCGTCGCAACCAGCGGGTTGAGCAGGTATTTGCCGCCCTTACCCAACATGGCCTTGATTTCACCACAAGCACCACCGCACATGGGCTCCAGGTCGAATGCCTTCCACAGATGGTAGATGGACTTGCCACCAGGTCGAGTTCCAGCATCGATAAGAACGCAAATGTTGGGATCCAGAACGCGACCGAAAGCTGAGAAGAACCATCGGTGGGAGTTGATCTTCTTGGCGTTCTTCTCCTTCAAGCAGAAGAGCATCTGAACGGGCTGTCGTCGGTGAACGAGCTGAACAACATCGTTCTTCAGCTGCAGATGGGTCTGGGTGGTGTATTCGTAGATATGAGCCGTCACGTCCTTGCCGTTGACCTGCTGCTTGGCAATACCCTCCTGGTACACACCCATACCAGCCAAGAGAGCCTTCGTTCGAGGGTTGATCTTGGCACGACCATCGCTGACAACGCAGACCACGATCTTCTTCCAAGCATCCTTACCCCAAGTCTTGCTGTTGGGACGGTTGCACATGTACTCGATGTTCTTGAAAACACCAGTCATGGTTCGCGCAAACAGAATATCGTCCTCATTGTACATTGTGACGACGATGAACAGCTCGGTGTGTCGAGGCTTGCTGAAGAGTCGTTGTCGCAGGGTGAAGTTCTCCTCGTAGAAATCGTTGGGGTCGCAAGTCGCGGCCGAGTATCGCATGTGGGTGAACTCGTCGCGCTCTCCGTGGGGATTCTGTTGCAAGAGGACTGGAGGAACAGGGCAGTCAAGCACCAGGTTTCCTCTGTAGAGCAGGACTTGCTTCACAGTCTTCCAGCGCTTGATGCCTCCTCCTCCTCCTCCTCCTCCTCCTCCGCCCGCCCCTGCCGCGGCCTGATCTTGGTATGGTTCGCTGGGCGCATCGGACTCGTGGTGCGTGAGCATCGGCCGCTGGTCATCGTAATCGTATCCCTGATCGTAACCCTGACCATCGTGCGGATTCGTCTCGTAGGGTTGGTTGTAGTAGGCATCGTGATGCGCTTCGGGGTCAACGCCGTAGTCGCCCGTGTGAGAGTCGTATCCGGACAAGTTGTCTACGGAGTGCTGCGAAAGGAGAAATGTCAGTTGGTGCAAGCTATATAGGGGCTTCGCAGCGCAAGACTTACAGCAGCGTTGATGTGAAGCTGGTCGCTGGGGGTGCCGTATCTGTGAGGATCTGGCATATGAGGATCGGGCATGTTCAGGGGCTCCTGGTGATGGCCGTAGGGGTTCTCGTCCATCTGATAGCCATGCTGGCCCGGGGAGGGCGTTCGGTGGACGCCAGGACGTTGGTCCATTGGGTCGTGATAGTAGTCGTCGTCTGCAAAGGCGCAATGTTAGAATCGGGCGTTGAATGATGGAGGTTTCGGAGCACACAAGGGTTCATGGTCAAGGAAGGGCGGCCGCGGGCAGTGATGACAGGTTGATTCGGATTCGCGCTCGCTGAGCTCCGCCACGATGGTTTACGTCGACCGCCACCAGAACGTGGTAGGACTGGAAGGTTTTGGGCGCAACAGAAGGCCACGACAGGCCGAAACTTGTAACAAAGCACAAGACAGCGGGAACAAAGCAGCGCGCGGGCTTAAAGCCAGCAGCAAGATTGCATGTTTCGCATGAAGAGGGGCGCCGTGGCTAGTGAATGGGGGGGCATGACGACGTCCACGTCCAAGGGATCCAAGGGTCGCAACAAGGGGAGATCGGAAACTTGCCTAGGCGATTATACGACATGGTTGCGGCGCTGCTGTGCAATGAACAGATGACACCGGAGATATTAGAGCCCGCTTCCGGGACGAGGTGATTCGCAGCCGGGGCTCGCGCTTCTCTTGGCTTGGCTTCGTATCGTATCGGGGAGTCGTTGTTGACGCCGGTGACGATCGTAACAATGCCCACGCACGCTTTGACCGAGCAACGGGCTAGCTAGCTGGCCACTGAAGATCTGGGGCGGCGGGAGGGAATTCGAGCTCGTGGCGCACCGACAGCACGGTACAGAGTATGCAATCGCAGGCGGCGGCGAGGAGTGGACGGGACAGAAGAGGAGGTAAGATTCGAGGACGAGGGGGGGGATGGGCGAGTTTTGGGGGGTTTCAAGCTGATGAAATTGTTACAGACCGTCGAAGCAGCCAAGCAAGGAGGAGCTGCACGGGGATGGGACGGCACAGGGCAATCAGGGGCCTTCTGGGGGAGGCGGTGGAGACCGTTGCACTGGCAATTAGGCGGTACAGGCCCTTTGGTTTCAGCGCTTGCGCCCAAAGTCCTCTCCCGTGCAGGGCTGGGTTTGCCCCAAGCCTGCGAAGCTGGGGGCTGAGGCTGACAACTGGAGCCCCCTGTGGAGCCCGGGCGGGTGACGTCTGCTAGCGGTGCGGCGGCTCGCCCAAGTCCCTGTCCATCGCGAAGACTTCAAGCCCAGCGCCCCCTGCGAGGAAATGATCTTTGGTGCTGTTCACTATCGCTGCATTGCCAGATAGCGGGACAAAGGTCAAACCGCTTCTTATTGTCGGCGCCGGAGTTGAAGTCCGTTGCCGAGCCTCAGCTTGCTCAGCCTCTGTTATACAATACACTCTAGCCCAGAGCGGTCCAGGCGGTCCAGCCCCAAGCCATCCTTCGCGCCCAGGCTGCTGCTCAACTCAGGCGAGGCATTCTGGCCCCTCGCCAATCGCTGGAGCCACAGACACGGGCAAATTGCATGCAGCCCGCCCGCCGAGGCGTCCAATCGCCGTGTCCGCATCTCCGTATCCGTTCAGTCAGGTGTCGCCAAAAATACCAGCTAATCGATAGCCCGCGCCCCCTCGGCAAGCCAAGAGCTGCGCCACGGCTTGGCAGTTCTCGAGGCGGCGACGCCACACGCATATCTGAGGTAAGGACCTGCAACGACTGCCTCCATCTGAAAGTCAATTCAGCAAGTTCAAGATTACAGTTTCTACCAAGGCATTCGGGTCCTTGGGTCTCTTTTGGACAATGTCGACATCGAACCATGCTTCATGCCAGACTTCCGTGCCTCGCGTTGCTACGGCGATGTGCCCTCTAGCATTCTTCAACGGCTTTCTCCACTCGACGTCATGGTTCAGTATACTTAAACGACACCGTTGGGTGTAGTACGGAGTATCGCCAACGTCTACTAACGGTTCAGCTCTCGTTGATTCGGGCGCTTAAAAATACACAATTAATTTGCAGAGCAACGCACTTCTCGATATTCTGCTAAAATTAGTTATTGAAGTACTTGATAAAGAGTGCTGATGGTAGGTATCAGAGAACATCAACGGTACCAATTCCAGCGACTCCACTTCCACGTTTTCCGTTAGCCACCTCAGAGTGTGAACTCCAACGTTCCCATTTCTCAACGTATTCCCAAGTCTAAAAAGAAATCCTGTTTCAAACATATCCTTCTTCTGCGCTCCCTTTCCCCTGGATTCGAGCGTCACCGCGTCTGCGAAATGAAATCGCCCCAATCGCTGTTCTGTACTCAAGTCTTGTGGTTGCACCGATAGGAGAACCATCGTTGATCAAGGGTCCTCCGCCAACCAATCATAAGCGGCCATCCAAGATTCAGGGACACAGTTGAGACAGATATCCGACAATCCTTGCCAAATCTAAGTGCGTCTGGCATGGGACCGGTTTTGACGTAATGAAAGAGGCGAAGCAAAGCACGAGTTTCGAAGGAGACTGATAATTAGCAAGCTTTCACATGAGGCAGCCAACAAACGAAGCGACGAGCATGGTGCAAGTTCATGCGCTTAACTTGGAGTGGCGATCTTTAAGAGCACTCGTAATACCTGCAGTTGTACACCGTAATTGTCGAAGATTGGTGAAATCAAGAGCAACTTCAGCGACCTGAAGATAGATATTCCGTAGAAGTGAGTGACAAGATTTACCGGCGAAGAAACATGAAAGACTTCCTTGACTTATACGGCACTAGAACGCGACTTGAATTTTAAAAAACCCCTTCTATGTTCTTTTATGCGAACCATAGGCTTTAAATTCATTATCTATCCTCAGCACCGTGATCCGCCGTGGAGGATTTTTGACAACACCGGAAGCTTTCTGGTCTAGTAGATACTAGCAGGCACGCTGAAGATGGTGCAAGATAAATTGATTAGTCCAACTATGGGATCATGCTCTGTTTATTCTACTATTCGTCGGGCATGAGTCCCGTATCTTCAAATCCGAGAAAGACTACACCCATTTATACGAGGCATCTCGACAAGGTAGGTGGGTGAATTAAAAAATTGTCAATCAGCCATGACATACTTGTGTTGGTGACTCCATCGGCCAATTCCAGCCAATGCTGGTTCTTGACGCTTGTGTCATTGACCCAAGCATTGCTTGCATTGCTTGCGGTGATGCGATTATACCCGTATTCATTCGCATACTTCAACAATGGCCGCATTCCGAGCTTTGTGAACCCATCAATACCCAAAATACCATACAGCATTGTGATAGGATCCCACGTTTCACGCTCGACGGACCCACGACCAACATACCATTGGTAAGCAGAGACGGTCAAAGAATTGGTAGACGACGTATCATACATCAAAGGTCTCTGACCTGAGTAGATGTTGCCGCCTAGCTCATTACCGGAAAATGTAACAGCCACGGTCTTGGGCCAATGATCGAGAACGTAGGCCGTGCTGTTGGGGTCGCCTCCGCCAAAATTATACTCCCAACCTGAAGGATACTGGCCGCCCATGATGATTAGTTCGCTGACTTTGGCCGCCAGTAGCTCTCGGCCATCAAGCGGGCTGATGTGGTCTGGCTTGGATCGGAGGACATCCGCGATGTTAGTAAGGAAGCCGATAGAGATGAGATGCAGACTCTTTTTGTCGGCTGAGGCGAGAATCCTCCGATAAAGCTCAACGGGTGTCGGGGTCAGCGACGCATTTGTGATAGTTCCTGGCCAGTTGTAGGCGACCTTGCTGGCGTATTCGCCCAGTCTGTATATCTCTCTCTTAGCTATCTTTGTCTAGGCACTTCTCTTTTAAGAAGGCTTAGTGGAAACAAAGAGAACACATACACGTAATCCCAATCGTCAAAGAACGTCTCGTCCGTCAATGGACGGATCGCAGCGACTGGTACATCACCGTTACCAAAGTGTGTACAAATGGCCTGTTTTTAGAATCAATTTCATTAGTGTATTGAATACACCCATACAAGGGAGAGCACATACACTGGTAGCCGGGCCTCCATACTTGGAATGCGTATTGATCGCGATACCCTTGATCTCCGCGAGGCCGCAGTTGTGCAGTACATTGGCAATAGTCAACGCGCCGACGTCATCAACATCACCGAATATGTCGGTGTCGATAATAATGGGCTGGCCGCCTACACGTGACGGTTTGGCGGCTTCAACTGCAGCGAGGAAGAAGAGGCTGATACATAGCACTAGGGCTGCGCTGGAAATCCGGGCTCGCATTTTTGAGCCTTGTCCGTAGATACGTAATGAAGGGTGCTATAGCTTACGTTGGAAGTAAGAGAGGACCAAGTTTCTGTCTCTTATACACCGTAGACTCTGACCGGTTTTCCGTCTGCTTAGACCTGCGATTGCGTTACTTACTACGGAACGCTGTGAGAAATTGGCTCCGGCTTAGTGCTAACTGATAGATTTCAGAGTTGTTCTTTGCACGAGCTCTCGCGAGATCTTCGGCTGCTATCAACATTGTGAAATTTGATGTTCCAAAGACTTGTTGCGATCTCGTACGACAAGATCCGAGATTCGCCTGAATGCTGGAAGTCGAAGACCGATCGATAGATGAGGGGTTGTTTGTCGGCTGAACTCGATTCCTTCCGGTACGACAAAGTATGCGCCGTGATTGGCCGATAGCTCCCTACTGGAAAGCTTGCCAATGATAGCTTTAAATGATAACAAATTTCGTACGAACTTTATGATTGATTGGAGGAGGGTGAAATTGTCGGAGATTTCTAATTCATTGATAGACTGATCGATCGATAGATCCAGGTTCGTATCTAGCCTTGACAAATTATCGATGCCTTGCTGCGAACGAGCCCAGTGTCAGCTTGGTTCTGGCTCTGGTCTTACATCTCAGGCTCTCGGCTTTTAGGGGAAAGGGCGGATTCGGCTCTTGCTTTGAGCGAGGACGGATGACACGTCAAGGTATATATTCTTCACACTCTTTACCCTGATGCAAAGACAGTAGCATTCTTCTGATTCTCTCAAACAGCACTCGTGGATTTATCTGCATTTACTAGATCGCTATGGCACCTACAAAGTACCTAGATCGGGCCATACCCGCCATCTCTCTCTCCGACTTTGAGTCCCGTATGGACGAGATTACAGAGCAGCTCTGTTCCGCAGCCGAAGAAGTAGGCTTCTTCTGCGTCACTGACCATGGCATCTCACAATCCTCTATTGACGAAATGTTCACCTGGTCATCTGATTTCTTTTCACTCCCGGATTCTGTGAAAGCCACGGTCCCTTTCTCCTCTGCGCACAATGCCGGTTGGGAGAAGAATGCTCAAATCAGACCCTCTACGGGTGCTGCTGATCGGAAGGAGTCATATCAGATGCAATTCGGCGCCAACATGAACGGGAAATGGCTCTCAGAAGCTACGCTTCCGAACTTCCAAGCCTCTGCGCTTAAGTTTATGCATCAGGTCCAAGGCGTCTCGGAGAAGCTCATGACCTGCCTTGCACGCGGCTTGGGGTTTGACGATAATTATTTCGTTCGCGCACACGATATTAACCGACCGGAATGCCAGAGTGTGTGCCGCCTGTTGCACTATTTCGAGGTGCCGACTGAGACAGGAGGAGAGGTGTGGCATCGCGCAGGCGCTCACACAGATTGGGACCTCCTGACACTTTTGTTCCAGAAGCAAGGTCAGTCTGGCCTTGAGATCTGCCCTGGCCGCGAGGTCAGCACATCCTTTGGCCACGGTGACACCTGGACCAAAGTCGAGCCCTCGACCGCGGGTGCGATCATTTGCAACATCGGAGATCTGTTGATGAGCTGGTCCGACGACCGATTTAAGTCGACTTTTCACCGCGTGAAGGCGCCGACAGAGCCAGGTGACTACTATGGGGAGAGATACAGCATTGCTTTCTTCAACCAACCGTGCTCCGATGCGCAGATTCAGGGCCCGAAGAAGAAGTATCCGTTGGTGACAGGCGCAGAATTCACAAAGAACGCAATGTCGTTGTATTACTCCAAGACGGCGAAGGATCAATTACAAGGTCTTGGAAAGCCTTCGATACCAACGATCCTGGCAAAATAGATCAGGGTCGAACTCAACGCTTGGTAGAAGATAAAGGTTTCAAGTAAATCTGAAGCGATGCTACCGTAGTTCTAGAATTGCAGTCTTTGAGGCCTCGTCACTTCTCTAAATCACTACCTAGACAAGGACAATTCTTTAAATGCTTAGCATTCAATCTCGAATCTCCAACGATACATAGGTTTCTTCCTGTGATAGCGACTTCTTATGCCCTATCGCCGGCTCTCAGAAAGCCCGATAAATGGCCATTTTAGTCTAGCCTAAATCATTTCTAGGCACTGACCCTGGACTTTCTCAGATCGAGCCCGAAGAGACACAAAGCCTGTTCTTGCTACCACTGACACGAAGGCCCTTTATATGTCGAGTAAATCACCCATAAATATCTCAACGGATAGGAGTACTAGAGTCCTGCATTACCTTGTAATACAATACGTACGTGTGAGCTAACGTCACTATAATTGTAGATACAGTCAATAAGCTTGGATTGGGTCTAGAGAAATGCATGCATGTATCACTAGCATTGGCAAAAGCTCAAACAGGTCTTGAAACTGCTCTTCAGGAATCTATGGATAAAGACGGATGGTGCGACTAAGAGCTCCTGTGGTGCTCTGCCTGAGGGAGGCTCGTCATGCTGCCTCTGGAGTCCGAGCCGAACATCATCTCGTCCATCTCACTCTTATCGTTGGGAAAGACAAGGTTCAAGATGACCCCGACCACGGCAGCAATGATGAAAGGTGTCTCGACAACTAGATTTATACCTTGCTCAAAGCCTTGCAGATGAACGTTTGACCCACTGTAGTCGAGTATCTGGTCAAACCACGTCGGAGCCACGATGTCGATGAACCCGATACCGAGCGCGATGGTAAGAATGAAACGGTTCCGCCGGGTAAATTGGACCATTCCAATAATTCGAATACCAGCAACAACAATTGTGCTATAGAGAAAGACTTGCATCCCACCCAGGACTGAAGGGGGCATAGCTGAGAAGACAGCGCCGATTTTGGCGAAGAACCCCATGATGATCAAGAAAACTGAGGCCGCCCATCCGGCGCGACGAGACTGTAGGATATATAGGTCAGTATACGTCTCTGATAATAGAAGTTAGAAGATCTCTTACCGCACAACCTGTCAAGATAATGACGCCGTTGTTACCCGCCTGCGAAACCATAGGTCCAGCGGTTCCAAAAGCACTTATCAAACTTCCCAGACCATCGCAGAGAATGCCGCCTTGAATTCGACTATTGAACTCAGTGCCCTCGACATCAACGCCCGATATCTCAGCCGTAGCGAGAATGTCCGGCATGCAACTCACGCCTTGGCAGATGAACATGATGAGTAACGGGAGAACAAGCGCTCCGTCGACCGATAATTTGAACGTGTGAACCCAAAGGAATGTAACTACAGGGGCATCGTCAATGTTTTCTCGGGACCAATACCCAGTTGCGCCAGAAATAGCGCATCCCACTGCGAGACCAAATAAAACAGATGCTGATTTCATGAGAGGAGCACCAAATTGTTCTATAATAACGATAGCCGCGAAGACACTGAAGCCTAATCCGATGAGCTTTGGATCGGCCCAGGGAAGGGGTTTCGGAGCCGCGATATTCGGGCAAAGAGCATAATAGCCCTCGCCGCCATTGCAGTTGGAAGATCCAGCCCAGTTTTGCATACCACTGCTGATTAAATAGACTCCAACTAACAGCAGGAGGGAACCAGTAACGATCTTCGGGAACAGCTTGTTGAGAATCCGGGGTGGCACAAGTGACATAGCAATTTGAATAAAGACGGTACAGAGCATTGTGCCCAAGAACGCTCCCCATGCATCTGGGCATGGAAGCTCTGTTCCATCCGCAGCAACTGGACATGTGCCGTTACCGTAGCGCATACTAGCATACGAGAATGCAATCGGGATAATGTCAAATGTTGGGCCCACGACTGACAGGAGACCCGTGCCAACAAAGAACGGGCTACCTTTGATATGAAGCCGCGTGACCTGGATAGCCGTAGCAATGCCGGTGGTGATAAATGCTGCCGAGACGAGATATGAGACCTGTGCCGGAGCAAGGTTGAAGGCACCAGATGCCACAGCCAACGGGGGCGACACAATCGATCCAATCATGATGAGCGCATGCTGCAAGCCCAGGATGATGGTCAAGAGGATAGGGACCTCGTCATGCAGACCGTAGAAGGGGATAGCCTTGCCCTTGTACCTCCTGTTGAAGGGAGGGATGTTTGGCGTGACAAGATACCAATAATCATAGTCTCCCAGCCAAGCGTCTCTCGATGTGAGATACGTGGAAATTTGGGTGACCTTGTCGTGGAACCCAAATTTGCTGGCTGTGCCTAAAGCTGGTGTCTCGTACGTCGAGGTGTTCGGACTTGGCACTGCCATTTTCTGGTCTTCTGTCGGCATTTTGGGCGTCTCCATGGATGACAGGATTCAAGAGAGAGACTGTGAGTGCGAGGTGCAAGATTCCGGTATCCCGAATGAAGGTTGAAAGGGCCGAAGGGGAAAGGATGGTGATACCAAATTATATTTTTTCCCCATCAAGGCCTCGGGTTTATCATGGTACATGACGAATATTGGTCTATCACGCCCAATTTCGGTCAATCTATACCTAATCCGCGTACCTAGGTAGGTCACCGATAGCTCACATTGACTTCTCGTGGGTCTCGCACTCCCCAGGTACGAGAGTGAATCCCTCAAACCCCAGACGGAGGCGTTATCCGGGATTTCCGTATCTCTTTAGTCTGCATCCTTGGAGTCGAGATCCTTCAGCCGAGATCCTTCGCTCTACGGGCCCAGCTTTATCGGCGATAGTCGACTTCGTACAAAGCTGGTGAATTTAATTGGACGGGAGACCCGATGCCCCTGATAAGCCCCAAGATCGGCCGGCGGCCAAGACTACACGTTTGTTGGCGCAGTATCCCAGACGGAACTCCAAAACATCCATTTTGTAACAGGGGGAGGCGACGTGCCGAAGACCGTGACCGCAGTCTACCGCTCGAGTTTTGGTTCAAGGTGGACGTTATCAAGCCCGCACCCCGAAATTACCAACGCGACTAGGTCGACTTTGAACAGCTTAAACCTTTGTAAGAGTTGTTCCAAAAATGCCAGGTTCGATCATGGAGAACGAAAGAACACTGTTCGTCAACGCGACAATTATCACGGTAGACCCGGAGCGAACCATTTGGCTCGAAGGAGCCATACTGATCGAAGGAAAACGGATTGCAGCGATTGGGAAGACAACCTCATTACTCAAAGACCCGTTGTTGCTAGATTATCCAGCATCCAAGGTTGTGGATTGTCAACGCAAGATCATTATCCCGGGTCTCATCAACACGCACGCCCATCTTGGCCAATCCATCCTGCGTGGTCTTGCGGAAGATGTCCCGCTTCATTCTTGGCTCTGCGACTCGATATGGCCCCTTGAGGCGAATTACGAGGGTGAAGATGGCTACGTTGCTAGTCGTTTGACGATCGCTGAGATGCTGAGGAGTGGTACAACTTGCTTCTTAGAGGCCTTGTTGACTCCCCGGACTGGGTTTGATAATGCTGCGCGAGCGGTGGAAGACATGGGGATTCGAGGGTGTCTGGTTAGTGCAATCCATGGTGTTGGACTGGCAATCTGCTTGTCAATTTTAGCATTTGGCTTACAATTGCAACATGTAGGGCAAGCTGGTCAAGGTTGAAGAGAAGAGCAGCCTTGGATTAATAGACCCCAGAGATCGGGATATCTCCAGCATGTCGATTGATGCCGCTCTCGCTGCTTATGAGAAATATCATAACTCGTGTGGCGGACGGCTTCACGTCTGGATGGCAGCTGGCACTCCTCGCGGCGCAAATGAGTCGGCTTTCAAAGCTATCGGAGACGCCTGTTGTCAGCATGGCATCGGTTTGACCATGCACTGCGCAGAAGCACCCAAGGACCTTATCATTTACCGTGACGCATACAGTTGTAGCCCGGCTGAATTCTGCTATCGGACGAACCTGATCGGTAAAGGAAGAAAAACCGTGCTTGCCCATATGGTGAACCTTGATCTCGACAAAGACCTACCGCTGTTGCATGAAACCGGAGCCACCGTTGCTCACAATGCCAGTAGCAACTGCAAACTCGCCTCTGGCATCGCCGCGGTGCCAGACATGTTGGAGAAGAATATCAACGTCGGGTTGGGGACCGATGGTGCCCCCTGCGCGAACACTTACGATATGATCCAGGAGATGCGGGTCGCGGCGCTCGTTCACAAGGGTTCCCGAAGGGATGCAGTGGCAATTACAGCGGACCAGGTCTTAACAATGGCCACGATCAACGGAGCCAAGGCACTGGGACTAGAGAAAGAAATTGGAAGTCTTGAAGTAGGCAAGAAGGCAGACTTCGTCGTCCTCGATCCATCGGGGCTTTACTGCGCCCCTTTCGATCCACAACAGATATTGAATGGCGGGATTGATCCTCTTACGGTTGTGGTCTTCTCATGTTCGGGCTCAGATGTTGAGAAAGTGGTTGTCGATGGTGAACTTTTGGTGGATGACCGAAGGCTGCTCAGATGGGACGAAAAGCAAATTATCGAAGATGCCCAGCATGCGATAAAGAGGATACGGACGAAAAGCGGGATTCGTAGTAAGCTTCAAAGACATTATTGCTGAGAAAGTGGGAGAAACAAGTAGAAGCAATTTGAGGTTGCATGCAAACAGCATCCAGTATCATATCATTTATAGCTGGCAGCATATCGTGACAACATATGTTCCTCCACAGTAAAGCTCTTTCCTTTCACAGTCTCCACCGAACCAGCTAATGGCTCGATTCTACAGTCGGGGTTCCCATCGAAGAAGAACGGGATAGAATATCTCTCTGCCCCTGATTTGTTGATCACCCGATGAACGGTACTCTTGTAAGCGCCGCCGGTCCAGACATCCAACATATCTCCAACGTTGACCACGTACGCATCTGGCCGCGGCGCCACGTCCAACCACTCATTTGTATCTTGGCGCAATACCTGCAGCCCAGAGTTGCCATCTTGGAGCAAGAGGGTAATGGCGCCGAAATCCGTGTGTGCCCCAGCACCTACGAGACTCGCGTCCTCGGTGTCGGGATGAGGAGGATAATGGAGCAACCTGATCGATGCGATGGGATCTTTACAGTACTCTGCAAAAATGCTGGTGTCAAAATTCTTCATGCCTGACGCCAAGATGCGCATGACTGAGAATGACAGCTCTGACAGTGCTTGATGATACTTGAGCAACGGTGCTTTGAACTGTGAGTCAGGGATCATATCCGTACTGGGCCAAATATTCGGCTCTTGGAAGGGGCGATATGGTGGTTTCTGGTCAGGTATCTCGCGGCCAATGAAGTACCCCTACACAACTTGTCAGCCGCGTGCTCGCAAAGGCAAATACATATCTTCATGTCCACATAATGCGGACATGTACGATCTTCCTTCCTCGACTCACCTCTTTCAAATCTGGCTGCTTCCCGTCCTCGAGAACCTGGGTTCCGATGAGTTCGTATCCTCGACCGGGTTTGCCAATGAGTTTACGCTTCTCCTCATCCGACAAGCTGAACAAAGTCTTAGCAGCCCCAAACGCCTGTTGTTGGAGTGATTCTGGAACACCATGCCCTATGAGCTGGAAGAATCCACTTCCAGCGCAAGCGGCCCGAATCTGCTCCACGACGTTGTCTGCATCAGGCGAATCGGGGCGTTCTAGGTATGGGCTCAGGTCGATAATGGGTATCGCGAAAGCCGATGATTCGTGCGGAGCCATCTGGTATCTAGGTGCCGATCCTTCGGTATCTGGCGAGATCCGATGTGATTATTTCGAGACTTGGGAGGGAATCTGGAAGAGTAAGGGCTGTGTATTCCTCGATGATCATTTTGTCGAGGAGGTTATTTATGGTGTATCAGGCCGAGACCTAGGTGGCATGCGCCGAGAGCAATATCAGATTATCAACCGATCCGTCGTACAAATATGTGATTTGCAAGATATTCATCAGTAATCGGGATAAAATCTCCGTCTCGCATCGGTTGTAATTATGTATGAAAGGAGGAAGAGGGGTTGGTGCTCACGTGATAAGGACGGAGCGATGTACGGAATCTTATCGCAGTACGAAAGTTCGTACGAACCTAAATAAGGCAAATCGTACATCTCCCTATCCCTTCTGCTTCACCCTCTTTCTCCACGAACATCTGGCCCTCTTTTCTTTCGAATCAGAATGGTCAAAGCACGCAAAAGAAGTACATGTACAGAATGCAGCCTACGACGACAACGATGCGACCGACGATTGCCATGCGGTCGGTGCGTCAAGCGAGGGATCCCTGATAAGTGCCAGTTGAATTGGCAAGATGGGAGATACGATCCTGCAATACATCGAGTGTATCCCTCAAGACAACGCCAATTGATGCCCACGCCGCCAAGAGACAGGGCTTATCAATCCCCCGATCCTGATTTGCAGTCGGCATTACCGAGGACTCTGGAAGCTGGGGAACCCCGGCAATTCGCAAGACCAAACATACGTCCGCAATATGCATTCACACCGTACGAGCAGATACGACTTCGAAAGAGCACGACGGAAGCCGGTCGTGAGATAAACTCATCGTTCTTCCCTTCAACATGCTCAGCTTTAGACTCCCCGCCACTGCCTACTGCTGCGGCCCATGAGACATTCTTACAGATGCTGTTACCCAGTTTGGACCACATCTGGAAACTTGTCGACTATCACGAAGCATATCTTCTCTGGTATCACTGTTGTTATCACGGACCGACGTTCAGATCAGAGTTAAAGAGTGTGATTGCCGAGCAGGACGATAAGACAACATTGCTCGTTGGTGGGCTCCATTTGCAATGGCTTGCCCTTCTCTTCTCTGTCATGGCAGGTTCCTTGACGTGTGCTTCTGAGTGGCGACTTAGGGACTGGGGCTTTTCCAAGTCAGAAACGATCAAGCTATCGACGCAGTGGTACAAAGCAACGATCACATGTCTGAACCATGACAAGTGGACATCAGAACACAACGTGTATTCGGTACAGGCCATCACGACGTTGACAATGTCCGCCCATCCACTGGGTCGTTCTGCGGAACTTTCAGTCCTTCTCGGAACTGCTTTGAAGATCGCCCAGGCTCTTGGGCTCAACAAGATCAATTATAATGCAGCCTTGGATAATATTGATGAGACCTCCTCTGATGAGCAGCGACAACGCTCAATCAGGCGTGAACTGGGCAGAAAGTTATGGTCTCAACTGTGCGTACAAGATTGGATGTCGCTACCTTCTGCTGGGAGTTATAGCATCAATCCGTCTCATTTCACGACCTCGAAGCCATCGAAGCGAGACCATCTAACAATGGGCTTTCTCCCAGACACATTTCCAACTTACATCAGTTATGGGAATTATCTTTTTGACATCGCTAAATTAATCGTACAGCACCATGAATCCATACTGCAGGCTACTACCCCATACACGAAGTACCAACATGTTCTGGATTATGACACTCAAATGAGAAATCTAGCCACTGAGGGCATGCCGCGATATTTCCATGTCATGGAACCCGTTGACTCCTCATGGCCAGAGTGGGTTCATTGGGCACGATCAAGTCTCACGGTCTGTTTTGCCCATAAGATCATCATGATCCATCGAGCCTATATTCGACAAAGTTTTACAAATTCGGTATACTCAAAAACGAGAGTAACGTGTACAGCTGCAGCGAAGACAATACTGAACGAAGCGAGGAAGGCCAGAGATATAAATGGCCCCATCATCTGGATCGACAAGGCGTATTGCGTGGCTGCAGCGATCATTCTCTGCTTAGACATATTCCATCGTTCCGAATCCGACCCTGAGTTTGCGACTCATAAGAATCTTGTCCTGCAGTACATCGAACAACTTCGAAATCTCGAAAACGGCGTCATAGCTGTTCGAGGGGCGGACTTACTCACCAAAATTATCACTGAGAGAGATCGTACTGGCTCTTTCCTCGGATGGCCACCACGAGGGATAGATATCTCAGATGTGTTGGTGCGTTTCTCGACGGAAGAGAGCTTTGCAAGCTCTGCAGGCCTAGAATACAGGCCCATGACAGAATTGTTCCCACCTCAAATGGGCTTCAGTAATGACTTCCTATTTGAGCATCTTCTGGGGCACGGTACCTCAGGAGATTGAACAAATGCAACGACATTCTCGCCCTGTGAACTAATTCCTAAAGGAACGGCTTTTAGTAGACTCTCGGCTTGCCTAGGTGGTGGCCCTTAGGTGCGAAACTCCCAAACCCCGTCGTCGAGCAAGATTAACGTTCTAAATAGGCAAATGCCACACATACAAAGAACCGAACGCCACGCCGAGTGCGTTCTCACGCGTCTTCGGTCCTAAGGGCGAGTTTCGCCTTCCATACAATACCCAAAACGACGGAGCCATGACATCCTGCTCGTAATCTGATCCCGGCCAAAGTGTACGAGCTACCACGACAACTTCCACTATGGGTCTTTGCACCCTTGCCCCGGGGATCCGGTCGAATTGTAGGAGATTGACCTATCTACAAGAAACAGACCGTGGTCAGCCGTCCAGGCTATATTCCAACGGAGAATTACGGAGGGTTGGTTTCCTTAGCCGATGAATATGATTTCTTTTCTAAGCCTGAAAGAATTCTTATGATAGTCTCTCTCCGCAAGTCATGGGCTCAAAGATCATTTCCCCGGTATTATAAGAGCGATATTCGTAGATGAGAATGATCGTATGCAATACTAGAAACTTTCCTAAGTTCATGGATGCTTGCAAGTACGCTGAAGTCTTGACACAGACAGATGGACCTCATGGGGAGATTTCATGACTTGATATTCATCTTCATGTCCTCTTTTTGCTTCTCTGGAAACCTTATTATATTTCCACTGTATTAGTCTGAAAGCATCATTCAGTCCTTTTGGACTCTGTGGTTCGTCTAGGCTAAGTTCGGGTAACAAAATAACTGTTCATGGATTCAATCTCTTCCAGCAAGAGTACCTTTACAGTTATGATTCGTGATATCGTAGTCAGTAAGGCGTCTGTTGGCCAGCAGGCGGATCACTCGTCCCGTTTCCACCGAAAGCTCACAAGTTTTAAATCAAGCGGTGCCATCTGATATGTTCAAAATAAAACCCGAGGTTTATTCAAAGCAATCATGGACTCATGTCTGCCCTGGTTATATCATGGAAACTCTCATGATCATGGAAGCAAGAAAACACGCGATCGCCAATTGCCAAGGCGTGAAATATTTTGCAAAGGAAGACTCTCCAGGCACAGCAGATACTGCATTTGATATTCTTCAAGATTCACAGGAAGCTCGTCTGGTTGGAGATATGAACTGAGAGAATAGGATAGGAATATGACTGAATGTCTCTTGTTCATCTTGCGGAGCTCTCCTTACATTGTACACACCACAACGTAAGACTTCTCGGAGCGGGAGCTATGTACAGCATATCACCTACATTTATGTTATGTATGGTCATCTCTCTCATTTCCATGAGGAAGTGTCCCCCGTTCAACTAGAGCTCTTTGACATAGCCCAAAGCACAGCATCTCAACATGGTCATATCCAGTGTCATCGGTTTAGACTCCTCTGAGCATCGGGGCCGCCAAATTTCCATGATTAGCTAAAAAGGCCTCTTATTTGCCGACGGAAGCTTTCGACCGTTCATGGTGCCGCCGGACGGTAAGGCGATTACCCTTTGTATCCATACGAAAAGGCAAGTCCGATAACCTCTCCTGTCGAGGCATGAGCCATGTCTCCATTGTAAAAACGAACTTCTTCTGCGGTCGAGGGCATGGATTATGAGGTCGAAGGGTATCGCTATGAGGAGGATCGTGGAGGGTTCAGGCCCTCAATGAGTACCGTGCTTAGTGATGCTGTTTGGCGCTGTTGAATCAGTTTCAGTACTTCCTAAAGGTCGAATTGTGTGCCACGTATCTGAGTGATGACCATGCAGGATCCCACTTAAGAGCATGATCCATCAACGCTTAGACCGGCTTTGGGACTTGCAGGATTGTATATAACGACTGTCAATGCCCCTGGGGCTCGCCATCTTAGCCATGGTGGATGAACGAGACCACAGAAGAGATTTGAGGTAGTCGCAACGGTCTTAAACCCAGAATTTAGACGTAGGTTCCTCAACTAGATAAAAAGAAAAGACAATAGGGGTAGTAGTATTCCAGTCTGTTCTGATTCAATGCTCCGGCCGTCGCCTCGGTCAAGAAGCTCTCGGCCGAAGTCAGAGCTGACGCGGAGCCAGTCTGCGTTGAAGAGACTGCCTCTCCCGACCTATAACTGGTCTAAGTGCCACTGCTCAGAGTGTAGCCGCAGTATAACATGTTGGGGCGTCGTCGTGTCGAGAGGGAGTACCAACACCGTCGTTTGGCCTCGGCCTCACCGTCTCCAGCCGTAACAAAATGCCGCCATTGGCACAGAAGACACTGGCTGTGATCCAGTCACCTTCCTCCGTGTAGAACACCGCAATTGTGTCTGCAATCTCGCTGATGAACCAGGGTCTTCCTCCACCCTCTTCTCCGCCATCGCGAGAACGCTTGCCTCGCCATTATACTTAGAAAATGGCGTAGAATTTTCTGGGTCTTGGGGCGGTGGCTCATAGGGTAGTAGAGCAGGTAGTTTAGCTCGATGCTATTTGGCTTGACATCGACGGCGCCCTTGGAGGTCGTGTGTGTCCGCGAGGGGCTTCCTGATGTGCTTCATGGCGGATGAGTCGCCGTCCGCACTGCCCTCCGCTTCAACAACTTCAAGGAAGAAATGTATATTGGCTCGTTCTAGGATGTTTCGCTCGTCCCCTTCTGTGATCGTAATCTTGAATCGAATCGCAATCGAGGTATGGTGTTGGAGAGTTCGGAGCGAGAAACTTTCGAAACCGCAAGCATCATCCTATCTTGCCTATTGTATGGAATTAATCCTGTAAGAAGACTCTTCTAGTCAAATGCGTGTTTGTCCATTCAAAGAATCAAACTTACTTTAGCCTGCAGTTTGCTTGAGGCTGCAACAAAGCGAGAGACGTTGGCATTGTCGCCACTAGCAGACTTTCCAATGCCAAGAAACGTAGCTAGCTCTTGAGCCGAGATTGATATCCCAAGAAAGGGAGTGAGCTACTCGTCCGTCCGTTTGAATATGGCTGGAACTTCTGCTGCCCCCAGATCTGGACGCGCTGGCCGCTCACTGGCAAGTGTTCTCATGAGCGACCGTTGCAAACCGAAGGACAAGACATTATACTTCTCAAGGCAATCATTGAAGAATTCCGCATCAGTCATCTGTAGTCAAGCTTGCCTAATTCATCCGAGGATCTGCGATGGCCGGGGAAAGGTTGGAACCAAGGGCTCCGAGTCGCAGCACCGAAGTCTAGGCCAGAAACCTGGTAAGGCTTTACCATTGTAAGCAGCCAGGACACAGATCTTGTATCGTATAGGTCGAAGCCGGCGATTCGTTTCGTGGGGAAGATGTGGTGGTCGGGGTGGTCGGGCGGTCGGAGGGCTCGAGTCCTCGAGAGGCGTCGCTCTTTGCAATTCCAGGAGTCAGGAGAGATAGATCAAATATACGAATAGCAGAACAGTCTGAATACTAGAAGACAAGCATCATCAGGAATTATTTCGCGTTTCCAATGGATAGTGCGAATGTTGCGGGTTTGTGCGTGGGTTGGAAAAACCAGGTCTTCGGTCTTTGGGGCGCCCAACAGGGAAGTCATCCACCCCCTCGATGTATTTACGGCAGCCTATGCTTTCTGGCATTCTTCAAGGCCTCTCCAAACATGGATCCTCAAGTCTACCTTAGTCCCATGCACGCTAAGACTCGGGTATGGGCCCTCTGTAGTGCTCCTCAACAAAGGGACCGTGACAGTATCCCGACACGGGCACTCGAGCAGCAAACCAGCACGCAGGTCGTCCAGCAGGTCATCAAGCAATCACCAGACTCCCATCCCGCGTGAACATTCTCTCCCAGCTGACGGTCACAGACTGTCTAATTCTAGAATCCTGTCGAATCAAAACAATGGCAGAAAAGTAGGCACCCATGGAAACAATGACAGTGATTCACTGAAAGGAAAGAGCAAGGTCGCTGGATACAGTGTGATTTCCAGGGCAGGTAGCAGAAACAATCGTCGGGAAAAGATTCTAATCACATAAATACAGCAGCAGATGGCAACACTATAACAACAGAAGATTATTTTGAAAGATAGATATTTAGTGTTCTTATGTGTGCACTTTCATTTCGCCCAAGTTCCAATTTCGATATGGAAGACAAATGTGTCAATCGAAGAAAGAACAGATAAATGAGAACATGGGGGTGAAGACATATGGTACAGTGTCTAGCTCATGTTTGCTTCTCATGGACACGGTGATGGAACCAAGATACCCCTGAAAGACCTGGACGATGCACCTTCCCATCCCCCAAAGAGATCCCGTCAGCCCCCGGAACACCCTGCTTCAGTGAATGCCGTCCCCTAAAGGACCTGGTGAAGCCGTCTCGAACAGTGGCATCAGCATTCACTCAACCTGACCGCCCGTGTTGCCGAGTGATTGCCCCGTCGCTCCTTCCTTCTATCTCGCGTCCCTCGAGCATAAAACGCGAGTCTCTCCTCGACTGCCCATAACAATCTCTTCTTCCTCACAACAACACACAAAGCGAGAGCGCGCACAACAATAGCCAATTCTGCACGCATCTCGCCTCCAACTCCTCTCGCTCGTCGCTCTGCTTCTTCTTGTCGCCTCTAAGCATCAAGTAATCGAAGCACGATGAGCGACAACATCCGGCCTGTCAGTCAGGCCTGCATGGTAAGTAACTTGATTTCCTCTTCTCTCTGCGTATCCCTTTCGTCTCTGCACTCGTTCCATCATGCATCACGCGTCTTTGCCTTTCTTTCTTTCTGTTTTCTATTTTCTTCTTCTTACTTGTGGCTTTGGTTGCTGCGGAAAAAAAAAATGGCTGCCTTGGGGTCTGCCTCGGTCGCATGCTCTCGAATTTCGCCTGCATTTCTATCCCCCTTAACGGCAGATGAAACAATATTTTCGTCTTCTTTCCCCTTCAGACCCTTTCTTGTTTCTTACCCTGCCACAAATCCTCGCTCACACCCTTCTGCCACAGGCCGATCTTGGTCGTCTCCGCCAGGACGACCTGCCTCTCAGCATCCGACAGAATCGTGTTTTCACCCCCCATGGCGGAAGAAAGCATGGCGCTCGCGTCGCTGGAGAAGTGCGTGGTAAGCTGAACGATGTGTGGACCGGTAAGTTCATCTTCATGCACTATGCTCTGCGACTTGTCTAACATGTGTTTCCTCAGTCATGATCAAGGACGACGAGTCCACCCAAATGGCAGGCCTGTCGAATTCGCAAGCTCGTCCTTGGGCTGCAGGTCTCGTCAAGAGACTCCGTGACAACGGACAGTAAGTGGTATCATCTTTCAAGGTTTTGAATTGCTGCTAACATTCTATCCGGGTAGACTGTTTCGTGCGCCTCGCACCCATCAACCTGCCCCCACTGCCACAACGGGCACCAACTCTGGCAACGTTGCTACTCGGGCTGCTATCGATGCACCCAACGTCCCAGCTGGCACTATTCCAGAGATTAATGAGGCTGAAGCGGGAACATACCAGCCAACCAATGTCAACCCCGTTGACATTGATGACTACGTACTCCTGAGCGGCCACGTAAAGATGGTCCCAGCCCGGAATGAGGCGAACGCACACGTCGTCGAATTCGTTGTCCGCCTTCTGACTAAGGAAGATGTTGCGTACCTGGTCCTCTCTTCGGCTTCCAAGGGCCAGCGTACCCACGCCCTTCACGACTTTGACACCGCCATGATGGATGGTCCATACTGCATGCTTCGGCTGCTCTCCCCTATTCCGGACAACCAGCCAGCCTACTTCCTCCGGCTTGCTGAGCATGATGATACGGTCAAATTCGCAAACTACCTCAAGACCTTCCAGCTTCACGAGGAGAATGCGAATAAGGCCAAACGTGACGCTGCTGCCAAGGTTGCCGCACGCTCGATGCTCAAGGGCGTCAACGCCACCAGTTCGGCCGCGGACCCTGTTCCAGCCCCTGTTCCAGCTCCGGTCGTGGACGAGCCCGCCCCAAAGCAGGACAACCGATCGGGTATCCTCATCGATATGGAGGACTGGGATCAGGCTGCTGGTGCCGGTATTCCCACCGCCATCGTTGACAAAGCGACTAACCACCTTGCCGAGCTCGTCAACATCATCATGGAGAAGCTGAATGCGAATCCCGCGATCTCTGGCGAGATCCAGGCTGGTATCCAGGATGGCCTGATTCGAATGCTCAACGAAGAGCCTTGGTTCCAGCAGCTCGACGAGAATGCCCGAGCTGACTTCGGACTTCTCGCGCGAGCCATGGTCTCACTGAAGATGAACCTGCAGCGACAGGCTGCCCGACTTGCCGTCAACGAGGACATGTGGGCATCCGCAACTACGCAGCCTGCTTCCACTCGTATCCAGTACAGCCCCGAAGAATTGCAGAAGTACCGGGCCAATGCTGTCCCAAAGCCTCAGGAGCTTGAAGATACTACCTTCTTGCCCGTTCCAGGCGCCAGCAAGGAACCAGCGACTCCTGGTGTTCTGTTTCCATCTGAGCAAATTGCCCAACTCGCGCAGCAGCATCGTGATTGGATCATGCGCAAAGACGCTGAGGCTGAGGTCGAACCCCCCATCGTCGCTCCACCGGCTCCTATTTCTCCCGGGAGCGACACCAGAAGCAAATTTTACGGCTTTGATGCTCTTGCTCCTTATGTTCAGAGAATGCGTGAGGCTACTCGGGGAACTCGTTCTCCTGTTTCCGTCCAGGGATCCAATCCCGAACCCATGGGAACCTCGAGTGGTAACCCAGACGAAGCCACAGGCGGAGAACCTGAGCCTGGACACAACACTCCGCGGCATCCCGAGCGTCCTGCTGTCGACCGTGACAATGATGTCGTGATGGGCAACATGGACGCCCCTGCTGTCCCCGCGGTTTTGCGTCCTGGTAGCCAAGCCGTGGAGGAGCGCGCTTTCCGGGGTCTGGCCTTCTCACACTGGGCTCGCGCTGCAAGCGATGGGACTCGTCCTGGCCACGAATCTCGTCAGGGCGGCGAAGCCCGTCGGGAAGAGTTCAGTGGAAGAATTGTCCCCAGGGAGTCAATGCTGCCTCCTCGCGGATCATCGGCGATGGGTCACCGTACGCCTTTCCCGCCCCTTCCTCCGCGTGGCAGCGGAACAGTGAGCACGGAGACGACACCAGCAGACGCTCCGGCTAGACGCCGGTCGTCTAACCCCAACATCCGTGGGTTGAGTTCTTCCCGCTACGCGGATAAGCACGTCCATTTTGAGTTTGACGGGTACTTCACCGGCGCCCGTTGATCAACGGCAGCAACCTTCTTCGGTTCTTCGCCTGTTCAATCGGCTAACCTGGAAGAAAGTCGGGGATGATCGATCGTGACGGACAACGATCTGGGAATTTGAAATTAAACGACCGGGAAAATGGGAGTTATGGATTGCCCGAGGGAACGGTACCGGGCGGTGTGAGGATTTGAGCTGGTTGCATCTGGTTCGGACATCTGCTGAGGGATCTTGCAGAGCAACAGCCCCAAGCTCTTGTGATGTTGGAGACATTTGACGGATGGTCTAGGGAAGGATGCCTGAGATGATTGATGTGTTATGATTGCTGCCTTCCAACTTGGAAGATGCAGCCACCGGTAGATAGCATAGGCGAGAATAGCATAGGCGAGAATAGCATAGGCGAAAATACACACCCGAGTCGTAAAAACTTTCTAGGTCCCGTGTAGTGGTGACTGCTATGCAAACGTCAAGCAACAAGGTTGGAATCGCAGTAGATCGAACACTGTACAGCACAGTCATATGGCGAAACGGAAAAGAGGAATTAGCTGGTAATCGTGATTTTCTTTCTACACCTGGACTCGTACGAAGTCAAGAGTCTCCTAGTATCGTCATCTAAGCCCTGACTCCCGTCAAGAACTTGTCTCGCAAACGCAGCGGCATCCTCATACTTGCGGAAGAAGTAAAGCTCTTCAACGGCATGAATGACCTCTTGAATCTGCATCTTGGGAGCATTGGGTGGGAGCGGTAGTTTGATGTGCTTCGCAATCTGCAGAGCCGTGAGTGGCTATCTCAGGAAAGACAAGATCAGGGCTGCTTACGTCGCCGTCCTCGACTTTGGGGCGGTACTCGCGTTTGATGGCTTGGAAAGCTTCTTCGGACTGGGCTGTGCGGTCTTTTGCCGGTGCTTCGTCTTCGGAGGCGTCGGAGATGGCGATGTTGAAGAGCGCGTTTTCGTCGTCGGAGTCCATGGTTGGGTGTTGGAGAGTATGTGTGGAGGAGGTTGTGAGGGAAGATATTTTAGACGGCGAAGAATGACGTTGAAAATGCTGGCGGCGGGTTAGGTAATCTGGCGGCGCGATGGTGCTGAGCTTAATGCAGTAGAACAGCGTGGGCACCGTAGAGGGTCATATGATGATCAGTTTCGCTCATGATCTCGATGCCTTTGTTCTGCTCATGAAAGAAAAAGGTTGAAGGCTGAAAAGGATGCCGAGCTATCATCAAAAATGTCTGAAAGTCCTACATGCCGCCAGAGGAAGTTGATGTCACAGTGGGGAGCCAGCCATGAGCTTCAGCTACTGCGGGGCATTAGCTACAAACCTCACCTCGTCAACTCTTTATCAGGACTACCAATTGATCACCAAACCTCATTCTTATAATAATATTCCGCTCCAGAGTCTCCGCAGAGATTGGGAGAAGCGCCATGGACGAGCAGGTCGAGAGGTTGGTCTCAAAGGCATGGAGACGGTATCAAGAAACTCCAGCAGATCGACGGCTATGTGAGTCCCCAGTGCAGTCTTTACACTCGACGAACGCTCAAGAGAACATGTAAAAGTGTGTTGAAGATCCAGCAGCTAACTCATGATCTCATAGTAATTGGCATCGCCGGCATCCCAGGCTCAGGTATCTTCCTCCTCATGTCTGCTCCTCAGATCTCCCAGCTCACCACTTCCAGGCAAAACCACTCTCTCCCAAAGCATCACCACCCGTATCAACGCCCTCGCAGCCTCCCTTGATCCCTCCTCCCCTCCTCCGGCCACCTTCGTCCCCATGGACGGCTTCCACTTCTCGCGGGCCGCCCTCTCAGCCATGCCAGACCCAGCCCTCGCGCACTTCCGCCGCGGCGCAAGCTTCACCTTCGACGCCGCCAAGTTCCTCACCCTCGTGCAAGCCCTGCACGCTGCTCCCACCAAAGTCATCCTTGCGCCGAGCTTCGACCATGCGGTCAAGGACCCAAAGGACGATGACATTGAGGTGCTGCCGACGCATCGGGTGGTCATACTGGAGGGCAACTATCTTGCGTTGGATAAGGATGTATGGCGTGAGGCGGCGGCGTTGCTGGATGAGGTGTGGTTTGTGGAGGTCGACTTTGAGGTTGCGCGGAGGAGGTTGAGGGAGAGGCATGTGCGGGCAGGGATTGTGAAGGATCTGGAGGAGGGAGATCGGAGAGCTAGAGAGAATGATCTTGTCAACGGCGAAGAGATTGTACAGAATCGGTTGAGAGTAGACGAGGTCGTTGTGAGTCGGGAAGATGGGAGCTGGGTTCATGAGTAATGCGGCATCAATTTAGAAATGGTTATGATAGACTCATAGAAACGCTATATTTGAACGCCAAAGACAGACAGGATATGCCCCGATGCTCCAATGCCGTGCCGCTAGAATGAACCTCCTCCCTCTTCTCCCCGCTGCTCTGTTCATGGGTATCATGACCTGCTCTTCTCCGCACTCAACTTGCTCATCTCGCTCGCCATGCTCAACCCCGTCCCCTTCCGCGTCTCCAACGCCTTCTCCCACCGCTCGCGATCCCTCCCACTACCATCCAGCCCCAACACCTCCATCAGCTCCGGAATCTCCGCGTGGTCGCGCGTGGTCTTCATGCGATGGCACCACGAGATGCGCTTCTCCTCCTCGCCCTTCACCGCGCCGGTATGCACCTCCCGCTCGCGCTCCTCAAACGGCTGCAGCGGGCGACGCTCGTCCTGCGGCGTCGTCACCGGCGTGGCCAGCTCCAGCGGCTCGAAGAGGAACTCGCCGCCGACTTGGCGCTGGTCGCCGCTCTTGAGGGCGCGGCCCGTGGGGATTTGCTTCAGGCCTTGCACCACGCTGTCCAGCATGCTGCGCGTCATGCTCTTGCGCATGTAGGCGGGCTTGGCGCCCATGGCGAGCGTCTTGGTCATGCCGAGGGCGTCGAAGAGCGCGCGCTTCGGGTCGGTGTAGACGGGGAACGGGCAGTTTGTCTCGCGGACGTACATGTCGATCAGGGCGGGGTCGCCGCAGCCGACGACGGTGATGAAGGTGCTGATGGGCAGGCGGAGGAGGGCGTCGGGCGTGATGGACTCGGAGAGGGAGCGGAGGAATTCCTGGCAGTTCTAGAGGGGGGTCAGCGGTTGTGTCTTGAAGCGTCTGGAGGCACAACGTACACCGCAGAAGAAGTGGCGGACAAAGACGATCAGCACGCGGCGGGCGACGTTGGGGCCCGTGTATAGGCTCTTGAAGGTATGTGTCTTTCCATGGTGGTCCAGCACCACGTAGTCCTCGATCTTCTTGAGCGTCTCGGCCGAGGGAATCTCGTTGTTCGTGTTGACCTCGCCCTCAAAGTCCTCGGGCTTGACCTTGTCGATCTCGAGCGACTGCGACGGCGTACGGCCGGTAGGTGACGGCGCCTTGGAGGGTTCTGAGGAATCGGTCGTCAACGGCGCGGGCTGTCTCGGGTCATCTTGAGACGGCGTCTCTTCTTGTGGCTTCGGTGCAGCGGTCGTGGCTGGAGGCTCTGTCGTGGTCTTCGGGTTGTCGCCGTCGGGTTTCGATACAGCAGCCAGCTCAGGCTTGGGGTCCTCCATGATGGATGCCTTGCTCTAGAAGCGTTCTCTTCAGCAGTGTGAAGTTGGGACAGACTTTCGATCTAAAGGCGGCTGGCTGGCGGGAGCGAAAGAGGGGGAGGCTGAGTTTATACTCCGTTTCTTTGTTGGGCGGCTGGTGAGACAGGGAACGGAGATGGACTTGGCTGCGCCACGCAAGCCTTCGACGGTGAGGAGCTGGAACCGTAAGATCGAGGCGCTTGAGAGGCCAAAAGGGGCCGGTTTTGCTGGCAAGGGCCTCGTGGCCTCTTGGCGCTTTTCTTGTACGAGGGCTTGTTCCTGGATATGATTGCAGAACTGGGAGAGGCCCTGGTTCGTGGTGAGGTCATCAGCTACTGCGGGAAGTATTCCGTCATCCTCGAATGTTCGTTGCTCCCTACCCTGGAGCTTTTTGGACAGGGCTCTGCACTTCCACAGCAGCCAGCCTGCTAGGAGTAATTCGTTGATGGGCTCGCTTCTACCATTTCATTTGTCTTTTCTTATCACAAAAATTCTTTGGTTGTGCCACTATTGATTTATTCTTTGAGCAAATGTTATACATGCGCATACCCTCTTACGAGTGCGCTCGGGGTGCTTGTCTCAACTTAACGTTCCATATGGTAACGGTGAGGGTTTATTTGTCGGTGACTCGTCTCTATGGCTATTATTCTTTACGACTACGACTCTTATATATTTACCCCCAGATGCCTTCCTATTTCAATTCCATGTATGTCCTTTTCACGAAAGACTGGTATGGACCCGGAGCAGAGAGAGGCTTAGGACGGAACCAGCAAGGGCTGAGCCTTTGTGCATGAATATGAGACAGGTCAAAACTTCCAAATAATTTTTCTCGCCGTTGATCCATGAGGATGTACTTCTTATCAGTTTGCCATTCAGAAACCTTCTGCATTGAAATGTTTTGCCTTCTATCAACCTTTAGCTGCTCGTGGACTGTAGCGGTGCTCCCGATTCTCGTGTTAAGTCTCAACTCTGACTGCCATTCATTGTTTCCTTTTCGTGATTCATTGTTTCCTTTTCGTGATTCATTGCTTCCTTTTCGTGATTCACTGTTTCCTTTTCGTTGTTCACTGTTTCCTTTTCGTAATTCACTGTTCGACTTTCGCATGGTATAAAGGCAGTGGCAGCCCTCTTCTTCACTTTCCACCTTCGCTCCTCAACATCGTCATCAGACCCTGCGACAGCCATGGAACCACGGCCCTCGGACACCACTGCCAGCGTCGGCAAGGCAAGCAAAGCCCTCATCTCTTTTGACGAGCTGCCAGAATGGCATCAAGATAACGAATTCATTCGTCATGGCTATCGCTCGATTTCAGGCTCGACTCGGGTCTCATTCCGCAGCTGGGCCTACATTCACAATGAGTCGGTCAACATATTCTCTCACCTAATACCAGCAGCTGTCTTTCTGCTCGGAGAGTGGTACATCTTACAATATCTCGCCAGTAGATACCATGTCACGGGCACTGATTATCTCATCTTTACCTTCTTCCTCTTAAGTGCCGCGGTCTGCTTCGGCCTGTCAACGACGTACCACACCCTGGCAAACCATTCTCCCCAGGTCAATCAATTATGGCTGAGATTTGACTTGGTAGGCATAGTTGTCCTGACATTAGGTGACTTTGTTTCGGGAATCTATATGGTCTTTTGGTGTGAGCCTCTGGAGCGCAAAATCTACTGGTCCATGGTAAGTTAATCCCCGTAACCTATTATATTTTAATTACTCACCTTAACGACTGGCAGATTGGAGTTCTCGGAGCGATTACCATCTTCATCATGTTAAGTCCCTATTTCCAAGGCCAGAAGTTCCGCGTTTTCCGAGTACTTGCGTTCGTCGGGACAGGATTATCTGGTTTCGCACCCCTGATACATGGAATCAAGATGTTCGGATTCTCGCAAATGGTAAAACAATCCGGACTGCCATATTATCTGGTCGAAGGAGGGTTTCTCCTGCTTGGGGCTTTGATCTACGTTGTAAGTCTTCAGATTCCTCACGCGACAGGAACAAGCTCTAAGAACTATGATTTTATAGACCAAGTTTCCCGAGAGCCGATTCCCAGGTAAATTCGACATATACGGTTCCTCTCATCAACTCTTTCATATTCTAGTGGTCTTCGCTACTGTTACCCAATTAGTTGGGATATTGGAAGCCTTTAATTATAACTACACCAACCGGACCTGTCAACCTCCCTAATTTATACTCCAAAGACATTTATCAACTGTTCAGACCTGCAGATATGATTTCAGGTGATAAAAACGGATATGTCTAACTGTAGTATCCTCATGATTTTTCATGAGTACTGTCGCTTTGAAGTGACCGTGTCAGTTTAACATGAGAAAATTTTACGTCAAAAATGAGGTAGAGACATCTATGTTCGTATCTGGCAGAGCAGATTGTCAAAGAGACTGCATTATTTTTGTGATTTCCCCAATACCTTATCTAGCACCGCCTTTAGCTTGGCCTCACAATCATCGACCATGTCCATGGATCTCCAGCAAACATATCTGTCTGGCCGTACGAGAACGCAGCCAGACTCTTCAACCTCTCGTTTCCTTTCCCAATCTCGATATACGTCCTCATAATCTTGACCCCAGCCGATCGAGTATGAGCTGATCTTCACATTCAGTTGATTGCTTACTTCGGCAGCGGCTTGTTTCCATCCTTCACCACCGATACCAGTCAAGAGGCAGAATGAACCTTGGCCGGCAAGATCCAGAGTGCTTGTGTGATCTATTTGTGGCATGCGGGTATTCAACCAGGCATGTGGTAGCCGTGATCCCGGGTACGTGCTGCTACGATGGTACAAAATGGGATCTTCTGGCCAAGGCGGAGCCTCTTTGGTCTTCTCATCGTCAGTTGCGACTGCTTGACTGGTGTACCAATGGTTCATCTCGATGCCAATGGCATGAAACTCGTGACTTGTCCCCTCGATTGCTTCATGGAGTCTTTCTCGGCGCGCACGGGCGGCGGGTGTCGCGTCAGAAAGGCTGTTGAGACTTTTCATGCGTTCTTCGACGGTCTCTTCCAGTAGACCAAGTTCACGCCAGACGGGAAGGTGGTCTCGAATTCCTTGATTCGCACGCGTCACCACGCCCAATCCTACTGGTTGGCGTTCGGGACTGTACGTCTCGAGCAATGAGGGATCGGCGATGCCATTTTCCACGAGCTTGATTTTCCAGGCCAGATTGAAAGCATCCTGAATACATGTGTTTGAGCCGAGACCGTTGAACGGTGGGTGGCTATTCAAGACGTTAGCATTGGAACATCGAATGGGGAACTGGGCAAAGTTTACCGATGAACAGCATCTCCAAGACAAAACACGTTGCCTCGCGAGTAGTGCTCAGCAACAATCTCGTTAATGTTCCACTTGGACACATCTAAAATTTCCAGGGGCAGGTCATCTCTACCGACGATCTCTCGACAACGCTGCAGTAACTGCTCATGAGTTGGCATCGTCTGAACGTTTGGGTCTTTGGGGAACAAAATGAACATCCACCTAATTGTCCAAGGAAATGTCAGCCAATCTATTTTCCAGTCAACCTCGCCTGATGTAGCCGACATACTCGTTCCATGGTTTTACCATTCTGATCAGTCCGCTCCAGGCAAAGTCGGGATATGGTTGATCTGGCTGGAATACCCAATGGAGATTTCCCTTTCTGGCGCCGATGTAATCCCCCAAGTCGACTTTGACTAAGACGTTCAAAGCAAGTCCTTGGCCTGGCTTCTTGATGAGGGGAATTTCTAGTTGCCGGAAGATTGTGCTTCGGGCTCCGTCACAACCGAAAAGATACTTGGACTTGACGAGAATGGTGGAGCGTGTTAGGTCGTCCATGATGTAACTAAAGATGGTTCCATCACGTTCTTCGAAGCGGAGAAAACTGGTAGAGAAGCGAACGTTCCATCCCTGTGCCATGGCCCTTTCAACAACAATAGGCTCAAAGACGCTCTGAGGAAGGTCAATGTGCCGACAAGGTGTAGCATCCTCATAGTCTCCTCTACGCTTTGGATCGTTTCCCCATGAGTAGATTCTAGCGTACTCCTCACCAGTCATATCGTGGCACCAGCGAGTATGCAGCATGCTGTCTCCAGCGGTTCCGCCTGCAATGCATGCTTGTTCAAGGCCGATATCTCGCATACACTCAAGGGCAGCGGCATTGAATATGTGAGCGCGAGGAGTTAGAGATGTCGTTGCTGCTGAACTGATCATCAATCCTTTGAGGCTGTATGGAGGATGTGAGAGAAAGCAAGCAAGCGAGGCGCCGGCGGGGCCTGTGCCCACGATGAGGATCGGGGTTTCAATGACGGCTTGAGTCTCGTTTGCCATCTTATGGATTCACTCGACCATACGATTAACGGAGAGGGAATCAGAAATATTGTGTCGACTGGTGAGAGTAAGAATGCAATACTCCAATAAGTTATATACAAGTCTCGACTAGATCTTGGCCTTTGACCCCACCACATCCTCCAGTGCAGGTAATCCTTAGATGTATCTTTGTAATTCGATCGCGGGGAACACAACCGTTGGGCCTTACTCCGTAAGAGGGGAAGAGGGGGGAAGGACGAGTCTTGAGGGTCCTCATTGGCTCATGTCTTATTCATAGGCCACTTCCCAAAATGCTGCTAGGGCCGGCGATCTTGCACATCTCATTTGGTGAAATGGAAGCTTGCACAGAAGCCAGCTCAGAGAGGAGACTGGGCTTCTGCTTGACCCTCACCGCTTTGCTACCGAAAGGTCAAGGGCTGTTGAATAAGCGCCGGCCGGATGCGCTACCAAGACACTGGTGGTCGCCTTACCTGCAAACGGTAATTCGGGCGAGTTTACTTCCGAGACAGGTTTCAGACGCGTTTGTGACAACGAGCACCTGCGACAATCCTTCGCTCCTCACTAGAGAGATACTGTCAGCTCGGGGTGACTTTGTCGCTGCTGAGATGAGTGTTGTACGCAGCGCTCGCGAGGCTTCAGAGCTGGAGAAGAAAAGGGTATCTATAGAGTACCGCTTATACGGGGTATATGCAAGAGCAAATATACAAAAAAGGCGCAAGCCACGATCATTATACGAACAATGCATAACATAACCGGTGGCTGCGCCAAGTCGACCAACAAAAACAAAGCGCAGGCCTCCCTAAAAACGCCACCAGATGCAAAACTCCAGCCCCATGCAACGACATCGGCGTTATTGCCCCGGCAGCTCATAAACGGGCGTGCTGGCCATCTCGACAGGCGCCGGCGAAGGATCCAGTTCGTGATGCTGCTTCGACTGGCCGTCGACCTCGGCAACGGGGTTGGCGGCCTGGTATGCGCCTCGCGTGCGCCGCTTCCGCCAGAGGAACCAGCCTGCTACGGCGGCTATGGCCAGACCGCCGACGACGCCGATTACGATTCCGGCGATGGCGCCGCCGCTGATGCCGCTGCTGGGACTGGAGGTGCTGGAGGGGGAGCTCGATGCCTATGGTGCGTTGTTAGCAGTTGAGAGACAGAGGACGGAATTGGGCCACGAACCGTCACTGTCGTCGTCCCCGGCTCCGTGCTACTGGTGCTGATCTCGGTGCTGCTCGCGATAGTAGTCGAGGCAAAGTCGGTGGACTGGAAGCGCACGACGATGCCGTACGCTCCGCCGGCGCAACTGCTGCTGAGGCAGTCTTCGCGTGTTGACACACTCGTTGAGGTGACATCGCTAACGACCGTGACTATCGAGAAGACCGACGTGCCCGTGCAGGCAAGCGTCGATTGCCACGGCCATTCGACATCGTCGGCGTTCATGCACTGCCAGTTGACGCCGCTGGTCGCATCACATCGTTAGCAGTGATCGGGAGCGACGGGCCGCGCGTCAACAGCAACTACTCACGTTGGACAGCAGGTAAAGACAGTCTCAGTGTTGGTGCCGGCCGAATTGTACGATGTGCACGCCGGCTGATACCCCGACGGGCAGAGCCCCGGCGAGTAGTAGTACTCGGTGTAGTTGGGCAGATAGCTGCTGGGGAAGCAATGGGCCGAGTTCGTCTTGGACGGGCCGCGCAGGAAGTAGCCCTCGCCGGTGGTGGTGGGCTCGAGGATCCAGGACATGCCGGTGTAGGAGGAGCATGTTGACGAGGGCGTGAAGGTCGTGGAGAGGGGGCCGAGGTTCGTCATCGTGGCGGCGGCGGCGGCAGAGCGAGTGAGGCTCTCGTGGGAGAATGGAAGAAGTTGTGAAGGAGAAGAGGAAGGACGACGACGATCGCTGGCAGAATCCTTCGGTCTGGTCTCTTCAGCTCCAGGCCGCCCTATGGTGGTCTGCTTCTGCTGCTCCTCCAGCCTCCAGCCCCCAGCCAGCAATTACCCCCGTGGAACTGGGAAACCCCCTCCCATCTCAGCAGCAGCGGATCCCCTGGCAGCATCGAGGGATCAGCCATTGGACTGGGCCTGGGAATCAGGATTGTCTAGCAGGGCTGCAGGGGTCGTCTCCCCATCGCTATAAGGCGGCGCCTAGGCCGGTCTAGGAAAGCCCTCCTGGAGCGCCGCCTCCGTAATTCGCAAAGGCTCGTTTCACTCTGGACTCGAGGGACCGGGGTTGCGATCCTCGGCGGCTGTTCTGTGCGGGCGGCTTGGATGCGAGGTTGAGGCTGTGTGCGCGACACTGCCACAGGCTGTAGGCTATAGGCGCGTTGCCGCGCTTCTGCATGCGCTAGTATCCAGAGGACATCAATCGCCAAGACATGCCACATAGTAGAAGCCAATAATAATGGTACAGAGTGGCCGTTCCTGGATCGTGGCGTTCGTCACCCGTGCCGGCTCACGTGTGGTTTGAGTTTTGTCTCAGGAACAAAATGCACCTTGTGTGTGTTCTATGCTCCTGCCCATGCTTAAGTTTCTGGTGGACATGGCTTCATTTTCCACGTGTGAGTTTCTTGCACCTAAAATCCTGAATTGTATACCCACAGTATGAAGTACTTTGGCGACGCTCGCACTCGCTGCATGATCTTTGCAGCCATCCTATTCTCTTTACTCGGAAGCATGGTGACAGAAGCGTCCTTGTAAATTCACATGTCGCCATAAGATAATTTATATCTCATGAGACCTCTATACAAACTAGGATTACAATTACATAGTATCATGGTATTTTGCCAACCCTACCGTATCCATCATACATCATAAACATTAAGGCAGCATCATGTCGCTCTATACTTCCTCTGCTTGGATCGCGTCTGCCGGAACAACTTTGACCTCGGGGCCTTCGATTTTCTTGACCTTTCGGCCTTCCCACCACGACATGAGACCTGCAAACATGCCCGTACCGCACCCGAGACCGATAAAAGTACCTGTTGCCCAGCTCTAATATAACGTCAGTCGGAATGTGTTCTGAAGCGCGTTTGGAAGGTCTGGACTTACAGGCCGTTCTATCCGGTTGTAATGCCACATGTAATAGCAGAGCACGATCTGGATGAACGTGTTTGAAACCATCATGCCAATCGTGAATGCCAGCTTCCATAAAGCCGTCGGAGGGGCCCTCTCGCCGGTAAATGTTGGAGACAGGACAGGAGTCGCTGTTGCATCGGTGCTCTTCTCTTCGGCATCGGTGGCCCAGGCCGGTGGGCGAAACCATGACTTGTTCTGCGCAGTGAGCTTCAGCATCGCAGGCACGTTCTTGAAGAAGACGGCGCGAATGTAAAGGTAGAGATCTCGAAACCGCCAGGGTGCGAGACCAAAGTTGGTTACGCAGAAGAGCGCATTGAGAATTTGGCTGTCGATCTCAATCCATATCTTGCGCGCTGACTTGTTAGAGTTCGCGCTGGGGTGATTCATGGCGGGCGCGGTGTTGAGGAGGAGGAAGAAAAGCATGGCCTGGACTTGTTAGAACCAATCATGAGGGGAATGGGAGAGTTTGACGACTTACGCCCCATGCCTATGATGAATCGTCAGCAGTGCGCCCATGATTGAACTGGAGGAATAAAGTAATACAGAGAATAATGAAAGACAAAGACGTACGACAATGTTGAGACAGTAGATGGTAATGAGGAATCCCGCCGGGGTCTTGAAGAACTTCCAGAACGCCTTGAGCCCATTGACGATGGTGGGCCCCCATTTCTCTTTGGCAGTGCTCTTGTGCTTCTCATAGAGACTGCGCCGCCTTTGCCGCAATTGATGCCCCTTTTCGCGCAAATGAAAATGATGATGGTGGTGGTGGTGGTGGGTTTCGGGGTCAGCAGGTGTGATGGCGAGGGTGGCTTCCGACTCCTCGGCGGATTCGGCGAGCACGACAGGCTCCGGCCCCTCCTCGCTCAGCGGCTTACTATCGAAATTGGGCGTGGTAAAAGTCGGCCGTCGAGTGAGGGTGCCGGTGCGCACCAGCGTCAGCTCGCCGTCGGGCTCGTGGACAGCGATGCGCGCAGAGTGGCCGCGAGGGCTGAACTCGATGTTGTCGCCGCCAGACTCTGCATCGCGAAGTTCCGTCAGGTTGGGCGCCTGGGCAATCGCCGTGCCGGCGGCCTGCCACATGCCCAGCTGCGGGTTGGCGTTGATGAGCGAGACGGACGCTCCGCGGACGCGCCCAACGAAGCCGCCATTGCTGGGAGCCGCCGCGGTCGGGGATGACGGTGATGGGGGAGGCTGATCGGCCATGGCTCGTCGTCTCGTGCCTCTCGCAGCGATGTGGTAATGCTGTAAGAGTGGTGATGGAGAGAAAACGAAACGCCGTTGTTGTTGAACTCGATTCCCGGGTCTTGCCTGAAGGCGGCGGGCAGGCGTGGGCCACGGGCTTTCTAAGTACGGAGCACGGCATGTGGCAAGTACCTAGCGTTAGCAACGGAGGCCCGGAGCGCTGCTTTCGGAGCGAGCCAAAAGCCCGACCGACCGCCCACGGCCCTGCGATGCACCTGTCGTAAGGCGAGTGCCGAGAGCGAAACCGCTAACGAGGGTACCTGGCGTCCCACTCCGCTGGCGTTAGCACCTTAATTAACGCCTAAACGATCAGCACAGACGGCGGGAAGCGACTTAAACCGCATGCGTCACAACGGAATCCCGACCCCCGTCCCCTGCTGCTGCTGCGCGCGGGTTAGGCTAGGGCAGGTGCAGCGTCTCTCCGTCTTACTTCTTGCCGCTTTCCGTCATAAACACCAACCATCGGCGACGTCCACTCCTTTGCCTCGGTCGCTTTTTCTCTCTTTCCATTGCATCAGCCTGCAGCGCATCGAGGCGACTCCGAAAAACCCTCACTTCTCGCGATCAAATGATGATCTAGATACGAAGCTTCCGCCCCTCCCGAAAGGTGGCGTTTCTAGCCGTCACTCACTCGCTCTCTATTGATCGCCGAGCCCTGGCGAACCTGCACCAGGCCTCTCTGACTGCATATCGCTCGCCGCGCTTATCCCGCATCTCTCCGCCTCTACTTTCCCTCTGTTGTGCTCCTTGTCAGTCTGACTTCATCGACTCTCCCTCTCTCTCGTTGCCCTCTCCCTATTGCCCATCATGGCTCTTAGTCGGACAAAGTCCAAGGGCCTTGGCAATCTAACTTTCGGCGATGGCGACTCCAAGTTCTGCAGCTCGGGCAACGTCGGGCTTGATGGCCGAGTCAAGGTCCAAATTCACCAGAACGCCCAGTCTGTTGTCAGCTGGTTCAAACGCTTCCAGCCTCCCGTACCTGAAGAACCACCCAAGAAGCGAAAGTTCAGCACCGTCGTCTTATCGGGCCACCGTCCTGCTACTGGCCCGCGCCTAAACATTGCAATCCACATCGTGGGATCTCGAGGCGATGTCCAACCCTTCATCCCCATCGCCCAGCTGCTCCAAAGCCCTCCATATGGCCACCGGGTCCGAATCTGCACTCACCCTATCTTCAAGAAGTTTGTTGAAGAGCAGGGTGTTGAGTTCTTCAGCATTGGCGGCGACCCGTCTGAGCTGATGGCTTACATGGTGCGCAACCCAGGACTCCTACCTTCTCGTGAGAGTCTCAAGGCCGGCGACGTGGGCAAGAGACGTAAGGAGATGTGGGAGATCATCAATGGCGCCTGGAGGAGCTGTATTGAGGCTGGCGACGGCATGGGACCGCGTATCAGGGCCGCGGATGTTCCCCATGCCAAAGATCTTTTCGTTGCAGATGCCATCATCGCCAACCCGCCCTCGATGGCCCACATCCACTGTGCAGAGAAACTCGGTATCCCATTGCACATCGTTTTCACGTAAAGCCCCCTTCCGTCTCGTGTAATTGACGCCAGAGTCGCTGACCAACCTTCACAGTATGCCTTGGTCACCCACAACTAAATTCTCTCACCCACTAGCTGCCATGAAGTACGATAGCGAAACAGACACCGGCACTGCCAACTACTTCTCATTCGTTTTGATGGAATTGCTGACCTGGCAAGGGCATGTTGTCTCCCATCCATTCAATTGCATGCATTTGTACTAACCGATCATATAGGTTGGGCGACTTGATCAACAAGTTTCGCACTCAGGTACTGCGACTTGATCCCGTCAGTCCGCTCTGGGGTTATCAGCTGTTGCCACGACTTCGAGTTCCCTATAGCTACCTGTGGTCCCAGACTCTCATCCCAAAGCCTCCCGACTGGGGCGAGCATATCAACATCACCGGCTTCTCGTTTCTCAATCTCGCCAGCTCCTACACACCACCTGAAAGCTTGGCCAAGTTCTTGGACAGTGGGCCGCCCCCAATCTATGTCGGATTCGGGTCGATCGTCATCGACGATCCGCAAGCTCTGACGCGAATGATCTTCGAAGCAGTTCGCAATGCCGGCGTTCGCGCAATTGTTTCCAAGGGGTGGGGAGGCATCGGGGATGGCGAAAAGCCCGACGATGTGTACCTGATCGACAATGTCCCCCATGACTGGCTTTTCCAACGCGTCTCAGCCGTTGTCCACCATGGCGGCGCCGGTACCACAGCGGCTGGTATCGCGGCCGGACGCCCGACAGTTGTCGTTCCGTTCTTCGGTGACCAGCCGTTCTGGGGACAGATGATTGCACGAGCGGGAGCTGGCCCGGTGCCCGTTCCGTTCAAGGAGATGACGACCGAGACTCTCACGGAGAGCATCAAATTCGCCCTCAAACCCGAGGTCCAAATTGCGGTGCAAGAAATGGCTGATCGAATTGACATGGAGGATGGCGCGGCCGACACGGCCGAGGACTTCCAAAACAGACACTGCATCGATCAAATGCGATGTGACCTCTGCCCTGACCGCCTTGCCATCTGGAAACACAAGCAAACAAAGGCACACCTCAGTGCCTTTGCTACTGGCTGTCTTGCTACCCAGGGCCTTATCGAGCCAAAAGATATGAAGCCTCTGAGGTACAGACACTGGTATGTTGATGAGGGCGCTGAGCACCCCATCGTTGGGATTATTGCTGCAACGTCTCTATTTTTCACGAGTCTTGCAACCGCAGGTAGCGATTTTCAGCGACGCATCAAAGAAAAACCCGTCCCCCGCGGTCGATCTGATGCCATTGCATCTGATAGATCGTCAACTGCTGAAAAGCCATTGCCTGCGGATCGGGACGTCGACCAGACGACGCTTGCTGCAAACAACGATGCCGAGCAGAATCAAGCCAAAACCGAAACCTCCCCGAACGACGCAGAGGAAGATGAATTGACCGTGACCGTGTCCCCCGAGCCTCCTGCTGTTCATAACGACCTTGACGACGACGACGCTCCCCCACATCCCATCCATCTCACGCCAACGCAAATGGAGACATTTGCCCATAAGATGGCCGCGAAGTCTCTTCAGAGTGGTGAACTCGTATATAGCCAAATGCGACGCCAACCAACGCTTCACGAGCGGAGGAAAGAGTCCTGGAAGGTGAAGGAGCAGGGTCGCCATGGCAAGGCCTTCTACGTTACGCGAGCCGTCGGCCGCCTAGCCAAGGATGTGGTCAAGGCGAGCGTCAAGGCCCCAATAGCAATGTTTTACAACGTTGCCAACGGCTTTCACAACTACCCTTCGTACAGAATCGCTGACGAGCTCCGGAGGCGTGACGAGATCACGGGCTTAGGCAGCGGTGTCCGCACAGCCGGGAAGGAGTTCGCACTGGGATTTTACGACGCATTTAGTGGTCTTGTGATCAAGCCTTACAAGGGAGCAAAGAAGGATGGCGTCAAGGGATTTGGCAAAGGCGTGGGTCACGGCGCTTTCTGTTTCGTCTACTACTTTGGCGCAGGTATCTTCGCCCTACCTGGGTACACGCTGAAGGGCATCGAGAAAGAGTTCCATAAACACCATCTTACCAAGCTTCGGGCCGAGATTTATTTGATCCGGTTGCGACAAGGTATTGACGAGTTCCGGAAATCGACACAGGAGGAACGAGACGCGGTGGTGCAGCGATGGAAAGAATCGCGACCAACACGTGACTAAATGAGGAGGATGGATAACGTATGTTGATTATGGATATAGCCCAACTTGTTGATTCCCTAGATATTGTGATAATGGAAACTTAATCTTAGTATACCCCAATGATGGTCTTACTCGGAAGCATTTGATGCCCATGATTTCCAGGCAGCGAACACGAAACTCAGTTGTTTATGATATTGATCTCGTCATGGCAGCTGCTGAGTGCCATGACAGCTGTGAAGACAAATAGAGCGGGCAAGACCATGACATTCTCAAAGCCCTCATGGAAGATGCAACTCTCATGGGTACCTAAAGAGCAGAGTGTGTAGGAGAGACCGAAGAAGTGGTGTTGGTTATTACATCAAGAATTCCGCGTGTACGATCATTCGCCTCATAAATGTTCCTGGAATCCAACATCTTTCTTTGCGTGTCCTGTTTGACTGCATCGATTTATCCCTTCTTGCCAATGCAGCTCTCCAATGTCCATGGTCTTTCCCCTTTCTTCAACGCCTCGAGCTCATCCTGAAAATCTCGCTTCCAAGCATCTTCCAATCTGGTTGGATTCCAGCCTAGCAGTCTTTTTGCTTCTTTCCCCTTCATTGACTTGTGGCCTGCCCAGCCGCGCTCAGCCATGTCTATGAGTCCGGCGGTAATTTCGTCAGCGAGCTCCTGTAGGGTTACCTGTCGAATCTCCTTTGAAGAAGGGGTGTCGTCGCGAGGCAGAATACCCTCTGCGAATGCAACATTTAAGCAGTTCTGCATGATCTCTAATTGGAGAGCTCGTCCGACGGCTGGAAAAATGATGCCGTTCTTTCCGCTTGGAAGGTAGCCTACAGCGCGATCCTCTCTTTCTAGGATAGTGCGAGTCAAGAGGACGAAGACATCGGCAAGGTCCTCGACGTGAACCCAGTCCCAATTTGCAGTCTCATTCAATTTGAAGCCGTGCCCGTGTTGTATAACGTAGCGCATTATGATCGGAATAATGATGCCTTGTTGATTGAACAGCCCCTTTCCAGTCCCAAATATAATTGGTGTATTCAGACTGACTGCCTGAACGCCAGTTTCTTGGGCCTTGGACAAAACACGGACCTCAGTTGTTCTCTGAGGATAGGGCTCGCGTGCGTCTTCAGTCTTCAAGAACTCATAGACCGCATTCCCATCCGTGTCATCCCATTCTCTATCTGGATACGCTTTTTGGGTGAGAGGACGATCAGACAGATTGCTGCATCCAGATATATGCAGAAGCCAAGGCGGTGAGGAGTTCGGCTTGATCCGACGAGCAAGACCCGTTACGAAAGCCTCAGCTCCTTCGGGGATAAATCCTGAGCCGGTGCTAATAATGATGTCGTAATTTGAGGCATTGTCACTTATGAAGTCGACATCGTGAAGACCGGCCCACTGAATGGGATTGACACGATTGCCATACACTGAACGAAGTTTGTTGGCGACGTCCTCGCTTCGGACGAGCAGGTCAAAAGTGAGGTGTTTAAGAACGTCATCCTGTGCTTTTATAAGATGGTCGAGAACGGTGCCGCCAACGTAGCCGGTTGCGCCAACGAGAAGAATGGTTTGGATGGGGTTCATTGCCATTATAAGTGCAGAAAGAAAGATGTGAGGAGAACCGACGAATGGTATTGGATGTCATAAGATCCATTTCTGTTCCTATGTGCTGTTTATAACTCAACGTTGCAGCCAGCGGGCCACACGTTTGGGGTTGATTGGCCGGCGCGTTGGCGGTTCTCTTTCCGATTGATCATACCATTTGCTGGCCTCGTGAGAAGGCCGCCAGAATGTTGATAGGCGTCAGAAACCCGAATATAAAAGTCTCGAGGAATTTTATTTCCAAACGCGATTAGTATAGAGTATCCCATTTAGTCCCGGAGTGTTTCTGCCGGCCCAAATATAAGACTACAGTACTCTGTCCTATAACCCCCACCCCACCACCTCAGCTCAAGATCCAGAATGCTCGGCCCTCGCCCAACACAACTCAGTTCAGCTCAGCCTAAGGCGGTAGGAAGTCAGCTCTGGAAATGAAAATGGATTGCGGTATGCTTGGAAATCATCTCCAAGTTATTTTGTATCCTGAGACGAAACACAGCGACATGTGGCGCCGAGCTCGTGCCCAGCCTGCCAGGCCACGATCCATATTCCGGCTGGCCGTGACACCACGGATGAGGACAAAGATGCGATTTGCGAGGGTTCCGTTCTGGGCTGCAGCGATGGAAAGCGCGCGCAATGAGAGTATCAATTTGTTCTTCCGGTCGCTTTCACAATCTAAAATAGTTCTCTCTATCAGCATGGTTGAGCTCAGATGACACGAAGCAAAATTGACGGTATGTCTTGTAATCTCAGAAAACAACCAGGATATAAGTCTAGATACATACACCCTTGCGGACTGCTCCTTGACTCCGTCCTTTTTGATACAAATATACCGCAAAGTTGAGTCCATGATGCGCGCAATGTGAGTAGGATATTTCTCAGTCTCCGAAGTATCTTTGACGGTGTTTTGAAAGGTCCTCCCCTCCGCCCCCCAAAACAGAATCCTTTCATAGCTCTTTGTAGATGCCGCATTTAGAGCAGGCAGTGCCTGTTGCAGAGGCTACGGAAGAGACACGAGCAGAATTAGACGCCGTTTCACCCTCATATCGGGATGTGATTGTCGATTCCCTCAACGCCATTCGCAGTTGGTCAGCAGAGCGGAGTCCGGTCTGGGTTATCTCTCGAATCTGGATCAACCTTGTATCCCTTGAGGAGCTTGACAATTGCCACATAGCCTTTATGAACAGCCCATGAGAGTGAAGTCATGCCATGATTATCACTCGGGTCAGCATCGACCTTGCCTGTCTCAAGGAGGAGTTTGACAATTGCTTCATGACCTTTAATAACAGCCCAGAAAAGCGGACTTCGGCCTCGATCATCTCTCGAGTCTGGATCAACCTTGCCTGTCTCAAGGAGGAGTTTAACAATTGCTTTATAACTTTTCATAACAGCACAGAAAAGCGGACTTTGGCCTGAAATGTCTCTCGAGTCGGCATCGACCTTGCCTGTCTCAAGGAGGAGCTTGACCATTTCTTTATGATCACGACTTTTCGCAACAGCCCAGAAAAGCGAACTTCGGCCTAGATTGTCTCTCGAGTCGGCATCGACCTTGCCTGTCTCAAGGAGGAGCTTGACAATTGCCATATGGCCGTGCAGAATAGCATGCTGGAGTGGAGTCATGCCTTCATCATCTCTCGGGTCGGTATCGACCTTGCCTGTCTTCAGGAGGAGTTTAACACTTGCTTTATAACCTTCTTTAACGGCCCACCGGAATGGAGTCATGCCTCGATTATCTCTCGGGTCAGCATTGACCTGACCTATCTCAAGGAGGAGTTTGACAATTCCTTCATGACCGTTCATCATAGCCTCTAAGAGGGGAGTCCGGCCTAGATTATCTCTCGAATCGGCATCGACCTTGCCTGTCTCAAGGAGAAACTTGACAGTTGCTTCATAACCGTCCCTAGCAGCCCACCAGAGTGGAGTACGGCCATCACCCTCATCCTTAAAACCAGAAAACAGTTTCCCGGCCTCAAGCAGAGGAGCGACGAATTCTTTGTTGCCATTCTCCACAAGGTAGGAGAGTACAAATCTGTGCCTCGAGAATTTGAAATTACGTCCGAGATTGAACTTGTTGTGTATGACCTGGTTCTTTTGATGGCATTGCCTTCGGATAGGGCTATCTGGTGGCAGGCTCATCACCAAAGCTATCCGAAATGCTTCCAGAGCGTCATGGCTCTCTGTAGCAATTGCTGCTAAAAGGGGACATCCGTAACGCTCGTCTTCCACTTCGGTGCAGGATAAGACTGATGGATGGGTGCGGATAAGGTGTGACGTGTTGGCCTCCGCTAGGATGTAGAGCAAGCTTGCATTGTTGTACCGGCGTATCTGGTGCACCTCGAAAATATTGTATAGTTTGATCCATCGGGCAAGTTTGAAGTTCCCAATGAAGTCCCTCTGTTCTATCGAAAGATTGCCTGCTGTATCAGCATGATATAGTAAATTTTGCACAGCATACTCTAGAAACGGGAACGCATCAGTAGCTGCCTGGTGAAGCCCTCTAGCTTGTTCGGAAGAAGCTTTTGGCAAAGTCTCGCTGAGGTTCAGGTGATCAGAAACGTCAAGGCTGCTGTAGTTGACACAGCATCGTTTCAGTTGTTCGTGGCCCTTCCCCTCGAAATTGTCTCTAAGTTCAGGCCAAATGCTACTTAGCCCGTTTTCTTTAAGGAGAAAGTCTCGGACTGACTCGTGGATGAACTGAATAGTCGGAGCCTTTGACCTTGTGAGTTCAGCGAGCCCTTTAGAGGAGTTGAGTATGAATCTCTTGATGTCATCGAGCGAGATCTGATTGGGGTCCCACGCGGCTAAAGCCTCGGGAACGATGCCTGAGAGGATAGCAAAGTATAGCTGCTCTGGTTTCAGCGGCGTTCTCGCAAAAAGAACCCACTGGATGCACAGCAGGAGCTCATTCTTATAACGGTGGTCGCGTGTTAGAATGTCGCGAAAAAGTTCGTGTAAGTCGCCAGGGATTTCTCGCAGTCGTTGACGTAGTGCGTGTATGCGGCCACTGTCGTGCTCTTTGTTGAGAATCTCCACCACCAGAACAATCCACATGAACACGCCAGATGCCTTCTCTTGAATTTCCATCCGGATCTCCTCGGCGAGTTTGCTATGGCCAATCTTCAACTCGGTGTTGACATATTTGGCGATGTCCTGACCATGCCCTTCTTGTCCTTCGAGAATGAGACTAAGCCCATACTTCATTGTGATATGCGGGTAGTGTCTACTTGAGAAGCAGACATGGAATTTGAGCTCAGTGGAAACGGCTACCTCGCCCATCTGTTCGAAGAATGACACCATATCACGAATTTGATTCTCATCGCATTCATCTAGCGCGTCAATGTAGCATACCACGGATGATTCCTTGAGATTCCGTATGGCCTGCTCGAATAGTCCTTTCAACGACTCAATCGTCCATTCTTGGTATCCACCGGTCCAAGAAGTCAATCCGAGAGAGTCAAAGGCACACTGCAACACTGGGAGACGTTCGAGGAGCTGCAGCAACAGTGATCGGTACATGCCGACTGTGGACTTCTCTAGGTCATCTCCACGAGCATTGAAGAAGAAGCTGATGATGAGTTTGTCCTTCATGGACTTCCGCGCATTTCCCAAGGCGAACTTCATCAGGGTTGACTTCCCTGTGCCTGGTTTTCCTTTCACCCATAGGAACCCGTGGTGTTGGCTGAGCTTCGCAGGATCGAGCCATTCGAGGTACTCAGACTTTTTAAGAAGCCATTTACAGGTCTTTGCATGAGCAATCTTGATGGTCATATGTCGAGAATCGATCTGATCAAATCGTAAAGTGTCCAGAAGGGCCTGTCTTTGCTCATCGTTGAGCGTTGTGGCCTGTGTCTGGCTAGTTCGCTCGCGCCTGGATATCATCCTCCGGAGGGCAGCTTCGACTTTGTGAAATTCAGGATCGTCTGGGCCAGAGAACCGTGACATGTGCATATGGTCTTGTCCGATATGCTCGGTTGTTTCGATAGCTGGGAGATTGAGATACGACGATTCGTCCTCCACGACCTAAGGATGCAATAAGCAGGGATAGAGTCACGATACGGGTAAACACATACCTTGTGGCCTAAGAGAGCCTTCGATCCGTACTGCTCCTGAAAAGAATGGATGACCCATTTGCGCTCTTGGGCGATGGGACCGAATGCATCTCGTAGCTCCTTCAGACGTTCAGATGCGGGCAACAGTGAGTTGACGATCTGCTCGTTGACATTGAAACCCGCGGCTCGGATGACTTTCTCGGCAACACGGAGGAGCAACCCGCGGGGATCTGCACCACCGTGTGGTGTGCCGAAAAACATGATGCCCACGGTGGATTCGAAAACACTCTGAAGGTGTGTCTGTGCTCGATGGCTATCACTTGATCTCCGCAACATTTCTTTGACAATAATCCCTCCCAGGCTGTGCGCGATGAAAAGGACGGGTCTCTGCGGCTCATCTCGACGCCTGGCTTCCAGGGCGACCAAGAAGTCTCCGGCTATATCGTAGACTGTATGTGTACTCACAGGAGGCCCTGACCAATGGCGGATCTTGGTGTCGTAGCCGTACGTCAGGACTCGTGCATCAGGGACAATTGGCGAGAGCAAGTCACGCGGCCAGAAGATGGGGGCACTATGGCCATCGCCTCTTGCATGATGCCGCTTGGGGAATGGATTGACTTTTCGGATCTTGTGAGGTGGTTCAGAGGGCTCGCTGTTGTTCTTGTAAGTCCAGGTTCGCTCAGGATGGCCCTTGAACCCATGGACGAAGACGATGCTGTTCTTGATTAGCTGAACGTATTGCAATGGATACAGAAAGACACACTCTAGATGAGGTTGACCGGGATCGACCACCACCGTTAAGCCAGTTGGTGGAATCACTGATTGCGGGGTTGCGCTTGTTAGCCCGTCCATGATGACTTCCTAGAGGCGAGAAGTCGAGGATTGATGCATCGGACTGATGATTTACGGAGCAGTCTCGGTCCCGGTAGTGCTGAACGAAGCTGAGTATGACTGAGCGGTCAAGTGAGGGGGAGGAGAGACATTTCCAGGAGGCTGCGGCTGCCTAATTTTTGCGGTGGCTGAGCTGTGGACTCTGAGCTGGCTGGGATGCATGTGAGCCAACAGTTGGGATCTGTACCTCAACCTCTCGCTCAGCCAGCCCGCCTCAGCTCATGCTCTAGGATCTCCAGCCCTCGCTCATAGACAGCCCAGCCCGAGGTGGCAGGAACTCAGCTCTGGAAACGGAAATGGATTCTAGTGTGCTTGAGCTTCGTCTCCGAGGAAGCTAGGTTTTATCACCAGAATTTAGGAGTGAACATCCATACTCTAGGTGAACCAGAAAACGCCTATGAGGCACAATTGCCAGCGAAGTAATCCCTATAACCCAACCAATCATTCCCTCAGCAATGCCCGCAGAAACACCTGCATAATCTGCCTAATTGGGCCTGACTGCACTGCCACTGTGACGCTGAGTCTACCAGCTACCAATCCCCCGCCATCCATATTCTCAAGGCGATTATCTGGCCACCTTTTCCTCCCGCCTCTTCACTTTCTTTCTCCCCCGTACCGGCGTCAAATCGCCTCGCGATTACAGGACCTGTCGATCCCCAGCGAGCGTATCCTCGTTATTCAGAGAAATTCGGGATACACTTCTTGAACACTCGCTCAATCCCAATTCCAGCGTCTAATCATTCAATTTGGCCGTCGTTGAGCATACATCGGCTCCGCCTAACCATGGATGCCGTCAGCGCTGGAGCTAGCGTTGTAGCTTTCCTCACTCTGGGCATTCAATCTGCCAAGATTATTTCCAACTGCTTAAACAGCATCAAAGACGCACCAGAGAATGTTGCCCTTGCTGCTTCGACTGTCACTGGCTTGCAAAGTGCCTTGGAACAGCTCGCTCAGTGCCAGGCAGTAACCAGTGGTGCTCCAGTTGATGGTCTCGAAGCTCAAATCAAGGAATGTTCCGAATATCTCAAGCGAATCGATTCCAAGTTGAGCAAGCATAGATTCTTGCACACCGATAGTCGTGGTCGAACACTATGGAAGCGGGTTAGGACTATGTTTGACGAGAAGGAGCTGGATCAAATGACTAATATTGTTGCCGCTCATTCATCCACCTTGAGTTTGTGGTTGCAATCTACGCAAAGGCCAGTATCTGTTTTATTAAAGAGCAAGAATGTTAATTGTGTTCTGATACTGACATTCCTTAGTAATGCCATCTACAGCTCGAGCGAACAAATCTCCGTGTTGTCCCAGGACGTTTGCACAACCCTCCAAGCCGGCACGACCCAGTGGAATGCCATCCATACAGAGATGAACAACATTCGTACGGATCTCTCCGTACGGATCTCTCGACCGCAGTCCTGCGGCGAGATGAGCAGTTTTCTGCCATTCATACGGCAACGGATCAGACTCGATCTGCTTGTGATGTGATGCGAGAAAGCACAGACGAGCAACTACGAGCAATCGCCTTGGCCTTGAGAGAGTCACGGACTGAATCAACATCGTGTCTTTCGTTGGTTCTTGGTGCCATCCAGTCCCTCAAGGATACCATGGCGGTTCAAGATCAGTCAAATCATTCGACGTTGTGTATACGAGATCGAGCAGAGGACACCAGGCGACAAGATTCAACTCAGAACAACCCACTTTTTTCGTCCAACATCGATGCTCGACCCGAGGCAGGATTGCCGGGGAGAATGGCTGCTAATGTTAAAGTCCAGAATTGCATTACGCGCCTTTGTAGGTTGGCATACCAGAAGAATTGTATAGCCAGTGTGCAAGAAGTCGACGGCATCGTCGAGGACCTGAAGACAGTCCTGGAGGCCGTCCGGGCAGAGGATAGAGAGCCAATTAGTATGAGAGACCTCAGGCGTATCGAAGGGCTGTTTTCCTCTGCTCAAATGTTGTCCATCAACGAAAATGGTGATTATAAAACATGCAATTCAATGCTATATCACTGCTAACACCTTCAATCACAGAGACGAGCAGCCGTCCAACCAGCCACTTCATTATAGAGGACCGGCGGCGGAAATCTCATGACATGGGAAGTGGCACTCTCACCATCTCTACCAAGCGACGTCGAGTCCAGTGTGATCACTCAGATCGCAGATACAATAGTAACGAACAAGAAAACTTGGAGCATATTGACGAGTTTCTCACCAAGTTAACATTTCTTCCCCGCCATCGCACGAGCAGCATGTTCAGGGCGACCATTCAACAGCAGATCACATGGAACGGGAGTTTCTCCTCTATCCCGCGGCTTCAAGCAAACCGAATTCTTCCAAAAACATCCTTAGTATTCCAACTCGTCCGAGAAGGGCGATTGACCGAGTTTATGGGCCTGTTACGAGATGGTGAGGCCTCTTTGAGAGACCACGATGAGCTTGGGAACTCTCTTCTCGTAGTAAGCACTAATACTTTAAATATCCCTTTCCCTTAAGGCTAATCGGTAGCTGAGATCGCCGTGGACAACATCCAACCGCATATCTGTCGATTTCTCTTATCAAATCATGCCGATGTTGATGACTTCTGTTACAATAATTACCAGATGATGTACCCCATTTTGGCCATAATCAGGGATTGGCAAGAATCCAAGAAAGAGAGATCAAGGGCAACTGAGTGTCGAAGGCTTCTCCTCGAGGCAGGTGCCGATCCGATGGACTTTTCGGGATACTCACTACCAGCCTTTTTCAATGTGTTTCACGTTGGAAATTTTGTAAGTCAGACAGCCATAAATATTCTCTCTTACTTGCAGAGAAGGATCAGTTATCTTAACCACGAGTGTTCACAGGAATCAATGAAATTGTTTCTGGATTTATCCGAACCGTTTGCGAACATTCAATCGCGAGACCAATTCGGCCGTACTCCGCTTTTGGCCGTATGCGATAGCGATGCGGGATATGCAAAATCAACATTATCTCTCCTTCTTGATCGAGGCGCGAGTGTCCTAGAAGTGGGCTCTTCGGGAGAGAGCTGTCTGCATCTTTGTTTAAGAAATGCATGCAAAAATGATCTACCAGACGCTAGTATCGAAAGAGAGAAAGAAGCACTGATATACCTGGTCATACAAGGTGCCAACGTAAAGGCTAAAGACATGCTTGGTCGATCAGTATCTCATGAAGTATACTCAGAAGCGACTAAAAGATACAACCTTGGTAGCTTTCTACGCGATCTCTGGGACGTTGTTCTCGTTACTTGCGATTACGATACCTCAGAAGTCCGAGGTGACATTCACCGAGTGGGCCAATACACCAAGTGGTATACGAGAGATCACTTTCGTCGACTTTGGGCTGGTCAAGAACACCTATGTCCGTACCCACACGATTTGAATAACACTGATTCCGATGCTATTCATGTGATGCCCGCAAAGCATGACACTTACGAAGACGATTCTTCCGACGAGGACGATGACTCTGATGATTCCGATCGCACCAGCTTCCTCATGCGTGGTGTTCTTCTTCAGGGGTGGCCGAAGAGAGACCCGCAATTTTGCTGCAGCTTGCTTCACGGTCGAGACAAGTGCTACCGTTGCGGCTGGGTCTTTGGCTGTCAGGATCCAAATTGCGACTTCTGTGCCATAGTATCGAATGAAGAGAGCGTCATTGGCGAAGAAGGGCTCCCCGAGTTACAACAGGATGGTTACTCTGCGATGAACCGGACAACTTCTGAAGACACTGTAATCGAACTACGGGCTTCCAATACTGACCTCGGTCTGGTATGATTCACCCGAAACCCCTTAAAGTATCTCGACCGCCTTAGCTAGCTGGTCGCGCATATATACTATCTCGTATAGTGGACTATATCACCGTGGGCCAAGATAGTAGATATAATGATATACTATATGCTATCTCATATTATCTCTTATATAATTGACTGTGATACCAAGTATACTAAGCTGGCAAATGTGCTAGGATAGTGGGCGTTGGCGTGAGTATGGGGCCGAAGCACACCATCACTTATTCAGTATGCCGACGCGTATGCCGAAACAGCCAGACTGATAATAACAGCTCCAAACCCACATTTGGCCGGCGCTCCTCATCTTTTTTGTTTCATCGGAGAGGTTCAAAATGTATTTCCAAGGTCCTTTTTCTGTGTTGACGGGCGCATTGTGTATTGCCCTGGTGGCGAGCGCTCAAGATCAAATCCCGCTTGCACCGCCGGCTAGTCTTGAACATGACTCGGCTAATAAACCCAACTTCGTTTTCATTCTGACAGATGATCAGGATGTTCACATGGACTCAATGAAATTCACGCCTCTGATTCAGAAGTACCTCATTGACCAGGGCACGAACTACAAGAAGCATTACTGTACGACGGCTATTTGCTGCCCATCGCGCGCTACTCTCTGGACGGGCAAGCTGGCTCACAATACAAATGTGACCGATCTAAACCCTCCATATGGTATGCAATCCTTGAGTCATGTAATAGGCTTCCGTAGCTGATTGGATCCCCCAGGCGGATTCCCTATCTTCGTGAAGAATGGCCATAACGAGAACTATCTGCCCATCTGGCTGCAAGCCGCAGGTTACAATACTTTGTATGCTGGCAAAATGTTCAACGCTCATACAGTTTGGAACTATGACAGCCCTCACCTCAAGGGATGGAACAGTTCCGTAAGTTATGAACATCTTCTCTGTGACGCAGACACAACACCAAAGTATACTAATCAACAACCAGGACTTCTTATTGGACCCCAATACTTACGATTACTGGAATGGAACTTTTCAGCGAAACTTTGACAAGCCTATCAATCATGCAGGCGAATACTCGACTGACATCATCGCAAACAAAGCTCTTAGTTTCCTTGAAGACGCGGTCGCCGCAGACCAACCGTTTTTCTTGGGCATTGCCCCCATTGCGCCGCACAGCAATGTCAACGGCACCATACTCAACCCCGTCAAGGGGCCCGACGAAGACGTGCCGGTATCCGATGATAAGTTCAGAGTCAATATTCCAAAAGCTGCAAAACGCCACGAACACCTCTTCAAAGGCGCCAAGGTGCCGCGGCGGGAGAACTTCAACCCTGATAAGCCTTCTGGCGCAGACTGGATTCGTCGCCAACCTAAGCTTACTGACGAGATGGTCGAGTACAACGACAGGCACTACCGCGGCCGGCTGCAGGCGTTACAGGCTGTAGATGAGATGGTTGAAGACGTAGTGGCGAAGCTAGAGGCGCTGGGTGTTCTAGATAACACGTATATTTTCTATACTACGGACAACGGTTATCACATCAGTCAGCACCGCCTGCCTCCTGGAAAAGAGTGCAGCTATGAGGAGGACATCAACATCCCGCTGATTGTTAGGGGACCGGGTATTCCTAAGGGTGCAGTGACCGAGTCTGTTACGGCACACGTCGATCTAGTTCCCACAATCCTTCAGCTTGCTGGAGCCCCTCTGCGGGCGGACTTCGATGGGTCGCCTATTCCTCTTTCCAAAGCGGACATAGAAGAGGCTCCGTTGTCTAAGGAGCATGTTAATGTTGAGTATTGGGGGTGGGCGATTAGTGAGGGCAACTATGGCTTTAATGGAGGTGATGATAAGCGAGTTTTTAACAACACGTATAAGGCGCTGCGAGTTGTGGGACAGGATTACAATCTGTACTACTCTGTTTGGTGCTCGAACGAGCGGGAGCTTTATGAGATGAACGTAAGTCCAACCTCGATGCCTCATCATAGAGGGAACACAAGAAGCTAATCCCGTCCACAGTCAGATCCAGGACAGCTGCGCAACCTACTCCACGAGGAAGAAACTGAGTTGGCTGCACAGACTACCATACTCGGCTACCCTCTTCACAAGGTCATTCCACGACTGGACTCTCTGCTCTTCGTGCTAAAGTCCTGCAAGGGATCGACTTGCTCAAAACCATGGCAGTCACTACATCCTGAGGGAAACGTGGCAACCTTGGAGGAGGCTTTGGCGCCGACTTTTGACGCATTCTACGAGGAACAGACTAAGATCAAGTATTCTCGCTGCGAGTTGGGATATATCATTGATGCAGAGGGTCCTCAGTTTGAGAAGGATGGAATTGTGTACTGGGAAGGCTCTAGGTGGAGTGACTGGACTTGAGTGTGGCAACCTCGCCGTCGAGGGAAAGTATCTTTTGAGAATGCTCGGTCGTTGCCTGAAACTCAAAGAATACTGTCTTTACAAACAATCAAGCAGAAAATGTGCGGACCACAGTAGCAAGTCAAGTTAGTTGGAGCCAGCTAGGTTTCGTTAGCTTGATATCTATTAGGGGAAAAAACCAACGCGGAAAAATGACACACATTGGGACAAGATCGAACTTTAATTCTTTTGTGAAGGCGAGTATTATAAAATCCGAAACAAGGGAGCGGTGTTGAGTATAATAATAACGAAGGTTCGGTTCCGGACCAAAGCATTTAATTCTGTGTCTATCTAGTATCTATTTGTGCGCCAAACTTAGTTCCCATGTGCTTTCCTTAACCCAATGCCTATGCCATGATCTCGTATCAAACCTCCCTTACGTCTTAGCCTCGGCCGATTCGAACTGCTGGTACAGTAACGTTTGAATCTCCTTGGGAAAGAGGTCCACAAAGTTCGGATCAAGTTGTGACGTCGTGATATCAGTGTCTGTGCAGCCCGTTTCGACAATAGTGCCGTTCATGATGCCCTCAAGCCATGCCAGTGCTTGTGGCGCTGCGATGATTCCGTGGCTCGTATGAGTCACGTTGTGCGCGGTATCCTTAACGAAGTCAACCTTGGCACCACCAGCACAGTACTTCCGCACATCGGAATCTATGACTGAGATACTTGCAACCTCGTCGTTGACACATTGATACCAGTAAATTGGAACTTGCGGTATGGGGCCAGCTGCAGTGCCCTCCTGGACGATTTCAAGAAAGGTGGAATTGTAAAAGACTTTCCGCCAGTTATCGAACATGTCCAGGATGTTATCGTATGCAAAAGTTGCGACGTTAGCCTCCAAGCATTGATGCAGTGGTGAGTAGAACTTCTCCTTGTATTCGGGCTTCAGGTGCTCGTTGATGAGAGATTCAATCGCGGGGTACTGGTTGGCAATCCCGACGAGTGCTACCACAATAAATCCCGCGATACGCTGTTCGTTCAAACTGACAGGGTCAGAAGCCTTCGTTCCAATTCCTCCAAAGGCCGCGCCGGCAATGTTCAGTTCTGGCGCGTACTGGGCTTGCAACTCCACGGCGCCCTTGGTGACACTCCCGCCTCCGGAATACCCCCAAAGTGTAACTCTTGCATCTTCCTCAACACCCGTAATTGACTTTGAATCAAGGACTGCGCGGATGCCGTCGAGGGTTGCATGGGCGGCCAGTTTCCCAGATCCATAGGCGCCTTTCGGCCCTTCAAAGTCCGGAACGATCACAACCCATCCTTGATCCAGTGCTGCTTCCACTAGTAATAGCTGGAGCTGTGTCGTGTTGGATCCGATTTTGGGGTCATAAAGAGATTCAATTTGAAAGCCGAAAGATGGAGCGCAATCAATGGATGCCGCGTCTTCAGCAATTTGGTACGAGAGAACTTTACCGAAGTCAGCATCGTTAGGGATCAAAACGGTGACGACTGTAGCGGTCCTGTTTCCAACGTTGTCGGTGGTTCCGTAGAGCAACTGGTAACTCTCCTTCAGGTTTGACGGAGCTACTCCGAAAGCACCAATAGGCGAGGGCGGTGCTCGGTGGTTGAGAATGGTTCCGGGGTCAACTCCATCGATGTCACTGGGAACGTCGTAGAAGGGGTCGTCGCTGGGGATCAAGAGACTCGATTTCTTAGTTAAGACAGCTTTGCGGGCGTATACAGCAGGCAATATAGCCAAAGTTTGCAGAAGTAAAGAGCTGAATAGTTTCATCACGAAGGTTGGTTGAGCAGTTACCCAGATGGAACGCAGGAAGTTGCCGTCTTGCCACGAGTATTAAATACTAGTTCTAAACTGACGAACAAAGACATCCGGGCCGCTGCCGTGAGAACGCCAGATGCATGCCTCTCTTTTCTTGGGGTTTGTCTCCGACGAACCGATGCCTACGAATCCATTCCCCAGAATCATGTGGAAATTGTGCTGAAGAATGCTTTGTTCCCATGGAACGGACTCGACGGAATGCGTTACGCAGCAGTTCGGGCCCTCGGCCAGCTAGGACGCGCACGAGGTGTCTCTGTGCCTAAGCATTTTACATAGTGTGCGGCTTCAATATGTGGTTCAGATATGAATGGGATCGGCATTAATAAATTCCCGCTTGCCTTTGTCCCCTGGTCGACATTGACATGTCTCGGATCGGCCATGTTCTAAGATCAATTTTCCCAGAACAGGTACCATTGTCTCACGCTTGACTGCGCAAGTGGAATGCAGGAGAGTATCATGTTGAGATACTCATATTTCAGGTCCCAAACGCAGAAAGTACCCTTCATACGAGGGGCGATATCTTGGCAGTCTAAGGGCGGACGAAAGCCATCACAAAATTAATGTTCTAATATTATGTCTAACTGGTCTATATTCTAGAGTTATACAAGCTCAGCTAATGAGCCATAGTCATTGTCTGGTCAATGGCTGAAACTAATTCCGACAGCGTTCTGGTGTCGCGCGGAACCGTGTGGCCCTTCCCGTGGTCGAAGAGAACTGCAGTATTCTCATCACAGACCGAGTACAGAGCCATAGCTCCCTTGATGTACGGGTCGTTACAGCCTACGATGTGGCACGTAGGAATATCAATGTAGTCATCAGACTCATCAGCCAGGATACACTCGACCGAGTTGCCTGCCAATCGCACAGGCGGCCAACCAGCGAAGAAGATAGCGCACTGATTGCTAAAGTTAGTGTCTTGTTTCGCAATATCATAAGAAAGGGACATATTATTTGGCTGACCTTGATTCTGCGCGGGATTCCTTTCTCTTCCCACCTTCGCCTCTCTTCCAAAATCAGAGTTGCGGCAGTAGTGGCACCCTCAGAGTAGCCCAAGATCCCCTACGAGAGATGAGCACAGAGTCTTCAGACTTGGGGCATTATACAACTTACCTCAATCTCGGGATCATTGTCGATAATTTCAAAGAGTTTGTCGAGAGCAAGATGGACGGCATCAGGCGTGAACATGTTCTGGCTTGCTGTAAGGCGTCGCATTGTCTCTTCCGCCGAGAGACCTTCAGGGAACTGGCGAATCTTGCTGATGAGGGTATCTAGCTGCCCGACACCATCGTAATCAATGAATCTGTGCAGTGGAGGAGCCCCGAAGTAGTCCTCAAACCCGGGTGGTGGAGTGGCATTGTGGAAGCCGTTGATCCATTTGAATCTGCTGTTGACACCCGACTTCTCGACGTGGTCTACGAGGGGTCCCAATTGTACTTGGAAGTTCTGTGTGTTGAGGCAATGATTGTTAGTCCAAGATACTCTTCGGTGTAGCCAAGTTAGAGAGACAAACCGCTGCACTTCCATAAGCGCCATGCAGACAGAGAAACTTCATGATGGGCAATATTCTGCGGGTCTCAGAGAGTCAGAGAGGCACCTTGTTGAAATTCCAAATGATCAATTTCAAGCTTACTCGATTGAATCGCCGCTTAGCCAGACTATATGTCCTCCTGGCTCGGTCCTTTCCCTCCCAGATAGCATCATCATCCACCGAAGACGTCAGGAAGCTCTTATCGAGCTTGCTTCGACGCAAAGGTTATAGTCCAATTGAGCAAACACTGGTTCGGCACATCCTGCGGTAGCTAAAACAACGCCATTTGTCGATCATTGCTAGTTCCAGGGCCGGCACTTCTTGTCAATCCCCCGTGTGCCGCATTCCAGTGCTGCAAATCCTCAGCCTTGAGCTCACCTCCAAGCTGTCTTACATCTCGGCGAAATCACGAACCCTCGTGTCGATCACGCACAGAGCTGCAGTGGCTGCCTGCGACTGCCGTTCCGCTGGACAATGGAATGGCCGTTTTCAACGACCGGAACTTTTGGCAAATCTTAATCCTGATATCGCGATGAAGCTTCTTCCCGGACGGCCCCTGGAAACGCTCGCAGCCACCTCGTCATCCCCACCGCTCGGTCTTACAGTGGGCATTCTCTCGTTTTAGCCAGCTGAAAGGAGGGCATTGTGTATGCATGTGTCTCTAAATGTGTGGTTTCAGCCTCAACGTTTGCACTCAAGCCTCTTTGTGAGCCGCAAACTCTAACGTCCCGTTTTGGTTCCGGACTGGGGCTCATTCTTTCAACCGGATTCGATCCCATGGTTTGCGCTCGTCGAGGAAGAGGGATATGTGATAATAGGGTGATTACGGCAAGTTATCATGTTAATCAGGGAGTAATGGTCCGATAACTCGTAGAAGATAGACGCAACCGGCAAGAGACGTTCAAACAGCGGGACTTTCACAGGTTGGGTAGAAGAGATGGCCTGAAGTCTAAAAGACATAAGAACATAGATCCCATCTTGATTAAATGTAGTATCTTTCTTCAGGAGTCCAACAACAACTCACCACGCCCGAAATAATCAACATGCCTTCCACCACTGAGAACATGACAGCCCCCATTGCTGTCGTTGGCATGTCCTGCCGCCTGTCTGGAGATGTATCTACTCTGGACGACTTCTGGACCTTGCTGTCGCGAGGCCGAAGTGGCTGGCGGGAGATCCCTGAGGACCGGTTCAGCAAAGATGCCTTCTATCACCCCAAGCCTCAGAAGAAGGGTTGCTTCAACCCTAAGGGGGGTTACTTCATGAACAGAGACTTTTCAAAGTTTGATGCTCCGTTCTTCAACATCACGAAGCAAGAAGCAATTGCTATGGGTAAGCACTTACAAAGAGACTTAGCTGTGTTCATTACCTAACCCGTGGCTTAGATCCGCAACAACGGCAGATCCTGGAGTGCACCTATGAAGCACTCGAGAATGCTGGTATCCCGAAGGAGAGCATTGCCGGCCGCAACATTGGTGTTTTCATCGGCGGCGCTGCATCAGACTACCGAATAGGAACTCTTCGTGACAACGATAGTGTGCCTATGTTTGATGCTACCGGCAACCATCAGTCTATCCAGGCAGGTCGTGTCTCACACTTCTTTGACCTCCGAGGCCCATGCTTCACTCTTGACACAGCTTGTTCATCGGGCATCTACGCCCTTCACCAGGCCGTACAGAGTATCCGCAATGGAGACACCGAGGAGGCCATTGTTGCCGGATGCAACCTCCACCTACAGCCTGATGACTGGGTTTCCATGTCCATGCTTGGCATCTTCAACGAGCATGGCAAGACCTTTGCCTTCGATCACAGAGCCAAGTCCGGCTTCGCACGAGGCGAGGGTGTTGGATGCTTGATCCTCAAGCCCCTTGACCAGGCCATCCGAGACAATGACAAGATCCGATCTGTCATTGTAAACTCGGGCGTCGGCCAGGACGGAAAGACTGTTGGTCTTTCCACTCCCAATGGCGAGGCGCAAGAGGCGCTTATGCGCGAAGTCTACAGCAAGGCTGGACTCAACCCCCTAGATGTGGGCTTCATCGAGGCTCACGGAACTGGAACCAAGGTCGGAGACCCGATCGAAGCCAAGGCCCTCTACAACATGTTTGGCCAAGGTCGCACTGCTCGAAAGCCTCTCTACATGGGCTCAGTCAAGACCAACGTCGGCCATCTTGAGAATGTCAGCGGCATTATTTCCATCATCAAGGCATCCCTGATGCTTGAGAAAGGTTTCATCCTTCCCAACCTCAACTTTGAGAAGGCCAACCCGGCCATTCCTTTTGATGAGTGGAACTTGAGGGTCCCAACTACCATTCGGCCCTGGCCCAAGGATAAGAAATACATCAGTGTCAACAACTTTGGCTTCGGTGGCTCGAACGCCCACTGCGTCCTCGCGGCCCCGGAGGTCTCATTTGTAGACTCGCTGCAACAAGAGACCAAGAACGAGACACCGCGACTCTTCGTTCTGTCCGCCCATGACGAGGAGGCGGCGAAGAGGTCGATGTCTAACCTTGGTGTTTACATCGAGCAGCATCCAGAGGTCTTCCAGAAGCGCCTCATCCGCGACATGGCGTACACCCTTGGCAACCGTCGCTCTCACCTGTCCTGGCGTGTCGCTGTTCCCGCTACGTCAACCAGCGACCTCGCTTTGGCCCTGAACCACCCGGACACGAAGCCGGTCCGGTCGTCGAAGCCTCCCAAGATTGCCTTTGTCTTCACTGGCCAAGGAGCCCAGTGGCCTGCCATGGGACGTGAGCTGTTTGACAGCCATCCCGTGTTTGCAGACACGCTGCGAGCCGCTGATGAGTGTCTCCGCAACCTTGGTGCTGAGTTCTCCTTGATTGAGGAGCTGCACAAGGACAAGGAGAACTCCATTGTCGGGCAAGCCCACATCAGTCAGCCCGCGTGTACGGCATTGCAGCTGGCTTTGACTCGGCTGCTCTCGTCCTGGGGCATTGAGCCTGATTCCGTGACCGGACACTCAAGCGGTGAGATTGGCGCCGCTTTCGCCACAGGTGCCATCTCCCTCGATGATGCCATGGCTGTCGCCTACTTCCGAGGCCAAGCTACTCAGACCTTCAAGGCGAGATATCCCAAGCTTCGGGGTGCTATGCTTGCTGTTGGTGCCGGCGCTGATCAGATCCGGGCTACCATCAAGTCATTGGGTCTGAGGAACGTGGGCATTGCTTGCGAGAATTCGCCTGGGTCCATCACTGCTTCCGGTGATGAGGAGGATGTGGACAAGCTCGCTGCGGAACTTGAGCGCCAGAGCATCTTCAACCGCAAGCTGCGTGTTGAGATGGCCTACCACTCCTTCCACATGGAGCTGGTGGCTAAGGACTACATGGATGCCATCAAGGACGTTTCGGCCGTTGATTCAAGCAAGGCTACCATGTTCTCCTCCCTTCGTGGCGAGAAGCTCGACAGCACGAGCTCGCTTGGTCCCCAGTACTGGGTCGACAACCTGACCAACACTGTCCTGTTCTCTTCTGCACTGCAAGTGCTGGCCAAGGAGGCTCAGCCCGACATCATTGTCGAGATCGGTCCCCATGGTGCCCTAGAGGGACCTATCAAGCAGATTCTCAAGGCCGTCGGTGACAAGGCTGCGCAGATCAAGTACTTCCCCTCGGTTGTGCGCAACCAGGACGCCACGCTCACAACCCTGAAGCTGGCTGGCAACTTGTTCTCGCGGGGTCTGTCGCTGAACTTCCCGGCTGTGAACAAGGAGGACGAAAGCTCGACTAAGCCTGCTCTCCTGACGGACTTGGCGCCTTACCCCTGGACGCCGCACCAGTACTGGTACGAGTCTCGCCAGAGCAAGCAGCGACGCCTGAGCCCCTTTGCGCGACACGATCTCCTCGGTCGCCTAGACAGTTCGTTCAGCAGCTTTGAGCCGACGTGGCGCAACATCCTCAACACGGATGATCTGCCCTGGCTCAAGGACCACAAGATGCAGTCGCTCACGACCTTCCCGCTTGCTGGGTACCTGTGCATGGCCGTGGAAGCCGTGGCCCAGAGGGCTTCTCTCCGAGGCGTGACCTTTGATAAGATCAAGATGCGAGAGATCTCTGCTTCGCGACCTCTTCTTCTCGAGGACGGTGTTGAGTATGAGACTGTCATCTCGCTGAAGTCGCATGCTGAGGGTACTCGTGCCGACTCCGACGAGTGGGATGAGTTCCGCATCTCTTCGTGGACCGAGAGTCGCGGCTGGGTTGAACACTGCCGCGGTCTTGCTTCTGCGCGAAAGCCTACGGCCGAGAACCCTGTTCACTCGGGGGCTCTTCGCAACATGTCGTCCCGCCTCAAGCGAGCCATGGAGGTCTGCGATGTCCCAGTGTCTCTCGAGAACTTCTACTCGGAGCTGGGCAACAAGGGTGCTGGCTACCAGAACACCTTCCGTATCCAGCCCTCAGAGGCCTTCAAGGTTAACGGCGAGTACTCTACCAGCACCATCACGGTCCCAGACACTGCTGCAGCCATGCCGCACAGCTACGAGACCAAGTCCATCCTGACTCCTGCGCTGACGGACTTGATGTTCCAACTCACGTTCGCTATTCTCGGTGCTGGCGAGGACAAGATGCAGAGCCTGTTCATGCCCTCGTCCATCAGGGAGCTTGAGATCAGCACTTCTCTCACCAACACTGCTGGCGAGCAGCTCCGTGTCGTTGCTCATGGTCGCCCTGACCGCGCCAATCTGAGTGCTGTGGACTTTGACATCGACGCTTGGCCCGAGTCTGGCGTTGAGCCTGTGGTTCACTTCAGCGGCTTCAAGATGACTCCTGTGAAGGACGACAACTTCAGTGAGGAGAAGCCTCGGTCGCTGTGCTACAACCTCCAGTGGGAGCCTTACTTGACTGCCCAACAGAGGCAGGAGAAGCTCTTCAGCGAGAAGCTCTTAGATGGGGTCACAGACGAAACTGAGCTTGCTCAGAACGGAGCTCCTGAGGGCAACGGTGTCAATGGCGACACCGACAAGTCCGAAGAGGGCTTGCCTACAACCGCTCCTATCGTCATCATCTCAGAGAGAAGCCAGAGTGATCCTCTTGTCAGGGCTCTGACAGCTTCCATTGCCTCCATCACAGGCGCGGCTCCCAAGGTCACTCCCTTCGCGGAGGTCGATGCCTCGGACAGCGCGTTCATCTGCCTCACCGAGCTCGACAGCCCTCTCCTTCGAGGCATGAGTGCCGAGACCTTCGATCGCGTGCAGACTCTTCTGCTCCAGTGCTCGTCCATCCTCTGGGTCAGCTCTGGCGCATACAGATTCGCGCAGAACATCGACAACAACATTGCCCAGGGCCTGCTTCGAACCATCCGGTCCGAGCTCAGCAAGTCCGCCGCGACGCTGGATCTCGACCCCAACTCACAGCTCAACGGTGAAGACCGAGCCGCCCTGATCATTAAGGCCCTCCGAGCCTCTCTACTCACCCCTGAGGCCGGTCTGGAAGCCGCGCCGATCGACTATGAGTTTGCAGAGGAGGACGGCCAGCTTGTCGTTCCCCGTATCGTGGAGCAGAAGGACATGAACAAGCTCCTGCACTACGAGACCAACCCTTCGGTTCCCTACACCCAAGACTTTGGCCAGCCCGGCCGTCGCCTCAAGATCGCCGTTGGAACGGCTGGAGCGCTCGACTCGCTCTACTTCGAGGATGATCCGGAGCAGCCTCTCTCTGAGGACGAGATCGAGATTAAGGTGGTTGCCACCGGCATGAACTTCAAGGATGTTGTCATCGCCATGGGCCAAGTCGCCAGCCCGTACCTCGGTGTCGAGTGCAGCGGGACAGTTGCACGCGTCGGTTCCAAGGTGTCTTCGCTGGCTGTCGGTGACCGAGTCTGCGCCGTGTCCTTCGGGGCTTATAGCACATATGCTCGCTGCCCTGCGACCAGCGCCGTCCTGATCCCCGACCACATGTCCTTCGAGATTGCTGCTTCGGTCCCCGTGATCTTTGGTACCGCTTACTATGGTATCGTGGACCTCGGTCGCCTGCGCGCTGGCGAGAAGATCCTGATTCACGCCGCTTCGGGAGGTGTCGGCCAGGCTTCCATTCAGCTCGCGCAGTCCATCGGCGCCGAGATCTATGCGACCGTCGGCAGTGCTGAGAAGAAGAAGTTCATCATGGACAACTATGGCATCCCTGAGGATCACATCTTCTACAGCCGTAGCACTGCCTTCGGTCCTGCTCTGCGTGAGGCCACGGGTGGCGAGGGCGTCGATGTGGTGATCAACTCGCTTGCCGGCGATCTGCTGCGCGAGACATGGGAGTGCATTGCACCGTTTGGCCGATTCATTGAGATTGGTAAGCGTGATATCACGACCAACACTCGCCTCGAGATGGCCAAGTTCGAGTACAATGTCTCTTTCAGCTCGGTCGATCTGACGCTTCTTGCGGCGAAGAGACCCAAAACTATGAGCACTGTCCTCGGCAGCGTCATGGCTCTAATGCGCCGAAATGTGATCAAGCCTATTGGTCCCATTACTGCGATTGGAGTATCTGAGGTTGAGAAGGCTCTTCGTCTGCTGCAGAGCGGTAAGACGACGGGTAAGATGGTTGTGAACCCTCGTGAGGGAGAGCAGGTCAAGGCCACCCATCCTACCGTCGCCAGCAAGATCCTCAAGACTCACGGAACCTACATCCTCATTGGAGGTACTGGTGGTCTTGGTCGCTCCGTCACCAAGCGGCTCATCCAGCGGGGAGCTCGCAACATCGTCCTTCTGTCTCGTAGTGGCCAGAAGACGGAAGAGCTGACAACTCTCATCGCTGATTCTCTGGCTGCCGGTGCAAATGTGCATGTCAAGGCCTGTGATGTTGCGGACAAGGCCAGTGTCTCGGCTCTTGTCAACGAGTGCAAGAAGACGATGCCGCCCATCCGGGGTGTCATCCACGCTGCCATGGTTCTTCGGGTAAGTAAATGCTATTCCTCGTTCAAATGTCTGTCAGTATTAACTAGTCTTAGGATGTTCTCTTTGAGAAGATGACTTTTGAGGATTACGACCAGGTCGTCCGCAGCAAGATCGACGGCGCCTGGAACTTCCACAGCGCGCTGCTCGACACCAAGCTGGACTTCTTCATCGTCTTCTCGTCAGTCGCCGGTATTGTCGGCAACCGAGGACAGGCAGCCTACGCAGCAGCCAACACATACCTGGACGCCTTTGTCCACTACCGCGTGCAGCAGGGTCTCCCAGCAACCTCGCTGGATCTCACTGCTATCGTGGGTGTCGGCTACCTAGCCAATGACCTTGCCAAGCAAGCGCAGGTTCTGCGCAACTTGTCGGGCAACACCATGGGCGAGGCGGAAGTGCTCGCACTGGTTGAGGCCGGCATCCAGGGTCGCATTGGTCAGCTCTGCAACAACCAGTGCATCACTGGCGTGGACATCCAGGACGGAGATGCGCTTCCGTACTATGCCAGTGAGGGCAAGTTTGCGCAAATCCGTGAGGCGGCAGTCTCTGCTGCTTCTTCGCGCCGTAGCAGTGCTTGCTCTACGACCCTTTCAACAGGACAGCTGCTCCAACAAGCGCCGTCGCAGGACAATGCTCTGGAGGTAGTCATTGAGGGAATGAAGGACAAGCTGTCGTCCATCCTCATGATGCCATCCGAGGACTTCCACGAGGCATCACAGCTGACTGCATATGGTCTCGACTCTCTGAATGCCATTGAGTTGCGAAACTGGTTTGGCAAGGAGTTGATGGCGCATTTGCAAGTGTTGGAGCTGCTGACTAGTGGAACGCTGAAGGATCTGGCGACGCTGATCCTGAGGAAGACGAGCATCAAGCCTACCTACGCTCAGGATGTTCAGGTTCAGTAGAGAGCTGAAGATTGGTTGACAGTTGGATATTTCCTATGTATTGGAGCAATGGTGTGATATGGCATTTCTTTTCGGATCGTATGGGATAAAACTGGATTAGATCGACCTTTCATTGTGTACTCTTTCTATAGCTTAATACTGTTGTTCATGTCTTTGCAAGTTTCACCTGATGCAAGTGAGTGAGTTGACATTGTAATGAGCCTTCTTCATGATGTCATTGAAGCTGGAAAAGCACCATCTCTGAAATGGGAATTTCCGCAAACGGCATCCTGGTGGTGCTGAGGGATGTCAGGTCAACATAGAATTCGCAATGTGTTGTCAATGGCAAGATGTTGGACGTCGGCGATAAGATCAGACGGCTTGATTCGGCCCTGGATGATGACAAAATTCTGCGGTGGGGTGATTGGTCAGTGGAGGAGGGCACCTTCCCAGGCGATTTTTTTCGAGGTTGACAGCGGCTTTATGGTGGGGTAAGGCGTGGTTTCAGTGCGGTTTGGGCGGGCGGTGCCAAAACTTCATCCCACCGACGGGGAGAATCTTCCCGTCTTGATTTCTTCCTCCACACAACTCGCTTGCTGTTTGAGTGCTGTCCCAAAGCGCCGCCCAAGATGGCAGCTCAAATCCCCACGGAGGCTCTCAAGGAGCTCAACGGTGAGTCTGCAGTGCAGCTCCAGGCAAGCTCGTGACGTATCCTAACACACCCCGCAGTGGCCGAAACCTCTCAGTCCAGCGGCAACGCTGCGCAAACGAAAGCCAAGGCCAACGGCGACGACCATGGCGGCGACGATTCCGAAGACGAAGCCGACGAGGCCCATGCCAACGGCGGTGCCGCTCCCGCCTCGGGCGCCTCCAAGAAGAAGAAGAAGAGAAAGCCCAAGAAGAAGAAGCCCACGGCCCAGTCGGATCCTCCCCGCGTCATGATCAGCCAGCTGTTCCCCAACAAGAGCTTCCCGCACGGCGAGGAGGTCGAGTACACGAACGACAATGCTTACCGAACTACGAGCGAGGAGAAGCGCCATCTCGACAACCTCAACAGCGACTTCCTGCACGACTTCCGCGAGGCGGCTGAGGCGCACCGTCAAGTGCGCAGCTGGGCACAGAAGAACATCAAGCCTGGCCAGACCCTCACCGAGATTGCCGAGGGCATCGAGGACAGCGTGCGTGCGCTGACGGGCCACCAGGGCCTGACCGAGGGCGACGCCATCGTTGCGGGTATGGGCTTCCCGACCGGTCTGAGCATCAATCACTGTGCTGCCCACTACACGCCCAACGCCGGCAACAAGATGGTGCTCCAAAAGGACGACGTTATGAAGGTCGACTTTGGCGTGCACGTCAATGGCCGCATTGTCGACTCGGCCTTCACCATGGCCTTTGAGCCCAAGTACGACAACCTGCTCGCTGCTGTGCGGGCGGCCACCAACGCCGGTGTCAAGGAGGCTGGCATCGACGCCCGTGTGGGCGAGATTGGCGGCATCATCCAGGAAGTCATGGAGAGCTACGAGGTGGAGATTGACGGCGTCACGCACCCCGTCAAGAGCATCCGCAACCTGACGGGCCACAACATCCTGCCCTACAGCATCCACGGCACCAAGGCGGTGCCGATCGTCAAGAGCAACGATCAGACCAAGATGGAGGAGGGTGACGTGTTTGCCATCGAGACCTTTGGCAGCACGGGCAACGGCTATGTGCGCGATGACATGGAGACGTCGCATTATGCGAAGCGCGGAGACTCTGCGCATGTTGATCTGCGCTTGAGCTCAGCGAAGTCGCTGCTCAACGTGATTAACAAGAACTTTGGCACACTGCCATTCTGCCGCCGATACCTGGACCGCCTCGGCCAGGACAAGTACCTGCTGGGAGTACGTACAACACCAAGACAGAGAGTGTGTTTGGAATACTGACTTTGGGGTGCAGCTTAACAGCCTGGTCAACAGCGGCATCGTCGAGGCGTACCCGCCCTTGTGTGATAAGAAGGGCTCGTACACTGCTCAGTTTGAGCATGTAAGTTGCATAGCCATCTAAATAAGAGCGAAGACACTAACATTTTACCCCAGACCATCCTGATTCGACCCACCGTGAAGGAGGTCATCAGTCGTGGAGAAGACTACTAGGCTGGCTGGCTACCTTACCTACCGAGGTGCCTCTGGAAGTAGCCGAAAAGAAGGAATCTGAAAAAGGACACTCCTCTTTGATATGTGATGGGATTATGGTAGCAATGAATCTCTGAATGAATCTATTTCCTTGCATGGCTCTGTCTGTTGATCACTCTGAGGCTTGAAACACCGTTGAATGGACATATGGGGAAATATTGATGACTTAGCCGCGGCACTTCTCCATGTTGCACCCCACGGAGAACAGCAGAAGCAAATCCGCAGCCACAGGAGGCTGAAGCTGGGCGGGTTGGCGGGCAGCTGTCGGTCTCAGGCCACATCTGGCCGGCTGCAAGATCTCTGCCTCGATCGATCCATCCCGCATACTGTGGCGGGGGAAATGCTGTCATGGCCGAAAATCAATTTCTCTCGCATTCCATAATCGTCCAAATGTTACCACGATAGGGAGTTCTCAATTGCAATCAAATTCAACTGATCAACTGGCTGGAGTTCCCGGCTCTGCCAATGATGCCGTCCCGATGCCCTGGTGGACAGGCAAAGATCTCCGTGAACCCTTGATCTTCCGTCACTCGCCACCTGTGGCTCAGCAGGGTGAAAATCCGATCCCGCGGGCCGGGCCAATCAGCAGCGCGCAAATCCCTCAACCCGAGGCTTTCTCGCGGCATGACACCCGCTAGTCCAAATCGGGACAAGCGCAGGTCTGCTCGCCACGGCCAGAGTCCGGCCAGGGAGGGAAGGAAGCGACCGGAAGAAAAAAGAGCGAGCGAGCGGACGCCTTCACATGCGGAATAAATTTGTCGAGACGGCGCTTCCTTTATCTTCACATAAAGCCCGCAATTAATTCTCGCGCTCTTCTCATCTTCCCCAGATTCATTCCTCCACGACTGGAATTAGAGCGCGGATTTCCTTTTTTACTTTTCACTCTTTTTCCTAATACCGTGTTCATCAGGGTGGCTGTTTCAGTAACAGTTACACTCTAAACGTTGCTCACACCTCCCCGAAAAAAAAAAAAAAGGTTCCCCGACTCGCCGAACTGAGAAAGTCCAAGCTTCAACCTTCGACCCTCAACCTCCTCCCTCCATCACCTACCTCCCCGACTCGAATCCCATCTCCTACAGATCCTCAACTTCAACCGCCACAATGAAGGTCTTTTCCAACACCGTTACCTACAACTACTCGTGGGACGAAGTCTCCACGGCCAACTGGCGCAAGTACGGCCCCTGGAACAACAAGTCGGAGCACGTTATCGCGGTCGACACGCTCTCGCGGACTGTTGACCCCTCGACCGGCATCCTGCGCACCGAGCGCCTGATCACCTGCAAGCAATCAGCGCCCGAGTGGCTCAAGCCCATCATCGGCAACGGCGACGAGAGCTTCGTCTACGAGGCCAGCTACGTGGACCCTGCCAGCAAGACGGTCACCATGGTCAGCCAGAACCTGACGTGGAACAACCTTGTCAGCGTCCAGGAGGAGGTCATCTACCGCCCGCTAGGCGACCACCAGACGCAGTTCCAGCAGACCGCCAACATCACAGCTCTGTGCGGTGGCTGGCAGCGCATCAAGAACAGCATCGAGGACACGCTCGTGCACCGATTCAAGGAGAACGCCGTCAAGGGCCGCGAGGGCTTTGAACGCGTGCTAGAGATGAGCCGCAAGGTCTTCGCCGAGGAGAAGGCGCGCCAACAGCAGCTGCTGCTATAGCCACTCCTCACACAACGATGAACGACAACGACCATCTCCACTTCACCCCTATCACAACCTGACCTATGACGAACTCTCGAAAACAATCACCATTCATCATCGATCTGTACATTGGCACGATACCGGACGAAGGAGACAGCACGGGGCGCGACGGACTACAACCATCAGCGAGGGGATTCTGCGTTTGAGCATTTACAGCGGCGTTTCAGGGAGCACAAAAAAAGAATTCTTTGTCTTGTTTTAACACTTCGCTTTTTTCGGTCAAGACAAAAAAGGAGACGGCTTTTTTCCAGGAGTTTTTGGCTATACCCCCGGTTCTACGATAGACAGTCACGGAGCGTTGGGCGGACCCGAGCTGGAGGCTTTGTCCCTCGGGTCCCGACGCGTTAGAACGGGCTTCTTTGGCGGCATTATAGATGATTAGAAGAGGGGGGCTTTACGATGGATGAATAATCAATCATATTTACACTATTCTGCGTTCTTCAGCTTCATGTTGCATGTCTGTAGTGACCCTTGACTGAAGGCTTCGTGACTCGACGTCGCGTGCATCCCCTCATCCCGAGGATTCCCGGCCCACACAATGCGGAGAAGCCGCTGGCGGAGGCGCCGATGATCGGCTGGCGTGAACTCAGTTTTTGCTCGTTCGGCGAACGGGGTGGCTTGCGGGCATTCATTCATCCCTTTGGTAGCCTCCTTATGCCGAGCTTTCGCTCAGCCGGAGGGGGGGCTAAGAATAGCCGTGGGTGTGCTCGGGAGGCTGGAGATATGTCGGCGATGCAGGACTACGGCGCGGACAACCAGTTAGAAGGGGAACGGGACGTATGTAATGGAGAGTGAAGTAGCGGGTTTTGTTATTGTTCTTCAGTATGGGCTGGCTTGCTGTATTAAACCAGGACGGACAGAGTAGTAATACAGAGCGACCTAGAGACCAGCACCCAATAGACGGGCTTGTTGCGCAGCTCCCCAAGCCGCCCAGCATCTAGCCCTCGTCCTCGGCCCGGTACCTACTCAGGTACCAGTATATAACACTGAATCCAGCCCCCTAATATCCCCTATCTTCAGGAAAGGCCAGCGCCCTCGCCATCCACGCCTCAGACGGCCCAACAGGTGGTGCCCCGGGCGTAACATCCGGCTCGCTGTCCTCGTCATCATACGGCGCTGCCCTCCTCCGCGGCCGCAGCGCCAGTATCCTTCGCGAATACTCCTCCACAAGCCCTCTCTCCGTCACGCTCTCCAGCCGTGAGATGCGCGCCCACGAGCGCGCAATCCTGCTCGCCACACCGCGGAGCATGCCCGTCTGCCTCGCTGCGCGCGCCGCATCCGTCGGATCACATCCGTAGAAGCGCATTACGGTGTCCTCGCAGTATTCCCACAGCCAGTCTTGCATCTTCGGGAATCTCCCTATGAACGCCTCGCGCAGCACCGTTACGACCCAGTGCTCGGCCTCGAGGCGCAGCCACAGGTCGCGGCGCATATGCCACAGCACGTCGGTGCGGAAAAGCTGGCCGGCGGAGATGCAGCGTGTGTAGAGCGCGTCTTGGAGGCGCCAGTGGTCGAGAGCCTGGGCGAGGGCGTGCTTGTACAGCGCGATGTAGAAGTGCTGGAGCACAGCGTCGCGTAGGGCGTTGGTGAAGGTGTCGCCGCTGAGGGGGGAGGTGCCGTCGAGGTTTGTGGCTGGCACGATGGGAGTTGATGTGTATGCCATGGCGAGATTGTTGGCACAGTAGAGGGTGCGAATGGCGAGCTCGCCGTGGCGGGCGAGGATCGTTGGAGGAACGCTGAAGGGGAATCCCCTGGCTTGCTGGGACGGCAAGGCATCAGTATCTCTCGCCAGGTCGGTCTGCCATGACTGAATGCGAAAGGCGGCTAGTTCTGTTCGAAACTCATTCGAGAGAGCCGTAACTGCTGGTTCCAGTATCGCGTCGTCGACTGGCCCGTCCAGCAGACTCCTGAGCGGTCTCCAGGCGGGCGAATCCTGACACCGGACGAAGTCGCATTTGAGTGTCACCGTTGTGGGAGGGCGGTCCAACCATGCTGGACGATCGAAGCGTTCTGCCATGGCTTCGCGGGGCACGGAGAGGTACTCGCTGGGCTCTATGTTGCCCGAGACCGCCATCGTGGTGAAGGAGTCCAGTACCGATGGCGCGAGCTCGCAAGCGATATAAAAAGGGGAATATAGCCTTTGAGATGGCGAGACGTTGGGTATATATGTCATGTGTAAGTTACCGAGGCTGGTTGTGAGCTGAAACTGGCGATCTGCGGGAGGAACATCTCCTCTTATAGACGCCCAGACACGAACAGTTTGCCATGATGGACAGGTTGCACAAGAGTGACAGTCCATCTGTGTTGCCGTAAGAACAGACACTGCAACACTGCTGAAGTCGTGACCCTTTGGTGCTGATTCACCTGGGTGAGTTGGTCAAGGTGGACAGGACCAGAGGATGGAAAGCATCATGACTTGGCAATCTTGATGCCATATGTGAATCGTGACATTGAGGGTAAGAGAAAGAACGGAATGGGTATCAGATAAAACAAAAGGGTATCGTAAAACTCCGGGTGACTCCATCACGCCATGGGATTGCGTTTGTCAATCCGCCGACCTGACCCTTGGTGCTCCTCTTCTGTCTGGTGATCCAGAACGTGTCGTCTTGCTCTGTAGCCTTGCCTCTTCGGTGATTGTCAACGTTGCATCTCTTTATGGCAGACTGACAGCACGAAGAGTCAGGCGGGTGCGGTTCCTCAGACTGTCGGGTTCTGCGGATTGTTCCCAACTGTCTTGTACAGCTCCCGGAGCTCAAACTCATCATGCCCACCCTCCGGGATCTCGCCCACCACGCGCGCCGGCTGACCAGCGACAATGGAGAAGCTCGGGATCACCATCATGCTCGGCACGACCGTCCCATCCAAGATCTTGACGTAGTCCTTGATGATGGCAAACTCGCCCACCGTGCAGCCCTTGCCGATATGCACATGACTCCCCACGCTCGCGGCCTGCACCACCGTGCCCTGGCCGACGAACACGTGGTCGCCCATTCGCAGCGGCATGTACGTGAAGGCGCCCTTGTAGATCCGGCCAGGTGGACGCAGGAGTGCGCCGCGCGCGAGGAAGCAGTACCGGCCCATTGCCACGGCGGTGTTGCTGGCGGGCGCGGCGGTCGAACCAGAGGAGGACGAGGAGGAGGGCGTCGTTCGTGTCAGGTCGCCGCGGATCATGGCTTCGGGCTGGATGACGGTCTTGCCGCCTAGCATGATGTTCTGCGTGCCGACGAGGTTGGCCTTGCGGGCGACCTTGTTGCCGGTGTCCTAACTACGTTAGAGGCGGACCAGAAGTAAGGTCAGGATGCGAAGACCTACAGTTTCAATGTACTCGCCTCTTGCTGGTCGGCGCGACATTGTGACGGGTGAGGAGCTGGTCCTGGGACTCAAGCTGGAAGGTTGGATGTGGATGTTGAAGTCAACAAAGATCAAGTTGGGGTTGATGGATTGCAGGGGAGGTTGATGGTGGGGCCGAAGCTCGTCTGTTTCTTTGTTCAAGAACCGCAGCATGCGAACCATCGCTTTCCAGCATGGCCTCGAATATTTCAAGAAAATGAGAATAAAAATAAATAGACATTAATAGTCAGGCTATACTTAAGGGGTTTCTTTTTGCCTATGCAGAGCTGTCCCCGTTCATCTCCAAATTACTTTACCTGAGTGGGCAGATCCCAACCAGATTCCAATTACCCTGTAGGAGCTCAGAGTTTCTTTATTACCACAACGATGAAATTCTGTCTTCTCCTATCGCCAGAAACCCCTGCCTAAAATTCACCCGAATATCATTCACACAAGGCTAGAATTGGAATACATAATCAGTCTCTCAACAAACCTTGCGCTAATGATCGTGGTGTGCAATGATCATTCGGATAACGAAAGTCAGCAAGATACTGACCACAGTATATTAGCAAAGTCCCGTCGCAGATGTGTGCACTTTCAACTTGCCAACGGATCGAACTTTCTTGGAGTAACCTTGCCTTTTATTTCTCTATTTTAATCAATACCAATGTAATACTGTTACAACTATTAAGAGTTTCCCCACTGCTCTTTGCCTCGAAAAATCCGCCGTTCTTGAAGCCAAACCCCTGAAGATTGCCTCTTTATTTAACCTCTGAAGGGCATGGGCAGAGCGCAGCTGTTGGTTTCGGTCGTGTAGTCCAGGATCTAAGAGTACATAGGTTGAAGTGTTGTGTCATCTCCGCTTTAGAGAATAAGAAACCGATAGAATCTTGCGAGGAGCTTTGAAAAGCATCACCAGAGCTCGGTTGAAGACGTAAAACCCAACGAACAATCCCAAGAATCCCAGACTGAACCAAGACCACGGTCGTTCTCCCATCCACATCAGGATACCTGTGTCCCATCGGTGCCAGGTGGAGCTTTCCAGGTCCGTGATGTATGGATGCAGCTTGGACACAGCGATGACCTGGACCGTTGGTGAAGGGAGAAAGGGCAGCCCAAGCAAGTAATCCTCCACCACCAGAGTTATGAAGAGTGGCCCAGAGGACAGCATGATGGCGGTATACGGTTCAAGCCAGGCCCAGAGCCGTGTCATGCGGTAGAAGACGGGGAGCTTAGTGACAGCGGCCGCGAAAGCTGGATGCCCAGCCGTTGATATCATAAAGTCGTTGGTGATGCCAGTAGGTGTCGTGGATTTGAACAGAGCGCGATGCCCGACACCTTCGATGAGTTCGATCGGAAAAGGCTCCTTGCAGATGGTGTCCATGTCGAGATATATTCCACCGAAATGGTTGAGGACGAAATAGCGAATTGAATCTGCACGTTGGATTGGGAAAGTGTAGTTATCCCAGATGTCCACGAACCAGGGATACTCGGCAGTGAGGAATTCGCGAGCAAGATCATCTGTCCACAGCTGTGACGTTGAATATAATCAGCAAACATCTAAAGGACGATGCCCTTGAGGAAACCAGATCTTACTTTGTATTCAAAGTCGGAGTATACTCCTTTGCAGGTCCTTTGGGGATAAACCCACTTCTCTGGAATTGTGTCGTTGGCGCATGTCTGGTGCAAAATGCGCGGGATGTCTATTGGTCCTTCGTTTGGATGGCCATCCGTACCAGGAATCTCAAACCGAGGTCCAAATAATTCTTCATTTCTACGCAACAAAGTGATGAGCGGCTCGATCAAACAGACCAATATAACAATAACCATGACGTCTATCAGGAGCAGGAATGCTGTGTTCCTCCTGATTCTCGGGAACCGCATGCGTCTGCCCAGCCATCTCAAGCGTTCCTCGTCGTATACTGCACGGACTAAGCCGTGAGAGGGCTTCCAAGCCATGAATGAATCTGGGTTTAGTTGCGTGGTAGGAAATAATGCATGGCAGCACTCAAAAATAGGCCAATGATTCACATTGCTCCCGCACCCTTATTTCACACCATTTATATCAAAACCAAGTGGCTCTTGCCCTGGTGAGGCGGTGATGCTTGCCGTCTCAGTGGCTACACACAGCTACATGTCTGGTACTTCTCCAAAGCAAGGAGTGCAGGCATGGGTCAGCCAGCCGCTGCGGGTCGCCGACCTTCAACCAATTGACATGCCCGCGATTCGGATGCGTAATCTATGAACCCGAGATTTCAATGTCATTGGGCTTGTCATGCGTGTTTGTCGAGGCTTAGAGCTACGCGAGGAGTTACAATATCCGAGGTCTGCCGATAAAACCGAGATCTGCAGAAGGCAGATCAGTCGAGTAGTGTCTTACTAGGGGATCTAGTTCCCGTTAGCCAGGCCCTGCGCCTCCTTGCGACCAGGGTTTCAGGCCTTGATGGAACGACAGGCAAACTTCAAACATCCAAACATTCTTGCCGACTTGAACAGAAAAGGGGTGGTGAAGGCATCCACTCGTGAAGTAATCATGGTCTTCACCCTTGTTGGAGCATACTGGGTCAACCATAACGCCTCCTCCACGCGTCCTTCCAAATTCTCCTTCATGATAGGTGCAATGATGTAATCAGTCCATCACGGGTTGCCAGAGCCACCAGAAAGGGAAGATATCGGTGCCATCAAGAAGGTCAATTGACCGTGACACGTCATTGAATTACTCAGGGAGTTGAATTCAGGAATGTCCCCATGTGCCCGGTCGAGGAGGTGGTTTCAGAACCTACATCCTGATACTGCATCTTCGCCAAACACCAAACTACCAGTTATTTTTACTAACACTGATCTTCTGGCCTCGCTAACCTCAGCACGCAGCATTCGGCACGGTCGATTTTTTTCTTACTCGAGTTGATCCTTTCCCAATGCCAGACCGAAGGTCCTGGTGTGGGATCGATAGATGCGTTTAGCAGTGAAAAATGACAAAGCAACGACTGTTCTAGATATCGGATCCGAGCCAGTTTAATGCCGAACTCGCGTACAAGCCCGCACCAAAGTTCAACCGTCCATCCTCCTTCTCCTCATTCAACACTAATATTTGGTTTGTCGATGGCCTCCGTCCAGGAGAAGGCCAGCAACGCCCACGTGCGTGTGTCCGTCTCTCAATATTTTTCATCCTCCTCGATTAGACCTTGCAAAGTTCATCATGGCAGCTCCAGAAGAGATTAGCCGTTGGCGCCGGGCTTGGATTTTGAGAATAGTTGAACATTGGTCCGGGATGATTTAAAGACCTCTTCTGGCACGTAACCTGGGCTTTCTAGCATTGTCCTTGGCAGCAAACTTCAGTGAATCATTGCCAGGAGGACAGCAAATTGTGTATTTTCCTAAGTCAACCATGAAGACCGGGATTAGCTTCATTGCCACGGCAGCAGCCGTTGGCAGCATGGTTCAGCTCGCTCAGGCGGCAACACCCGCCACAATGAACTCGCAGGTTCGCCTGGCGTACTTCGGTGACAGCGCCATGAGGGTGAGCTGGAACACATTTCAGCACCTGGACAAGCCCACCGTCCACTGGGGACTCTCAGCGGACAACTTGAACGAGACGGCCTCATCCAGCGTGTCGGTCACCTATCCTACCTCGCTGACCTACAACAACCATGTATTGATCACTGGGTTGAAGCCCAACACAACCTACTTCTACGCCCCAGGACCGCTGATCAATGCCAATGGGACAACCCCGTTCAACTTCACGACCAGTAAGGCGCCTGGCGACACTACGCCTTTCGCGGTCGCCGTTGTTGTTGACCTCGGAACTATGGGAAGCCAGGGATTGACCACCGACGCGGGTAAAGGAGTCGCCAAGACCAACATTCTGACCATTAATGAAACCAACACAATCGAGTCGCTGGCAGCGCACAAGAACGGTTTCGACTTTGTCTGGCACCCCGGGGACATCGCCTATGCCGATTACTGGCTCAAGGAGATGATCCAGGGTTTCCTGCCCAACATCACACTTGCCGATGGCGTCAAGGAGTACGAGTCTATCCTAAACGACTTCTACGACGAAATGATGTCTGTCACAGCCTCAAAGGCCTACATGGTCGGCCCCGGTAACCACGAGGCCAACTGTGATAACGGCGGTACCACGGACGATGCTAATAATATCACCTACACAGCCAGCATCTGCATGCCAGGCCAGACCAACTTCACCGGTTTCAAGAACCACTTCCGCATGCCCAGTGCGTTGTCTGGTGGCACCGGAAACTTCTGGTACAGCTTCGACGACGGCATGGTTCACTTCGTCCAACTCGACACCGAGACTGACCTAGGCCATGGCTTCATTGCACCTGATGAGGTTGGGGGCGTCGAGGGAGAGGGCGCGTCACCTGTTAATGCCACCATCGATGCCCAGACAACATGGTTGGAGGCGGATCTGGCCGCTGTCGATCGCTCCAAGACCCCCTGGGTCGTCGTCGCTGGCCATCGCCCTTGGTACCTGAGCCATGCTAACGAGAGCGGCACCATCTGCTGGTCATGCAAGGACGTCTTCGAGCCGCTCCTCATCAAGTACAAGGTCGATCTGGTTCTCTCGGGCCACGCCCACGTCTACGAGCGCCAGGCCCCTCTTGCCGAGGGCAAAATCGACCCCAACGAGCTCAACAACCCCGGCTTCCCCTGGTACATCACGAACGGCGCCGCTGGCCACTACGACGGTCTCGACGAGCTCCAGGAACCCCGAAAGGCATACAGCCGCTTCGGTCTCGATACCAACAACGCGACATATGGCTGGAGTCGACTGACTTTCCATAACTGCTCGCACATGACGCACGATTTCGTCGCCAGTAAGAATGGAAGTGTTCTTGACACGGCTACGCTATACAAAGCCCGGACCTGTGCTGCCAGTAGTTCCAACAGCACTGGCAACAGTGGTAGCGATGTTCCCAAGAAGGGAGCCGCTGCTAGCTTAGTTGGTGTTTCAGTGACTACTCTTATCGCTGCTCTGGCCGCTGCTGTGTCTGCCCTCATATGAGTTATCTCTGAGCATCATCACGGCGAACAGGTATTGCTTAGGCTGGCTATAGGATGCTAGAGGGGGCTTAATTATGAAGGATAGACGGGCTCGCTTCTTTGCCTGTAGGGTCGTGAATCACGTTGTATATTATTTAGTGATTCACCAGAGGGCCCCTTCGGGGAGTAGTGAATAAATCGATACCGTTCGGAGTTTTAATTCTGCCCCCTTAGAGATACTCCTTTACCCCTGTCAGGCCCCACTGGCTATGCTGCGTAACTAAAACGCCAGCGCGAGCAAAAGGGAAAGGTCACCTCTTTATGTCCATTAAACTTTGACTACGCTTCGGTCTGATAGGTGTTCGTCTTAAGGTTATGCGTTTCATTTCAAGCCTATCTGACGATGATATCTAACCCAGTATCACAGCCTCTCTTCGGATGCAATCCATCCGGACGCGCGTCTGTACACTCGAACCCCTGAATCCGTATTCTATGCCGATCGCCACGCGTCCCGCAGAGACAAATGCCCAATGTTCACCAGCTGCACCGTCTCGATCTTCTAGGGTCTTGCTTATCGTTGATCCTCACTGCGGCTCTTTTAGTGACGTGTAGTAACTTTGACGATCATGATGCCGGGCATTCCAGCTATTGGATAAAGTCTGCACCAAATTTGGTGATATTGGTTTGAGGAGGCCCATGCACGATGCCGAGAAGTCTAAGTACGGTGAGGGCGACAAGATCTCTATGACCAAATTACTAGCCGAAGTTGCGTTTCCACAGTTTGGGCTAGGGCTTGGATCTTTCGCAGATCGAGGGTTCCCAACTCGAAGTATGAGTGGTGTGTATAGAACATAATGTGTGAGCAAAGTCCGTTTTGATGACGAAGCGAACGTGGTGCATCCCTTGGTTGGGAGCAGTGGGACTGGCGAAGCTGCGACATGGGTGTCCACTGGCAATGATAAGTAGCTCAAGGTGTGTACATATTTTCAACGACCAAGGGCACCGCAGAGGGCCTGAGGTTTGGGTTATAAGCCACTGTTGATTGGGCTGCCGGCTTCTCACCGAGGAGTGTCCATCCGAGACGCCCGGATGTACTATGATTAGCTTGCTATACCGGAGGTGTCTCGTCTACGAAACAAATTCTACGAGCTCCGCCAGCTCAGCCTCTTTGATCTTCAGTACAATAACTGATCAAGTTCCAGTCACCCTTGGTATAAGTGGTCGATGCCCATTGCCACTATCTCTACTCCAAATTGACGTCTCTCTCTTTACATATGAGAACATCAACTTATAGATATAAGCTGTGATCAAGTACTTCACGGGGTCTCGGTCAACTATCCACCAATCTTGCCAATCTGCCTACCTTTCATCTTCCCTAACAATCTTTGTCCTTATTGCCCACCGACATGCGCGAGCATAATTTCTCTCCTGCTCCCCGAGCTCTTCAACCTTCCCATCGCTTCACCGTGATCGAGGACTGGCGAGACACCAGCTATTATGGAGATGAACCCAGGAACCTTCCGGCCAGACGCAACACATTCCCATGCAATCCTTACCCCGGTTCTTCTATCATAGCACAGTTGAGAAAGGCTAGGAATATACACGATCCCTTTGATGATCGGCGAACCGTGATCGATTGCAACGACCAGAGCTCCGAGTCTGAACCCGAAGCCGAACCGGATCAGGATCAGGATCAACCATATCACATATTCGCAAAGCAACAAAAATGGATAGTGGTAATTATTATTGGAGCTGCTGGCCTATTTTCTGGATTATCTTCAAACATCTACTTCCCATCGCTGAACACAATCGCTCAAGTACGAACCCTTACGCCTAAAGACTTTACTCTCATCCCTTGACTGACTTGAGATCAGGATCTCCATGTCAGCCTCAGTGCGGTTTCGCTTACCATAACCTCCTATCTCGTCGTTCAAGGAATATCCCCATTGATATGGGGTTCATTCTCAGATGCCCTGGGTCGACGACCGATTTACCTCGCCTCATTCACGGTCTACATCATTGCCAATATAGCACTATCCTTCTCTCCTAACTTTGCTGTATTGTTGGTTTTCAGGGGGTTACAAGCAGCTGGTAGCGCGTCGACCGTTAGCATCGGTAAGCATCTCGAGCTTGGGATCTTGGCACCTCCCACCTAACTCTGCATCCAGGGAATGGCGTTATCCAAGATATTGCTCCTCCTGCCGAAAGAGGCGCCTTCATAAGTTTCTATCAAGCCAGTAAGTCTAATTGTGTGCCTTAAATTGGGCATGGATTAATGCCATGGCTAGTTCGGAACTTCAGTATCGCCGTTGGTCCTGTCCTCGGCGGTGGACTGTCCAATTCTCTGGGGTTTAGGTCAATCTTCGTCTTCCTTTTGATTCTCTCATCTCTCGTCTTATTTGCTATCTTTATATTCCTGCCCGAGACCATGCGAAAGATTGCAGGCAACGGGACCATACGGCTCAGGGGGGTTTACCGGCCTTTGATATACAAGCTGAAAGCAGAGCCAAGCTATATGCAGGACGCTAAAGAGGCCCCTAGCCAAAAGAGAGTAACATTACGCACATTTATCGACCCTCTCAGGCTTCTGACGCAAAAGGAAATCCTCTTCAACCTCCTCTTTGGTGGCGTGATTTACGCCATCTGGAGCATGGTCACGTCAAGCACGACTAGCTTGTTTCAGTCAAACTTCAAACTGAATGAAACACTCCTCGGTCTTGCTTTTCTGCCAAATGGTACGCATATTCATCGTCAATAGTATCCAAGGTCCTCGCTGATTATTACTCTTTTCAGGCCTAGGAACGATCATTGGTTCTACCGTTATAGGGCAGCTTATGACGCGGGACTACAAAGCGGCCGAAGCGGCATACAGAACCGAGCACAAATTGCCCTTGGATTACAAGCTGCCAGCGAAGAATCTGCCAGTAGACTTCCCCATAGAGCAAGCCCGCCAGCAAAATCTGCTCTGGGTCACAGCACTATTCATCTTCGCCACCGGCTCGTATGGCTACTCGCTCTCCTCACCAAACTTGATTTCCAAGCCTGGGTGGATTGCTGTCCCACTGCTGGCACAATTTCTCATTGCTGCCACCAGCAACGCCGTTTTTGCGATGAACCAGACCCTCATATCCGATTTGTGTCCTGGTAAGGGCGCCAGTGGCACAGCCATCAACAACCTCGTGCGATGCGGGTTGGGAGCAATTGGTGTCGCATTTGTCGAGAACATGATTGCGTCTCTAGGACCTGGTACAACATTCCTCAGCCTGGCGCTGGTGACTGTTGTCAGCGGCCCATTGGCTATGATGAGTTGGAAATGGGGAATGAAGTGGAGGGCAAACAGGGCACAGGAGAAAGCACGCATTGCGGATAAGGTCTGAAACTCGAGAAGTGTTTTGTCGTGGGGTGGTGAAAAATTTAGACATAGAACTAGACATAGAACTGTTACGAAAGAATTGAACCGCTTGTTAGTTATCATTATCATCCAAAATAAACTTTCACATTGTCTCCCGGAACTATCACAGAGCGTCGGTAAATAGCTGTTATACATAATCAAGGCCAAATTCCCCAAGTACCCTTCCTAGCAGCCCTTAAATCGTCCACATTCAGCATCCCAACTCCTTCTTGTAACAGCAACGCCCAGATTGTGTCTCTCAACCCTCTCGGCCAACGGGGCGTCCCAAAATATCTTGGAATTAAATGCCTCTCTCTAGCGTTGCGAATCTGCCGGCTCATCATGTCTAGTTGTTGAACAGACAACCTTGAAGACAGGACCGGACCAACTGCGTTGCTAAGTTTTGCGGAGGCATAGTGTGAGTTTGATGGATTGTATTTGAAACGCCAAACAGCTTCGTCTGTGTTGCTGTCTGGCTCCGGTATAACGTCTGACTCAAGAATCCAATCTGAGTGATCTTCGAGTTTGTCCAAAGGTGCATCGTAGAAGACATCTCGATAAGTATGATTGGAAACCAGAATTTCGAAATCAATAGATCCAGACGCCACGATAGTGATCTGCCGCTCGATTCGAGCTGTGCCATTCCAATGTGTAAGCCAGCCGGCGTCTCGTAGGGGCTGCAATAGTTCAAGAAGCACCGGCCAAGCTTCAGGCGATGGGGCTTTGAAATCAATGAGCAAGGTGAGGGCCTGATCTGGGTCATTGTAGAATACGCCCGATGACATAGGGTTCTGGCCCGGCAGTCGAGGAGTGTGCATCACCTCCAAGATATTGGCAAGAGGCTCGAGATACATAGTCCGGAGGGTAATATCTTCGCGCAAACTAGACTCTGTGTGTCCGACGAACAACTCTCCGTTCTGCAGCCAGACATCGGCCTCGACGCTTACACAGCCGGACCCCAGCGCTGCATACAATGGTGTCTCGCGCCAGTAGTCGTTGTGAGAGTGACATGGGACTGGCATGACGCTGCCAAAGAATTCGACCGGATAGGTAGCAGAGTCATGGGGAGAGAGTCTTTGACGCAGAAATCGTGCGAATTTGATGTCGTAAGGATCGGACGTGGAAGTAGTGAAGATAATCCTGCAAGCCCGCGTCAGAGATTTCTTATACTTGAGCATTAACTAGGAGTAGACATACTCATGTATCACAGCACCGGCAAGCAGAAAGAAGACTAACACAGCCAACTTTACCATTCGACCAAATTTGTGCGGGAATATCCGCGCTGCGAGATTGCACTATGAAGCGTCAGCAATGTTCATTCCGCGTGGGACTAGGTTTGTGCAAGGTATGACTTACCAGAAACTTCGGAGGGGACCATCTGGTCCTGGGAGACTCTTCCCAGTCAAGTTGGCCTCGTTGATCAAGCCAACGACTGCGGGCGTTTGGACGGAGAGACATTTCCAGTAGAGATTCAGAAGAGCTCATTTTTCGGAATTTGAAATCATCAACGTTGATGAATATCAACGATATGGCCGTGCGATGTTGTGAGTGTGAAATGAGGTGATAGTACGGCTTGGCTTCCACCTGTTGTACAGGCTAGAAGCGGCAAGGGAAGAGTAGGCTAAGTAACTCTCAACCCATTGAGACGACAAGATAGAGAGATTCAAGCTTAAACATGCGGCTCCCGGTCTTCACTGCCACAGTCGTAGCATGTAACCTGGATCCCCAGAAGTGTACGCGTGGCCGTGATGGCTTTGCAATACGAGCTTGCAGATGGGACGTTAGGCAGAAAGAAATGAACCACTAACGAGGGGGATCATTCCCGTGTACGAAGTACACTCACTGTACTCTGCGGTACATGGCTTGAGACATGGTAGAATGACAGCATGCAGCTCGGAGCTACAGTCGGCTCGGCGATATGACGCGTCCCCCCTCTAACAGGCCAGGCACTTGCATAACCATGTAAACTCATTGGCGCACCGGACTATTGGGCGATGGTCCCAGAGGCGTACCGAAAGCATTCAAGCGAATGCTCCCGTGTTCGTCATTGGTTCTTCCCCAGGGCCAGGGGCCAAGCGAGCGGTTTGAGATCAAATCAAGCTTTCGCCGAGCCCCTAGACGTGGCTTAGCGGGGAAGACAACAATCCTTATTTTATCCTTGCCCTTTTCAGTCGGCGATCATGACAAAGAACACTGTCAAAATTTCCTGTGGGTTGATCATGAGAAGGAAAACTTCCTCCGCCAATGAATCCCGGTGGATAGCTGTGGGATAGTTCGGCCAGATGTCGGAGACAGTCGTAGCGAAATGCCATTCAGCCTCGGTCCCGTCCACGGGAAATTGAATTTGTCAATGGCTTCAATCCTGACCAAACTCATGCAGGGAGATTCTCCAAGCCACCCTTGTCTTCGTAATAGGTCAAATCGTTTCGGGAGGGTGAAGGTAAAAAGAATCACCCAAAGCTCACGTGAGGCACAGAAATGTCAGGCAATGCTGGCAATTCTGGAAATACGGCTCGCATGTCCAACTTCCAGGATCAAGCCGCATCAGCTTTCTTCGGTACACACGGGTAGCTCTTTGGCAAATTACTTCTGCGACATTTCTCAGCTTTGAGAGCAAAGGGTTACCATAAGAGATCATGCCCATGGCCTGAACCCCATGATACGAAGACAGAGATTCGAAAGCTCTGCGCCAGGTGAAACAAATGCGAAATAATCTCTTTCCCCTGACCAGAAAGCCCTCAGTCATTATGTTGAACTCGAGCGAGTGTTTTATATGGTAAAGCCAGGTCGCCCTATCCCCTCCAGAAGGATAAAGATTAGCCTAATAGCAGTAATGAACTGAACTTGAAATAATACGTGGCGCATAGGGACTGTGGTGAAACCGAGGAATGAGCTGCAGTCAGCTTGTCAAGGATGGTCATTCTCTTCGACCCTTTCGTTGGCCTTGCCTTAGGGTTACTAGGTACACCTTGAGGCTTGAGCTTGAGCCACAGGAATCTACTACTTTTCGAGAGCTTTGATCCAGGCATTGCCTTTTGTCAACTGATTACTCAGACACTGATCTTATATTGACGACTTCCCCGAGATCCCTAGCAGTCTCAGTATCATCAGCAAGGCCCTTCGGACTGTGGGTGCCCTCAGTATCGTCGGCCAGGATGTCGAGCACTTTTGTTTTGACAATTTATGTTGCCAGATCAGCATTTTAACCACGGAGGCGAGATCAGAGCAGACCAATGATGATAACCACGACGAAACGATAATGGAGACGGCTTTTAGCCAAAAATCCAAGTATGCGGTCCGATCATGCCTAATATGACACCGGGAAACTGTTCTGCTTCGGCCACGGGAAGATATGAAGTTCCTCTTGCTTCTAACTCCTAGCATCAGGGCACAGCTGAAGGAGCACCCGACGAAGAGACAAAGTCAGAGAAAGGAAGCCAAAGAATCGCAAAGCTCGTTAGAAGAAACTAATCTTCACGAAACCAGCCAAAGCCGAGGAGGCATGGAGTCTCAGTACATGAAAACATAATGATGACCCTCCAGCAGCCCAGAGCTTAACCTTATCAGCGGCACCGACTATTACCATTATGATCCAAATCCCTTCTGCTCTAAAACGCATTTACTCGCTGAGAACTTCATCGATTGCACTCAGCAGCTCACCTCACTCGGATATCGGATCTTTTGTATTGTGTCATCGGCGGCAATTTTCAGGATTTAGAAACAAGTGCGAATTTCAGCTAATTGCAACGCGGGATCAACAGCACACACCTCCAACTCCCTAGATTTACTCACCCAAAGTTCCGTTGATACTTTCTCCAGGACCTTTTCCTCGAAAAATACACAGTTATGGCAACAGAGCGGTTAGGACAGCTATTCCGGGCAGCAGCACACGCGCAGTGATGCAATTGGATCTTACTACCCTAGAGATCGACAAGGCGTGAAAGACGAGAGCGAATGCCATCCAAACACATATTCATTGTTGGCCAGGTCTGAGGCCTTCAACGTCCTTGAAGCGGCTTCTAGACTAATTCTGCGTTTTGTCTAGGCGCAGGATCGCCTGGCGGTTATCGAATGGCAACGGTGTGTCGGTGAGGGAAAATCGGCTTCCCGGCGCTTACAGCACCAACCGTCTGGCCCTCACTCACACCAACACCCATACAGGCTTGGACACGACTACGGGAAGCATCCGTCTTACTGCATCGAGAGTGCATCATGTGAGTCGCGAGAGAAATGCAAAGTTCTATTCTGCCTCGCCTCTTGTGAGCGAATTTGGCCGCGCGATGGCCTCTCACCACCAACAGATCCGGCTGTGTTGGGAAAAGAAGCCTTGCGACCAACACCTGGTGACATTGCGAGGTTGCATTTTTTGGCCAACATCAGGCTGACCGGATAAACGGCGTCTGTTTGGGTGTTGGTTGAGCATGCAAGAGACTTGACCAACCTGTCGGCCTGTCGGCTTGTTGTTCGCTAAGGCCCAATCGTGAGTGGCTTTGTTCATGATGCCAACTGGCCGTGCAGACCAACCAACCCTCCAGGCGCGGCAAGGCGGCTCGTCGGTGGCCCCCAAGCGCAGTACAGAATATGCAACATGCCGATCCGGGCATTGGGTATGCTTGCATCCCATTGACACTGTTGGTGTGCCTCAATATGCACGTAAGCCCAGGGTGTCATTGCTCGCTTCGGTTCAGTCACCAGCGAAACACGAGTAAGACAGTTGCATACACCAACAATCAGGAGGAAGATATGCCGCAGAATCAATAGTCGTTCGCAATCTCTCCGCGGATGTAGGCAAAAGGAGTCAACCCCCAACTAACAGTAGCGTCCCCGTTCAGGTTCCCTCGCTTCACCGTTGCCTCAGCTTCTGGCCAGGCGCATGCACGCGTGCGGCACGACAACAGTAGCTAGCTGCATGCGCTGCTGCAGGCGAGAGACAACCGGAGGATAGACCCGGATGCTCCCAAAACGGTGAAGCAGGTCGGAGGCGCGGCGACAGCATGGCCCGATGAGTGCATTCATAGCTCCCAGAGAGGCAAAGACCGGAAGAAAGGGAAAACAGAGTTTGGCCTTTGGAGTTGATGAAGCAGACCTGGAACCGCGACGCTTCCTTCTGCATACCACCCACCACTGTCCATAGAGCCAGAAGGACTCTGAAACTCGACAATCGTCCTCGTTCATAGACTTTAGGCTCTGTCTGATCGTCCGCTAAAACCTCGCCTCTCGAGACCTGAAATCTGCGTCTGTGTCAATCCGCGATCCCCCTTAGCAGGAGGAGCTCAGACGAAACGAAAGCCCCCCAGATCAGATGAACACAGGCTCGGTGCAGCACAGCAAGTCTTGCCTAGGGCTGACGGGACGGTGAAACTAGGGGATCGAGCCCCCAATTTCCAGTGCGTTGGTGCGGGAGAAGAGAACGAAACAATTTGCCGTGCAGCAGCGACCTCGGCCATGTTTGCTTCTGTCGGAACGACAAAAAAAAAAGGCACCTAAACAGACGAGGAATCATTGTTTGCAGCGAGAAAAGAGCCAACAGCGCGAACAACAGAGCGTTTAGTCCGGACCTCAAGTCTGACGTGTCTTACTGTTGGGCCGGCCACTTTCGGCTGCAACTGAACCTCCGCAAGCCTTTAACCCAGCGAAAGAGAAGCGACAGAGGGCCAGTGCGCTGCATGCCAAATGGAGTTTGTTGGTGGTGAGGCAAACAAACAGAGCCAAAGATCCCGGGTCGGTGCGTTTCATCCGACGGCCAGGGTTCAGGGATGGATGGATGACTCGCAGCGTCGTTGCGATTTTCCTTGACTCTGGACGACAAAGTGCAAACAAAAGGCTCGGGAACCTGAGACGAGGACTGTGCTGTATGATGGCCCCCTGGGATTGCTCGCCTAGAGTTGCTCGGACATTGCCAGTTCAACACCACGACCACAACTCTCTGGCTTACACGCAAAGAGCAACTTCCGCAATCACCACCCTCCCTCCAGACAAAGGCCCAAATGCCCAACTGTCCACCGGCTAAACCCACCACTCAGCACCATCCGCGCCCCCTCCTCACGCATCTATATTTGGCAGAGCGTAAAGCGACATGACCAGGATTGGCATCGCAACCAGCATCCCTAGCGCTTCCCTAGCCGCGACCCGCGCAACGGCAAAGCGGCCCTGCGCAATTAAACTGCCGCCTCGACCAAGTGTCGCGGCATCACAGGCTCTTCGCTCCGGCTCGGTGACGACAGAGTCAGGCCAGGTCGCGAGCGTTGGCCGCGGAGAGCAACAGTGTCTCTCTTCTTCTGCCTTGTGGGGGAGTCCTGGTCCCGGTCAGGAGGATCTGGGCCAAGGTTGAGCGAGGAGTCGCAGGGGGCGCACGCGGAGACGTTTGCCGATGGCCGAAAGTGTTTTGGAAAGATTATCCGCGAGAGTCTGTGCTTCGACGGGGTAAGGTATCTGTCTTTCAACCCGCGGAATAGTCGGAGGGAGTCTACATATGTCGATGCGGAGTATGAGATGGGCGAACGAGAAGGATGCCGTAAAGTCTCACTCCGTACTCCAGAAGTGAGATGCTAGTGCTGCGCACTTGGAATCACAGAGCTGCGTTCGGATCTCTCTTGTCCCGCGGCTGCGCCTACAGCAGTCCAGTCCAGTCTTACACCCGCACCGCCGCCGCGGTTCTCGGGGTCAGCAAGGCCAGAGGCGAGCGATCTCACGCTGTCTGTCAGCAAAGTAAGTTAGTTAATTCTGTCGGGTCCTCGCCCGCTGCCCGTTTGAGCGCCGACAAGGATCATCGCGGGCCTCCTCGAACGCGGCCGCCCGGGGGGGATCCAGCCACGAGGCTTTGTCTCTTCTCCCTGGTCCCCTGACGGCGGCGGTGGTGGTCGTGCAGGACGGGCTCTCGCTTCTCGCTTCTCCGCTTTGGAATCTGTCTTCTCTTCTCACTAATCTGCCTCGAGCAAGCGCTCACCCTCGAGTGTCTTGCCTGGATGCGGCCGCCTCGAGTTGGGTTGGGCTGGCGAGGATATAAACTGCCCCTCCATCCCCCTCCGTCCTCTCGGTTCCCATCATCAGCAACCACCACCACAACAACAACCACATTTCTTATTTCCTTTCTCAAGATTACTTTCTAGATCTATTGTCTCTTCCCTGCTCGACCTTCCTCTTTGATTCTCACCACCAGGCTCACCTACACTACTGCACAACACCGCAGCTCTAAGCGCCCGGGTGGAACAGACTCGCCCAGACACCACCCACTCATCCGCCGCGAATATTATTAGCCTTGCCGCCACACCTATTTCTCTCTGCCAGGCCAACCTTGCCGCGGCCCATCCCCGGACCAGAGACGCCGTGCATACAGCGCTATACATATCATCTTGCGCGCCGTCCTTCTTTCTTGTCTCTCCTCCCTTCGCAGTAGTTTTTCCTCTGTTGCTTCTGCCGATCTTCTCCTTGAACTAGAAAAGAAAGCTTCTAGAGAGAATTGATCGTCACTGTTGAGTGTTTGGCTGGTCCTCATAGCACTTACACGCCTTCCTTCCCAACTACCTCACTTATAAGTCACAACTCAACACTTCTCAACTCTACCACAACTACCACAACTACCACAACCATGTTGTCGAAATCTCTCCTTCTCGTCGCCTCCGCGGCCCTGGCAATTGCCTCTCCCATCAAGTCGACCGGTGGTTGCTCCTCCCCCAAAGCCAAGCCTGTCCTGCCAGTCAACGGCGGTGGTACGTCTCTCCCTCTCAACACTCACGAATAGCTTCACTAACACTCCTCAGGCACCGAACTGCCCTCTCCTCCCTCCAACGTTTCTCTCAAGTACATCGGTCTCGGCCTCGGCATCCAGAACTACACCTGCGCATCAGAAGGCGCCACCGCCGCCAGCACCGGCGCCCTCGCCATGCTCTACGACATCACTTCGCTTTACCCCGGCTCGCGCGCCGGCTCTCTCTCGCAAGCTGAATGGACCGCCCTGACCGGCAAGGCCGTCACCACGCACGCCACGCCGCTGAACCTCTCGCCCAGCACCACCGGCCGCATCGCCGCCGCCGACGAGGGCGCCTCGCTGACGAACCCCTTTCCCGCGGACTCGGCGCTGCACCTCTCGGGCATGGCTCCCATCCCCTTCCTCGGCCACCACTTCTTCGACAGCACCGGTGTGCCCAACTTCGTGCTTCACGACGGCGCGCAGGAGCTTGTGGCCGCTAAGCTGGACAGCATCGCCGCGCCCAGCACCGCCAACGCCGGCCCTGACGGCACTGGCGCTGTGGCCTGGCTTCTGCTTGATGACAACGGAACGGGCGCCAGCAAGGGACTCACCTACGTGTACCGCGTGCTCACGGCCGGCGGCAATGCACACACCTGCAGCGGCGCGGGCGCCGACAGCACGACGTACTCGGCCATGTACTGGTTCTACGCTTAAACCTTCCCCTCCTCACGCCTATCCCTGACTTCTCTCACTCGCTACGAACGGTACATATCATCATCACCATCGCTTTGGGGACCTGGAGTTATATGGTTTCTTTTCTTTTCTCTCTCATCTGGCCACCTTCGCTTGGGATCGGATACTAGATTCAGGGGTACATTTTTCTTTTTACTACTTATTATTGGGATACCAGGGCTTCAGCACGAAAAAAGGTTGCAGCAATCAACAGTGTTACTATCACTCAGAATAGACGGGTCAGGGCGCATGTAATGGGCATGAAAGGCAGAGGAGCTCGCGGTTTGGACATACTATGCGACATACCTTGTCTCTAATCATGTACGAGGGACTACTAGAATAGCAATCAAAAAGAGCCAATAAAAAAAAAAGTCACCTAACTGCACCGCGAGCCTCAACTCTGTGTCTGTTTCCTGCAGTGCCACGCGTCGTCGGTGAGACTCGACAACTCATCTCAAAAGCCGCCCAGAAACATGCAGAAACAATTGCGGTATCACAAAGAGCAAATCCCATCCTATCCTCCCGGCGACTTACCCGCCTCCTTCAGGCCAAGTCCAGTCATTTGACAGCCGGCGGTTGCGGAAATGATGCGGCCTTCTGGGCGACCACCCCCAATCTCCCGCCTCGCATCTATCGTTTACTTGCATGAAAGCTACGCATGCAGCCGATTGAAACAAGAAACATAAATTAAATGTCGAACAAAAGACCTTTATAAAAATAGGTGGCTTAGTACGTGTAACCAGGGGGGAAATCATATTCATCTCGTCGCTCGTGCGGACGATTACATCCCAAAGCTTCACGTCCTCTCTACTCTTTGGTATCCAAGTCAATCTTCCTCGTCATCTTTGTCGGTCTTGGTGTGTAAGTAAGAAATGCACTTATTAGCTGCCGAAGCCCACCCTGCCTGCTAGCCGCCCAAAGAAAGGGTGATAATTTCCTTCTCATCGTAATATTCTTGGTCCATTCCCACCTCTTTCTGGTACTCTTCCGTATATTTGTTCAATAATAGACACGTCCCTGCATGATACCCCATCCATTTATCTCCTCGCGGCATCCAGGCCACCCTGGAGATCTTGCTCCAGGCCGGTTGCGTGGCCCAGATATTCCTGTGGCCGGGGGTCCTCGGCGGTCCACTGGTTGCCGGCCTGAGGCATCGGCACCTGTCCGGCGGTGCCCGGCTGTCCGGGGAGGCCGGCTCCGCCAGAAGACCCCGGGACGGTGCGGACCATCTGCCGGAAACGCAACACTTCGTCGAGAATCACGTTGCGCATCTCACCGACATCGTCGATGACCTCAAAGTCGAAGTTAAACGTTGTCGGGCAGTCAGGCTCATCCGAAGCGTCGTGCCAGATCTGCAAGTAGGGGTGCTCGAGCGCCTGCTCGACGCTGATGCGCGACGAGGGATCGAAGGCGAGCATCTTGTCGAGGAGATCGAGGGCGTCCGGATTGGCATTGGGGAACAGGCTAGGGAAAGGCTTCTTGGGCATGAAGGGAAGGTTGCGGACGTATTCCTGGGCACGCGGCGAGCCGATGCGGCAGAGCGTCTCCTCGTTGGGGGTTCCGAGAATGTGCAGAATCTGGTTAAGCTGGTCGACATAGTCTCGGCCCTTGAAGAAGGGGCGGCCGCCGAGCAGCTCAGCGAGAATGCAACCAACAGACCACACGTCAACTGGTAAGGGGGCACAGTCAGCATTTGCAGCGTCTAGTCTTGAGCGCACATGTGCCACATACTAGCTTTGGTATAGCTCTGGAAGCTCAACATGATCTCGGGTGCTCGGTACCATCGAGTAGCAACATACTCGGTCATGTAACCGGCGTTCTCCTCGGGGTCGACGGAGAAGCCTCGGGCGAGGCCAAAGTCACAGATCTTCAACTCGCAGTCGGCGTTAACGAGCAGGTTTCCGGGCTTCAGATCTCGATGCAGCACGTTGGCTGAATGAATGTACTTGAGGCCACACAGGATCTGGTAGATGAAGGACTGGAAGTGAGCATCGGTCAAGGGCTGGCCAGAACGGATGATAGCCGCCAGGTCGCATTCCATCAGCTCTGGAGTCTCGAGTCAGTGATATCAAGTCAACTACTGCACGAGCATGTCACTGACCCTCGTAAAGATACGTCTCGTTGAAGTTCTCGGGTCGAGGGATGTCCATGTCGTAGAGGCAGGTAATCTGTGTTGGGACACATGCATCAGTACGCGTGTCGCCTGGTTTCGATGGGACTTTGGCTGGCGGCCAACTCACGTTGCGATGTCCCCGGAAGTGCTGAAGCAGCTTGATCTCGCGCAGGGCGCGCTTGGCAAGGATCTTCTTGCTGAAGACATTGGTGACTTTCTTGATGGCGACGCCCTCGTTGGTCTGGTTGTTGACCGCCGCGCTGTTGGCCTCGTCGTCAGCACTCCCTGTCAAGATGATGATGGCGGGGTAGGGCCAATCCCGGAGCCCTGTCTGTCTCAGCTCACCAGACGATGCCGTAGGCGCCCTGGCCCAGCTCCTTGGTGACGGTGTAGCGTTCGTCGACGATGAAGTCCTGGTTGAAGACCTTGAAGACCTTGCGTCCCGCGAGGTCGCCCATTGTTGCGGCTTTGGGCTCGTTGGGCGAGCTATCTGGAGGAGGTCGGGTTCTTGCGGCGGGGTAGATGCGGGACAAAGAGCTCTGTCGGGGTTTCGCAGGAGGGGCTCGACGGACTGCGGGAGTATCGAGAAGAGTCGAGAAACGAAAGATAATTCCAGCAGAGGAAGGAAAGCAGCAGCTTCTTTTCCAGGAGTCGGGCGCGCCGCGCGAGGTTGCGAGAGGAGCGGGAGCAAGTATATGTAGGAGTGGAGGGGGGGATGATGAATGGGAAGCCAGGGCCAGCTGGAGCAGGCGTTAGGTTGGGTTAGGTTTGGGTTGGAGCCAGGAACCTCCAGTCCAGGTCAGGTCCATCCAGCCACAGCGCCCACTGAGCATGTTCCAGCGCGACTACAGGGCTCCAACTCGTGATGCCAGCTTCCCTAACAGCCTGCTAGCCCGCTGCCCTGCCGGGAATGGGGGCCATTCAAGCCGCCCAAGCCCCCGAAAGCGCCCCCATAACGCCCCAAAACGGGGCCCCCCCGCAGCGGGCTCCAGCGGGCTCCAGCGAGGTCACCGCCTGGCCCGCCGGCTGATTTGCTGGGGCTGACGGGTCCACACGCAGCTGGAAAGGCCCTGCCGCCAATCAGACCGCCCAGACACCACGACGCACCCTCGATAGCCGCGCGCGACCTGAGATTTCACATCCCCAATGGCTGCTTGTGCTCTGCAAACCGGCGCAAAATCAGCAGGAAAATCATGCTAGACGGGAGCCGTCGTCAGCAGATGGGATGCAAAGTCCCTTTTGCGCTGGCGGGCTCCACAGTTGCTCGGTGGCAGCTCGTGAAACCTCGGGCGGCAGGTTGGGAATTGTGGCTGAGCCCCCGTTAGGAGGGCATCAAAGAGACACGCAAAGGGGCATGCGTGTGTCAGCACCAGCAGCGCAGCCAGCTAATTATAATAAGCCATTGGAGTCTTCACCTCAGAGGATTCACAGAAAGCCGCCCTAGTGGCCCTGTCGCGAACAGGTGGCCGCTCGCTGGCCGCCCGCCTGGCTGGAAAGGGGGCCTGTACGGTAGCATCGCGGCCACTATCTTAGGGCGTCCGACGGGTTACTGTAGGGCTGAGACGGACGGCTTTGCGGACGCATCATTCGAGGGGGATTGCCCTGGCCATGACGTTCATCCGAGACACCGCTCACCGTTACAGATTGCGCGGCAGATGCTGGCTCACTGCATTGCGACGTAGCAACCCCTGACTGAGCTCAGAGCTGCTCCAGATCATCCGTTTGGTCCTCACCTGTCAGATCTCACACGCCTATCCCAGACGAGAATCCTCAAACACTAGTCGACCATGAAACAACGCTGTTTGTCCGTGTCTATCTCTCTCTAATATGTCTATCCCCTCTCTCGCCCTCTATCCTTCCCGCTTCCCAACCACACTCACTAGGTATATAATCGGGGTATCCGTGACGCATGTCTTTACTCTCCCAACACCTCCTTCAGAAAGTTCCGCGAGAATCGCTCGCACTGCTCGTACGCGCGCCGGAAGCCCTCATCGCCACCATAGTACGGGTCATTGACCACCTCCTTCCGCTTGGTTCCGCTGTATTCGCCAAACAGCTTCACCTTGGCCTTGGCGTCCGGGTTGCCGCGCTGCAGCCGCTGCAGGTCGCTCAAGTTCGACGTGTCCATGGCGAAGATGTAGTCGAAGCGCTCGAGGTCTCGTGTCTGGAACTGTTGTGCACAGTGCTGTCAGTAACGGAACAAACGACTGAGAGGGAGACGTAGACAAACCCGTCGCGCATAGTGGTCGTAGTCTTTGATGCCGTGCTCAGCCAGCGTCGCCATTGTCCGATCATCCGGAGGCTCGCCTGTGTGATACGCGGCTACCATCCCCAAGTCAGCGAGGGGATCTCCGACCTATACTTCACACTTCACTACTCACCTGTTCCGCAAGAGTCTACCAGCCCAATCTTGCCCTCGTACTGGGGCTCCTTGGCTATGCTCTGGAAGATGCCCTCCGCCATAGGTGACCGGCAGATGTTGCCCAAGCACACGAACAGCACCGACACGGGCTCGGGCATCTTGAAATCCGGAGTGCTCTGTCCACGCATAAGAAGAGGAGAAAGGAACGTCGTGTTCGAAATAGACGAAAGTATGGACAGTCTTGGACGCGCAAAGGGGGAAATTTACGACCTGATCACGGACGCGGCGCGCATCCCCGCCAAATGGTCCATGGAGGGGTCGTCCTACGGTGCTTGCGACAAGGCACACTGTACTTCGCACCGTATGTACTCAAAGTGCCCAAGTCATGTGATTTCGTGTTTCGTTGGCGCCCTCAGCTGAAGGCCCGGCGCGCGCTATGATTGCTCGAGACGTGCCATCATCACCAACGGCGGCTCGTTAATGCAAGCCACCGGCGTGATTACCCTCCGTACCCCGCTCGCTGAACAAAAGGAGATCGAGATGGCCAGTTTTGAGGGTATAAAAGGGCCCCCAGATGACTGAGGCCGTGAACTTTTCCATCCTTCTCTTCATCCTCAGCCCTTACTTGCAATACTAGCCAGCTTCACTTATTCCTCTGTCTCTTTTCAAGCTCACATCACCAATTACTCTCAACATGTCTACTGAGTGGAAGCCTCCCGCCTTTGGAACCCCCGTTTGGGTTGGTATCCCAGCAACCAACGTCGGCCGAGGTGAGCTCCCCTTCCCTTACCCCCTTCCCACCTATACTCTTCCAATTGACACTTTGCCATCAAGCTTCCGAGTTCTATGATGCCGTCTTCAAGCTGCCCTTCAAGAAGGATCAGCCTGCTACCTATCCTCAGGATGAGTGCCGCATGTTTGACCTCAACCCCTCCCTTAACCTCTCTGGCGGCATCCAGAAGGCTCCTGACTCGACCGGGTTCTTCAAGCCCGCCCACGGCGGTATCTTAGTTTATTGGCTCGTAGATGATGTTGACAAGATAGCTCCTATCATCGAGAAAGCTGGCGGTAAAATGCTCAGCGAGAAGACCAAGGAGGGAGAGTATGGGTTCTTCCGACTCTTTGAAGATACGGAGGGCACGGTGGGCGCTGTGTATATGATCGCTGGCTGTTAAGCTGGTTGCTGAGACTTCTATGGTCGAAAATTTGTCTTTCTCTTGGTGACAACGATAACGAAAGTTTTTTGCCGCGATTGAGCTCGGTGTTTGAATGGAACATGATCTTGCACTCAATTAAACCTCGCCTCTCATCGTGTGACCTTGCAAAAGCTTCCAAATTGTGCCCAGTCATTTTCCAAAGAGGCAAAAATGCTCCAGACCCTCTCCATAATGCGTAGATTTCATTTTATAGTGTCTTTATAATAGTGCGGAACTGAAATAATAGGGCGGAATTGACATACGAGCTAAGGAGAGAGGATCAACTCCACGCCTCCAGTCACAGTTCACAAGGCATCAATACTCATACAGAGTACTTATGAGACGATTAACGTATTAGGAAGATTCGGGTATCAATATTGGGTCATATCTGCAGTGTCTCCTTATCTGGCTGTCTCATCTTGAATAGCGCAGGCCTGTCCACAAGAATGGGCAGAAGTTTGTACTATTGTCGACAAGACTTACGGAGCGTGCATGCTTCGGTGACATAGTGGTTCGCAAATTCACGCAGGGATCAATTAGCATATCCTGGAACAAAGCTCAAATAATGCGAAACCTCGAGCACACGTATACAGTTTTACATCTTTTGAATTCCTTATCCATGATTTTTTGATACTCAATACAAGAGAGGGGATGTCACACTTCTCTGAGGCGTGACGACGCACGATATCCTCCCTCACTGGCCTGATCTATGCCAGCGCAACCATACGTATATCTTCCCCGCCCAACCTCTCCTCCGATCCCAATTCCCAAAGGAAAAACACCTCCCCGCCACCCCAACCGTTAAAAGTAAGTACACTAAGCGCCGTGCTAGAAGAAGTGATGATGATGATGATAATAATACAGGTGAAAGATGATTGGGTGTGCGGTGTGTTACAGCAAGGGTCCGTTGCCCAAAGCGAGCTCCTTGTATGTCCTGGTTTCTGCGCCGAGTCCGTTGTTGATATGCGCCCCTTTGTTACATGTCGGTCCTGTGTTGCTGTTCGTATGCCCCATTGGATATAATACTCAGACAAGTTCTCGCTGTCGCTCTCTGCGCAGCGCCTCAAGCACGCTCATGACGCCGTTGTTCCGCAACCGCTCAAGGACAAGTTTCATACCGTCGCGGCTCTTGCCGAGCTGGTCAACCGTCTTGGAGGACGCCAGGCTCTCGATGCTGCGCTGAATTCCCTTGGTGCCCCAGTTGAAGCCCGAGAACCAGCCGTCTTCCTGCGCCTGTCCGAGCCTCCCCCGCAGCTTCTCGCCCAGCCGCGAGCGGAAGACGACGCTGGTAGTCACGGCCGTCTCGGCGTTGGCGTCCTGTTCGCTGTCGGCAGCCGGTACGCTGAACTGTTGCTGTTCGACAACGGAGAGCACACCGGTGAAGTTGAGGTTGCGGCTCTCAGAGCGCATCCAGCCTTCCTTGATGTCCACAACGCTCGTCTCGAGAACATATGATGCCCTATCGCCAGAGCCACCGCCCGTGACGCTTGCAGGTAGCAGCTTGTACACAGCGCCTGGCATTCGACTCTTCTTCAAGTGGATGCGGGTGGTGTGCAGGCGCTGAGTCTTCGGGTCGACATGGCTCTCGATTGTGTCGGTGCTGAGCACGTGTGAGGCGAAAGGATTGAGCGCGGGGGACGAGTAGCGGAGGAAGAAGGCGAGGGTGACGGTGGGGAAGGGGTGGGAATATGTGTGGTTGGTGGTGTGCGTGAGAACCATTTTGCCGGTGATGTACAGGGAGGGGGTCGTTATCGTGGGAAGTCGTCGTCGTCGTCGTCGATGTTACAGGGGGTGGTAGAAGGAAAGGGTCAATTCGTCGACTCGGTATCGTCCGCGATGATGCTGCCCGGGAGCCTCACAGCCAGAGTGGTCGAGGGCTGGTCGACATGGACGGATGAGCCGGTGGCGTCGGAACCAGCTCAAAAATTCTGTGATCCCTGAGGCTCTCACGACAAGCTGCGCAAGAGGCGAGAGGGACGAGAAAGAGCACGTGCGGCGGTGAGATGATGGAAGGGCGAGATTGGGCTCCGCGTCAGTCTCTCGGGCGAGGAGGCGACGGTCGAGAGAGAGACGAGGATTCCCAGGTCGAATCGCACATCAATCATTCGATTGAGAAGCAGAGCCGCGGCCTCGGCCAATGGAGAGGAGGTTGATCGGCCGAACTTTTCAGTGTCCGGGAGCGTCTGGAAGCGCTGTGATTGGCTGGCGGTGAGGGGAAAGCATCCTTCCAGCTTCCGGGACGTTCTGGGGGTGGCGATTGCACGTGATCCTGCAGGGTGTCGGCGTCATGAACTGGGTTTAGCCGGACTTTGATGTCCGTAATTCCGTGCCGTCTCAAACGGTATGTTGTAACGGCTTCAATATCGGCATCAGAGAGCGGCATCAGGCCAAAGATTCAGAGAAGTGAATTGATCGCTCTATCTACGAACGCCCGCTGTGCCTCTTGTAAACGCCTAGGGCCACTAACTCCCCTGTATGCCCGTCTTTGCCTGTACCGTTCTCAAAACCAATTGCCCTTGTCCTCCTTTACCTTCCATTAAATCCCTTCATTAAACCATCAACCCGTACCTCACATCAAGAACTCCTCGTTGGCAAAGTGCCCCAAAACCACCCATCCCTCGTCAAAAGTCGTCTTCTCCATGCGCACAATCATCGCCGCATGGCTGTGTCGGTCATTGTGAATCCACACGGGATACTTGCGCCAGCCCAGCGCATCCATCGACCGGATCATCTCAAACTGATATGGCGCCAGCGCCAGCGTCGGTTGGGCGGGCATAGACATTCGTCGCTCCCTCCGCAATAGCTGCTGGTCCTCGGCTTCCATGCCTTCCTCGTCCTCGTCCTCCGGGGTGAGAAATTCCTGGTTTTGAGAGCTATTCAGCGTTTCGTAGGCGTGTTCGACCTCCTCTCGGAATTCCTTGATCCAAATGGGCATGCGATAATCGGTGATGTCGAATCCCGCCTTTCCCGTCTCATGTTCCTTGATACGGCTGGTACTGCGGGCCGTTTGGACCACCGAGTTGATCAGAAACGCAACCACGCCCAAGGGGACGAAGATAGTGACGGCCAACATGAAAGGGACCCTCTTAAGCCACTTTGCTGTTGATGTAGTCACTGAGGTAGGTGGCCGCACCTTTGGCCGCGGCGCGACTGGGTTCTTTGGGTCTAAGATGACATTCTTGTACCCCTCCAGATAGTTGACCTCGGTGGTGTCCATGTTCGTGAACGGGTCGGTCTTGGACATGCTAGTGGTGTAGTATACTGCGCTTCTATCGTTGACGATGTTTGTGTACAAGGTGCGTCGCTTGAACTTGCGCAGTCCGGAAACAAAGATCGAGCCGGGGTCGGCGAGGATCGAGAGGAGCGGGCGGTCGGTGTCGCGGAACTTGTCGATGGTGAAAAGTTGGCGCCCAGACATGGACAGCGTCCTGGCACCAAGGACGTTCCAGATATGATTATGCCATCCCTTGAGAGGGCTTCGAACACCCAAGTGAGGAGTCGCAAATGTCGTAAAGTTCTGGGTTCAACAGTCAGCCTTCTGAAGCACGCGGTCAGTCTGACGGGAGCTCTCACCATGCACTCCACGGTGTCTAGGATGCCCTTGGCAAAGAGCAAACCGACCGCATAACGCGACACAAGGCCGCCCAGAGAGTATCCCACGACGCTCAGCTTTCGAATACGGCCACCGCGGGCCTCAATGAATTTCATCTCCTGTATAATCTCGTTGCAAACGCGCTCGCCGCCCAACTCAATGCCATCATACGTAAAGCTACCGCTGTTCTTCTTGGCGATGAGGAGGTAAAGCTCATCTTCGGGGTACTCATCTCGCAGGACTTTGGCGATATTTCGCATGTGCCCAGGGTTTCCCCAGAGCTGTGTGCCAGTTAGCCTGCGCCGCTGGAGGGATGAATGACGTAGTGGAGTAGGATTTCCAGGGGTTTTCTGTCAGCAAAAAAAGAGAGGAAATGCAGCTTACCCCGTGTACGAGCACGCAAAGGTGGTCAGCCTTGGAGCTGCCGCCGAAACCCTCCATGATGCTTGCGATTCCAAAATTCAAAGGCACTCTTTGGTGCAAGTCTGAGCAAAAATAATAGATGCAGGAGTTGGGTTGAAGCTCAGGAGACGAACGAGACTGAGCCCCAACAACCTAGAACGGAGTCTTCGGACTCGGACTGAATCACGGTCCCAGCGTGCCACTAATATCCGTCCGCTAACTGCGACAGACAGCGACGCGGCGTGGTGCCTGAATCACACGTTGGGGGGTTGCAGGGATCGGAGTTTCTGCAGGAATGAGGCGACCAGGGCCAACAAGCTGACAGGCAGGTAGGGCTGAAATTCTGTGATTTTGAGTGACGAGATGAGGGGAATGGTGAGGAGAAGTTGTCGTTTCTCATATCTGGCACAAGATAAGAAGAGTCGAGATAAGAGCAGGCCAAGCCATGCCTCGGCTTGATATCTAGGAGGCTAGGGAGGCCATGCGAAATACGGAGTTGTCCGCGGCTAGTTACTTAGATATCTAGAGGTTCGGCTTTTGATGCATGAATTACTGCTGAAACAGACTCTAGTTACCGATGTGAGCCAACGTCGGAGTTTACGCATGTTGTTTCCAGACCTCGAGTTTACGCGGCCTTCATCCACACTTTCGTAATACTAGTATCGAATTACATGGCCAATAATGTTGCCAGAAAACAATGTGCCAGAAGACTCACTTCTTGAGTCTGTGGACTTATTTCATCTGCTTCAGCAAACCTCCAGTATCAAGTCAATTTGAATAAACGAATCATACTCAGTTGGCAATTGAGGTCTAGGGTGAGGTGAAGCGAGATACCTGTTGATCGCTGAACCCCCCCACTAAGAGCGTTAGAAACTGGCCATCACAGCGGGCCATTTTTAGGCGCCTTTAGTGACGTCGGCCAACGGCGCAACTCCCGCCGATCTCTATGGAGCCTAGCTCAGCCTCATCAACGCCCTTCCAACCTCATCCTCTGTTCTTTGTAAGTTTCGAAACGGCCGCCCGCATAGAGACAAGCCTTTCTTTGTCCTTGCAGAGGAAGAAGATCTTTGAGAGTGCAGTTGACTCACGACTCGGCCAGGTCTGTTGCTGGCAGCCGACCTGACCGCTAGCAATTGCCTTCAGCCTTCGTCTCGGGCTCTCCTTCACAACTTCATACTTCTTCTCCATCCACTCTATAATTTCGAAGCTTCAGGAGCCCATAGAAGAAGCCGTCTTTTATCTGGTGCTGGATCTCTGCCCTCAAACCGAGCCAATAGCGCCATTCATTCCTCCAAAGTCTGGAATGAACCACTCACGATACCCTTCCTCCGTTTTCACCACCACCATCACCAATTATGGAGCTTTCGCTCAAACACATCCCTTGCCCTGCTGGCAATAAATGCACAGCATTTCACTGTATTTTTGGTCACGAGCAGGATCAACCCAAGCCTTCTCCAGCAGCACCAGAGCCCCCAAAGCCCTCACCTCAGCAACATGATGCCCAGCAAGCCGCCGCAAATCAAGATGCGCCCAGGAAGCGCCTGAAGCCAGACCCTTTCCGTCCCTCGCTGTCAGCACCAGCCACAAGGGCGAAGGCTCCTCAGATAAACGACGCTGCGAAAGATTCTGAGTTACGCTCTATCAAACAACCCGTCTCTCCTCCGCCGCTAAAGCGAAAGCTTCCCTCCACCGCTAAGGCCCAGGCGTCACCACCGACGAACCGGAAGCCTGAGTCCGCCACTCCGAAGAAGACTGAATCACTAAACCCTCGGCTTCTCAAAAGCGCACCAGCAAGTCATGAAATTCGTCTGAAGCTGGTGAAATTGTTACATCAAGAATTTGTGCATCTCAACGCAGAATTAAAAAAGACGGCTAAAGATGACGACGATAAAGCCCTCCTGCTGACTGAACAAGACCTCATCACCCGGACACTGGACGAGGAGCAGGAGGTCGCCATCACCAAGGCGGCCGTCTACTCCAATGTCATGAAGAACAAAGTGATGGCGCACAAGAAGATGAACGCTGCCCAGTGGCGAGCCCAGCGAGCCGAAGAGCGCAAGAAGAAGCAGCAGCAACAGAAGGGTCCTCGCGAAGAGATCAAGGAAATCATTACCGGTCTTACGCCAGCACAGGAGGTCGAAGTTGCCCAACGATTGACCACTCCTATCGATAAGTTGGCACAATACGGCTACGTTCCCAAACCTCCTACCGACGAGGATATCGCCAAGGCCAAGGAGGGCGTCGAGGCTGCCAAGGGATGGGAAAAGTGCGATCGATGCACCCAGCGTTTTCAAGTCTTTCCAGGACGGCGAGAAGAAGACGGCGCTCTCACTTCAGGCGGATCCTGCACCTTTCACTGGGGCAAATCCTACATCCCGGCGAAGCAGCCCGGTGACCGCTCGAAGCCACCGAGACGATATATCTGCTGTGGTCAAGAGGTGGGTGACTCCGCGGGTTGCCACACTCAAAGTCACCATGTTTTCAAGACTACCGACCCCAAACGGCTTGCGGCTGTCCTGCAGTTTGCTGAAACGCCTGAAAACCCGAGTGCTCCTACCAATAGAGCTGTGGCCTTTGACTGCGAGATGGGATACACTGTCTTCGGTCTTGAACTCGTTCGTCTGACGGCTACGTCTTGGCCTACGGGGGAAGAGTTGCTGGATGTGCTCGTACGGCCCCTTGGGGAGATCCTCGACCTGAACTCTCGCTACTCGGGCGTCTGGCCAGAGGACCTTGCCCAAGCGAAGCCGTGGACACCCGACGAGAAGGATGCTCCTACACCGACCAAAAACAATAAGGAGAATATTCCATCAGAAGAAACTCCAAAGAAGAAGCTCAAAATCGTCTCCTCACCGGAAGTTGCCCGAGACCTCCTTTTCTCACTGATCTCACCCTCCACGCCACTCATCGGACACGGCCTTGAAAATGACCTCAACGCCGTACGAATCGTACACCCGACACTCATCGACACAGTGCTTTTATACCCACACAAAGTCGGTCTGCCTTACCGCAACGGTCTCAAGATGCTCATGGACTTACACCTGGGCCGCAAGATCCAGCAGGAGACCGGGCCAAAGGTGCTGGGCCACGACTCGGCCGAAGACGCCCGCGCTGCTGGCGAATTGGTGCGGCTCCGGGTGCGGAATGAATGGAAAGACTTGCTACGGGTGGGCTGGAAAGTCGTTAATGACGAAATTATGCCACCGGAGGTGTGGTAGTTTACGGAGATGTCCTGGAGAGTTGAGGAGTTGAGTATGCCAGACCTAGAGGCTGAGAAGGGTCTTGTAACTATAGTATAGTCATGTATGTTGAAGAATACCGGAGGCACATCAGCGTGTTTTTAGGACATAAAAAATGGTGGCAGTAGCTTTAGCTATAGCAATCAGTTGATTCTATTCTCCCTTTCTCTTAAGATAGTCTGTGAAAGACTGCGACAGCCACGAGAGGCGAGACTTAGACCGGAAAATAAGACAAGCTCTGAGATATGGTTGGTATTCCATTAATCTTTTCTAGAAGTACAAGGCTGGTATCGATGGCCATTCCATCTCCAGCAATAAGCGGGGAGTTCCCTCTCGACATTTTACATACAACCACCAACATACATATCCGACAAATCATACAACTTAGGCCTTGCCCACCGACAACAGGTACTGGCCGCCCTGCTTTCCACCGGGCAGGTACGCAACATTAGGATTCGAAGCCAACGTCGCAGCAATCTCACGACTAGCCTCGATCTTTCGGATCTGGATCAAGCCGTCACCCGACTTCTGTATAGCCTTGCTAATGACATCTGCACTCTCGCTCTCGCCCTCGGCACGGATAACGTTGGCCTGACGCTCCTGCTCAGCTTTCTCGACGATAAAGCGCGCCCGCTCGGCATCCTGCTGCGCAATCTGCTTCTGCTCAACGGCCTTGGTGAACTCGCGACCGAACGTCATGTGGGTGATGGACACGTCCTCGAGGGCGATGTTGAACTCGGCGGCGCGGCGGGTCAGCTCGTCGCGGATTCGCTGCGATACGGCTTCTCGCTGGGTGATAAGCTCGGCGGCGTCGAACTGGGCGACAATGGCCTTGAGGACTTCGTTGCCGATGGAGGGGAGGACTCGCTCATCGTAGTCGGCGCCGAGGTTCTGGTGCGCATGTTAGCAACTTCACTCTTAGAGAATAGTGGGAATTATACACACCTGGTAGATCTTAGGCAGGGCCTTGACGTTTGGCCGGTGCAGCACTCGCAGCGTCAGGCTGACCATCTGCAAATCCTTGCTGCCCGTCGTAGTCGCGATGTTCCTCGGCTTTGTCCGCACGTCGAAGATGATGCTCCGCTGCAGCCACGGAACCAGGAAGTGTGTGCCCTCGTTGATGACCTCCTCCTTGACTCCGGAAAGACGGTCGAAAATCACAGCCCGGGTGCCGCCCTTGACGTCGAACATCGCCTGGCTGGCCAGGTAGACGCCGGCCGTGGCGGGAATCGCCATGCGGTACATTAGGTTGAGAGCCCTCGCAGCGCCTGCCATCTTTGCGTCTGTCCTTTCGATCGTATCCTTGAGTCTTCCGAAATGTCGTCGGCTGAGTGGAGGCCGATTTGAAGGCCGATTTGCAAGTCGTTGTCGATGATGGGAGCTCCGGAGGTGACGGTCTCGACGAAGCTCTCCAGGCTTTCCAGTGGCTTAGGTCATCCTGACCCCACCCGCTGAGTGGTAGATTTTCCACCGCCAAATGCGCTAGGCTGTTCTGGGAAAGCTCGGCTGATGGGGAGTTTTCGGGACTGGCAAAACCAAGAATCTCTCTGATCTCTGGCACATCACCGAGGAATCACCCATCACGACGAGACCCCCGTTGCGACAACAAATCCGACAAAATGCGGCCGACTCAGATGCTCCGATCCGGTCACGTTGACCCTCTCAACGGACAGTACGTCTTCTGCTTCGATGGCAACTGGGCGCGACGCTGGGCGTGCGGCTTTTCCCGGGTTGAAGGGAAACGATGCTTGCCGGGCAATCGCAAAACGACCAATTGCTTGAGATGGTCTGCTATTTGGATCTATATGTGCTAACTGACGATATAGCTACATTGGCAACTGGGGCCACTTTGGTAAGTCGCCTCTGTATTTCGAGCGCGGTCGATTCGATGTCTGGCGATGGGACGACGGATTGAAGGGCGATGGACGAACGGGATCGCACCATTGATGGCAGACGATGACCATAGCCGGACCAACACTTGCTTGGCTGTTTTTCCGATCTTAAAGAGGTGGTTTAGGCACGCAATGGCTCGAATCGACGCGCTTGGGAGGACCGATAGCATGAACAAGAGTCAAGTACTGACGTTCAACAGGTGGTGAGAAGCAGCGAGGCATCATCACCTACGGTCTGTCTGCCAACCGACAGAACCCCTTCGCCGGCGCTGCCCACGCCGCCATCTTCAACACCTTCCGCCGTACCAAGGCCCAGATCTTCTACTGGCTCCCTCCCATGGTTGCCGGCTACTACCTGATGTCGTGGGCCTCCGAGCGGTAAGTTTGCAGTGTTGTTTATTCAGCCCAGACCATTGTCACTGATCATGATAGATCCGAGTACCTCAACTCCAAGGCTGGCCGAGCTGAGTTCGCTGATGAGGAATAAATGTGTCGATGTTGGAGAGCGTGTTGAATTAGGGTGGTCCTGTGGACTCATTGTACATCATTGCCTAGACCTGGGGATGGAATAGACGAAGCTTCAAAGATACCTAAACTCATTTTGCTTCTATGCTAAACGATAGTGACAATTGAGTAAACCTAAGCCTTTGCAGTACCGGCCATGATGCGACCTCGTCCTGCTCCTCGTAATTGATATTGCCCCCATTATGATTGGATCCCGAAACGATCTGATCACGTGATGCAAAGAAAGTTCTTCGGCGATCGGCACTACATTCCGCCGGAGCAGCGTCCAGCTCCCCTCACCGAGAAAAAAGTCTGGATTTTCTGGACAAAAAATTTCGAGGTCAGTGGAGGCTCGATCAACGAACACCTACCGTCAACGACAAACGTCCAATTGCCCGTTCAACCGCAATTTGTAGCCAATTGCGCTCGAACCGACGCTCATTCACTCCTCGAACCTCGTACCCTTACTCCAAGCCCATTCAAATCAAAGTTTGAAGCTCGCAGCAGCCATGGCCGCCGAAAAGCCCGACAAGAAGGAGAAGAAGGACAAGAAGCGAAGTGACGAGTCTGGCGTCGCCAAGGCTAAGAAGGACAAGAAAGAGAAGAAGGATAAGAAGGAGAAGCTTGCGGCTGCTCTTGAGGAAAAGCTGCAGCAGGATGCCGCCGCCCAGAGCGCTGCCCCGGCTGTGAAGCCCGTGGAGGACTCTGACGCCGAGGAGGAGGAGAAGATCGAAGACCTGCCTCTCGAGCGGACAGTTGTGCCATTCGCGATCCCAGTTGCGGACGAGAAGGGCATGAAGAAGGTTTACAAGACAATCCGAAAGTGTGAGTACTACAGCGCGTGAACAGACATCACAAAGAAAGCATACTAATACACCATGTTTAGCTGCCAAGAACAACACCCTCAAGCGCGGCGTCAAGGAAGTCGTCAAGACCCTCCGCAAGTCCCCCGCCGCCGCCCCCGGCCAGACCTCCTTCCCCGGCGTGGTCGTCATCGCCGGCGACATCTCGCCCATGGACGTCATCAGCCACATCCCCGTGCTGTGCGAGGACCACAACGTACCCTTCATCTTCGTGACCTCGCGGGCGGAGCTCGGCGCCGCCGCCAAGACGAAGCGACCAACCAGCGTGGTGATGATCATGGAGAAGGCCGAGGGCGGCAAGAAGAAGGCCGCGGCGGCGGAGAAGGAGGATGAGGATGGCGAGGGTTTTGGCGAGGCGTATGCGTCGCTCGTCAAGTATGTGCAGAAGGAGTACGCTAAGCAGGGATTCTGGTCCAAGGGCGAGTCGTCGAAATAGAGATGGGACGGTTGGCGAGGCATGTGGGCTAGGTGTTGTCTGGGTGTACTATACCAGAGGTCCGGCCTGGAACTTGGGCGGGACGGATACGGCGGCGTTCAGGTATCAGCATTCAAAATGGGACCATGATTTTCATTCAGTCACTTTCACTTTTCGGGCCGATATAGGTTGATTGGTATGCATTAGTTGGGTGTGAGCCATACTCATGTCGTTGTTACAGATACACGATCCAAGGACGGAACCCCATCAGCAGCAGCTTCTGCCTCGCAACTGACTGATCCTCCCGGACGAATTGCTAATACTGATTGATACACTCTTTCCGGCAGATTACTCGAAAGGGTTGGTTCTGGTTCCCCACCAGGTCAGGAAGACAGACAGGCCGATAGTCTCGACGAGCTTGGCCGCGATGCTAACGCCAACAGTGTCGAGAGGACGCTTCTCAGCGAAGACTTGCGAGATGTACTACACCAGTAATCAGCACACACATAAATCAAGTTCCATCACCGGCAGAACGTACACCAGGTGCAGCCGTCGCCGCAAAGATCAACCCGCCCAAGTACGCGGCGCCCTTGTAGCTCAGCGTGCCAGTGGCATTGATCAAAGCGCCGACGCCGTAGCTCTGCAGAGCGCTACCAACGAGCGACGAGCCCCAGGCGAGAGCGGCGCCGCTGGCCTCCTTGGAGCGGATGAACTCCTCCTTGGTGTTGGCGAGCTTGGCGCGCTGGTAGGTGGCGCCGAAGAGAGGGCCCATGACGGCGAGCTCGATGCCGTGGTTGAAGGCCGTGCCGAGGGCGATGGCCGAGGGCTTGACGGGGGGGAGGTCTGGAGGCTGTTAGAGAGCGAGCTTGGAGAGAGGAAGCGTGTGAGGCGCGGACTGACAGTGCAGAGACATGGTGATGGTTGTTGTGTGGTGTTGATGCGGGTGTTGGTGTAAGTGGGAGGTGAGGTTAGGTTGGACCAGGTACACTCGTAGCAGTTGATGTAGAATCACAGCTCTTGCCCTCAGTCACGCCTTCTCCCTATTTGTACCTGCCCTCTCCCTCCCGATCTCGATCCGCCCCCCTCCCAGGTTCTGAGTTCAGCCTGTCGTCACCCGATGCGATGATGTCACCATTCCCAACACCACTAAACGCATACACTTTCTGGATCGCAGACGGTCCCCATCCATCCATCCATCCATCCACTCATTCATTCTCTCCATCCCCGCGCCAGCAGCATCATCCGGTCCCGGTTTAGCTGGGTTCCAGCCCCGGACAAAGAACGCGTCCGTCCCCCTTCCTCGGGTCACGGCGTCATTGTTGACATACGCCTCCCACTGGCTGCCTTGGTTGGACAGAGGCACCAGCCCAGGATTGACGGCTAGCGATTAACCATACTCTAGGCGCAGCTCGCCCATTACCGCCCTACCGAATCTCTTGACTGTACTGCTGCTGCGGCTATCCCCGGACGGCCTGTTCCTGGTGATCTGCTGCTCTGCTCGGCCCCGATCCGGCTTGGTCGCGCAACCCGGAATAGCGTCATGCGCCGGTCTCATTCGCTGGGTCTCAGAACCGGGCAGACGCTCAACTGCATGACCGAAATCATCGACACATGCGACACCCCTCGTGCGAATTGGGTTTTCGTGACAGCTGGCCCAGCTGAGACGAGACTGGGGCCTCTGCCGCGCTCATCCAGGAACGTCGGCCTATTGTTGCGTCACTCGGCAATGAAGGGACTCGGCGGCAATTATTGATTGATTGATACACGGGAATTCGCTTCCATTCGCCCTCCCTCTGCGGTACCCTAGCATAGACTGACTCAAATCCCTTAAACGCCCATCCAAAACACTGATATTGGCTCGCAACGAACGCTAGCATCAAGTCCCGTCAGGCCGGCCCGAGACTTCCCATCCCGGCCACCGTCTTTGTCTGCCCAATATCACCAGCCCGCCTGTGTCCTGTCTTACCTAGCCCTGATCCTGTACCGTCCCTGTTGCCGTGTCTCTCCAATAGCAGGGCTGCCGAAGCGAGGAATCTCCGGTCTATTATGCACAATCGATGGGGGTCTTGGGTGGAGGAGGATCGGAGGTGCATGTCTACACTCAAAACACATCTTCGGCCTCTCATGAGCCCCACGTGTCTTCACCCCTCCCCCTCCGGCTCCCGCTCGCATCGAAAACCCACACAAGCTCCCTGGTGACGGCCTTGTTCCGTCCGATGTGCCTCGGAGAACATCCCCTCATGATCCCATGTCTCTCGTCCGTCTATGCCATGTGCTGTCCGTCCTCGCCGCCTCGCAGCGCCAGCAGCGCCCTCACATCGTGCACGTACTGCAGGCCCTCCAACAGGGGCACCAGGTGCATCAGGTCGTTATCGGTCGGGTCGTTTATCCAGCCCTGGATGGGGATCGCGTTATCTGCAAGACCCTGGTCAACCACTGGGAACCGAGATGCGCCTCGCACACGCGCTGCAGCGACTGTCACGATAAAAACTCCTTACCTTGGTGGAACAAGTAGCTCAACGGACTGTTGTCCAGAATCATCACCTTGCTGAGGTCCGACTCGACCGAGCTAAGGTCTTTGATGAAGGCCCCCTGCCGGAACGTGCAGTGCTGTCGGTAGTATCGCGCCGAGAAGAACTTCCTCTCCTGCTCGAGCCAGTCAATGACCGGGTCTGCGTACTCCTGCACCGACGCCGTGAAGATGACGAGGTTATACCACTTGCACACTCGTCGCAAGAACTCGTCGCAGTAGGGCCGTTTGTTGACCCAGTAGAGGATGGGATGCTGCGGTCCGATGGATGTCTGCCCGCCCACGCCTACGTATGTCGTGTTGAGTCGCACCTCAACCATGTGTCCAGTGCTCATCCGTCCGCCCTTGGACATGCTGTGTATCAGCGTCTCGTCAAGATCTAAAATCAAAGTCTTTTGCTGTTTCCGCGACGGCTCAATGCCAATGTTGAGATATGAGGGTTGTCTCCGGGGTATTAGGGGCCGAGGCGGCGCGGGGGTCTTGGGGTATTTCGTGAGAGCGGCGATGGGCGAGGTGGGCGATTTGAGGTGCGCCGAGATGTCGCCGCTGCCCACGTCGCTTGCCTTTGTCCGCGCAACTGCGGACTGCGTCTTCCGGTGCTTCCTCTGTCGCAGAGCCTCGTCGCTCTGGAGCTTGATGCGGATCGACCTTCGCGCCGGGGCCTCTTCTGCCGGCTGCAGCGACTTGGACCGCGCATGCCGGCTGGTATTACTGCTGTTGGGATGAAACTCCTCGGATTCCGATTCTGACGAAATGCCTGATGACGACGACCCGGATGACATCGGCCGGGGCCTCAACGTTTGGTAGCTCGTACTGTAAGATCCCGATGTCGTCCGCTGCCCGTAGTCCTCCTTTTCAGAGGTAGTGTAGGGATCCTCCATGCCCATTTTGCCCTCGCTCTTGTGAACACCAAACAGTTTCCTCAGCTGGGTCAGCGGCGCAAAGTAGCCGCTCTCGTCACAGAAGCAGGCGACAAGGTAGATGCCCGGCGATGCCAACGTAGCGAAGACCCATCGAATAGAGCCGATGATGCTACATGCAATCCCCCGGGGCAGCGAATGCCACCACCGGCTTCTCTTGCTGACCTCGCCCAGCAACGGCGTCTCCTCGTGGGCAGCGGCGGCGGGCTTCTCTTCGAAGCGCGACTCGTCGACAGTGTCCTCGAGGAATGACTCCTGCTTGCTGTCGTGGCTGAGAGATCGTGAGGATTCGGATTGCTGGTCGTGGTTGTCGGACGCAATGCCGATGCCGATCGAGCCTATGCTGTTGGATCGCGACTGGCCGGGACTGGATGGGGGGGAGACGCGGGCAGTGATGATGTTGAGGGAGTTCATCTTGAGGAGCCCGAACAATCCATGAGGCATTCGGGGAAGCTGGCAGAGGGGAAGATCGGGGAGTGTCGTCGGTACAGGCAGTCGGTCGATGCGTGAGGTGATTCTTCTTTGTCGCGATGGGGGTTGGTTGGGCAGACGCTCTCAGGCTGTCTCCGTCGAGGGTTGGATTGGGGCAACGAGGACGTCACACGGCACTAAAAACGATGCGAGAAACGAGCGTCGAGAAGGAGGAAGATTATTGCGCAAGGCAAGGAGACTGCGCCAGCAGCAGGCAAAGGAGGGGGGAGAGAAAGGAGGGGAGAGGATCAGGCCTGGAGCGGTGCGATCGCCATGCACGGGTTTGTCGCTTGGGTGTGTTTTGCTGCGTGCCAGATGTAAGAAGATGGATGGATGGATGGGTGGATGGATGCGGCTGGCAGAGAGACAAGACGGGATGGGATGGACCGGGGGGCTGCTGCCAGGCGAAGCGGCAGTGGGCAGTAACAGTTGGCAGTTGGCAACGGCAGCGTCTGCGTTAGCTGCTAATGATGGCTATACTCTGTATAGCGTCCAGTCGCTGCCGAGGAGCCTCGAACCCTGCTGGCGGGTGAAAAGCTGCTGGGGGCTCCGAAAAGGGCGCTAAACAGGGGGCAGGCCGCTGAACAGATGGGCGGCTCCAGCGATCTTTGGGGGAGGGGAAGCCGCGGGAAGTCAACAGTTGGGCTCGGGTGGTTCGAGTTGAGTAAAGTTGAGTTGAGGGAGAAGAGGACAGGCTGGTCTGGCCCTGCAGTGGACGGTCAATTGTACCTATCTAGATGCCTGCAGCAGCAGCCCAGCAGAAGGCCACTTGTTGTCCAATTATTGTCCGGAGTGAGGATCAAGCGGCGACTGCTGAGATCTCGAGCGCTCTATTGGTCTCATCTGGCCCGAGCAAGGGATACAGGGCGTTCACGTGTTGGGGACAGCTGCCGAGCCACGTCCAGTGGCATGCCGAGTTGTAGAGAAGCAGCACTAGAACCCCCTGTCTGTTCGTCTTGCCCTGCTCGTTTGGGGCATCGTTGCCTCTGCGGGCTGGCTGAAAGCGCTTCTAGCGGGCGTTCAGGTGAGTCCCATCGCGGCCATGGCGGAAGATTCGCTGAAGAGCTACGTAATTGCTGGCGATGGCAGTGGGTCGTCGGAGGGAGGAAGATTTGGAGGGGTCATGGGATGAAGCTGGCTAATAAGACGGGAGTCTTGCTGACAGGGTAGGGCTGCTGCAGGATGGATGGTGCATGGCTCTGCAGAGCATTTTCCTCGTTTGCGAGTCGAGAGTCGAGGACGGGCAGACTCCGAGTTTGAAGAGCACAAATGCATGTGATGTATCAGACATTGTGCATGGGTGTGCATAAGCTGATGCTCGTCGCATCCGTCGCAGTGCATTACTAGATTGGGTAGGAAACAAAGAGGGTCGCAATCACGAGTGTATAAACAATGCAGCTCAAACAAAGGCATTTCGAAATCATGTCTAAACTCCTCAGAATTCCGGCCTGTGCATTTGAGAAATTGATCAAGAGTCTGTCGACTTGTACTCTACTCCGTATATGAACCAAGAATGACAGAGCGCGATAAGATAAGCCCAATGTGGGGGAATCCGAAAACCGCTGACAAAAAATGGCCCTGACCCTCCACAGCTCTGGCGATTGACTCACCAACCAGTAGACCTTGCGCATCCAGACGAAGAGCCACCGCAGAGCCGCACGACCTCACGAACAACGCGCATAACCTCTTCACGTCACTGGGCTCTCCTCTTATACACGAGAGCTTGTTGTCGGGTCTGGGCTGGTAGCGCACCCCCCTTTCCAGCTCCGTATCCTATCTGCGATTGCGACAATCTCGAGATCCACGACAAGCCTCGAAATTCGACGACTTCCGCTGCTCCGCGATGCCCTCAGTCACCGCGGGCTACGCGCCCTCCCTTGAGAAGTATCTCAAATCCCTGAAAGGCCAGCCATTGGAAGCCTCCGTCGACAACCTTATCTCGTGAGTTCTGACATCGCAACCTAGCCCCTCCTGAACTCTTCTCCTAACAACCCCGCCTCCTATTACAGACTCCTCAAGCGACGACAAATCAAGGGCTCCGAGCCTTGCGCCGTTGCCACCGCTCACATCCTCCTCCAGGTCGTCGCGCGGTCGAAATGGCACGATGTCGAAGGTCTCATAGATAACGTCTGTCGCTATGGCCGTCGGCTTGTACAGGCGCAGCCCAAGGAACTCGTCATCGCCAACATTGTGCGACGAGTCCTCGGTCTGATCCGTGATGAAGCCGCCGAGGATCGCAACGAAGCCGCCAGTGAGACCCCCAGCGAGGCTCAGTTCTCTCCTACTGAAGCCGTGGCCACGCAGACTGTCGCGAAGCAGGACTCGGCTGGCGACTACATCTCCAACAGCGCGAAACCCTCGCCCCCAAGGCCAGGCATCCTCACGACGCATAGCACTGTCAACATTGCCAAGTCGTTGTTTCACCTCCTTGCAGCGTCGGATCCCACCGATCAGGAATCGACACGGTCCCCCTTTGCAAATTCAGGCGCGTCGACGCCCTCATGGCGAGGGAACTCCGCTCAGGTTCACTCTCTACGATCAGAGGTCATCGATGGCATTGAAGAAATTAAGGATGAAATCAGTCAAGTTGATGACCAGATCGCCGCGCTCGCCGAGGTCCAAATTCACCCTGGCGACTTTGTACTTGTCCACCAGCCTTCACCTACCGTGGAACGGTTCATCCTCCGAGCCGCCCAGAAACGGAAGTTCACCCTGTTGATTGCTACAGAGCCCACAAAGGATTACACGGACGAGATTCCTCACGCCTCGTTGCGGAAAAGGCTCAACGCGGCAGGCATTACGGTGGTAAATATCATGAACGGCGGGCTGATGGCCTACATGTCGCGTGTGAACAAAGTCATCTTGGGCGCAAGAGCCGTCGTTGCCAGTGGAGGAGTCATTGCAGACGCCGGCGCAGCGGCCGTGGCTCGCGCGGCCAAGGAGCAAGGAAATGCGGTCATCGTGCTCAGCGGCGTTTACAAGCTGAGCCCTGAGAATCCGATCAACGAGGATTCGCTGATTGAATACGGCAACCCCGCAAGCTTTGTGAGCTTTGAGGACGGCGCCATGGTGAGCGGCGTGGAAATTCGGAGCGCAGTCACTGAGCTGGTGCCTCCGGAGCTCATTGATACCTATATCACGAACTTGTAAGTGGTGTTCTGCGTCCCGTTCTAACATGGTTGTTGGCTAACAATGAACAGGGGCACGCATTCACGAGACCATCTGTCAAGTCTCATTGCGGACCATTACAAGCAGGAAGACGTGGACTTCCACCTGTGGAATGAGGCGGAACGGTGATGCAGCTTGGCATAAGGGGGGGATGGTTTTGGGTGTAGCGGATCTTTTGTACCATAGGGCGAAAATGTAAAGAAAGAGGCCATGGTTCGGCCCTTGATAGGTAAGGTAGAGGTCTCAATTACTTCTAAGACGTAAATTACCTAATAGATACCAGATATGAGGAGTTTCATGGTTTAATACTGTCTACAAAGGACAGAAGCGTCCGAAAGACAGATAGAGACAGGCCGGAGATGGTGATCAGAGGTTGTGGGCAAGCCCGAATAAGGTTAATTTAGTCTTTGTTTCAGCCCTGTTGTCCTCTTTGCCAGGGCTTAGACGGCCATTAACGGATGCTGACAGAAGCTTCTCGCCACGCCCTGTTCCCCAGATTTGTCCAAGGTCTCAGCGATGATGCTCTCTCTATCTTTGAGCGAGCTAGAAATAATTTCCCTCGTCTACAAGCTCCTTTAGAAACGCTCTGCTCTGGCAAGTTCCCGCAAGGATCCCTCCAGAGTCTCGTCATGCGACGCCAGTTCGGAGCCCGGCATCAGCCCCAGGCCACCAGCCCACGGCCGCGTCAGCAGCTAGCGAGGCCTGAGGCGGGGTCTCGCGGGTTCGGGATAAGCAGCATTGCGCTGCGGGCTCTCGTTGGCCTGGACCGGGGGGATCAGAGCGCGGAAGAGTCATAGGGCTGGCGAGTGCGAATGAGGGTTGCGTGGACGCTACAGGGTTCAGAGGTCGAAGATTATGGCCATCGGCCCTGGGCCTGCTATCAGGCTGTCTGCCCAATGCTGGAAGTGCAACTTATGGCGTTAGGCAGAACGGCACGGAAACCTGCAGCTAGATCTTTGCAGCGCGAGACGCTTGATAATAAAGACGAATCATCCCGCCAGGCGTCTACGTCTGCCCGTCCCTCCCTCCTTCCTTCCTCTCCTGCCCATCACCACTGTGATATTTACCCGGATTATCAATCTAGCTCTTCCGCTGCATTACTCATCGTCCTGCGTCTCTGTGATTGATATCTGTCACACCTCCAGATCATCCATCATCCAGCTCTACTCTCTCTTTCAATGCATCGACAATGAACTCCAACGCCAACAACCTTCAAGTCCACGTGGACGATGCTCCGCCGCCACCATACTCGGAGACGGACATTTACTCGGCTTCGTCTCACTCCCGCTCCCATTCGCACTCTCAGTCGCAGGCGCACTCGCCGCTGACCTCCTCCGCGCCCTTTACCGGTGCTCCCGAGGATGCCGCATCTCGCATCTCCTCATCCACAACTGGCGATGTCATCTTCACCCCGCCTTTGACCCCTCAGACTGCTTCCAACGCGGCCACTTTCTCAGACCCTGGAGCTATTCCTCCCTCGCCCAGTGCTGCGTTGTACTTTGATGACCGCCCAGCACCGATTACTTACAGGCCCGCCACTGATGTACTTGTCTACACGGTCAGGGTTCGGTCGGACTCGGTCCCGGATGATCTACCGTACCCGACCGAGTGGGCTGCCCGAGATATCACGAACCAGGACTGGGCCACCTTCGTCAACTTCCTGATCCCTGACCATGACGCTGCCCGGAATGAGGCCATTCTGGGAGAGAAGGGCGAGGGCAGCGATAAAGTGTCTTCACCGTCCGTCGAGAAGCGAGACGAAGAATTGACCCAAAAACGGAGAGAGACCGAGGCCACGATCCATCAGTGGAACGATGGCTTCTTCGGTCCTCGAGGTATCAGAGTTCAGCTCGAAGCTGAGCCCAATCAGGCTCAAATGCCAGGAGCCTGGAACTCCAACTTTGACGAAGCTGCTGGCGAACCAAATGCCGAGAGAGATGCTGGAGTTGGGCCTTCGTCGGGACCCCCTCCTGCTAACCCTTATACTCGGAATTGGGGAGGCATCCAATTTGGTCAGGACAGCGTCAGATGGGGCGATAGATTTGTGGCCGACAATAACGGCCTGAGAATTGGAAATCTCGTCATGGATAACAACGGCATCCGCCTAGAGGGTGGCCGGGGGCGAGGACAGAGCCCTGGCCGGGGTGCTCCTCGATGGGGAGCGAATCGCGGTATGGGAGCCCCTTGGAGAGGCGGTTCCAACTGTCAAGAACGCGATATGCAAGATCGAGGCCGCTCCTCCCACCATCACGGCTCTCACTCTCGGTCCTCGTCCAGCTCCTCGGACTCATCCAGCAGCTCTTCCTCCTCTGTCTCTTCTATCGGCTCGCTCCCTGACTACGACCACCTCCGTGATCAACAGCTGCCGCTCTACCTCAACCGCATTCAGAGCTGGATCAACAACCCCGACCAAATGCGTACCAAGGCCGACGTCAAGCAGTTCCGTGCTGAAATCAAAGCCAGCAGAAGCAACCCCTCCATCGAGGGTCTGGACAAGACCGCTCTCCGCACACAGATTAAGACACTCAGCCAGCAGTGGCGGCAATTGAAGCGGCAGCAAAGACGGCTTCAGAGGGAGCGCAAGAGGGAGCGCAAGCAACGTCGACGCGCCGAGAAGCGAGAACGGCGGCAGCTCAAGAGGGATATGAAGCGGGCCAAACGAGACTGGAAGAGGGGCCGTAACCCTCCAGCGCCGTACGGTCCTGATCCTCAGGGCCATGCACCCTATGGCGGTGCTCCCTTTGGAGGCCCCTCGTGTGGTCGAGGAGGATTCTTTGGCTCGTCAGGACCTTTTGGGCCTGGTGGCCCTCTTGGGGAGGGAGGCCCTTTCAGTCGTGGCGGGCCCTTTGGTCGAGGAGGCACATTCCCCCCTTTCCCGCGAGGCAATCCCTTTGGTGGCCATGGGGGCGGACCCTTTGACAATCCTCGAGGCAGACGAGGCGGACGAGGCGGGCGAGGCGGCGGATTCTTCGGTCGAGGTGGTCCGTTCGGTTCCTCTCCCCAAGGCCCGCGTGACACTCGAGGCGTCTCCGATGACCAAGGCCCTCCCGACGTTCAGCCTACCCCTGGAACCCGAGACATGCCTCCCGGTCCGCCAGCCAGCTTCCCTGGCTCCTGGCCCACCGACGTCGCCGAGGCCGAGTCCGAGTTCCCCCCTCCCGGCCCCGCCTCGGCCGCAAAGTACCGTCAGATCGCCGGGCTTGAGACGGAGATCGCATCCAAGACGCAGGGCTTGGAGACCGCGAGCGATGCAGAGCGCCGAGCCATCGAGAAGGAGGTTGAGGCGCTCGTCGAGAAGCTGGAGAATGTGATGGTGGAGGCGGACGAGGCGTATGCGCGGGAGCTGGCGGCGAGAGATGCGCAGTGAGATCTGGCCAGAGGGATCTAATGATGATTAATGGAAAGGCAAGGCGTTGGAAGGCTTGGAAATAGACATGTTTCTGTCTATTTGGATTGTATGATAGGATGGGTACTTTATGACGACCAACTCAGAATCTTTGATACTCCTCCCCTAATTTATGAATCAGATTCCGTCCAGTTTTTCATGTCCCATGATGTACCGTTTTAATTCTTATCCTCACTTTCTTTCTTTCATGTAAATTCGTGACATGTCGTCAACCCGCCCTCCCACATTTTATCTATCCTTGCCGCCTGCCCGTCAGCCTAGCCCTCAACTTAGAACGACAAACCACGCTCTAGTGTTTCGATTCGTTCTTCTCAACCAGCTCGCCGACGCCGAGGCCGCGACCCACGGCAACCTTGATCTTCTTCTCCTCGGGGTCGCGGCCGACCTCGCCCACGGCGTCGCCCTCGTCGAGCGCCTCGGCGGCCTCGTTGGCCTGGGCGCGGATCTCGTCGAGGTCGAGGCGCATGCAGAAGGCGTCCTCGCCGTCGGCGTAGTACTTGGCTTCGGTGCTTTCGTTCTTGAAGCCGAGGGTGTCCTCGTATAGGTGGCGGGCGGCGGCGTTGGAGACGCGGACGTGGAGGGAGACGTATTTTGCGTGGAAGGTCTCGACCATGGCGAGTTCTGCGTGCGAGATACTGTTAGTTTGGGTTCCTGTGTTATATTGTACATAGTACCATGAAAGAGGGAATCTCACGGCTCTGGCGCATCAGCTTCTCAGCGATTCCCAGCCGACGGTGCGTCCGCATAACGCTCAGACTGGTGATATGCCCGTGCGGAATCCCGTCCGCCGGCTCCTCCTCCATCTTAGCGAGCACATAGCCGACGATCTTGGGGTACTCGTAGGGGCTCTTGCGTGGGCGCGAGACGTCGACGGCCACGTAGCTGAGCTGCGGCCACGACAGGGCGTGGTAGAGGTAGTACTTGAGGAAGTAGTTCTCGGGCAGGTTCTCGAGGTTGGCGTGCTGGATCAGCGGCAGGTCGGCCGCAGTGAGCAGGCGGATGTCCATGGCGGCGATAGAAGATGGTGGAGGAGAGGAGGAGGAGGAGAGTGAAGCTCTCATGAAGACTTGAGGCTCCAATTTTCGGTCGTCCATCGGAGTCGGCAGCTTTTCCCCGCCGAGCAGTGGCAGGGCAGGCACGACCAGGTGCCCCTGCCCCTCCTCAGGCGACCCGACCCCTCTATAAGCCAGCGCCACAGCGCATCATCTTCAGGGGTCTTTCAGGGCATTGACTCTCAACCCCTCCAAGAGAACCTCAGGGTCTGTAGAAACCCAAACATTACATGCGCCATTGCTAGCTTCTCCTCCCTCCATCCGCACCTCTCAAGCCCGGCATTCGCAGCCACATGACCCCTTGAGCTTTGCCAACCCTCCGGCCCCCGCGACACTCGGCATTGACGGCTGGTGATTGGCGCGCAAGTGCGGCGGGAGGCTATCGCGGGGCCAGCGACGATGGCGGGGCGGTTTTGATGGAGGGATTGGGTGCATTGCAGTGGGATTTGTGTGTGCGTATAAAGACGAGGAGGTGCCTGGATTGGGGGGAGGGAAATATGCTCAGGTCTCGTCTCTCTCTGATCTTGTGTTTCTCCAGAGCTGCTTTCTAGTTCTGCCGTCCTGCGTTGAGAGTGTCTCATCTCAGCCCCGTCTACAAGCATCTCTCTCAACACCATGTCTGGCCCTCTCGCCGGGAAGCTCGCCCTCGTCACGGGGGCCTCACGAGGTATGTTTCTTTCATCTCACTCACACAACATCCAGTAACTCACTCATATCTACAGGTATTGGCCAGGCCATCTCCCAGGCTCTCGCCGCGCGCGGAGCCAACCTCATCCTGGCCTACACCTCTGCCTCATCAGCCGACGCCGCCGCCAGTCTCGCCTCCGAACTCTCGCAGAAGCACTCGATCCGCGCTGTGCCGCTCAAGGCCGACCTAGGTTCGCCCGCCGGTCCAGCCACGCTCATTCAGCAGGCGCGCGAGGCGTTCGCAGATCTGCGCATCGACATTCTCGTTAACAATGCGGGCGTGGCATTCAACGACAAGATCCCCGACATCAAAGCAGCCGACTTCACCACCAGCTACGCCGTCAACGTGCTAGGCCCTCTCCTTCTCGTCCAGGCCGCTGAGCCTTACCTCCCGCGCGACCGCTCCGGCCGCATCGTCAACCTCAGCAGCGTCAGCTCCAGCCTAGGCTTCGTAGGCCAGAGCGTGTACGGCGGCACCAAGGCAGCGCTCGAGGCCATGACACGTACATGGGCACGTGAGCTGAGCGAGCGGTGCACCGTCAACGCCGTGAATCCCGGCCCGGTGCGCACGCCCATGTACGCGAGCAACACGGACGAGTTCAAGCGCCTGATCAAGCCGTTCATCCAGAACGCGCCGATGATGGCTGTGCGGGAGGGCGTGGATGATCCGGCCATTGTCGAGGAGGCGAAGACGACTGGAGGTCGGGCAGGCGAGGTTGAAGAGGTGGCTGGTGTTGTGGCGATGCTGTGCGGTCCGGAAAGTCAGTGGATGACGGGACAGGTGATTTGTGCCAACGGAGGCATGATTTTTGGCATGCAGTAGACGAGAATGGGATCAATCATGGATGGCGTTCATAGACGGATGAGACTGCACGGAAATGAGGTCAATGGGATGATAGATTCAGAAAGCATGAATAGCATCGGGTATCATGAACAATTCATTTTGAGACAAACGGTACAGGTCGGTAGCTGTTCATAACCAAAATGTAGTAAAGAGACAATTCCCATAGAATTTGTTATCTATAATTCTAAAATCTATAAAGCCAGCGAGCTTTCCCGTGAATAGTAGATCAAGCAACTCATTATATCAGTTGTTTGACATTTAGTCACATTGTCTCTCTAACATCCGCAAACATCAACTTGAAATAACTTGTGTCGTACGCCATAAGCACAGTATTTGACTCGAATCAGCCTTTTCAACCAAACTTTATCATCATGGGCACCGTTTCATATGACGCCAGCATCCCGGTTTTCAAAAATGGAATGACCAGCTTGAAGAACATTCTCACGAAAGCAATTGACCATTACGACCCTAATTCTTCGGAAATTCTCAATGCCACTCTCATCGAAGACTTACGGCCTCTTATTGCCCATGTTTATCTTTCGTCCAACATAGCCAAGAAATCACTTTTTCGCATGGCAGAGATCCCAACAGATGTTTGGCATGACAATGAGGACACACCTGAGAAGCTGGTTGACCGTTGTGAAAGAACAATCAAGCTCTTGGAAAGCATTTCTCCCCAACAGAAGAATAGACATGAAGTTGATCGCGTTGAGTTCACACTGAGTCCATACAATCTTTCCATGAGCTCCAGAGAATATTTATTCAAATATGCTATCCCTTTCTTCATCTTCCATCTACAGCTTGTATACTCGATCTTGCGTATGAAAGGAGTACCTCTTGGTTTTGCAGACTTTCTCATGTCCTACTCGGGGCCATTTGTTGTGCAATGAGCAATTGCTGAGTTTCACTATTGGGCATTTACGAGAGGAGTGAAGAGTCTAGCCACATAAGGTACAGAGAGATAGCTGCATACTTCATAATTGAAGGAAAACTTACAACAGCAAATTGTGTTAATAAGACACTCACTTTTGTGGGCTCTACTCCGCCATTGAGATGTATCTCCTCGATCCTCTAACCTAGCCCCCCTATTCCACGTGTATCCTAGGGTTGTTTCTCCTCTGCAATAAAGCGTCAATTTGATGTTCGAGCTCAAGGGTGGGATATAATACCTAGAGTCACGTGAGGCTGCCATCCAAAGCTTGGCCCATGACTCTTTTAGCAAGTTATGTCATCTTTATGATCTCACAGCCTTTGAAATAAGTAAACTCTCAGACATTGACCTTTCCGTATCTTACTTTATATAGTCGAATTAAAAGATATATCTTTTTTGTTCAAATATTTAATTCCACTATCTACGAAGGCGAGGAGCTGACAAACTTCATCCCACTAAGACAGCCCCGCCATCGCCGGGCGGTGACGCAAATTCTGCCAGCTTCACCCCAGAAACTTGTCAGGCGCCAACTCACCAATTCCTGAAGAACGGGGAGAATGACTGTAAGACATGTGATATAAAAAGCACAGGCACTAGAAAGAAACCCTGAAAGAAAAAAAAAGTCACCATGTCGGATCCTCTCGATGACGTCCTCAACCTCGAGGACACCTTCTACACCCGCGGCTACCAACAAGGCCTCCACGACGGTGTCCAAGCCGGCCGCATCGAGGGCCGCAGCTTCGGCATGCAAAAAGGCTTCGAGAAGTTCCTCGAGGCTGGCCGTCTCAGCAGCAAGGCTATCGTCTGGGCTAACCGCCTGCCCACCGAGAATCGGGAATGCAAGCTCCCAGCCCTGCCACAGAACGCTAGGCTCAGCAAGAACGTGTCTGGCCTGTATGCCCTCGTTGAGCCTGACACATTGTCGACGGAGAACTCGGATGAGGCGGTGCAGGACTTTGATGATCGTGTGAAGAGGGCGCAGGGAAAGGCGAAGGTTGTTGAACGCATGGTGGCGGCTGGGACAGGTTCTGTAAAAGATGTGCCTCGAGAAGGCTAGTCGTCCACGCCATAAGGATCAATCTGCAGGAGGATAGCTGGAGAGTGGTTTAAATCATATAGACAGGTCAAGGTTTGGGCGTTTGGAGTCGGAAACGGGGAATTGGAATAACCATGGAAATCAATCTGCATTTGTCGATTCGAGCAAATCTATACCCTCTGCTCCCTCAGACACATTGTATACATACACTGCCGCTCTCAACAACAACAAGTCTACTTGAACGACCTGCAAGGGTATCTGCAAACTGTTAGCCTCATCATTCTCTCATCTCAAGTCCCTCCAAGACTCACCCCTCGCCGTACGACGCCTCCGTCACCTCATACTTGTGCACATCCCACTCGCCCGACGCCAGGCTCTGCCCACTCGGCGTCGGCGGCAAGCCCCCAATAAACACATCACTCGTCACATCCTTGGGCGCCTTCTCCAGGCACTTCGCCAGCCCCGTCTCGCCCTCCTGCTTCGCGGCCACAAGGGCTTTCTCGCCCGCCTCGCCAATCAAGTCCACCTTGGGCGCGGCCGCGCTCCCCACGGTAATCAGCGACGCAAAGTCGGCCTGGCTGACGACGCTCTGGCGCGGGTATCCTCGTCGCACGTCGCGCTTCCAGTACGGGTTGTCGGCGATGTCGGCCGCGGGCAGCGTCACGGGGTCGTCGTAGGCCAGGGGATCGGTGGCGCCGGGGGCCGGGTTGCGGAAGTGCGGGTTGAGCGGCACGCCGTTGGAGCGGTTGGGGTCGATGGCCATGAACTTGCGGAAGGCTTCCCACAGGCCGGTCGACTGGAGGGTTTGTTTCTGATGGGCTGTGAGCGAGGCAAATTCGGGATGCTGCGGCGGCCGCCATTGCGAGGCATTGGGGCTGCTGAGGGGGGTCTGTCTACCTTGGTGATGCTGACGACGCCGCCGGCGACTTTGGCGGCTGCTTGGGTCGACATGCTGGCGGTGGCTGGTGAGCGAGTGTCGTTGAAGGTCGTCGGCTCAGGATCGTTGGCAATCTCGAAATGGCGTTGAGATCATTGGCCGAAGGTTGAACGGGTGATGTTTAGCCGAAGCTTTGCCGACAGGCCCTTGCCGAAGCAGCCTACCCTGGAGGATGACCCACGAAATTGTGCGAATGTGTTTTCCCATCCATTGAGGACTTTTATACAGATCTTGATCTCGTGCTGGGTTTTTATGTACGAGTATAAACTGTGAAATCAAGTTCCGTGGCCTTGTATCTTGGTATTGGGTCGTTGTTGAAGACAGGCTGTGAATTGTCTCCATTCGCATCGAGTATCTGCTGACGATAATCGATTTGAACTTGAAAATAATTCTGACGGACAGGAAATTGAGTATGGATAGTCATATCTTGTGAAGCAAAGAAAACACTTTTAGTTCTATCCTGACGCTGAACTACAGAGACGGGTGGCTCCCACGTAAACGACCTCACTTCATCGCTGACAAACCACCCTTCACGTCTGCACCAAGCCACAGAAGCAGGAAAGCTTGCTGAATGTCCACTGCACACCGTTTCTCTATATTATAAGCAAAGCAAATAAGGCACAATGCATCAAACAAAGCGATATAATCAGAACGACCCGGCCATACCAACTACCTCCCGCATCCAGCCCTCATCAACATCAGCATCAACGTCAGACAACATCACTCATCACACTCTCCCACACAGGCAACCCTCTTCAAACTACCCCTTCAACTCCTTCACCAGCGCCGCCACACGATCCATCGTCCCCTGAGGGTTCCCCGGCTCGGCCACAAGCACCTTGCCATCCTTGGCCACAACAAACACACCGCGCTGCGTGCCCTTGGGCGCTTTCTTCAGCCCAATGGCGCTGATCAGCGTCTGCGCCGGGTCGCACAGCAGCGCGTACGGCAGCTTCTGCTTCTCCTTGAACGTCGTGTTGGCCTTGGGCGAGTCGGCGCTGAGCCCGTAGATGGCGAGGCCGTCGGCCGTGAGCGGGGCGTAGGAGTCGCGGAAGAAGCAGACCTGCTTGGTGCCTGCGAGACGGGTATTAGTGGGTGAGTAGACATAGATGGCGAGGGGAAAGGGGCGTTGAGGGAGGCTTACAGCCTGGGGTCGAGGCCTTGGGGTACGTGAAGAGCACGACGCCCGACTTGCTCTCGTCGACGAGCTTCTTCAGCGTGGTCTTCTCGCCGTCGTTGGTCTCGATCTCGCCGCCAAAGCCCTCAAGGTCAATGACGCTGCCAACCTCGACCTTGGCCTTCTCAGCCTTGGGCTCCTCCTCCTCAGCCTTGGTCACCACCTGCTCCTCCTTCTTCGCGACAGGCTTCTCCGCCGGCTCAGCCGCCTTCTTCTTCTTCGCCGCCGCCGGCTCCTTCACCTTGCCATTCTTGCCGGCCTTCTTGGTCGCCGGCGCAACAGCAGGCGGCTCGGGGGCCTTGCGCTTGCGCAGTTCCATAGGCATCCTGGCGACGAGAGTCTGGGCTGCTCAGCCGAGAAACAAGACAGACAGAGTCAAAGGTAAATGCTGAACACGCTTAACGTGGTGCAGGCGTTCCGAGGAGGTTGATGATGCGGCGCAGGGAGCAGGACGCGGGAGAGTAAGCTGGTGAGGGAGAGGGCGAGGACGAAAAGGCGATGGATGGATGCGACATCGCCTTGGGCTTGGGCTCGAGCTGGAGCCGCCCGGACCAATGCAGCTTTGCTTTGCGCGGGCCAATCAGCGGCCGCGCATCCGGCTGGTGGTTACTGCGTCGAGCTCCCCGGGAGCTTGGGCCATCTCCATGCGACTCGGGGAGGAGCGGGAAGGTGCAAGGTGGGGGCGAGCGCACGTCCGTTCCTGCCCAGCCAGATTTGTCCCGGGGCAGGTGCCACTTTAATCGTTGTCGCCGACACCGCTTAGATGCGTGTCCCGCGTACCTGAATAACGGTCAGGGCGCATGTATCAATTGCAGTTATACACGTATCCGTCTCGGAGCTGCGCGGGCTCTATCAGCTGTTTCGACTCTCAGATGCGAATGTGACGGTGAAATAATACACAACCCTCCCGAGGCTGTTGATTCCCCCAGATTGCGCCACCATGAATCCTCGGGTAAGCCCCTCCTCAGGTCTCGAGTCTTGTTTCACATGCTGAGCCCCCGTCTAGAAATTCATGGCGCCTGCTGCGGCGTTCACTATGGCTTGCGTGCTGCTCGCGTGAGTACCCTCTAACCCCATGGCGTGGTTCTGAAACAATATACTGAAGCCTGGTTAAGATACACGAGGTCATCAATCCGATCAGCTAGGGAAGAAGCGGTGAGAACAATCCCCCCTCGTCAGTTCATGCGTCTTCCTTACTGAACATCACGTCTAGAGGACTCATAAACTCGGGGACCGACCCCATGGCAGATCATAGACATAAAGCAACTTCAGCGAATGAGATTTGGAGTGGGATAGTATTTGTTTATTTGCTCTTGTAGCGATGCAACTATGGATCATCCCTGAAACCCAGTCCTACACAGCACATATCTCGCTGTCTAATCCCCTGAAACTCGAACAAGCATGATCAAAGACACCAGCCATACAACTCCCGTGCCAGACATACACACGCAGATATGCTACAACCTCGCCGCCGCCATGCATCCATGCCGTACCAATCATTGTTCACACACCACTGCCTCCCCGATGTAGTAACAAATAAGAAGAAAAAAATGTGGTGTTGCTTTGTATCGAGCTTCGAGTGTTGCTGTATGTGATTTGGTAGTGGATGTGAGAGCATGTGCCGCAAAGCGTGAGGAAACGAGAACCTTCCGGACCCAACCCGTGTGTAAAAGGAAAATTTCCCGTGTGAACCTGAATCGTCTATACCTACAACCGACCAAGGGTATCTCAGCCTGTCTTCCTCTCCGAGCCCGTTCATGAACCCATGTGTACAACCCCCTTCCTTTCAACCGGGGGTACCTCTCCTCTGCCTAGTTATATTCGTCGCCGAAGCCGTCATCTGCCGGGTAAAGGTCCTACTCCCCGTGGACGAGCTTTCGTGCTTCCGCCTTGGTTTTGTTTAATTGTCTCATGACATATTCGTAAGTCAACATGGTGACCGTCGCTGCCGGGACGGCTCTCATCATGTTGGTGCCCAGTCCGGCGTAGAAGGCCCTCCAGCCCTCTTCATGTAGAATGGTCCGGAAAGTGCTCACAACACCTCGATACTTGATGTGATTCGTCGTGGGCTTCCCATCTGGTCCGTTTGCTGCAATACCCATCCCTTGGAGGAATTGTTCGCCTGCTACCGGCCGCCTTTGTGTTTGTAACCGGGTCCGAATCACTTCATGGGGGTATGTCGCGCTGCTCGCAAGAATCTTGGACAGAATCGAAGCTGATAAAATGCCCATGTAATGGCCGCCCTCGCCCTCGGCTGGCGCCTCGCCCATACCTTGTCCTGTAAATGTCGTCTTGAGAAACTCGTAAGTAGGAAATTGGACCGCCACGTGTGACAAGCCCAGGAGAGCCGGAGTCAACCCGGAGTAGAACGAGGTAATGCCTTCTGAGGTATACATCTTTCTCGCTGCGTCAATTGTAGACCGGTAATGCCATGGCGACGGTAGGGTGGGCCGTGCTGTCGGAGTGCTGCCGGGCTTGGGGAAGAGACTCGAGGGGGTCGGGCGGGAGTTGCTCTGTGACATGAGCCGGGTCTTGATAACCCATATGGGATTCGTGACAATGGTACTGCTTGCGCCGGCTATTATCGAGGACCAGAAGTTTATGATGTGTGGGTTTTCTGTGAAGAAGCCGCTTGTCAGTACCGCCTGCTTCATCGTCTTGCATTCCTGCTCTTGGGAACATTGCTGTCACTCACCGTAATAGTGTGCTAGCCGGACCTTGCTCTCGTTGTACACGGTGAACCACACCGCCCAGGTGGGCAAGTATCCCATGACGATGGGTCCAAGTCCCCGATACATGCCCCGGATGCCCTCCTCTCGCCAGATGACGCTCGCCGTGCCGACGAGGCCATTGTACATCTTGGGGTGACCTGCATGCCGCCCCTTGTCCACGGCCATGAGACCACCCTGGGCTTGCAACTTCGTCTTGATGACATCGAGCGGACAGGTCACGATGCCCGAGGTGAAGCCTCCGATGGCGCCGGCGACGGCATGGAACTGCGTCTCGGGACGGTCGACGACCCATCGCTCCAGCGGGGTCAGCGCCGGCGGATCGCGCATCTGGGACAGGCCGTAGGGAGACGAAGCATAATCTGGAGGTGACGGCCGGGCTGCTTCGGCGGAGGGCTGGTCGTGCGACATTCCCTCGGGGACCTGAAAGCCTGACGTCGTCACGGACGGCACTTCTATCTCGTCCTCTCTCGGGCCCGGAAAAATTGTCTTCAAAGACACCGACCCTGGGCGGGAATATCGTCAACCCTCAAAGCCTCGACGCTTGCGGTCCTCCTCGGAGCCGGGCAGTGACACAATCTCGATCCGTTGGTTTGAATGCTGTCCCGGGCCGTCCTTATCGTCGGGGAGGGGAGGGGATCGATCTCAGTCAGTCCCGGTATAGGAGCCTCCGCGTACTGCGGGGGAACACTCCCACGCGCCGTGACCGTGCCCGTCCGTTCTAGCGATTGGCGCCGGCCATTGACCTGTAGACAGGAGAAAGAAGCCTGGAGACGATTCCAACCTGAGGGAGTGAGAATCGACGGCCGGAGGGAACGCTGGACGGAGGGGGGCGGGTTTGAGAGGTGTGGGAGGTGGAAGAAGTAGAGAAGGGAATAAGAAGGAAAGTAGGATTAGAAAGTTGGATGGATGGAATAGTTGAGACAGGGAAGGAACAGCGGAGTGCCGCGCCTGCCAGAGGTGCCCGGCCAGCCCAAGTCACAGGCTTGCATCGGGAACTTTCAGCGAGGTCAGCGCTGCAAAGGCCGGGCTTTAGCGGGGCAGTACCTGGAAGTTGCGGGCGTTACAACGTGGGATGCCCTGTACTTCCAGCGCCTTTCCAGCGGAGGGTGCGGTTTGCCCGCTGCAAGCCGGTCCCGGCGGGACAAAATGACGCAGTTGGTGCTAATCACGAACTACGACTAAGACCTGGAGGCTAGGCCAGATGAGAGCCATTGACCAGATTGGCCGGTAAAGACAGACGCTATGAGCGGATCAGCTCCTCGGGGATGATTTGTGTGTTATTTGGAATGGAAGCCGAAGGGACCGAAGGGCTATGGAGCTGAGCGTTGATGATTCTCCCGGGGTTACTTCTCTACACCTCTTGTGAGATGAGACACCCATCTCTGCATGCACGATGTCATGTGCAACGGTCATTGCGACACTTGCATCCAGTCTAATCCACCCGGCTCAAGGGGAGGAACGTCATTCTCCGTCTGAGAGATTATAGCTGCAAGCCCAACTGCGTGTCGCCGCCATTGATCTGTATTTTCTGCTGATGATGAATGCACATATACGGAGCACTTGAATTCAATTGTTTCATTGCCTTGCTCACAACAGTCGTCATGCGCAAGGTTTCCCCACCTGTCCGAGACCCCGGCAGCTTAAGTCACGTGCTAGGTCACGCTCGTCCTCCAATCCATACAGCCGCTCAGCAATGGTAATCAGACTCCACAGAGCCTCCCTCACGTGACGTCCCGAGCTCTCCCATTGGGAAAGTTTTGAAGTTGGCTCAGCCCATCCGCCCATTTCGCGCAATCACCCGGAATCAGTCTCGACGACCGACGACGACCGAGCCGCAACCATGAAGTACTCGCTCGCCCCCTTCATCATCCGCCGGCCGTGGCTGCACCGCCTGTTCAAGCCCGCCGCCTCTTGGTACATCAATGCCGCCGGCTACCGCCAGATGGGCCTGAGGTAAAGCCTCCCTCCCCTCCCGTTCCCCCGGACGAAGCCATCGCGAACTCGCCCCTCGACACCACGACGAGAAACACGCTCAATTGGGTGGCTCAGAGCACGAAAAACGCGATGGAGATATTTGGGAGATACAAGGCTGACCGTGGGTGTCAATTGATGCAGGTTCGATGACCTTCTCGAGGAGGAGAACGATGTCGCCCAGAAGGCCCTCAAGCGCCTCAACGCCAAGGAGTCCTACGAGCGCGTGTACCGCATCCGCCGCGCCGTCCAGCTCAGCTTCCAGCACAAGCTTCTCCCCAAGGAGCAGTGGACCACCTCTTCCCAGGTATGCTTCCCTCTGAGACGGAAACGAATCGTCCCGGCATCGTTCGGCTAACGCTTCTCCCCAGGATGTCCGATACCTCCAGCCCATCATCGACAATGTTCAGGCCGAGAAAGAGGAGCGAAACGACCTTGACTCGCTGACCGTCGTCCGAAAGCACTAAACTCTCAATTGGAATCGGATTGGTTGCGGGTTAGCGGGGAGGAGTTGGACTTGGGCCGTGATTGTGTAGAGTAGCGGTTGAGCGTGGCATCAAACTGGGGTTTCCTCCTGGAGCGGCTGGGGATGGAATCTCAAAAGGACTAGACAGTCTCGTGTACCCTATGTATAGACGTTGTCTTAAGTGACTCACTTATTTGCACCAAATTCGGCTTTCATCATCGCGTCGTGTCGTTGGCCATTATCATATCTGGAGGATATTCCTGACATTTATTTAATTATCTTACAATATACAGACCGCAGGCAAACACCCGCGAGTCCTGGTTGTCAAACATCTCAAGCACTCTCTCCAAGGCTTGCGCCGAGGATGTCGAGTTCATATGTGAAGCCCCTCTCGAGCTTCCAGATAAACCTCTTCCGCTACTCCAACTCGCCCACGCCAACCTGTCCATTCCCAACTACCATCCGCCGCCAAATGAAACCTCTCAAAATGCTTTTCCATCAACCTCCTCAAGATCTTTTGGTCATCAAGATAGTCCTCGAAACATGCCCCGACGCCGTACGCCATGCATGAGCCGTCGTGCTATCCGACAACGTCTTCCTCCCCTGTCCCGTTGCTTTTCCTCCTCGAAAACAAATCGCGTCTTTTGAAAATTGGTATACATTTCATGCAATGTGGCCGTAGACGTTCATTTTTGTGTCGCTCCCTTTTTTCTGTATCCCAATGAGGCCGTAAAAGTGATAGGCTGCAAGAAGAAGAGTATCAAGGACGAGGTCACCTTAAACCCGCTGGTAGAACAGCAGGTAGGCGACCTTGTTATCCTTGATACTGTCCTTGGTCTGCTTGCCCTTAGAGCTGGAGCTGGCGGTTCCGCTGCCTGTGCCGTTAACCACGCTGCTCCACCGCTTGTTCCCACTGGCTGAAGCTGTGACTTGCTTCCAGCCATCGTCATCCCCGGTTTCTTCGTCGTTGATAGCGCCGAATCGGTTGCCTGAGGCACCAACCGCGTTGCCGTCCTTGCGAGGGTCCTTGAGCCCTTCCTCTTCTCCGCCCTGAGCCACATCCTCACTGCGGATTCTTCGGATGACAGTGTCATCCAGCCGAATCCATTCCTGACCGTCCTGACGACGGACATCGACGGTGTAATGGCCTCCACTGGCGTTCTTCCCGTGATGGTAGACTACGCTGATTAGTCTGTACTTGGTCATCCCCCCATCGATGAGAGCCTGCCTCTTCTGGCGAGAGAGCACCTCCTTGGGAATTTCCAGCTCCAATGGGTATCCAATCTTCTTCCAGATCTTGACGGTGCCGTGCCCCTCAGCATCAAACTGGAAGCGTTTGAGATGAAGGATGAGGACTGGAGGAAGAGCCTCGATAAAGACTTGCTTGATGCCGGGCACGTCCGGTCCACGTGGAGAACCGAAATCTCCCTGTAGGCGTTCCTGTCGAGTGATGTTTCGGATAGCATCGATGATGTTGCGGACATCAGGCGAACCAATATCTAGTTGAAGGGGCTGGTAAGGCTCCGTAGTGATCGAATCCTTGAGACCCGCGACTCTAAACTCAGATCGTAGAAGACCACCGAAGATCTTCGTGATAGGAGTCGAAGTGTTAGATCCCGAAGCCCGAGTTACAGCGGCTCGCTGCTTTCGTCCGACCTCAAGCCAATCGCCACTGGGATCAGCATTCTCTCCGGATGATGCTGGTCGATCAGAAGTCTGCTCGACCACATTGCTCATGACCGAAGTGCACTCGTCATCAAGTGACTGAAGGAGGAATCCGAGAAACTCCTCAGCATCCTGTTGGTGTCCGCGCTATTCATTCTATGTTAGCAAACTTCACGGAAGAACCTAGGCTAGGCTGGAACTTACTCTCATGCTTGCGAAGCGAGGTAGTTGTCTGATAGCTTCATAGACAAATTCGGGAGCCAGAGGCTCTCCATAACGTTCCAACTCCTCATTCTTCAAGCTACGTCGGAGTGAGTCGGCAGAAGATGCCGACTTGATGATCTTGTACTCATGCATAAACATTATCCTGTAGATGTTAGCATGATACATGAAACATGAATGTCTGGTCATGATTTGACTCACATAGCATCAACCATGGGAGTTTGGCTATTGAAGCTGTGTACAGCCTTCTTGCTAGTCTGGATCAAGAAATCAAAGAATGGAACGCAAAACATCAAAACTTGCAAGACCTGAGGGATGTTAGTTCAGGGTCCGATTGCTTAGATACGATAGACTCACCGAGTTCATGTAGCACATGTTACCCGTGTTAATCAAGCCTCGCGGCTCAAGGAAAGAGATCTTCTCACTCGCTCCAACCTGATACTTCTGGATGGCTTCGGCTACCGAACTGGAATTGGTCTTTGATAGACCGGAAGATCCATTAAGTCCACTGGTCGCGCCATCCACTCCATGACCATTAACACCGGCAGTGCCATTACGGCGTTCAGCGGCACTGGCTGACTTGGCAAACAAGTTAGCCCAGCTGGTGGGCGCAGCCTTCGCGACCGGAGGTTCAGTGGTGACCGATGAGGTCTCGACAGCCGATTCTGCAGTCTCGGACGGAGCTGCACTGGTCACCGCAGGCTCAGTAACTTCCCGCTCCTGTTGCTGCTTCTTGGCACGAGCAGCCAGAGCTTCCTTGGCACTGGCCTTGGGGAGAGCAGGGACAACTGGAGCTGGAGCTCCTGCGCGAGCAGGGACCTTTCTAGCTGTGGTTGGTGTGGCGATGGTTCCAGATCGCTGAACTGAGCTCGGAGTCGTAGGAGTAGCCGGGTCTTCAGTTCCGGGTGCTTGGCTAGAGACCTCGGAATGAACAGTAGGGCTTGTGGACGCCTGCGCAGGTGACATAGCCTTGGGAGTAGAAGGAGCAGCGTCTGAAACGACAGTTGAAGCAACTTCAAGCTGCGCAGAAGCCACAGCCTTAGGAGTAACCGGGGCAGCTTCCGCAACAACAACTGGAGCCTCCTCATCTTCCTCGGTTGTGGCCTCGTGCTGCTGGACTGGCAGCGACACAGCAGCGCTCTTGGCATCGAAGGGCGTTCGTCGTCTCGACTTCCTGCCCTTGGCCTTCTTGGCTCTCTTCGGGAAAGGCTCGTCCGGGCATGACAGCCAGGGAACCTTGGAAGCGTTAGCTCAGTCATGATGCATGATATATCTTGCAGTGTCACTTACGGAAGGACCTCCCCATACCCTGACTGATGGCTTCGTGATCACCCGACCGGCCATCATGAAAGTCACCTCTGAAGGAGCTTCCTCAAACCCAAGGGCTGGCTCTTGCTCCGTAACAGACTCGGGCGCTGGCTCTGAAACAGGTGTCGGCTCGCGGAATGGAACATCTGCGGGGGCAGGCTCAGTGATGGGAGCAGATTCCTGGGCTGGGACAACTGCTGGAGTTGACTCTGCACCGGGAATATGCTCCTGGACTGGAACAACCGTGGGAGCTGGCTCCGAGACAGACACAGACTTCTGAACAGGCACGACTAACGAACTTGAAACGACCTTGGGCGCCGTAGAGAACGATTCTTGTGTCTGGGGAGTCGGCGGGGTCGGAGGAGGGATGATATGCGAGTTCTGCGTGGACGCATGAACAGGAGCGTTCATCGGTCCCAGTGGCGGTTGATAAGGCGTCGCGTGGGCGGGTGATTGCTGCTGAGGTGGACGACCATAGCTGGGAACATTAACTCCGACCATCGGGGCGTACTGATGCATTGGAGGTGGAGATTGAGCATATCCTCCGTATGGCAGGTTGTATGGAGGCATGTTGCCGTTGGGAAACTGGGCATTGCCGTATCGGTTGTTAACATATGGGTTGGGCTGGTGTTGGTGCTGGTACTGGTGCTGGTACTGGCCGCCGCCTTGATACTGGGGGCCTGGGTAATGGGCGCCCTGGTATGGAGCGTTGGGGTACTGAGGGTTCTGGTACTGGGGCACGCCATGGTATCCCTGAGGTCCGTAGCTATTATTGTAGCCGGAATACATGGGGTTCATGGGCTGCTGCGGCTGGTGGTGGTACGCATGACCCGGATTGTAGGGAGGAGGGGGATGCCTCCGTCGCTGAGAAGGATTCCCTTGAACTCCTGCCATCTCGACGGGCGGTCCACCACCTCCCTGTTTGTTCTGCCCAGCCGGCAGATGGCGTTGACTCATCGTGCCGGCTTGGGGATTGAAGGATGACGGGGGCCGACCAGCTTGGTGCGACGCCCGTTCAGATTCTGTTGTCGCGGGCGGGAGCTTGCGTGGAGGCGGCTAATGTTGTGGTCTCGTGCTTTAGGCGGCCAGGCGGGTTGAGTGTCGAAGCAGTCGCAGGCGACTGGAGAGGAGGCAGAGAAAGGGAAAACTGAGGCTGATAGGGAGGATATCGTGATGTTTTGCGCGACAACGCGACTAGGTTGCGGGCCGGATTGATCTGAGGTAGGGATCGCGACTGGAAACGGGCGAAAGCGATCCGACAGGCAACCGACGACTCGTGCGCAGCGAGCTCGCAGCAGATGGAACCCGGAGGAGGAAAAGGAGCGAGGACGGTCCAGGGGCGCCAGGGACCGTCAGACTCGATGCCGGGAGGCGGGTGGAAAAAGATGTCAGGATAAAGCCCTCCAAGAGAGCAGGTCTGGCAGGGCGCGGCGGAGAGAAGAGCACATGAGCCGTGCCGACTTGACTTAGGTTGCGCCAGTGGAATAATTTTTGGTGTCTGAGGCAGCAATTGGATTCGACGGCGGGCACGGGCCGACTGGCAGTCCGTGCTGCCACAAGCTGGTGGGCGCCGCACGCCCATCGTTTAACCGACCCATGTCGCTCAGGCCCATGCCTTAGCTAGCGCCAGGGACTGCAGGTGCATGGTACATGGTACATGGTACATGGCTCTCACGGTTCCCTTGCTTGAAGCTCCATCAGTCACCTCCTCCTCATGCCCATGTCTTAGGTGACAGCATGGTGAACGGAAAATGTCTCACAACCAGCACAATAGGAACAATTGCAGGCATTCATCCCTTAGCGGGAACCGTACTAGACTATTGTCGTTTATTCATTGTTGTTTAACGCAGCTCCTCTTTGTTTGTCATGGACCGGTCGACACCACCGTGCCTTAGTGTCTGCCCCCTGGAACGCCACAGCGAGAGTACCATGCACCTCGCCAACACGTGCTCGTGCTTCAGAGAACAGCTCCTATGACATCTATATACTAAGTACCTTACCCATGCGCAAGTCACTCGTCTCGAAACATCCATCGCCCATCTGGCCGCAACGCCTCACGATGCCGTTCCCGAACTGCCGCCTTCTCCCGCTTCGACGCCTCAGCTCGCTCTAGCTCTAGCTCCTGCGTGCTGGGGAAATCTGCGTTCCAGAAGCCTGGGGGCGATCTCATGCGCGAGAATTGATGACGATGTTTGCCATACTTATTTGCCAATTCCTGTGTCTTGGCTTCTACCCAGAGCTCCTCCCTATCCTCTCGGCTCATGGTTGCAAGGCGATACGCACTGTCCCCAAGGTACTCCTCTAGAAGCTTTTGCTCTTCTTGTCTTTGTTGGGCTGTTAGCGGCGGGTTAGGCCGTTGGGAGAGTGCCAGTGCTCGAAATTGCTTCCCACAACAGTGCATGTCCGTGCAGCCTTGCAAACGTGATCTCTCGTCGCGATCTCTGACGACTTCTGTGAACGCAAAATCGTGGCCTTCGTTTACCAAAGGATTGACTTTGAAGTCTTCAAGCCGAAGCTCTGACACTGGTTTGCTTCGTAATGCCGAACCTGCTCCCTTGAAGGCCAGGGGAGACTTGGTGTTTTGTGGCGTTGCTCGGTTGCTCGCAACGCTCTGTATGCTTCTAGAAGTTGCTAACTGGCCCAATGACTTTTCCTTGGGAGTATTGCTCCTCTCGAAGGGGAGCTCTCGCCTCTGAGGGACGGGTAACTCATCTGACACGTTTCGAGGTCTGCCTTGGCGACTACCGAGTGTCCCCGGGGTTTGCCTCTGCCTGGCTTGAGGTAGAGGCGTAATTGAACCTTGTGGTGTAGGAGCTGGTGTATTCAGAAGCTTGTCCAATCGTCCCTTCATGAGAGGTGTCGCCACCCCCGAGACCTGCGGTTGTTTCGCGTCAGTCTCCTTCTGATAACCTCCGCCATCTTCTGCCAGAGATTCGATGGCTCTACCGAAATCTTTTCGCAGAGGAGGAGAAGGAAGAGGAGGCTTCTCGAAAGTTGGTCGGGTCAGTCGCTTGTTGACGCTGACTGGCGTGAGAGCAGAGCTGTACTCGGGCGCACGTGGCAACGCCGGCTGCATGGGAGCCGGTTGCGGGTTCGAATCGGGTCTGACGTATAGAGAGTCTGATGTGTGAGGTCTTGCGCTTGTTGAGCGGGCATCCCTTTGATACCCGTCTTGTCGTGAGTCTTCCATGTCTTTGCGTTTCCTCGGGGTCATGAGTCTTTGGACCACGTCGCCTAGGTCAATGCTCTCTTGTAAGTCGGATGTGCTGTGGCCGAAAGTCATGATGGGGCTTGAGTCTTGGGTCTCCTCCATCTTGACTCTTTGGGCTGGTGTTGCATCAACGTCGGGACTGTCCCTCCTCCTCTTTCGGACCGGACGCGCTGAAACCACGACTGGTCCGTCGGACGATGGCTCCTCCTTTATGCGAACCTCATATGATGGGTCATGTTGTGGAAGGCTTGGAAGTTCTTCTTGCGAGCCCTGTCGGGATTCCGAGTCTCCCTGAGTAGACTCCGACTCTGGGGATCTAGCTGTGGTTGGAAGATTCACAGCTTCATCTGACTGTAGCGATTCAGCAGCGAGAGGCGGCAGCTCAAGGTCTGCTTGATCGAGCCCACCCTCAGAGACAAAGCTGGTGTTGGGGCTCGATTTGCTCTCCTCGGTCCTGGTCTCAGAGTCGGTTGTTGTGCGAATGTTCTTGTTGCCACGATCGATAATACGGATGCCATGTTCTTCCTCAGCTGCCTTGATTCGCTTCTCCAGCAAGGTTGCGTGGTCAGCCCACCGATCTCTTTCGTCCTTTCGCTTGCGCAGAGCGTCCTTGGCCTTTTTGAAGTTGTCTGAGAGCGCATTAAACTTGAGACTAACTCTGGCGCATTCGGCCTTCCAATCGACGCCGTCCTTGGAGGAGCTCTGGCTGGTAGATTTGGCTGCTGCTTTGCCGCCCACTGGGCGTCCTTGAACGTGTTTCTCAGAGGGTTGGGACAGCCGTTGTCGGGTTTCTTGCAGCTCAGCCTTTAGCCGTGCATTTTCGGTCTGAAGCTTCGATACACGCGCTAGGGCATCTTTACTTTCATTGAGAGCCTCATCGCGTTCTTTCCCGAGCGTTTGGAAGTCTGATCGAGTCGGAGTTAGCTCAAGGATATGGTGCCGTCCTGCTCTTCCGTGGAGCTCATACCTGATTCGATCTGATCATCGATCTTGCCGCATGAGTCCGACAAAGCGAGAGAAATGGCTTCTAGGATACTAGCCTTCCTCTCCGAATATCGCACACTCATTTTATCGGCCAGATGAGATGCTCATCTTCAAACTCGGGGGCTGCTTCGCGGTCGTTAGTTGGATTGTTCACGGTTGACGTCTTGACGCGTCTCCACAAGGCAGACGTGCCTGGTCGCGAGCGGATCCACGTGACAACCCGGGACCATGACTTATACCATGGCAATCAGTAAGACATCTTTAATGGGAGGATGATAAGGGGAAAAAAAGTCTCGATCATTCTGAAGGCCTATAATTGTGTAAATTTTCTATTACTTCTCTTATAAAATGCCGAACGGGGGCAAGTGACCGAAAAACTTCGTCTATCATGCTGTCTTAGCCCGACACCTGGATCATGTTCTTGATCCCTTCTCCATTCGCAGTCTTCTCCCAAGCCTTAGGCGCATCTTCAAATGACGAAACGCTTGAAATAAGCATCTGACTTTTGATTAGACCCTTAGAAATGAGATCGAGCGCAATCTCAAAGTCACCTGTCGCGTAACGGAAGCACCCTCGCACCCGTAACTCCTTTTCCGACAAGGCCAAGATGGGAATTTCGGCCTTGGGTTTCCCGAGACCAGCCTGAACATAACTGCCCCCAGGTTTAAGGATATGAATCCCGACCTGAAGAGAGATTTCAGCTCCTGAAGCATCGATGACCGCGTCAACGCCATCTTTCAGGCCAAGCTGTTTCAAAATCTTGGCCGAGGTTGTTTCGGCGTCATCTTCCAGGTTGCTCTGGTAGATCTCGCAGTCTAGAAAGCGTGTAGCAAACTCCAGCTTCTTTTCCAAGATGTCGACCAGAAGAACCCGACGGGCACCGAAAGCCTTGGCCACGGCACCACACAGAAGACCGACAGTCCCAGAACCCATGATGACCACTTCTTGTCCCTGGGCAATATTTGCTAGTCGAGCAGAATGGACTGCCACAGCTGTTGGCTCTACTAGGACGGCTTGCTGTAAGCTGACATGGTCTGGAATCTTGTACACGAAGTCCTCTGGGGCCTTGTAGTGCTTGGTGAGGGTTCCATGGCAGTCTGGAGGTGCCGCCGCGAACTTCATACTTCGACACAGATTGTACTCTCCGCTTTTACAGAACGTGCATCTTCTGCAGGGAAATCCTGGCTCGATTGCGACTCGATCGCCGACTTTGACGGATGTGACGGACGGGCCGATGGCTGCAATGGTGCCAGCAGCCTCGTGGCCCAGAATGAGTGGGCGATCGGGGGTAACGATAGCCGCTCCTATCCCACCATGCCTCCAGAAATGTACCTGCCATGATTGTTAGTCATGGCCTTTTTGCGGATATGATAAGTTGACATGAAGGCTTCATGGACACAGTTGGAGCTAACAATTGTATGCAAAAAACCGGAATGATCACACTCACATCACTCCCACAAACCCCAACGAAATCTATTCGAATAATTACGTCGTGGTCATCTTCGAGGACTGGTTTGGGGCTGTCTTCGATCTTGGCAGACTTCGCCTCATACAGATACCATGAGGGATTCTCCATTGTAAAGAATTTTGTATTATTATTGAGATGCTTATTTTTGACCGTTCGTCTGGTCTCGTTGATTTAAATCATGAGATTGTATGATGAGGAGTTGGCAAGCATACGTGTCTCCTCCAGACGGCGTTGTTCAACTGCGGGATTGATCGACAAAGACGGGGGCCGAGTCTCGGCGGTCGGGCAGCTTTTGGCCCAATTGTTTTGGTCACATGCACACCAAAGTAATACTGTACTACCACCACTTCCCGAATGGAGCTAATACTGATTACGGAGTGCATAGTGCAAGCTGTCGTGGATGGCTGAATCGGCCTCTGTTTGGTTGTGCGGAGTACAACGGGCCGTGTGACGGGCCACGTTGTTCCGCCCATATTAACCTCATGAAATCCGCCAAACATTTGCGATGGCAAAAGCCAAGGTGGGTTTGATGGGAATTGAGGGAAACATGAGGACAAGAACGAAGTCTCGCCCTTGAGGTGTCTGGGCATATTCTATGCTATTGAGGTTCGTCATGATAGCCCGTGGTCACTGTCTGTCATGATGTATTCAAGATTGTAACGCAGCAGGCCTCCTAGGTACATACAGTTTCATGAAATACTGACATGGAAAGCATGGGAGATTTAGCATGATCGATGACTTCATGGCGGTGAAATCACTTCATATGGTAAACCTCCCTACGTTTCTGGAACCGCTTGATAAGTCCTTCGAGATAACAGGAGAAACCATGGAAGAATGGGTAACTTACTTCAACTGATTATTGGAATCCTAGATATTACGAGGTTTGCTCAACTATTTCGTGAAGCTTGGTGATGTAAGGGAAGTGAGTTGCGGCATCTGATTACAAACTACGTTCGAGCCGCGGAAAATGTGCCACGGACCAAAGCTCCACGGAATAAACTCAATCACGTATCTCGCCATCGCTGCACACGCCACAATTTTCGCAGTTAGTATATAGCCACGGAAATCTCATGGTATGCCGTGGCGTTCCTTGCCACGGCCAAGACTCGTCTATAAAATCATTTTTCACAACTCGCTCTTGGCCAATTCTTTTGCTGGACGACCACATTTCATCATTCACAAATACACTTGTGACCACTCAGCTTACAGCCTTAAAAACAAAATGCCGTCCATGAAAGCGATTTCAGTGATTGAGGACAGAAAGGCAAGCATAGCCGACGTGCCCATCCCTAAGGTCCGTGAAGGTTATGCTCTAGTGAAGGTTATGGCGGTGGCTATCAACCCAACGGACTGGAAACATATCGACCGTGGTCATGGAGATCCCGGATCACTTATCGGGTGCGATTACGCTGGTGTTGTTGAGGAAGTTGGTGCCAATGTTTCTTTTGAGAAAGGTGATCGCATTGCAGGCTTCGTCCATGGAGGGTGAGTATTCATGATGGCACTCAATACTCCTAAAATTCTTCATGGCTGAACATATCCTAGTAACCGCTGTGATCATGAAGAAGGATCCTTTGCAGAGTACCTCATTGCAAAAGCATGTGTGCAGATGAAGATCCCTGACAACCTGACTTTCGAGCAAGCGGCTACCCTTGGCGTATCAACGATCACATGCGTGAGTATATTTATGGTGTCTTTCTACGAATCCAATCATCTAAACATCCGATAGGGGCAAGGGCTGTACAAGTCACTCGGTCTTCCGCTACCCACTGCTCCCGCTGCAGAGCCGTTCTCGCTTCTCATCCACGGAGGCAGCACGGCAACGGGGATGTGGGGGATCGAATATGCGAAAGCCTCTGGACTCACAGTCGCTGCCACATGCTCTCCGCACAACTTTGACCGGTTGCGATCACTTGGGGCTGATGCAGTCTTCGACTATCGGTCACCAACCTGCAGCGCTGATATCCGTAAATGGTCACAGAACAAACTCCGATACGCCTGGGATTGTATCGGCCACGGTGAAGTGCTCTGTGCCGAGGCATTGAGTGATTCCGAAACAAGTCGGTACGGCACCATCGTTGCTCCGGCGAGCAAAGACTTATTGGTTGCCACGAATCCGCTTGTGAGCGGTCCTCATTGGACGCTCGGATACCTTGCTCTCGGGGAGCGCTTTGAGCTAGGGGGCAAGGAATATCTGGCAGAGGCTGACGAGATGGAGTTTGCCCAAATGTTTTTCCAACTGGCCCGAGATCTTCTTGAGAAGGGAGTAATTAGGCCAATTGATCCACAGGTGAACAGAACTGGACCAGGTCTGGAGGGTGTGATGAAAGGAATGGATGAAATGCGGGCTGGAAAAGTCAGTGGCACAAAGCTGGTGTATACGCTTTGAAGGAATTGTCTCGTTGGCCCTGGGGTTGTATCGATGCGAATTTGACATTGTCGGGAATTTTCATAAACTGCTGAAAATGAATCAGGAGTAATCTACTCTGCTTGAAGAAGACTGCATAAGAAGCCGAAAGAATCTGGCACAGAATTTAGACTGGATAATGCTTAAGCATGACGAAACGTCGAAGACCAGTGGGGAATCTCGTCTTCACAAAGGAAAAGCAAGATCAAATTCTTTGAGGGACAAGTTCATCACTGTTACACCTTTGGTAGTAAATAGGTACTTCCGCGGGGGGTCACGTGTGCTCTATGACCGATTTGTCATCACCTTCAGGTTGCCGGATGGGGCACTTGAATCTATCATGTTGAACCTGCAAAAACATCGGAACAACCTTACAAAGAGGTTTTGAACAGGCCTACTCACTAGACTGCTTGGCTAGTCTGGTAAGGGGTGCTGTCTTAAGCCTTTGACTTTCCATCGCCGTCTATTCAACACCAAAAGTCTAGCGACCAGAAATCCATCATGGCCTCAATCAGGGAGAAACGGCGCCACGACCGTCCAAAGGGTAGTGCATCAAGGCGGTGTGACAAAGGCGCAAAACGAGAGTAAATCAGCTAACTAAGCGTGCAGCCTGCGATCTTTGTTTTGGCAAAAAGATTAAGTGCGATATGCTTAAGCCCAAATGCTCGAACTGCCTGCTCTACCGCACAGAATGCCAAGTCAGCATCGCTCGAAGCAGGGCCAAACCACCCAGACCTAAACCTGCAAATGCTGACAAGAAGGAAACACGGGGGTGAGTTCTGCCAGCCCGGGACAGAATCTTGTACAAATGAGGGCTCATTCTCTGGCTTGCAGGTCCAAATCCTCTGAAAATATCCAAGTTCGCATGCATTCGCTAGAAGAGAAACTCCAAGAAGTTCTCGAAAGCACCAGGATGGCACAAACCTCTAGCTCTGCGACTGCTTCCGCCGAAACCGACAGTTCTCCTGAGAGAGTGCCAAGCAGCTTTGCCCGAGGGCATAAGTGGAATTTTGATCCTGCCCAGCCAAGCTTGTATTACGGCCCGTCTGACGAAGATCCTATCCTTCCCCAGCTTCCGGATATCGTGCCAATCATCGATCTGTATTTCAAAACTTTCAACCAAGCATTTCCTCTCTTCAATCAGAAGAGTTTCATGGGCCTTGTCAGTGGCTGGTACTCCAAACATCCAAAACGTGGCAAGGTTATCTGGGCAAATATCCTTGTTGTCGTGGCCCTGGCCCTCCAGTCCCAAGTTTCTAATGAGCAGAGCCTTTGCGATGGCTATGGAAACAACAAAGACCTGTTAAGTTACTGCCTACGTAATGCGCAATCTCTCATGCCAGACCTTGTGGCGAGGGATGAGGACCTGCTGGGCATACAGGCCATTTTGGGCCTCGTATTGGTATTCAAGAATACATCCGACCCGCAACCCGCTTGTACCTTGGCGGCCGCAGCCGTCGCTCTATCTCATCGTATGCATTTGCATTCAGCAGCCTCATCGGATTATTATAGGCTGGAGGAGGTACAGCAGCGGTCGAGGGTATTTTGGATCCTTTACATGCTTGACAAGGTATGAATGGACAATAACTGAGTCAACGTGCTATGCAGCGGCTGAAATTGAACAGGACCTGTCTATGAGGACGAAAACACCACCCCTGCTTTCTGATTCTGAAGTTGACCTGAACTTGCCTCCTGAACCTTGTCCGCATGGGACGGGTACCATCGGCACGATCGATGGGCTACATGAGATGAACATCTTTCGTCTACGACTTGACCTTGCGTGCATCGAAGGGAAGATCTTCAATCTCCTTTTCTCTGGTCGTGCCCGAAAGACCGAAAAGTCTGAGCAGCGGAAGCGTGTCGCCAGCTTGCAGATGATGTTGGATAATTGGTATGCGAGAATCCCAGCAGCAATGCGAATCAGAGATGCCGCATCAGCAGTGAACGAGATTGATCTGGTACATATTACGAACCTTTATCACACCTACCTTCTTTGCCATTTTTGGATCAATGGTATCTATAGCGTCAAGGCCGAGTGGCCACAAAAAGCAAGCTCATTGAGTCGGGCTGCGCTTAACGATTTCGCAATAGCGGTGCAGGGCAATAAGTTCCCCTTGTGCACTCAAATATCGCATGCGCCACTGGAAGACGGTTGGCAACGTTGTGTCGACATTTCCCGAGATTCTATGGCTCTTTTTGAAGCCACTAAGCCAACGGCATCTATGATTTGGTGGGAGCTATCTGACGTGCAATTTTGCAAGACAGCTAACCGATGGTAGGCAATCCGGCGGCCCTCACTTGACAGCTTTGGTCATACTCATTTCCAACATCCTCGTCTCCCCAGGGCACCCTTCCGCCTCGATCGATCTAATGACTGCGATAGAATCTATCACGCTCTTTGACCGTCTCGAAGATTTAGTCCAGTCATCATCCTATGAACCACTGAATCGTGTGGTAAAGAACTTGTATAAAGACGCCAGCGCGGCCATAGGTGACATTCAGATGGAGGTCTTAAATGAAGCTGTCGGGCTTGATTCTTTGAACGAGATGCATGCGGAGATGGGCCTTTATACGGAAGGAACTGAGTATCTTGGATTGGAGGGCTGCAGAGGGTATGGTGTTGGCGATAGTACTGGCTTCGACGGAATGCTAGATCCATTCGCCTTGGACTTTGCATAGCCCGACAAGAGGCTCTGATATCAATTTACAGCTCTTATGTGTGGTTTACGTCCGATTAATTTTGGTCATTAAGAAAGGGAAAGTTTACAGAGAAAGCTATACTATAACCTGGAAGCGGCTTTGTATTTGTCAATCGTAACTCGGCGGGACAGACCGAGTCACTGAACATTATGAGGAAGGGATTTTCCCCCCTTCTGTATTTTTACATGCGATAGTGTTGCTAATTGGAACGCATAAACTTCTTGAGATTCGACAAATCATGTATGCTTAATATCTAAAACCCAATCCGCCTTAGGCTTTTCTTGGGAGCACCAAGAAGTTCGTGAGTCTGGCTAGTGGGGAGCGGGGATAAGACTGAGGTCATGTGCCGCCACCCATTCACCAACTCTGCGCTTCATCACCAGCTTCACCTACCCTTATCGAGTCTTCAATATGCATAGAATGTAGCCGCATCATGTCACCCTCGCGGGAGAAGTCGAGTCTTAGTAGCGCTGTGTGAGTAGACTCTCCCATGATGCCCAGCTATTCCATGTACTAATTGCTCGAGATATTTAGCTGCTTCACCTGCAGACAGCGCAAGGTGCGATGTGATCGGCGAAAGCCTGAGTGCGGTTTCTGTTTACGAAGTGGCCTTGATTGCCAGTACACGTCTGCCCCGAAGGCCCCTGGCCTGAGAGCAGGGTACGTGGCACGTTTGGAGAGACGCATAGGTACGGCTCCTCTCTCGTAAAGCGACATGTGCCGCATCGGGACTAACATGCGATAGACGATCTCGAACGAGAGTTCCGGTCATTCAAAAAGAAGGTCGAAACTAAAGACCCTGACTTACAGAGCAGTGAGGATGGCTCGCCAGGAGAGTCAATAACCCAAACCGCCGATGAGTCCCAACCTCAAGCTACCGACATTCACCCCGCCATTTCGTACCTCGAACAGCCTGAGGTGCGGCGCCATTCCTTCATCAACCATAATTCACCAAACACTCTGGGACTTGACTTGTCAAAGGAGTCGCTCACTCGATACTGTACGATTTGGTTCGATGAATATCACTCATGGTTTCCAATCCTGCATCAGCCTACAGTCTTGGAGGCCTGTCACGATGCATCTGATCAACAAAGAGCGAATATATCAATGATATTAAAAGCGATAGCTGTGGTAATAACCCCAACACAACAGCCGCCGAACGGTTACAGTCGATCACAGCAACAGAGTTGGGTACAGGCCTTGGAGGATGAGGTTATCTTGGGGGCCTTCCACAAGATATCCCTCCAGGCTTTACAAGCTCTGCTTATTCTTACTATCTTTGAGTATGGATCGGGGCGGCTTGAAGACTTTTACAATTTGATATCGCTATGCAAAAGGTGAGTGAGAATTGAGTGTCCCTCCGGTCGAACGGAATACTGATGTTGGTGTTCAACTGCAGAATCAGCACACAGCTCGGGTTGCGAGATTTAGTAGCGCTGAACTGCATCAACTACGGCATATCATCCGTCGCACCGCCAAGAATGCTCAAGGTGCCATCTAGTGCAGTAGAGAGGGAAGAGAAGATCCGGGCCTTTTGGGCTACGGATGCCCTCGATTCAGCGTCTACAGTGGGCGTTGCTTGGCACCTATCCGTGTCCAGACCTGAACCAGCAGGGAATGTGCCCTGCGATGATGAAATCTGGCGTTTCCCAGAATCAATCCTTGCGATGTATCAGTTTGGAAACCTCGAGGCGCCGTCATCGTTTTCACTATTCGTGCGCCTCGCAACCAACGAGCTTTGGGCTGTCCATGATTTTCTTCAACATGTTTATGATCCAACATCGGTTGAAGAATTGCAACGACGGCAAGACGACTGCGATGCAGTCTACCAAAGACTCTGTGATTGGCATCGAGACTTTGAGCAGATGCTTACGGTCCACACGCCCGTTTACACAGACTTGTTCGCATCTAGTGGAGCGACGAGTCAGCATCCCAACTCAATTTTGATACACTGTACTATTCACAGTGCTGTGATATCACTGTACCAACGCTTTATCTTCCCAGTAGATGGAGCAGAAGGAGACGGGTTGTCGTGGATGCGTGCTGCAGAGCGTTGCCTTTCCAGCTGCGATCAAATGGCCACTCTACTTCGCGGAGTTAGTGATGCTATGCTGGAGACGACAAACCCACATGTCATCTACCCGATTTTCATTGCCGCGCGGTTTTACATGATGTATTCCAGAGCAATGGGATACACAATGCCAAACAAACTCTTTCTCCTTGTTTACGCCTTGAGGGTATGCGGTCAAAGGTGGCCGCTTGCACGACAACTACACAAAGTGCTTGAAGCAGCAGCGGCGGAAACTGCGGGCACATCGGCAATGCAGAACCCATTGCCAAGCGAGTTCTATGACTTGCAGTATTTTTCGTTGGATATTCATGAAGCTCTGAAGGGATGGGCGGTTGAAGCTGAGCAGACCGTGGCAGTTGCGTTGTAAGACGTTGGGCAAACGGCTTAGATTACAGACTGGAAGGAAAGACACAATATTATAGAACGGAGCGTTGGTAATCCAGGTCAATTATTTATTCTTACGACAATAGTGAACCAAGTTAACAGCCTTGTTGGGTTTGTCTTTCAGGTGCCTCTGGTTTCAGCTTGCCTCTTAGAACTTTGCCCCACCTGTTCGTTAGTTTTCTCCCAAACCTTTGGGCATACAGTTGCCTGGCGCCTCAAACATTCTGCCTTGATCAGTTGACTCACATCCTCTGTTGTTTTCAAAAAGATTCATGCAAAAATCAAAAGACTCATAATTTGTTTGTCTTAGCGCGAGTACTTAAGAGGCCACTGAGCCATCAAGGCTCACCTGGAACGTATCTTGACACTCACAACCATCGCATCTCCTCCAACCTCACCGATACAACGCAACGATGGACGTTCCGACAGCGACGGCGCCTGGAGCCTTTGTTCCATTGGCTCGCGGATTGACCTTCGATAAATCTCTATCATCTTACGAGGTGTCTGCCATAGAATGGCTGAAGCAGCACGACAAATATTGGGACGGCCTTGCTACTGGTTGTCTCGTTTTCAACTCCGAGGGCAAAGTGCTCATTGTGCAGCGCGCGAGCCACGACTCCATGCCAAACCTATGGGAGGTGCCTGGAGGAGCAGCTGACGCGACCGACCCGACTCTCTTCTTCAGCGCCGCCCGTGAATTATGGGAGGAGTCCGGACTCATGGCCACCCACTTCGCCAAAATCGTTCCTGAGGTCCCTGGAGGTGACCCGGGCTACATCTTTACCAACCGAACTGGCAGGAGAGTTTTTTGCAGATTCACCTTCATGGTTGAGGTCGAGAGCTGCGACAATGTCCGACTGGACCCGAATGAGCATCAGAACTATGCTTGGGCGACGAAGGAGGAGATCGAGGCTCAGAGAGTGGGCGACCGGGAGATTCCTATCACACGACCCAACGTACGAGCGATCATCCTCGAGGGTTTCCGGTTGAGGGAGGAGAAGAATTAAGCTGTCCCGCGCCGTCGAGAACCCTGTGCTTGGGTAATCCTTGAGAGGGTTGCGCTGAGGATCACAGAGGAGACTAAGTCACGATGAGATAACGAATAAAAGAGCAGTGATCTTTGATCATAAAATCGCGTTCAAATGGGGAATCTATTGCTGGTGACATGTAAGCCGTAAACGAACGCCCTGGTGACCGCGACAGAAATCGCGACGTCTCGGCCAAGGCGTCTATCCTGGTAATTCGGACGGCACCCGTTGCTCTTCGAGCTCGTGCCGATGCTCATAGCCCCCAGAACCAGGTAGCTCCTGAGGTATTTGTGGCGTTCCGGAGCTTTGTGACTTCCACCTCTTCCCTGAAAACATCGACATCCCTGACAGCTCATGTCTCTCACCGGGAGTCTTTCTTCGTCTCCGCCATAGAAGAAACGCGCCCAGTGCTGCCAGACCAACAGCTGCAATGACGCCGATGACAATCCCGGCAATGGCACCACCACTTAGCCCTCCTCCTGAGCTTGGCGACGAGCTTGATGTCGCACCTCCTGTGGCCGTCCCGGTCATTGTCGTCGCGGAGCTTCCGGTCCCAGTTGTCACTACCACGTCCATCATGACCTCAACACTGTACGCCCAAATAGCACCTTCTGAGCCGATGACTGTGTCCCAAGTCCCTGATGCCTCGCCTTGCCCGATAACGTCTGTCATGGTGATGTAAGGAGTAAAAGCCGAAACACATCCGAATCGTTCGTAGGCTATGGCGGTCGCACAGGAGAAGGATTGGAACCTGGAGAAGCGAGACTCGGTCAGCCAAACAATCTAAAGGCGGTTGTTCTAGGTCAAAGTAGCTGATACGTACGTTGGGCAGCATATCGAAGTCCCGACACCGCCGTTGGTACCTTGACACGCAACAGTATAACCGTTGGGACAGACTCCTGGCGAATAAAAGCCATTCAGAGCCCAGCCAGACGGTAGACACCCATCATCCGTCGCGTAGGGACCCTGCTGGTAGAAGCCGGCATTGAGACCATTCACCGAGTATGTGCTTGCCGTATCGCAGGATCCTGGTGCGCTGAAGGTAGACGTCAAGGGGCCGAGCGAGAGACCATTGAGGAGGTTACGGGCTTGGGTCGTCGAGGCGGAGGACGCGACAGCGGACGAGACGGCAGCTGCTGAGGACTCTGCTGCGCTCTTGCTGGGCTGGATGGCGACAACATCGGTAGTATCTTGAGAGACTGCAGTTGATACCGGTGCTGTTGATGCTGCAGCGGTTGAGGCGCCTTCTATCAAACCTGTGGGAATATTTCCACCACCTTGAAACTCTGCACTTGACTCTAGTACTGGCATGATGTTGAGGTTGGCGATCGACGAGTATCTTCAACGGCCGGCGTAGACACAGCGCAAAACATGTCCGGAGAACACGGGACAACACCAGGAGCGAGACGGGGTATTAACAACTCCGCAAGGCTGGTAGCCAGTGTAACAATCCCATTCCCCAATGTCCGCTCAACGGACATCCTCTCTTCTCTGGGTTAGCATTGCCTGCAGTCTCATCCCAACTTCGCCCCCAACTTGTGGCTGGACACCTGTGCCTGGATGCCATTGGGCGAGGTACGATGGCGAGAAGAGGTTGCTGGGCACTGTTGCTTTTTCGCCCTCGCTCAGCTCCCTAAGATCTAGGCTGATAGCGGAATAAGCCGTGAGGATCGCAGACAGGGATCTTTGATGATCGTTGCCATTGGGCGAGGAGAGAAACGCGGGAAGCTCGGCGGCCGACCGACCAGCCCTATTATTATCCCCAGTTTCGCCCTGCGCCTTAATTACGGAGCGCAGCATAAGTTTAGTCTTAAGATTAGCCTGCGTCTGCGCCGTTTAGACAGATAAAACGTTTGCCCTATCCAAGGCTAAGCTTTGAGATCTTCCTCACTCGTCAGCCCTAGCAACTCCACCGTTTGGAATTGTATTCCCCGGAGAAATGTCTCGATCGTCACACTTATGATCCAAGGTCGATGCATTTACCTGCTGGGGTAGACCTACCTGAGCTTTGAGCTATCGACGCTAGGTTGGTCTAGACCTCACGCAGGTTCAGAAGGTGTCTTGCTATTCGCATTAGAACCTGGGCTTAATATAAGTAGCATAGGACCGCAGGGTGACACTCCAAAGCATTGAGAAAGGGCGCCAATTCCTTTGTTCCCGTCGGTTCTTGCCACCAGTCTTTCGTCGCTGTCTCCAGCTGATTGACCGTCAACAAAATGAAATGGTTTACCCCGCCTCCCCCAATTCCCCAAACATACAATCCACGGGAACAAGAATCGATCAATGCTTGCTCAGAAAACCAGCGCCTGGTCCTCCTTGTTGCGAAAGATGAGATAAACGCCTACTTGGATAATCTACGCAATCTTCCTCCCGGGCCTGTTGCTGGCAGGGACTTCAGTATCAAGATTAGGAACACCGAAAATCTGACTGAAGCCCACGCCATCAATTTCGTCGCCTCGAAGACTTCAATCCCGGTGCCCAGGATACTTTGCGCTTTCATCCACGCCGGAAAGTCATACGTCGTCATGGAGAAGATCACCGGGCACGACGTTTCTATAGGCTGGAAAACGCATCGTTCTCGCAAGTCCCAGGCTGCGATCATAAGACAATTGAGAAGCATGATGGAAGAGTTGCGATTTCTTCGATGTCCAAATGGCACTGGGGTGAGCAACGTTTGTGGAGGGCCAATCCGTGATCATCGTCTACCGGCTCGAGCTCAGTGCTCTTTCGCGTCCATAAAGGACTTCCACAGCGCTTTAGTCAAAGGCGACAGCCTACCTGCAAAGAACGCTAAAAATCTCAACGACTTGACTGAACTGTTTTCTTTCTACAAGGCATTCAAGGAACGTCCTGTGTTTACGCATGGAAATCTGCTGCCTAAGAATGTTCTGGTGCGCGGTGACGAAGTTGTAGGCATCGTTGGATGGGAAGTTGCTGGCTGGCTCCCATATTATTGGGAGTATACGTCTTCCTCGTTCTTACTGCAATCCAATGAAAGCGACTCTTGGTGGCAGAAGGAGCTGAACAGATTCTTGACACCTTTGCCGAGAGAGGTCTATATGGAGGAGCTGCGACACCGTAATTATGGTTACATACGATGACGCTCGCTGCTTCCCGCAGTATTCAGACACACGAAGAGCCTTTTGACACAATATACTGAAATTAGCTATATCTAGACAAAGTGACGCTGCAGCTTGCTATAACGCTATGAGGGGGATCATGAATCATTCTTGTGTGCTTGGCAATATGAGACGCGATAAGTTCAGACGCAGAGAACTGGAACATCAGAAGAATCCGGCGACTTTAAGAAGAAGGCTCGGGCTTCTGGGCCCAGGCGACGTTGGAGAGGTAGTAGGCGTGCACCTTACCGCCGCGAAGTTCCTTCCGCATGTGCGCGGCATACATAGTGATTTCCTCCTTGGACCAGCCCAGCTGGGTGGCCGAGAAGCCCACGACACCCTCAATGTCGTTCTCGATGGCGGCCTTGGAGAACTGGCCGATCTCGCGCAGCTTAGGGTCCTTGGCCCAGGGTGCAATGGGGACCTATTGATGGACGTGTCAGTAACTGCTCTCATATAAGGGCACAAAAAAACCCACCTTGAAAGCCTTCTCGTTGATGTTGGTGAAGCCAGCCTCGGTCAGCGACTTGCGCTGCACCTTGTCGCGAACGACAGTGAACGAAGCCGTCGAGCCCAGCTTCTTAGCACCCTCGCGGAAGAGGTAGCCCCATTGGGCGGTGGCCGAGTCGTCGGAGACGGTGTCGTCGTCAGACTCGAAGAAGCCGTTGCACTCGAAGGTCTCGATCCAGCCGCCAGGCTTGAGGGCCTTGTAGGCGTGCTTGAAGAGCGCCGTCCAGTCGGTCACGCAGCCAATCAGCCAGCGCATGTGCACGTAGTCGAGCGAGTTCTCGGGGAACGTCCACTCCTGCATGAAGTCATCGATCTGGCTGTGTGGGTGTGAGCAGGTGCTAGAGTTGGGGGTGGATGAGAATTGTCTTACAAGTGGACGTTGGGGGGCACCCAGGCGGGCTGGATGGGCGACAGGTCGATGCCGACAACCTCAGTGTTAGGGTACTTGTCGCCAAAGTCGCTAGAGGGTTAGTGCTTGTCGCATCCAGTAGAGTAGAGGGCAATACTTACATGCACCAGAGACCAGTTCCGGTTCCAAGATCAACAGCTTTCTATACGGGATATTAGTCGCTGGTTGGCCCAAGAGAACCAACAATTGCAGCAGACTCACCTCCATGTTCTCCGGCAGGGGCGCCCAGTGGAGGTCGCCATCCATGGAGAGCGTGAAAACGTGGTGTCTAGGTAGCCTGCGTTAGCTCCCGCAATTCCTAGACAGTGGCAGGTCTAGGGTCAACCAACTGGATGTCCAGCGTCTCGTTCTGCAAGTCATCGTTTGCGCCCCTGGTCGCATCAGCTCTGAGCCGCTGTCACAAGGATGCCCTCGCCTACCAGTACTGGTTGCTACCGCGATCGCTGTGGTACGTTCGGCCGTTGATGGTGCGATATTCGAGAATACTGGACGAAAGCGACGCCGTGGAGCTCGCCGCGTCGTCACCGAGAGACGAATCGTTGTCGTCGTCCTGTCCGAGTTGTCGCGGTTAGCAAAGACAACCAACGGCGGAGTGTCTGTTGGTTCGGTCACCCACCTCGGGCAGCGGTCGTGCCGTCCAGACACCACCGGGCTGCAGCTGTCCCTCGGCCACAGGCGGCGGCGCAGCTTCTGTAGTAGTAGTGGTTGCTGGCGCTGTTGTCTCAGCGGCTGGCACCTCGGCCGCCGGAGCTGGAGGGCTGGTGGCAGCCGTTTCGGGCTGCGGAGACGACATCGTGGTTTGTGGCGATGATTGCTCTGCTTTCCTGGCCTTCTGTATCGATGTTACACAGGCGGCGAGGTTTCAAAATGGCGCAGTAATGAGGGGAAGCAGAAAGAGACCGGTGAAGGGGAGAAGAGAGAGAACAGGTCACATCTGGCCAGCCGAGATGGAGCAAGGAGCGACGGCGAGCGGGGGTGGTCCAGGCCCTGGCCAACGATTACGTCCTCGTAGCCGCGGAAGGAGTCCACCAGAAGCGAAACCATTGAAGCTAATTGCTATCTAGTCAGGCGGGAGGCACTCAAGCGTGAGCCCTGAGGCGGGAGGAAAGCCATCCGCGGGATGCCCTGACATCTGCCGCGGCTCCACGAAGACATCCAGAGTCCTCCTACTGGCCTCCACGCTGTTTCGTATCCGCCTTCCCGTCTGTCTTAATTAGTTCCCGGTCGTAAGACACACTCGCCATTTCGCTGAGCGTTGGGCTTGTTGAATCTTTAGACGAACTTCCCCCCACCGGTTCATTGGCTGCTAACCCTGGCATCTCACCTGATTGTCCGCCTCATGCTGGGGGACGGTGGGCTGGGAAGGCTGGGCTGATCAATCAGTTGAACGGATGGTGCGTCGCGGATCCATCCCGTAGGTGACAGGTCAAGAGTAATGTCTCATTCCAGCTATCCAAATAGCTTCCCCGCCTTCTCGCGCAGATCCATCGCTATCTTCAGGTGCTCCATTGCGAGCGGCACACCCTTCTTTGTCGTCAGGATGTAGGTCGCCTTGACCGCACTCTTGATCTGTCGGCCATCAGAGGAGCTTTGGCCAGCGTCATGCCCTCATAGTATTTGGCAAGAGGCACCTTAGCATGGACTACAGACCGTCAGCAATTGGATATCATTAGAAGCGCTAAGATATGAATTGCTGACTAGGCGCCTGTTCTGCCCGCTCCAGGTGATTTGGCAATCGCTTTTCGAGAAAGACGTCCGCCTTATCGACTGGCAGGATTGCATTCCAGTTGGCGTAGCGCTCGAGCGACTCCTTCAGCCGCATCTCAACCGTTTTTGTATCGGTTCCAAGATCTCCAGCGCCCCATCTGTAACGAGGACGTTGAAGATGCTCAGCGACTACCCAGCACTTAGTTCATCTGCTAATGACAAGGGCTCACATCAGCATGGAAGACGTACCCGATTCTGCTGTCAGCCATTTCCCAACACCGAGAGGTCCGCCGAGAAGTATCACCTCTCTTCCTGCACCAGGTCGGTTAAATTGTGTACTACTCAGCAGCCTTGGTGCAATTACCTTTTCTAGCAATAAAGTCGTCAAAGATAACAGGCTTGGGGTTTTCTCTAGTCCGGTGTGACGAAGGCTCGCAGTAGCCCCTCCTCTTTCTCGTTCGGCACCAGGCTTTAGAGGGCTCTGATATTTCCAAGTGAGACACCCAATATTAGCAACGTCAAACTCGACTGCAGTTTCCATGTTCAATTCTTTGAGCGAGGAGAATAGATGCCTTTCAGGTCGATTAATTACACCACACTTTACCTCTTCATGCAAAGCTCTTGAGTTTACAGAATCACCTTGGTTAGTTGCGAAGGCTGTTGGGGCTGTGCTCCAGCTGCAGGCCTGTCGACGCACATTAGGCACCCTTCACGCAAGTTGACAGGCAAACATGCAGGGAGGGGTTGGGCGCTTATTGATGGAATGAGTAGAGGCGCAGTTGCTGTTGCTGCGCCCCCCGCATCCAAAATTTAAGCTGGTCTCTTCGACATCAACGAACACAGGCTTTCGTCACAACACAGTTTCACCGTCTTGTTCTGTCTTCGTCTCAATGGGGCGCCTACAAAGTCGACGGTCGAGGCGCGCCGCGCGCAAACATCGCAAACAGCCTCGCTCTGGACGACGCAGTGCGCAACACGACGCCTCCAACCTTCGCCGAAGCACCCGTCTTGCCCGGAAACATGGAATTGACTTAGAGCCTTCGTTTCAACTCGGTACCGAAAAGTCCTTGGGGTATCGTCCGCTGGAGCTAAACCGACGCCAAATACGGATTCTACGGCTACTCCCTGGGAACCTTAATGATCCTATCTGTTGTGAACTATACACAGCGTATCTCGACGACAAGCCCTACTACGAAGCACTATCCTACGCCTGGGGAGACCCCACGGTTTGTCTCCCTATCCTGGTGGATGGAAAAATCCGTCAAGTGACCGTCAATCTGGCGGCCGCTCTGAGACGCCTCCGTCGTCGACTCTATAGCCGGCATATGTGGGTGGACGCCCTCTGCATTGATCAATCAGATAATGCCGAGAAGTCGCACCAAGTCGATTTAATGAAAGAGATCTACTCAAAAACGGACCATGCTCATCTCTGGCTCGGAGACTATTCCGACGCTGGCCCTATCCAATGGCCTTCGCAAGTATCTGTGGACGACTCTAAACTCTATTCGAACAATCCCAGCTCAGTTATGTCTCGGGAAACAGCACATCGCGTGTTCAGATATATTAAATTGGTAGCATCAGGTGGCCATTTAACCAAGTTCAGCGACGTGTACATATCACAGGTAGGATCGCGTCCTGCTGACGATCTGGAAACTTTGATGAAGCTGCCCTGGTGGACTCGAATATGGACAGCACAGGAATCGGTCTTCCCAAAGCGAGCAATATTTCGATACGGAACTGCACGGTTATCGAGACATATCTTCCTTGCCGCAGCACGCAACATGATTGATCATTTTTCATGTTGCAGCAAGGTTAAGATATCAAACACCTTCGTTCAAGAAACGACCAATCTAGTATACGGCCTGCGTGTCACCAGCTCTCCCGGAGGTGCATTGCCGCATCAATCCTTCCTACCGACATTGTGGACCTGGGGCAATCGAGTAGCATCCGATCCGAGAGACTATGTGCTTGCCTTACTTGGCTTCGGACTCCCGATTGAAGCAGACTACTCGAACCCTGCGAGCGACATCTTTGCTAGACTCACTCGAGCTTATATCAAGAAGTTTGGTGATCTGCAAATCCTTCTTGTAAGGGACAAAGTCGAGAGAGAACTGGAGCTTCCTTCGTGGGTTCCAGACTATTCTGCCTATAGGTGGACTATCGGCCAGGCCTCTGACACACTGTTTTGGCTTATGTATCATAATTATAACGGTGCAGCCGGAAAAGAGGTAGAGACACGGTGCCCAAAGTCCGAGAGGGAGTTAGACCTGCGCGGCTTCAAACTGGGTCACATCGCGAAAGTCGGTAATATTATGAAGAAAATTACCCGTCTGGACGTTGCGCGAGAATGGCGAAATTTGATGGAGGCTTCTTGTGGCTCAAGCTATATCACATACCCTTTAGGAGGATCGTACGACGAAGCGTTCTATCGGGTTTTGCAGACTGGCTTACATAGGGAACGGCGTGGGCTGAAACGAAATAAGCTGACCCGAGGCAATATAGAGTTGCTAGAAAAGGTTAGGGAGAAGTGGGCACCCGGATCACAAGGCACTTCTTATTGCGTATCCAAGAGATTCTTCATAACAGACAAGGGATGGATCGGTGTTGGTGGCCCCAAGATCAAGGTAGGAGACGCAGCGTACATCTTTCTTGGCGGTAGAATGCCTTTTATTCTCAGACCAAGACATAGTACGCCAGAAGCGGCGTATCGTTATGCATACATCAGCCCGGCATATATAGACGGGATTATGGAAGGAGAAATGATGAACGACACCCGGCCCCTTAAGTGGGTGACACTGGAATGATGGGTCTCTCCTTAGGTTAAATTTTGTAGTATCGAAGAGTATTTACTGAGTGGCAGTCACATGAGTATTTTGAAAAGGGGTCGTAGCTTTCACAAACCCAATATTCGTGTATAAATTTACAACCTAACTGATCACCACTTGGGGATCTTCGCCGAGAATTCTGGTTGGAACTTCTGCATGTAGGTGGTGTCGTCCCGCTTCCGCAAACCACAGTCGAGATACTGCTGGTGAAGCCCAGCCAACTTCTTTCTGTCGAGCTCTACTCCCAAGCCTGGAGCTGTAGGAACTGCGACACCACCTTCAACCCATTTCACGGCACCATCCACGATAACGTCTTCGTCACGACGCTTCCAAGGCCAGTGCGTGTCACAGGCATAGTCGAGATTTCGGGTCGCTGATGCTAGATGGGTCATGGCAGCCAGTGAGATACCCAGATGACTGTTCGAGTGCATCGAGAGACGCATTCCCCAGGTAGCGCAAATGCCTGCCAGAACTTGAGACTTGCGGAGGCCACCCCAGAAGTGGTGGTCAGATAGAACCACCTGGACGGCGTCCTGGGCTATTGAGGGAGGCAGATGGGAGAACGAGACAACGGCCATGTTCGTGGCCAGGGGCATCGACGCCTCCTTTGCCACAGCAGCCATACCTTCGATCTCAGGGGCCGGGTCTTCCAGATATTCGATAATACCATCCAGCTCCTTAGCCACCCATTTAGAAGTCTCAACAGTCCATGCAGCATTCGGATCGATTCTCAACGGAACCCCGGGAAAGGCAGCGTGTAGTGCCTTTACGGCTTCGACCTCCCGAGCCGGAGGGAAAACACCACCTTTGAGTTTAATGGCCTTGAAACCATATTCATCTATGATCTTCTTCGCTTGTTTGACCACACCAGCTGGATCCAAAGCAGGGCCGTATTCATCATCTGGCTCTCCGGGATGTCCTCCCCACTTGTAGAAAAGGTAGGCCGAGTACTGGACATTGTCTCTCACTTTTCCACCGAGCAAGTCGCAAACGGGAACTCCCGCCAGCTTGCCTTGAATATCAAGACACGCTACCTCAAACGGGGAGAAGACCTTGTCGGCTACAGAAGCTGTGGTGACCATGCCGGCCATGCCATCACCCCCGTGAGTGCTATCTCCCTTCAAAGAGTCTGTGCAAATTTGGTATATGAGATTCGTGTCGTGGACTGAGACTCCTTTCAGTTTCTCTGCAGCATTTTGGAGGCGATTCAGATGAGCTGTGTCGCCGTATGACTCGCCCAGTCCATACAAGTCATCATTCACAACGATCTCGATAATGCTGCGCAGAGCAAAAGGTTCGTGGACTCCAACGCTGTTGAGCAACGGCATGTCATGGAATGCCACCGGCGTGATGCGCACCTCTTTGATCACCGCATTACCAGCCATGATTTGAGACTTTTATATGAATGAGTATAAGTGGTTCTTTGGTATAAGAGGGGTAGAGTTGCACCAATCCAGAAGACTTACTGGACCTTGATTCTAGAGGTTCAAGGAGTTTTCTAATGGCAACGGTCTGGCTGCGGATAGGATTCGGGAAGTTGGCTCGGATAGCGAATGTTTACCCCAACTACCTTGCCGATGTTTTGTAGATCACGCACAGCTTTGCCGTCATGTCGGAAGGCCTGGATACAATCACCTGACTCGGTGCATCTTGTGAAGTTTCGACGAAGTGGAGGATCCGTAAATCGGCTGCGGAAATGTTGCACTCTTAACATATCCGTGTACCCACGCGCGGAAATAGGATTACTGGTCCCCACGAAAGGGCCCTCGCGCTTGGAAGCAACCGAGTATTGGCGAAATGGTATCACAGCGATTGGACTTAGAGACTCCCCGTTGACCAAAAGTCGATGCTGGGGTCCCGATAGTTTACAGCTCTTGGTGCTTTGCTAGCCAAACCAACATGGGTGTCTCATTTGACGAAAGATTATTCATATAGTGCCAATCGGAGCTATGGAAGTTGTTGCTCTGGGATGCTATAGACTGGTTCAACTTATCATATGTGAAGAAAACGCAATTTCCTTAATAAAGCAACCTCCTACTATTTTGTTGATTTTGTTTTGAGGAGGTAAGCCGGCCTAGATTAACAAACCTCTCAGGGTCAAGTTTGTGGTTTTTTTTTTATTTTCAACACAAACGACCTGATGGTCTGATGGAACATACATCAGGGTCAAGTAGATGAGGTCCAGGTTTATTAATAAGCTCTGGGTCACAATCTGATCCTTGCGAGATTGGGGAGAGAGATATTAGTGATGGGTTTAACATAGCTTCTGGTTGTGTACTTGAACTATAGATTTCTAAATCCGACGATGTCGCGTTTCTTTCATGTATATAGTCTAATTACAAACTTTCTTCAATGCTCTTCAACGGGGCAAGCTGGGACTCAATAGACTTCTTCTCTGATTCAGACGGCTCAACATATGGCCGCCTAGGCTTCAACTTCTCCTGTGCACCTTCAATGCCTGCCGCCTTGGCCGTTGTAAAGCTCGCAGCGTACTTGACCGAAGCAATACCGGCCTTGCATGGCTGTTCTGCTAGCGCAGCCATCTTATGTAGATCCATGGCTTCTTTCAGCTTGCCCTGTTGGTACAAGTCGTAAATGTGCACGATAGTCTTGGGATAGACGTTTGCAAAGCCGGCAATGGTGCCGCTGGAGCCAGCTGCTAGGCCGCCTATTAGGAAATCTGACTGTCCTCCGTAGACTGCAAATTGCTCTGGCGTGAACTCAGCGGCAAGACGCGTGATCTTGGCTACGGCGCCGCAAGTGAGCTTTACGCCCGCGATTTGACTGTACTTCTTGGCATATCTAGAGATAGTCGCTGAGTCCAGGTCGATACCATTGCAAACAATAGGAAAGTTGTAAATGACAATGGGAAGCGGGCTATCCTTGGCAACGTCATCGAAGAAGTTGTCAATCACTGCCGGTGTTGTCTGTTTGCCGAAGTAGGCTGGAGGTAGAAGGAGAGCATAGTTGGCGCCAGCTTCAGCAGCATCGGCGATAAACTCCAGAACCTGCTTTGAAGAGTGACCGCCCACGCCCGCCATGATGGGATACGTTGGACCACAAGCCTTTCGTGCCGTCTCTAATAGTGTTTTTCGTTCCTCACGGGTCAGAAGAAAGGTCTCTGAGTTGGTTCCAAGAACCACAAGACCAGCAAGGCCACATTTCGACAAGTAGGAATAGTACTTTGCTTGCGATTCTGTATCCAGGGTGTCGGTGCTGTGGTCGAAGAAGGTGATTGCTGGGGCCCAGACCCCGCTGGGCGGAACTCGAGGGGGCGACATGCTGATCAATGAAACCTGTTTCTTGGAGCGAGATTCTTTCGGCTTCAGGTGTATAGGCTAAGAACTTCCCTCTCTACGCGAGAGGGCGGGATACTTAAATCTCCCGAGAGGGGCGGAGTGGGATCCGTCTGTATGTCCGGAGGGAGATAGGCCGTGTCCGTCTGTCCTCCGAGTAGAACTCATCGGCCCGGCGCCGGGGCTTTCGGTTTGGGGGCCGGCCTGGTCACGGCTTTGTCCTTTTAGTTCCAAAGCCCTGTTGCTATAGCCGTTCTGACCTTGTCTTTCCAGTCCAAGAGCTTCCGAAGAATGTCATGCGTTCAACATCCGACACCTTAACATTATTCTCGGTATATCTTTCCACTCTAAAGCCGCGTAGGTGTACGTCAAGCTTCCCCACGGGGCGAGAGCGGAAAAGCCACGGTGGGGGTTTGTGGATGGTACTTTTCCGACGGATAATGCCCACACACCTTTGAGTCTCTAGATAACCCAAGGACAATGCAGCAAAATCGAAATGGTTAAGAGACAATCACGGGGGTCATTCCAATCAGCCGGTCTGGACTTCTACACTGAAAGGTTTTAGTGGGAATAATCTTGAATAACAAAGCACCAAAGCAGCTGAATTACTAGAGAACTTATGCACGATGAGCACTAATGCGTTGAGAATCGAAAACCCAAAGTCTATTTGATCTATCCCTTATTATCTTTAACTATGTGGTGTTTATTTAAGTTCACTTCCTGTGCATGATAGTTGCACTGGCTTGGTGGTTGGGGAAGATCAAGGTATCAGCAATGACAACGTTCTCCCTTCTCCCAGCAGCAAAGACGATCGCCTCAGCAATATCGTCGGGTGTCAAAGGCTCGCAGCCACTGTAGTCAGTTAGTGATTGTTTAAGTATATACAGAGCAAGAGCGCGGGAATGACGAGACTTACGCATAGACGGCATCAGCCTTAGACTTGTCTCCGTAGAATCTCACAACGGAGAACTCAGTCTCGACTTGGCCGGGGTCGACGCTGATAACTCGAATTCGCTTCGAGATCAACTCCTTGCGCAGACTCTCGGTGAAAGATCGAACAGCAGCCTTGGTAGCGCAGTAAATTCCGCCACCAACATACGGCTCTCGACCAGCGATTGAACCAATGTTGATGATGTCACCGGCGCCCTCGCCGTTGTTTCGCTTCAGCATGATGGGCAAGATGGCTTGAGTCATGTTGATCAGACCGGTCACATTGGTGTTGAACATAACGGCCATGTCCTCCTCAGCAATCTCTGGCGCCTTGGCCACACCCTTCACCAAGCCTCTGTTCATATTGTAAGTTATTTCTCCTCTTATCAAGATCATCAGGGGGACTTACGCGTTGTTGACAAGCACATCGACCTCCTTGAACTCTGCGGGCAGCTTTCCCACAAAAGCGCGCACCTCAGCGGGGTTGCTCACGTCGAGCTGGACGGGCAGCACCTTGACACCATCGCCAACCTCCTTTGCAATTTCTTGAGCAATTTGGTTGAGAGTATCGATACGGCGAGCAGTCAATATCAATTTGAGGTTCTTTGGCGATGTGCGGGCGAACTCAAAGGCCGTGGACTTTCCAATGCCTGACGAGGCACCAGTGATGAGAACGGTCTTGCCTTCGAGGCGCTTGGACATTGCGGAGGCCATCTTGAGAGGTATGAGAAGACAAAAGGGGCTGTTAACGGTGTCTTGACGCGGCTGATGAGGCTTGACTGATATAGCAGCTACCGGGGAGATGGTCCAGCTGAGGGGGTGTTGGTTGTTGGTCGCCGCGGCATTTGGGGGGTCAATTTGGGACGGATCCTAACGCCCCGCCGCTCCTTTTCCGTCGGAACAGACAGCCGATGGCGCAACAATATCCGAGGATCGGCATAGTAGTCACCAGACGAAGATTCTGTGGTCTTTGCCGAGACGTATGGCGTAGCTGATCAGAATCGCGGGGGAAATTCTGGGGGCAAGTCTGAGGCATGCGAGAAGTATTGTAGGCAATTAGAAACAGGTGTCTTGTTACGAGGCAGAGCTTATGGTGCATCATGACGAACCGTTAGAGCTATTACTACAACATATTGAGCCAGGCGAGTCATAATTCATGTATCAATTCCCCTCGTAGCCTGAAACCTTGAAACCTCTCAGAAAGAGAAATTACTATCGCCCAGAAACGCGTCCAGATTGCCCAACCCTGAGGACACCATTGACGCAAATTGGCCCCAGCTGGAGTAATCGCAGAGCACAGAATCCGGCATCCCATCGTAGTCAATCGCAGTAGTATCTCCAATCAGATCCGTATAGGTAGTGGCATCACTTGGGCTCACGTCCATGGTCGCTGCCGTGACCTGAAAGCTACTGGGATCTGGCATGGGATTGCCTATCCGTTCATTTACCTTCGGTGGCGGGGGCATTTGATTCGTCTGACGCATGGCCTCAACTCGAAGTTCTTCTAGGACGAGGCAATAACGCTCAGGTAGTGATCCTACCTCGGCGATGCCTGCGAGGTGTGACTGGCATCTCGTGGCGGCAGAAAAGTATTCATCGTAGAGTTCTGGCGGGGAGGCTCGCTTCTGGATCACGTATATGTAGAGGACGATGGTCGCAGTAAAAGCAAAGTATGCGGTGGTCTGTCTCCAGTTAGCCTTTTGATTCCCGGGTAAAATCGCCATGGAGGACGAACCCAGAACGCACGAAACATCTGACGATTTTGCGTGATGTCGTCAATCGTATTGACGGTGTTCATTGCAGCCACAAGGCACTCCTGCACGCTTTCTTCGGTCCGTGGGTTCTCGGCATTGCTCGAGGGACTATCTTTCTGGGTAAGACGCGCGAAGTTGCTTAGCAAGAAAGGCCGATGAGTAAGGATAATCGCATGCCAGTAGGTGAGGTTGAGGACATTTCGTTGTCGTTGGTAGATAGGGATGAGTAGTGATGTGCTGAAGGGGTCGGCGTCTAGAAAACGGGACAGTTCTGCGCGCCAACTTTGTAAGTCTTTCGAGATCCTCTCAGTGAGGCTTGCTCGACGAGCGGCAGGTATAGGCTTGATGGGATAGAGCGCTCGCAGTATTTTGCTGATAATGCGCGCAAGTCTGCGTCGTTAGTAATTTTCGTTATAGATTTGGGGAGCGCGTCTTACTTGATGTGTGCAAGAGAGGCAAGCATTATTGACGGTCCTCTGTTCAGAGTGGATGATGGTACGGAATTTGCTACCAGTTCGGAGTCCTCGAGACATGCTGGCAGCTCGGTATCGATGTCTTCGTCGTGGAATGATCGTGGCCTACCCAGGGCGACGCTGAGATAGGTATCCAAGGTATAGGCGCACCAGAAGGTTCTTCGACGGCTTTCCGCCTCAAGCTGGCTCATTCCGCTCGTTCCATCAACACGTGGGTTTCTGTTCAGGCCAATGGCCAATGCCAAATGCGATACGGTGCCAAACAGACTCCAGCAGTGGTTGATTCGTGATTGCGTGAGAAGGTAGTAGCACTGGGTTAAACGTGCTTGAACACTGGTCAGTCGCACCGATCCTCTCTCCTTCGTCAGCTGATGCTCGGCAGCCAGAAAATACCGAGCACTGGGAACCCCCTCATATTAGCAAACTTGTTTGAGGCGCACAGTGACTCAGGACTAACCTCAAATCAGTCGGACCAGGCCTGTCGTCATCTGGCATGTAGACCCGGCCCTGCGCAAACACCATGAAGAGCACGGCCACCTTTGCGGGTGCGCTTTGAGCATCCCGCATGAGCCCAAGTGTATCGTAGAATTCCACGAACCATTCCTGGATTGTAGGTCGATGTAAGAATCGATATGTCGGCATAGCGAAATCGAAGTACCTGTCTACCAAGCGCTGCGCATCGTCTCTTGGTAACATCATGCAAAATGACGGATCGAACTCCGGGGGGTGCAAAGGGGCATCGCCAAAGGTGAAGATAGTGTTTGGGTGAGAGAATGAGACTGCCTCATGAAGTCGCTTCTGAACCCGGAGAAGAAAGGATACACCTGATGCAGGACCTATATAATGTCCTTGCAAATCCGTTAGAGACGGCTCCGGGGAGTTTCGTGACGATGTCGCCCCGTACCCTGGAGCCGAGGTTTCTGGATAGCCGCCTGAGAGATCTTGGCTTTGTAACCCTTCGCTATTCTGCGCCGTATCACCTACTGTTATTACAGAGTAGTCTTGCACTTCAATCTCAGGACTTTTGCTGGGAGTGACAAGGTTGTTTGCTGAAATTCCGTTGCCACCAACCTGCGCCTCTGTGGCCGAAGGGATGAGAGGCAATCGGCCCCTTGCGTAGGCTGAATCGAAGGTGCAGTTGGCCCTCGCTCTGGAACAGAACTCGCACGGTTGTGTGCCATTGCACTTGATCTTTCTCCTAAAGTCAAAACACTGGTTAGCATGCCAAGCAAGGAGAAAATTGCCGAGTTTGTCGTCACTTTTTGCATCTGTCGCATGCTCGAGTAACCTTCATTCTCTCACTATTCCTCTTCCGCCTCTTCATTACGTGGGAACCGTTGGCGTCTGCCGACGCCGACAACGTTTGGCGACGGGAGGACATGTTGATTTGTCATTGAGGCTCCGGTCAATGCCGCTGTGTTGAATCCATGTTCTAATGAAGGGTGTAAGGAAGAGAGGGTCGGCAAGAAGCCAACATCACGGCCGTCGGTGACCAGGTTAAAGACGAAGCAGAAAGTGTGGAGAGACCAGGAAACTTATTTATTTCGACTTCAAGCCACTATTCCAGAAGAACACTAGTAGACTCAAGTGATCATGCCAGTTTATGGGGAGCGAGACAACGATTTGTGGGGTGTTAATAAATGCCCGGAGTCGTGGGTCTGGGGAATGATCCTTGAAGACTTGGCCTAAGCGCTGTTCTTTTGAGATGGTAGTCCTTATATGCTCTCCTAGGAAGTCGTCGAGTGAGTCCAGATGGATATTTTATCATCAGATCGTCCTTAAAAGATCCAATGAGTGCATATAAACGCTCGCAGAAGGAGAAGGGGAGCCAGCACAACTCACACAAGAGCAGGAGCTAGACTCCAGGGTAGGCAAAAAATACATCGAACAGAGACTCATGCATAATAATATGGTGCAATTTTCTAAGATGTTGTTCGCGGAGACCGAAGGGTTTCTTGCAAATACGCATATTTCTTCATGGCTGTCTACCATACTCTAACTAGAGGTAATGATCACCTAAGTATGTTGCAATCGCTGTGTAGCCGTTGTAGTGAACCTAGATGTCCTCCTCGCCTTTAGTGCCTTTGGCATGTCCCTCGAGACCAGGTTGTTCTGTCGCATCGAGAACTTCAAATGCTGCCTCTCTCCTCATGTTGAGCAGATCAAGATCAATCTTGGGCCCATTGAACTTGCCCTTCTTCGTGGTGAACCACAGAATGATAACGAATAAGATCAACCCAGTGCACACGACAGACACCCAAGACATGTTCTGTGGAGTTACTGGCTGTGCGGTTGGGAGACAATACAGCACATTAAGAAAGGTGACCCATGCGACAGAAACGGCATTTATGGGAGCACCGAACTTTCCGAGGTCGAAGTATCTCGGAGGCAAGACTTGGTCACGGCCCCGATATAGAAGAATGGCCTGCGGAATGACGCAAGAGGTCTGGAGGAAAACGATAGCTGCACTGACCATAGCAGAGAACGCAGTGGTAGACCCGATAAAGATACAACCATAGAGCTAACACGGATGTCAGACAAAAGATTTCTTAGGAAGGAATCGACGAATTCATACCGTAATAAAAGTACCCGAAAGAACCAGAGCATTGACGGGTACCTGGAAGTATGGGTGGACACGCATCCAGAACTTGGAGAAAGGAAGGGCTCCATCACGAGAAACCGCCCACATGGTTCGCGAGCACGTTGTTGCTGCAACATAGGTGATTAGCTCCCGAGACTCTTGACAAAGAGGGGTACTTACCGTTGGCAATCAAGTTGCTGAAAAATAGGAACGCAAACATAGCTAACAAGATAGACGCAGCCACTCGAGACCCGGTTCCCTGGTAGTAGATCTCATATAGCGGCAGGCCCGTGGCAGTAGCGAGAACTGCTTTGATATCGGTAATTGAGTACATCAGAGACGCAGTGAAAGGAAAAGCCGTGAGAAGTCCCATCATCAGAGGGTATATGATGATCTTCGGCACATTCTTTGCAGGATTTGGGATTTCTTCACACAGGTGGGCACCGCAATCGCTGCCAAGGAATGAGTACACGGCATTTCCAATAGCGAGCATAAATGCAAGACCGTCGCTTGACCATCCTGTCCCGTTGGTCGTATCGGTGAACATAAAAGATCCCGAGGCGTGATGGTGGCGGGCGACGATGAACAGTGTTATCATGGTCGCGGATAAGGTCACGACGGCTAGAAAGAACATGGCTTTGTTGAAAAACGGGATCCAGTTCGACATCAGGATGTTGACACACACAGCAATCCAAGTGAGAGCAACATATATGAGATATTGGTGCCATCGTTCGGTGTGATAATCGGGATACCACGCGAGCGCGATGCTGAGAATCATCGAAGCGACGAAGTTGGCAACGGAGCTTGCGCCCAACCACCAGCCGATGACGCTGAGCCAGCCATTGCTAGATTTGCGTCAGCAGCTGATAGGATAACTTCTCAGATTACTTCATGAACTCACAAGAAAGATGCGAATGGCTTGTAGTCGTCCCTTGCCACCATGAAGGACCAGTAGTACTGCGCGCCGGCGACAGGATAAGCGGAAGCCAGCTCGGCCATGCCGGCTGAGACTATCATTGTCATGACTCCAGCCACAGGGAGGGACCACAGGGTGCCTGCTGAAGAGGCTTCTGTGAGGCTGATGCCGATTGAAGACCCAGCACCCAGCCAGGTGCAGGTGAGAGTGAACGACAGTGCACCCAAGGACCAGAGAGAGAATCGGCGAGGCATAGCCCGCTCGTAACCTGCGGCCTCAAGCTCGAGATCATCTTGGATGACCTGTTTAGTCTGAGTGGCAGCCATTGTTGAACAGTTGAAGGTAAGTTGATGAAGTGAAGGCTTGTTTCAAGAGAACGAGCTGAGATGTCGCTGGAGATAGAGACATCGGCCTTTTAAATGTTGAGAGGCTCTTCCGTCAAGGCCGTAGATAGACGAGCATTGGCTGATCGTTCTCTGATATGGCCACCACCAACACCACCCCAGCCAACGAGATAAGAAGCGCCTAAGCGAGAGCTATCACAATCCTATTTGTGAGGGGGCCATTGCAATTGATGGGCTGAATGCAAAGCTGGAGATCTCCAGAGATAACACCAGGATCCGTGGCCCCAGAATCTGTTTGAGGCGTCGTCGGATGACTATCTTCGTGGGCACACTAGAGCAAATGCCCAAATCTGGAAAGCGAGTTTCCACCCGATCTGGAAAGGCGCGATGCTGGCGCGATGGAGGAACCCCGATTACCGGAATAGGAGATGTTGAATTTCTGAGCGCCAGACACTCTGCTAGGTATTGTACCAAGCCTTATCTCCTCAAACGTTCACGGTGTTCGGGACTGTAGATAAGCACGGTGAAGGATTCAATTTTCCTCTCCGGGGTCATAGGCTTAATGGCTTCAAGAGGTGCTAGTATAATCCCCGCACCGCTCAACGTATGGGGTTGGCATTCAGACTTCAAACGGTTTAGTGAGATGAGCACTGCTGGAACTGTTCCTACTTACTAAAGTCAAACGCAACGAGTAAATAAAAAATAAAAAGTCAGAAAATGTCGTCGCTCGTCTCAATTATCGCGACTTTGTAAAAAAGACTTAATCATCTAGCCTCACTCCTCCATTTCCACAAAGAGTATCCATTGCGTTATACGTGAGAAGTCAGAGAGAGAAATTCAATAACGGATCAAACCACATGATCCAAGTCTCAACCACTAGACAAACAACATCAAGGTCTAGGTCTAGGTCAACCCCCTCTCCGGGTCTCCCCATACTACAACCATCTCCTCATCCGCGGCACCCACTGGACCAGTGCAGCCTCAACCTCTTGCCGGCTGCCAAAGATGCATATTCCATAGCATGCAGACTCAGGTCTCTCCATCGCCCGTTCCTTCTCAAAGCGACGAAGAGTCTGCAGGACCCAAAAAGCCCTGCGAAATTCATCACCTCCGGGTTCTATAGGACTAAAGGGCACCAGGCCCCAAACACTCCCCTCCAGTCCCCTCTCCAAGGTCCACGTCGTCCCCCGTCCGCCGCGACAACTCACCAAAGCCTTGGTAAAAGGATACTCCCAACGCACAGCGTATGGAAGAAGAACAACACACTGATACAAAAAGACCTTCAAGCCCGGTCTCAAGCGCTCTCGTCCCCTCGTGCCAAAGACAATAGGTCTGCCCCCAGGCCCACTAGTCTCCTCGGTCCCGTTCGTCCCTGCGGAATCCAAGTCCAGCCAGCTCGCCAAACACTCCACGACCCGTGTCGCAACAAGATCCGGCTCGCACTCCTCGCCCGACTCCCAAGAAAGCTGAAAACATCTCCCCCGGAGAGTGTTAACACAGCGTCGACAATGACAAGACTCCGGATGCTCCCCATCCTCCAACAGTTCGCGATACCACCGCGGATACAGCTCGTCCTCCGTCCTCATCAACCCAGCCTCCAGCTGATTACCAATGATCTCCGCCATGCTCACCACGTCGCTCCTCTCCGTCTCGATGAACGAGAAAAGTGCCTCGGTCCCTCGCACAAACAAGCAGAGACCGTCCCCGTCTCTACACAGAAATCCCTCCGTGATGATAATGATGCTGCTGCGTCGCCGGTCTTAGCGCTTGTTCTTCAGAAACTATAAGACAATCACCTGGTCCCAGGCTGATGTTGATCAAGAAAAGTAACAATGCAAGTTGCCACTGGGTTGCGGCCATGTTTCTAATTTTCACGAGTAAGCAGTTTCTTTGAGTAAGCAGGCTCCTTTGACTCTGATACTGCAGTACCCTGACTTACTGCAAGGGGGCTAATTTTTATTTGTTGGTGCGGCATCACTAGGCAGCCAGGGTGCGTGATTCTTTGTTAACAGGCACACACGTTTTCGCAATGGCTTCTGAACCTCTGTGCACCCTCCATGTCGGAACAGGGCATCCAGAAATATGTAGCAGTCTGCTTTAACGCAACGAATCACTGTTCGCTCCCGTCGGGGTTTACTAGCTGAGCTCTGGAGAACAAAGAATCATTCACTGGCCTAACAAACATTCTTGCTTGATTCACAAAACTGTGGCACGTTGCAGTGGACATGTGACCTCCGAAATAAAACGACTCATCCTTGCTTTCTCCCACTGACTTCCGTATTCAACTTTCACAGGCGCATTGAGATCGGCCTAACCCAACTTGATGCTCAGCGAGACGTCAACCGAGAAAGCGTCTTGGGACCTGGGAAAGAACCCCACTAGTGCCTATTTGATGTTTTGTTCCTGCTGAATTTCTTTTTCTCCAGAGGGAAAAACCATGGGGCAAGGCCAAACTTCGTCTCGCAATGGCGGACATCGGAGCCGCGGCTCTATCGACACTCGAGACCCCGATAATGAGGAGGACATTGGCCAAACGAGTCAAGGATCTGCCGAGGATTTAGGTGTCGATGTCCCTTCTAACGATGACGACGCGGAGCCCAAATTGAAGATTCTTATCCAGAGCGAAGCCTTTAGCTTCTCCGAGGAGGAAAACGATTGGGTTTATGACCATACAAAGATCATATTGCAAAAGGGAGAAGATTACTTTGCCGCAAAGGTCGAACATCGCGAGACAGAAAATTTGGATCCCGACTCTCTTGACATCACACATATTCCCCGAGAGCACTACTGCCCAAAGTTCAAGGATGGCATCACCAAGGCTCCTGAGCCTCTCCCGGCGGACACATACATCAAGCGACCCTGCCTTCTCCATTGGGAGCCCGATGATAAAGATCCAGAAGATACTGCCAATGTAGTACTGCAGGAAGCCGAAATTTGCGAAATTCTGAAGGAGCACCCGCACCCGAATATTGTACGATACTTCGGATGTTTGGTCGAGGACGACAGGATTTCTGGTCTTTGCTTTGCTAAATGCGACTCAGAACTCTCCAAGAAAGTGGAAAATGCTAGCGATGATCAGAAGTACCTTTACTTCGAGGGAGTTGACGAGGGGGTCGATCACCTTCATGGGCTAGGACTCATCCACAATGACATAAATCCAGCAAACATCATGATGGACGGCGAAACTCCCGTGATCATCGATTTCGACTCTTGCAGACCCGAGGGAGAGAAGCTTGGGTCAAAGACAGGGACACCTGATTGGTTCATGGAGGAAGCAAAGTTCGCGGCACTAGAAAATGACTATTATAGTCTTCTCATACTACGGGACTACATCTTCAGTGGAGGTAAAAAACCTTGAAATCGTGGGCGCAAAACAATCTACGCCGAACGAGCTTTGACTCAAACGGTAGTAGAGACATGCTAGAGAGTTATCGTTGGATGCTCACAAAATTCTGTGTTTGTTTTCCGTCTTTCTGCAATACTAATCGTGAATGACGACATAAAATACTTATCGAGAGAAGAGGGGCCCCAAACGGGGGCAGATGTAATATTCCTTGATGCGGTTGAGGCGGAAGAGAAAAGAGAGAAAATTAAAACAGAGTCATAAGACGGTGTCTCCCTGCAACAATAAGGACACAATAGAGTTCTTGTAGAGCTCCTACAAATACCTATGTTCATAAAACTGACGAGCGCAAAAATACTACGATATAATCAATCTAAAGAGATTTTTAAACTTTATTCCGAAGAACGAAATATATTTATTTTACTTTGAAGATAATACGGAGTACTCGGCTCTTTGCATCCTTGACATTGCCCAGATCCTTAGCCCTTGCCTTTTACTTGGCCTTTCCCTTAGCTATATATAGTGTTAGTAGGGCGCTTACTTTCTAAATACTTCATACTTTGATTACCTTTTTCGACAGACTTGCAAGTACAAAGACCTTTCCTGCCACAGCCCTTACTGTACTTGCAAGTGCAATTCTTACAGTCACTCATCTTCTTTTTCTGCCAATTGCCATACTTATCTTTCACTGTTCTGTATTCGCACATTATGCGACAAGGGAGTGTTGGATATTTTATGCTAGAGAAAATAGAAGTAAGGTTCAAGAAATAATTTTGGGCTTCTGAGCTGGAAGAGAGTCGGATGTCACGAAGAATGAGTTGCGAAGAATAAGTTAAAGGGTATGGCTTTAAGGCGAGAAGACTCTACTATATATACCCATTTATGCGTTGGGTGACGCTGAATCAATCGGGCGTAGAGTGTATTATGAATCGCCATCAATACAAAAGAGACCATTGATACACATCTGTTGGATGGCATTGGATCAGCTTCGTAATGTCGCCAGACCCGTATCTTACATTAATTGACCAAGCGCTGAGACCAATGGCGGTGAATCACGTTGACGAGTTGCTTCTGGTTTTTACTTGCCAGGAATTATCGACGAAGAAAGGTTCTCTACACGCTATATTACTTTAACAATAAATAAAATAGAGTGCTTGTACAGAGACCCTTCCTAGATGATGATGCAGTCCAATTCCTGTCCGTGAACATAGGTCGCTATCCAATTGAGGAATATATCCTATATCATATATGAACGAACGTTGCCATCTGGACTCCATATTTAGGAGTGACACTGTCTTGGACAATTTCCAAGATCATTATGGTTATGAGTTAAAAATTAACCCGCAGAGAGGTCATGGAATACATTCAATGGGAGGAGTCGGCCCGGAGACTCTCCAACCTACAGTGCAGCTACTGGAAAGAATCATTCAACGACTGCAGGATTATTGAATATGTGATTCTTATGTTATTTTACATTTTGACTTGAACGGAATATAGCCGATCACAAATACTGCTTTGCTAACCAAGAAGTAACTCATGGTCCATATACCCATTCGCCTGGTAACTGCGCTTTACCTTGACACCCCACCAATGAAGATTTCTTGTCCAAGGAGTCCACTCAGCCCAAATATCTTCCAATATGACCAAGGCCCCGGAAAACTGGTCGAATCGAGACGATTGGCTCCAATGGTTGCAATAATCACGAACAAAACACCGGTTCCATTCATCGCCCATTTCAGCGCCTGCCAAGAACACAGGCAGAAGAAGTTGCTTCTGGAACCGATCCGTTGATGGGATGCATCTTGCGCTGTCTAATGTGATACGGGCCAGTCGAGCAGCCACTTGAATGTCTTGCCTGTCTAATATTGGGTCGAAGACACGTATAGCGTAGAGTTGTATGGCCTGTCTCCACGCTTCGATGCAGTGGTATCGATTTCTCGCCGTGTTAGGGTCCTCTTCCATGTCTCCCATCGCATCCAGATAACCTTCTTCTTCGTTGGCGTAATTTTGGACCTGCTGGATAACAGTGTCTACCGAGCGGTGATCAAAGATTACGGACTCCATTTGCGTAGTCTGTTCATATATCGAAGCGAGCTTGGCAAGACGAGCCATAGCCATGACAAACTCAATCGGGCAACCCACAAGAGTGAAAAATGACCAACTGTCGCTAGGTTCATACTTGGCTAATACTTCCAGATACGAAGATGGAAGACGCGGCTCCTTTCTCGAGATAAGTGAAGCAGTGACATCCCACCTAAACGCACACTAGTCAGACAATCATGAATTCGATAAAGCAGTGACGAATACTTACCAGATGAGCATTGCAACTTTTGCTCGAAGATGGGAGCTTCGGTGACATTTTAGCAGAGCATCAGCTTCTTGCAGCATCCTCCGGGCTCCTTGTAGATGCATGTCTAACATCCCATAAGGAGACTGCGTCGACTGCATACAGGCCAAGAATTGTCAATGAGATTCCAGGGAGACTGTTCACACACTCTTATTTACCTCGAAGTTGATTAAAATTAGTAGAGTATCCAGTAGCGGAAGGAAACTCGAATTACTAAGGGCTGCACTGAATAACTGGATTGCGGTAGACCAATGATTATGTACTTCATTTGCCAGGACAAGTGAATTATTCTGCTTAGCTAGATGTTGAGAAGACATGGCTAGGGTTGCGTGTAGGAGGAATGGGAACTGTTCGAATCGGTCTCGGCGTATTCGGAATGGGTTATCGTGACAATCTGCACTTAGCGGGACAACACAGAATTCTTCGTCATCTATGTTATGTCAGCTAGCCGCATTTCCTATTATATTCTACGATTCACTGTCAAAACTTACATAGAAACAGAATCGTTTCATATTTGTGAGCCAGTGATGTGAACTTGATCCCGGCCGGGATTGGTTGGCGTGATATTTCTACCAGGCAGTCATCGGAGCCTTCGTTCCCAAATGTTTCGGGCCCATGCGTGAATGACGAATTGTCTGCTTCTGTATCAATTGGTGTAGCAGGGGCTGCTGGAGAAGATGATATTCCACTTGGGTCTAGCATAAGGCCAGGAATCTCCGGGAAGTATTGCGTGAACTCGTCAATAGGGATATCGTCGACGCTGCCTTCAACCTCTTTGAACGAGTTGTTAGCTAACAAAAATTAATAAAGGAGGATGTAGGTAAAAATGCAGGTTGTCTCACCCCATGGAATGACCTCTACTTCTTGTCTGGGGCAGTCGTTGGTCTCAACTTCAGGAACACTCGCCGCCGCGTCCTCTTCAACAGCATCGATTCGCTTTGGCGAATTTCCGACATTTGAATCCAACCGAAATTTCGAGAAGTACTTCGCCGGGCCGCTCCTCGTGGCACACCGAGCTTTGGTGGTCTTTGGCTTGCGGCCTGCCCGCTTTCGTGCCTGGCTACTTCCCATGAAGCGGAAAGTCCGCGATTGATGCTGGGTATGAATTGATGCAGTGTTGATGGAGCTTCGAGGTTTCGAAGACTTAGACTCTTTCCAGACCAGGTCCATGGTGAACCCGCCGCATTTTCTCTGGCTGGATTGACAGGTGCCGCATCTTGGGCGACGGCGATCGCATGGTTTCTTCAGCGCCGCGCACGTGTGACAGTCATGCTTGGCGAATGCCAGCGAATTTGACCGATGACCAAATTCGCTGAAATGAGGTAGAGGAATTGAGCTTGGAGAGTCCATCGACAATGGGATGAAGTGCATAGGCTGCGCGAAGCTCGGGCTGATGTCCAGATAGAAGATGCAAGAGAGAGATGCAAGAGGGAAGACAAATGACCCTCAGATCCCCCGCAAACTCGGCCCACTGATAAGAGCTTGCTGGGCGCTGAATGGAGGTGCCGTCTTCTGACCCAGGCTAACACCAGGCTCAAGGACACCAAAATAGCCTCCAGCGGCTGGGTGACAGCGCCCAAATCTTGCACTAACAGTGTCTACAACGAGTCATGTCTCTCGTTCCCAACAAGCTCCGAACAGAAAAGGGATGTCGCTTCGTATTCTATTTTGATACCTTATTCTCCTTGAATAAGCTAGCTTAAGATTCTAGAGATTGATTTACAACTTCGACGTTGATCGGAAAGCCTCCTCAACCAAAACAACCGCATTCTGGGCACATCCGTATGAGGATTGGTAGCCTGCTCCTCCAGCGCCGTAGTTATGGACAACCCAGACACCCCCAATTCGCTCCTTTTCGATCCTCGTCCCGGCCTCTCGTACGGGCCTCAACCCGACGGCATGTCTAATGACATCTAGACCCTCAATGCCTTTACCTCCAGTCAATTCTGGGCACAGCTTAACTGCCCTCTGCATAATTCTAACGGCAAGGTTAGGGTCAGCCTGGGACTCCCAGTTTCCTTTCTGATAGGATCCTCCCAAGATCGTGCCTCCTCCGGCTGCTCGGGTCATGATATAACACGCCTCATCTTCTCCGTCGTCGGTTCCGGAGATGTTCATCATTTTTGGCGCAACATTTCTGACGACGACAATCTGGCCGCGGGCTGGGACAACGGTCTTATCTTCAACGCCACCCAGCTTGCAGGCCATCAGCCCAGTGCAGTTGACTACGAGGTCAACTTTTCCCACTGGGTGGATTCCTGGACGAGACGCTTCCGAGATGTGAGTAAAAATGGCTCGTTTGAAGACGACCCCGTTCTTCAGGCATTGCGAGACCAGCCAGGGAAGATAAATGGCCGTGTTGATACAAACGGATGTGAAACTTGTTGCGGAGTCGATTCCAGACGGTACTTCCGCCTTGGGAGTTACCCGGAACTATGAGAACTCAGTGAACTGCTCTTCTTTTTCACAGTAGTTGCCTTTTACTTACGTTTGGTACGGTGTCCTTGAACCATGGGTCTGTCGTAATCAGCTTGGAGAACCAGTCGGCAGTAGCAGAACCAATGTCTTTGGCACGGTTCAGAATTTCGCACTCTATGTAAAACATTAACTAGGCATATGAATCTTTCGCAAAATCCCTAGGGTGCTCACCTTGGAAATGAACACCGGCCTCGGGCACATTTTTGGCGAGCTCCTCAAGAGGTCCCCAGGTATCTTTATCCCAAATCTCAGCCTTTGTGCCCGGAACAGACACCCTGCAACAAAAGTCAATATTCAGAAAGCCCCAGTAGAAGCCAATGGTAGCTCACGGCATATAATTGGCACCCGCCCATGGCGAAGCATACTCAATGTCGTAGTCGCCGGGCATATGCTTAGCAGCAACGATAATGCGGTGCTTGGAGTTGCGAGACAACAGCAAAGCGGTCGTCAAACCAGCAACGCCAGCGCTACGTCACTTTGTCAGTCGTCAGAGCAAACAGAACTTGTGACTCATGCCACCTCACCCGATGACAACAATGTTCTTCTCCATGGTGAGTCTTGTGTGCCACCAAGGAGGAATTGGGAAGCTGGAAGAGAAGGATTGCACAGTCTTTTGGTGCTGGGTTGCTTTTATTTTGTGTTTCTCGAAGTTGTTGCAGTACTCGTGAATGACGGACAAGTGCCCGATGGTGGGACTCTCTGGGCTAAAATCCCGTCACGTAAAATCTCTCAGCAATCCGATGCTCTCCACGGCTTCAGGGTGCTGATTCAAAGGTACAAGATAAGACAATATGAGAAGACGACTCGATTTCCAGATCTATGGTGTCTGCTAGCTGGAGCATGGACCTTCCGAGCCGACTTTGGCGTTTGATCCTCGACGAGCAACGGGCTTTCCGCTTGTCCAGCTGACTCTCCCGTTTGGGAAATGCCTCTTTAGGCAAGTGGGATTTTTCTGTCTTCGATGCACCACCAACATAACAGCATGATAAGGTAGGCCACGACTGTTGACGATCGGTGCATGCATGCGCTGATATGAAGATAAAACGTGCCTCTTTTTCCATTTGGCTGCTCTCAGTTCTCGGCTCATAATTGTCTTATCTTGTCACTTGTATCCCAGCTCTATTGTATTCCTTCTCCTCAACATCACGATGACTTCCATGCAGAAAGTGTTTGATGGGTACAAGGCCCGACAAGCCGTGCTTGCAAAGAGCACTCACCCTTTCGCCAATGGAGTAGCCTGGGTCGCTGGAGAGCTCGTGCCCTTTTATGAGGCCAAGATCCCTATTTATGAGCAGGGGTTTCTCCATGGCGATCTCACCTACGATGTACCAGCCGTCTGGGACGGCAAGTTCTTCCGACTCGACGACCACATTGCAAGACTTAGCAACAGCTGCAAGAAGATTCGCTTGCAGCTCCCTCTCCCTGCGGAGGAGGTCAAGAAGATCCTTCTGGACATGGTGTCTCAGAGCGGCATTCGAGATGCTTTCGTTGAGATCATCGTAACCCGTGGCTTCAAGGGCGTGCGCGAGTCCAAACCCGAGGAGATCGTCAATAATCTGTACATGTTCATCCTGCCCTATGTCTGGGTGATGGAGCCGGAGATGCAGTTTGGCGGCGGCAGCGCTATCATCGCCCGGACCGTCCGCCGGACTCCCCCGGGCGCTTTCGACCCCACCGTCAAGAACCTCCAATGGGGAGATCTGGTCCGTGGCATGCACGAGGCTCAGGATCGGGGCTCTCAATACCCTTTCCTCACTGATGGAGACGCCAACTTGACGGAAGGATCAGGTTTCAATGTCATTCTGGTCAAGGACGGTGCGCTCTACACGCCTGACCGTGGTTGTCTTATGGGCGTGACGCGCAAGAGTGTTTTTGATGTGGCAGCGGCGAAAGGAATCAAGGTTTACGAGGAAGTTATTCCAGTCGATCTGGCGTATCAAGCTGATGAGATATTCATGTCGACTACTGCTGGCGGTGTGATGCCTATAACGTCTCTTGATGGCAAGCCCATCAAGGATGGCAAGGTCGGACCGGTCACGCAGGCTATCTGGGATGGGTATTGGGACATGCACTACGACCCGGCTTATACCATTGAGGTCAAGTACCAAGCGGATTCTAAGCTTTAGAAGTTGGAAAGGAAACGATGAACCGCCGGCCTCAGGTTTTGTATGAGACCCTGATCGTGAGAGTGTAGGAAACACATTTTTGTCATGGGGTTTGAAGCCAACTGTGATGAAGTAGACTTCTTCATCAGTCTCAAATATATTTGTGAAGTAAAACGAGTCCCTACCGAGATGATGCCGCTGCTATCCGGGCTTGAGTCTCATTTGTGACCACCAGCTGGGAAGCATGCTAAACACGGAAGACCCCTTCAATCCGCCTATGATCACATGTAAAAATTATCCTACCATTAATAGTCTAGAGTGTGACAATGCCTAAACTTCACGAAAGGGAGGGAACATGCATTCGTTTACTGCCAAGCATAACCCCGCGTCTCAAGGGCCTGGCAGTGTTGCAACCTTACCTAGACAGCTTTGTCTTGCTCCCTGGGGCAAAGAAGCACTAGCCATACTGTAATAACCATATCTTGTTACTTCTAGGCTTCACATGCTGGCCAAAGCTTCCCCTCGATCTAGATTAACCTCCACCTCCAGAGCAGCGACATTCTTCCTCGTGCGAGCCTAACTGCTCCATACACGTGAATTCGGATTGCCATTCTCGACACTTCCTCAACACCCTCACCGCTTCGTATTGCCTCTCTCGGTGCTTTTTCTTACCATGACTCGCAATGTGAGGGATTATAAACGGGGAAGCCTCCCTACCTATCCTAACTGAAACCCGAGCCCTCACCGAGAGCGTTTTCACCGGTTCATCCCGCCTCGTCCCACTTGGCCCGGCTTCGTAAACCTTAATACTTTGCAAATTGGGCGCGTATCAGATGCCGAGCGTCATCTTTCCTCAGATGCGGGGACGATCGCTGTTTAGTGAGCGGAAACTTCGGTCCAAGCGCGGCGATCTGAGTCCTCCCGCGATTCTGGTCGTCATGGCGGGAAAGGATTCGGCACGGTAGTTGATCGAGGCACGTTGAGAAAAGCTTTGCTGCCAAGGCAATTCACAAGGATGAGAAGCTTCAATGTAGTATGCCAAGGAACCATCGATATGGGCACTCGAAAGCGAGATCCTGACAGGTCTTCAGAGTTCTCGTCCAGGTTCCTTCAGCAGAGGTGCGAGAGAGGCGCAGGACTCTTGCCACATGTGATTCTCCCACTTTCCGATCGCCATCGTGCCGTACGGGTAACAATTAAGCGGCGACAGCACCGAGACATTCTAGCCTGTTGCCTCAAGTGAATGGGCTTTCCGTTTCGGTTTGCACTACTGCATCAGTGTCCGTTGCCAATTGAGACCGTTCTGGCTCTTCGATCTTAGTCTTGACAATCGTGGACTGGGCTGTTTGCTACTAATCTCCAGATTTTAGCGGTCAGCGCGGTTCCGTGCCGATGTCTTAAATCAAACCTCGAATGGCTTCATCAGTTTCACGCCATCTGAAACGTGCAGGCCGTGGCATAGCCGTCCAGATGTGATCTCAAGAAAAAGCAGGATCTTGGTCCGGATAGACCTCCGAAATGACAGAAGCTTCTCTAAGTGTTCTGGGTGAACTTACTGAGGCACACACATCAGCCATGCTTCAGCCATGCCATGTGATTGAGCGCCTCGAAGCATGTCACCTCATGTGGCGATCCTTCGGTGTTCCCAGCTGGAACTTACGCTGGGCGCCCTCATTGGTGAAAAGGGGGAGCTGATGGATGGCACACAGGACGGGTTAGCATTGCCCCGATGCCATTTCGCCAACCAGGAGCAGGCTTACGCATACGGCGGTGAATCCCATTCCGAGCGGTAGCGTCACTTCGGACGAGGACATGGCTGTCTGGAAGAACCTTGCGCTGGTCAGCCCCCTAACCAGTCCCAAGCCAGAGTCGCCTCGCTAGCAAGTCTCTACCCCGCACGGTCATTCTCGTCAACGGTAGATGGACGACCGCCCGGCACGGATTTCAGCCGGCACAACGCTGGGGCTCGACCCGAGAGGCCGGTGAGCAAGCATCGTGGCAAGGATCTTTAGTCATAGCTCATGGAGGTTTTGCGGGGTGAAGCAAGTGGCGCCCAGGCGTGACTCGTGCCTCTTGACGACTGGCTGAGTCGAGACCAGTTAGTGGCGACGCATGGGAGCGATGGGGAGGCAGGCCCGGGAAGTCTCCAGAGCGGTGACCTCTTTGTCGATCCGAGATCCGGGCTGGTGCTCTGGTACAGCGGTTGAGTCGGTTCTGGGGGAAGCTCTTCATGACTCTCCTCCTTGTCCAAGGCCCTCCTATGGCATCGACGCTGCAGCGCGGCCTGGGGACATGCAAATAGCCTTTCGTAGCATCCCGTCGATCAACCCCGTCTAGTGCCTCTAGCCCCCTAGCTCTCTCACTCTCCGCCTGCAATGATGCTAAGACAAGCCACCTCAACCGTCGACTCGGTTCCCCGGCTCGCCCTGCTTTCCGCGCGTGCTTTTATCCATAACTAACTGGCCTGGCCCATGCATTTTTCGCCGGGCCAGCTGCGTCGTCTGGATCTTCAAAAATCTCGTGTCCAAACAACTATGTGAAATCGCACCGACGTTCCTTGGGCTTGAGCGTCGATGATTACCCTCCTGTCCCCTCACTTCGTCCTCCAGGAAGTGACCGAACATGACCTCATCATCGCTTCACTTGCCTGGGGCTTCACTATCGGCTTTGGATGGTTGACGGTGTGGACAGCCGTCAAGCAAACCACCCAGGTGTACCGGCGGCACGGGCGAGGGATCTTTCGCAACGCGTACGTCTGGATGATCTGGTTGGAGCTTCTGGCTTGCCTCACCTTCGCACTCCTCTGCTTTTTCCACTTGCTCGGCTATATACCCCCGTGGTATGTGATACTCTCTAACCTTCCAACTCGAATTGCGCTGACCGCTTCTTATTGTAGCTTCGTTTTTTACTTCACGATTTGTATGCACTACCCACCATGCTCTCCTTTCTCCCGTGGGCTCGACCGTACTGACTCACCTGACTGACAGTAACGTCTTGGGCACTTCAAGTCCAATTTCTTTTGCAAATCATTGTCAATCGGTGTCGAATCTTGCTCAACGACCCCAAAAAGGCATGGCGTTTAAAGGTTGGCGTTGCGACACTCATCACGGCGGTCAACATCAGTGTTTACAATATTTGGATCCCGGCTCGGCTTCAAATCTCGGAGCGATACATCTGGATCAACTCGTGGTGGGATCGATGCGAAAAGGTCATCTACCTCCTCGTCGACGGATCGCTCAATTTTTACTTCATTCATATCGTACGGTGCAGCCTCATCGACTCTGGGTTGACGAAGTACAAGAGGCTGGTCCACTTCAACATGTTCATCATTGGCTTCTCACTTAGCATGGACGTCCTGATCATCTCCATGATGAGTCTCAGGAATACATTTGTGTATGTGGATTCGATATGACTTCACTCTTCTTGTTTTCCCAAGCCCGCTAATCGCCATTGACTGTAGGTACATGCAATTTCATCCTCTTGCATACACAGTCAAGCTCAACATCGAAATGTCGATGGCAGACCTCATCGCCAAGATTGCCAGAGACAAGAACTGTGGTCTGATAGTTGAGGGTACCTTTTCAAACTCTCTTGGGGAAGCCGAGGAGGGTACAGCGACGCGTGTCGACAGTACATCCAGCGTTTGCCCTCATCGGCGAGTGTCATATACCGAGGACATCGGTCTGAAAGTCCGACGAAAGAGTACTTCATATTAATTGGGAGTCGATCAATTGGGAAAAAAAGGAAGGGAGCAACGGTATTCTCATTTGACATGATATGGAAACTGGAGTTGGCGCAGTACTTTCGGTTCAAACCCAGACGATGGCGTTTTATCCTATAGATCAGAACCTCAAATGGTGGGAGGTCAAAGTTCAATAGCTGGCCAACACGTGGCTGGCGAAGTAAATACTCTGTATATAAAAGAGACTAGATAATTGAAGATCAATATCCGAAATAATTTGCCCGCGCCGAAGTGACGAGCCCTTGGGGTCATAGATGTGGTATTACAAGGTTACGCAGATTTAGAACGATGAGACGTGGATAATGTTCTTACAGGAGAATAGACTTGCCAGTAGATTGAACTTGTGCCGTTGTTGTACACCTTCCAGTTGAGGTTCGACTGTCCTGGCCCTTTGCTAACCTCCGACATTCTCTCCAACTTCCCTAATGACATCAAAGATTTTATACCGAAGTCTGTGTTCCGACTCAAGAGCGATCCAACAAGTAAAAACAATTGCTTCTTCTAGGAGGTCCCCAGAATGAGGTCCAGCAAGGTTCACGTTCTTCATCAACTTGACTTTGCCCTTCAACTTATCCTGCATGTCATCCATCTTCGCCGAGACGGAACGTTTAGTGCTTGCACTGACTTCGCTGACGTCGCAAGCTGTAGCAGATAGAGGCGAACCCGAGTAAATTTTCAATGTCCCCAGGACCGATCGGCTCTTGTTTGCCGTTTCTTCCGTTTTTATAGCCTTTCTGAAGGTGGCCCATCGATCTTTTTCAATGGTTGCGACAATGTTTCCATGTGAGTCGACAAGCTATCAACATGCTCATCAGTAAAGCTCTTGTAGTTCTAAAGGATATTTACCTTCAGATCATGAGAAATGCCCTTCATTCGGCTTGACCAATCTGGCAAAAATCTTCGCGTCCCAGACCACTTGTACTTCTGGCCTCCCAGCTCCCACCTCAAGGTTCTTGTGAAGAATCCTGCTCTTCGCAACTTCAGAACCATGACAAATCCCTGAACTTCTTGCACATCTTCGAGTGGTTTCTTCGGAGGCGAAGGAGACATACAAAAGAACTTGCGAAATCCTTGTCCAATTTGGTACATCTTCCGTTCCCGCATTCGGCGTCTGTTCTCCAGCACCTCGTGAACGCCATCCCCAAGTTCAATATGAAAAGAGCTCCATATAGCCGTCCTTCTAGCACGAGCAATCTTGTGACTTTCTGAGTCGTATTTGGGGTTGTCACCGCGGTAGAATACTGGCCGCCATTCTTGCGCTTTCTTGTGAGGAATCGGGTTGATCAGGAAATACTCTGCTGGTTCTGTGGCAGACGGAGCAAAGAGATGTTTTCGACCGAAGGCAAGTCGGCGATAGATCTGAAGTGTCTTGACTGGTGAGGGATTTGAACCGCAGACCTTCACTTCTGTATCACCTGTGGCTTTCGACATGTTGCCCAGCCACCGATATTAGACAAAAGTGTCGACATGAGTGAGAGCGATCCATCGTGACGGTGTTTGTAGGATGGAGTTAGTGTTGAATTATATATCACAGGCCTTTGGCGCACGTGGTGTATGCATGTTGACGAGAAAACAAGGAATCTCGAAACTCTCACCGAGCTTCGCGTCTCTTCAAATCAGCACTCCTGTTGTTCACTGATACGAAATACGATCTATGATAGCAGCTGAGCTCCACGTGATGTAGCATCCTTCTCCCCGGTTGCTCGGTGGAGATTTTGGGTATCGGCTCTGGATGGCGCCAACCCAATCTCCGCATTCTTCCCTGGAAATGAAAGCTTGTTGCTACTTCGTACTTCGGCTTGGGAGCTCTGACCTGGCCAGGCCTCGTGCGGCTGCAAAAATAGCAGTGGCAAAAGCGGAATAGATCATTCCGTGAGAAGGTGGAGATGTCAGGCTCTATAAATTCTGGTTGTGGAAATTTCCAAGGATTACTACCGATTAATTTCTCTAGGGCTCTGGCATAACTCTCGCTGTCGGTTGCGGGGAAGGTAGTCCAGTTCGGCGAGGAGCCAGCGAGGAAATTAGACCTGATGTTGGGAATATCGGAGAAGTTGACTCTTTATCTGTTTAGAAGAAATTCACATGGCTCGAACTTGCTTTCCAGCGTAATAATCAAGAAAATTTATCGTCTCAATGTTTCCCGAAACTGATAAGCAGACCTACCAGGGTGTTTCGGAGCTGAACCCCGCCGCTCTCAAATGGCCGTGCTGCACGTCAGCTCATTTTCCTTTCGCATTATGCCCACAACATCAACAGTTGAGCTCTTCAAGACAAAGCCAAATTCGGGCCTCGAAGCATCAACAAACCTCCCTTGTATGGACTTGTATCAATCATTATGCCGGACCCTTTCGGCATCATCGGGCTTCTCGGGGTTGCAGCTCAGTTCATACAGGTCAGCGTCCAATTTGGCCTCGACTGGAAAGACGCACCTGATGAGGTCAAGGTCTTTGCAGCCGAGCTTCAGACCCTCAAAACAGTTCTTTCCGAAGTAAACACCAATCTTGTTCTAAATAAGGATTTTATCAATGCTTTCGAGGGCCATCACTCCGCGGTCTTGTCACAGTTGGGAGACGAGGCTCCCGCTACAGACACGAAATTGCTCATTACCGCTTGTCGAACAGAGTTAGAAGGAACGCTTGCTACCCTTCGGGAAAGGGCTGAAGGACATCGCATAGGATGGGGAAGGCTAAAAAGCGCCTTTCTAGCTTCCAAGACGCGGGAAGCAGTCCAAAATCTTAGCCGACAATGCCAACTCTTGAATCGTCTAGTTGCCATCGATGCTGTCACGTTAGGGTCTGTCATACTGAAAGAAATTAGAGATGGACGACAAGAGCAGAAAGCTCAGGTCGAGACAATCAGGCACAAGGAAATTCTGGAATGGCTTACCAACGCCGATTTCGCGACACAACAGGATGATTACATCCGTCGACGCCAGCCTGGAACCGGACGTTGGCTCCTGGAATCTTCAGAGCTGATGGACTGGATTACAAATAAGAGAAGAACGCTTCTATGCCAGGGAATACCAGGGGTCGGTAAAACTATTCTGACGTCAATCGTGGTCGATGAGCTAAGGACTCGGTTTCAATATGACGATACTGTTGGTATCGCCTATTGCTATTGCAACTTTCAGAAACACGCCGAGCAGAAAGCGCAAGATCTCTTACTCAGCATTCTCAAGCAATTAAGTCAAGGCCACAGCCATCTACCTGATGCCATAGAGAGACTATACGAAAGACATGGGCGATCCCGAAGGCCACCTACAAATGAGATTTCTGAGGCTCTTAAGCAAGTTTCCGGATTCTATTCCAGGACATTCGTGTTGGTGGATGCTCTAGATGAGTGTCAAATTGGAAATGACGGCCGCCATAAAGTGTTAGACGAACTGTTCAGTCTTCAAACCTCGAACGACATCAATATCTTTGCTACATCGAGACTATTACCGGAAATCACCAATCGATTTACCAACGGCCTGTCTGTGGAAGTCAAGGCCTCAAATGAGGATATCCAACTGTACACCGATGGAAATATAGTTCGATTGCCATCTTTTGTTCAGTTGCGCCAGGATCTGCAAGAAGAGATTAGAAAGTCGATCACTGCATCCGCCGATGGCATGTAAGTGACACCTGACAGCTTCCGACACCTTGTCTTCCAAAAATATCCTAATTGACTACACAGTTTTCTACTTGCTCAACTTCACCTCGAGTCACTGGTTGGGAAGAGATCGCCAAAGGCCCTTCGTAATGCGCTTGCCAGGCTTCCCGCAGGTTCTGGGGCGTACGACCTAGCATATGATAATGCAATGGAGCGCATCGAGCGACAGAACCCAGATCAAGTTCAGCTTGCTAAGCAGGTGCTCACATGGCTCATTCATGCAAAGGAGGAACTTACTGCCACGATGCTTCAGCATGCCCTCGCGCTTGAGGAGGGCGATACCGAGCTCGACGAGGAAAACATGCCACAAATTGATGACATGGTTTCCGTTTGTCTTGGCCTGGCAACAATAGACCGAGTGGGCGAAGTTCATGGTATCATTAGATTGGTCCATAAAACCACGGAGGAATATTTTCAACGAACACACGATAAATGGTTCCCACATGCCCAAGATGATATCACCATCGCTTGCGTTACGCATCTGGCTATTGTAGGTGAACACAACCGGGAAAATTCACAGGATCCTGTATGGGACGACTTCTTCAGACCCAAAGTCCAAAAGACTCTCCTCCCGTATACCAGTCGAAATTGGGTCCTGCATGCGTGTTGTTCTACCTCTAGGGTTGATTCGATTGTTGATCGCTTGTTCGAGGAGCACCCCGATGTTATTGTGCGATGCCTATATCACGCGTTCTTTCAATCCAACCACGCTGTAGCTTGGTGGCTCCTTGATCGAATCCGGGATGTCGATGCCCGCCTTGGCAATATGATGCCAACGATGCACTATGCTGTGTATAAGCAATGGACTGACTGTGTTGAGCTGCTTTTAGAACGTGGAGCGAAATGGGACGTGGTGTTTGACGGCTTGACACCCCTGCACTTTTCTGTGACCGCAGGGAAAGAGAAATTGGCCATCGCAAAGGTTTTAGTCGATGGTGGTGTTCCAGTCGATATTCCTGTTACCCGAAAATTCCCAGATCCAGATCCGCCGCTTGGACCTGGCTTTACGCCTTTGCATTATGCGAGCATGCTTGGATCACGTAAAATGGTCAAGTTTCTTCTTGAACAAGGGGCTAGTCCAGTGGCATTGTCCCCATCGGGGAAAACACCTCTACACCTCGCAGTACGAAGACAAGTCTTGGGTCCTTTCGGCGAACGTGGGTCGAGAGATGCCTGGAACGATGAGTTTCTGCTGATGGAGAATGGCTTCGATGTTATCGGGTGGGATCCGAACAACGCAGAGTGTCAGGATACGCTTGCTCGGATGGAAGCTAAGAGATCAGCTGTTCTCGATATGCTCCTATGCCACCCGTCAACGAACTGCAATATCCAGGATGTCGATGGCGATGCTCCATTGCACGCTCTACCGTACAAGCAATATGCATGCTCTGATGTTGTCGAGAAGCTTCTAAAGCATGGCGCAGACGCTCTTTTGAAGAACTCGGCTGGTCAGACGCCGTTTCATCTTGCTTGCCAAGCCGGTTCCTTGAAAGAGATACACATATTCCTCAGCAAAGGTGCCAAAATCGGCGATTGCGACGAGGCGGGACGGAATGCTCTTCATTATGCAGCTCCAGTTGGAAATTTGGAACTGCTCGAGTTTCTAATAAGCAAAGCTGAAAGTACCGACTTGCTTGCGAAAGATGCAATGAATAGGAGCGTTTTGCATCATCTTTTGCGTGGGGGTCTGGAAGTTACCCCAGAAAGCGTGCAGCTTTTTTTGTCAAGGGGGGTTGGGCTCAATGACCTTGATAATTTGGGGCATACGCCTCTTGCATCTGGCCTTTGGTCAGGCATGAGTATTGTGAACATTGGGCCATCGCTGATGAAGTTTCTTTTCCGTCAAGGTGCAGATCCGCTTGTTATCGACAAGGGAGGGCTCAATCTTGGCCACATTGCGGCACAGCATCCGTTCTCAGGCCTCGGCCACTATCAAGTGCTTGCCGCCCAAGGTGTAGACCTCCTGGCTAGAGACTGTCGAGGTCGAACAGTTCTACACCACCTTGCCCTCCGAAAAAATCTATTCGAAGGTGTTTGCGATTTTTTATGCGCTACTATAGGGTTACCAGTGGACTCCTGTGATGATCTGGGCAACACTCCGCTGGACTACGCAAAGGAGGAAGATCTCAAAAACCCGATTCTCGATGAGAAGTCTAAGATGCAAGATTCAACAGTGGATATTTTAAGTCGGCGCATGCAAAAAGGAGCAAGCCTACAAGCGATTGGGCCACTATGATGACATTTCAAGGGAGGTGGTTTGGGTAGTTTTTGCAATCGTGATGATTGTCCATAGTCTCAGACAAGAGCAAATTTTTGTTATCTCTAAACTCAACGAGAGACACCTTGCGATATTACGTGTCGATCGAGGAAACTAGGACGAGATCAATTACAAAGGGTGGCTAGTCTGAACCATGTCTTGGACTTGTTTGCACAAGTCGATTGTGAAAGTGGCGGAAACCCCATAACATACGTAAATGTTTCTGAATGCGTAGCCACGGGACGTAGTTGAGATGACGCAGCCTGTGGTTTAGTTTCACCCCCATTCGGTTAGTTGAAACTATACTGAGCAGCTGAAATGCGGGAAGGGAGAGGATGAAGCTATCGCGGGGGCGATGAGGAGCCAAGGCTAAGCCCTTTCCAGACTCATATGCCAAGCTTGAGGAATCTCGCGATGCATATACGAAAAGAGTAGGTGTTTGATCATGGGAGAGGACGAAATTGAGGTGGTATTAGGAGGTAAGCCCTTGGCTCAACCTAACAATCGATGCAACGCTGCTCCGTACTGTACCCTGCCCCTGTGCGTTCCGGAGTTTACTGTGCATCCACACTCAAATATGGTCCGCACGAATGTTGCGATGAAATCCTTCTCTCCATGTCATTTCGTCCGATAAAGCTTACGTTGCTTTGTTGAAAGTTTCCTGAAAAGCCCCATTATGCGTTGTGAGGTTCACAGCCAGTAGTTGCGAGTTTCTGGGCACCTACATCTGATGATTCAAAGCCCACGTTGATAAGGAAGTCCAGGCGCGCGTTAATGAGACCCGGCGATTGGCTCTTGGCCGTGATCCTGGGCGTTGCAGTTTAATTTCCTAGATCCCTGCATCACATCCGCACTCAAAAAACGCTCAGGCGATGCTCCCATGCAGGAGGCGACAATCGCACCCGATTTGAACACAGTTCCCCAGATCCCAAATTGTGTTTTCATGCTGTTAGAAAAGAAGCTTGAATTCACAGGGCTCGCCTACCACGAGACGAGCGAGTTCCCGATCGACGGCTTCCGGCTTGGCTCGGCGGCGCAGACAGAACAATCGACCCACGCCAACCGCTGTTCCCGAGACCTGGTCCGGCTGTCCTCACATCCGCGCTGTGGCTTGCTTGGGTTCCATGTCGTCAGAGTCGATAGTGATGCTGCCAGCGGCCAGAGTTCAGCGGCGTGAGGCCAGATGGCTATGCCGACGCTCTAGACCACTTGGCGCAGCCCAGTGCCGCGAACGCCACCAGCGATCGACACCAGCTAGCGGGCTGTCAGCAGAGTCCCGATGTGGTCTGGGCCAGGAGAAGATGCAGATGGCAGAGCCTCATGCGAATTGACAATGGAGCAGCTGGATCTGCATCGTGGGAGGAAGAACTAGTGATCGCAGGCCCAGCCGGCAGTTGCAGTTGACGATGCAGGAACGGCGCTTCATGGACTGCCGATGAGATCCTCATTCCTGAAGTTGTGGTTTTCTGGTTGTCCCCAGACAACGTACGTATGCAAAATTCTTCCACCGGGTTGGGTGGTTGAGGGGTTAATGGCAAATCTGAATGCTGAGACTAGTGATAGCATGGCTTGGTGTCGCACTCCTATTGGAGGCTCACCATGATATCTGGTGGACGAAGATCGAGATAAGGAAAATTCTGTGCTGTCAAGGCCAGCATCACCACCCTCGCTCTCGAGATACCGGCACAGCGGCTCAGGCCTACCCACACAACGTACGTGGATGCCAGGCCTCCAGAGAGTCCAGAACAGCTTCTTCGCCTCTAGAAATGGCCTGCTGATCAGATAAGAGCCGGAGCGTGTCAGTGGGGACCTGAGCTGGAGGACCCTGGCGATCGGAGTTCCTCAGTGTCGGTTCAAGTCGACCTTCAGCGGCGAGGCTCCGAGGCCGACATGCGTCGGAGCAAACATGAAGCACATGGATCAGAGCAAACATCGCTATGCTTGCAAGCCTTGTACTTGTAAGGCATCTACTCTGCAAGCCCAGTCACTGGCCACGTTCTATACTTACCCATACGCCAAGCACCGCCCAATCTCCCGGGGGGCCTTGACAGTTGACACCATTCACATGGGCGACTCAACCACAGCCGTCGTGCCGAGACATCATGCCCCCGGCGCCGACAACTATCCCAACGCAGCTAGAACGTGAAGCCCTCCCCATGCCGCTTCGCCGTCTAGCCTGAAGTCCCCTGGCCAGGCGCGCAGGGGAACCCCGAGCCTCACCTCCAAGTCCCAGCAGCCTTATTTCCGACCCAAGCCTCAAGCGTGCAAGTGTCCCGGGACAAGCCCCTGAGCGGGAACGCGTGGTCGTGCCCACCGGTCCATTCCAGTCGCAGCGATAGCGATGGTCTCGAAAGGGCCTGGCAGCATCAAATTTTTGAGACTATTGTTTCGCGGAATTAATAGTGTCAGCGAGTCAGCTCGGGAGCCACGCACTGGCACTGGCATCGGCTGCGTCCTGCCGCGCGAGGAGGGAGGTGGCTGCTCCTCGATCTGGCCCAAGGCGCCGGTATAAAGAAAGGGGGACCCCTTCTTCTCCGCAAGGGGGATCGCCTGGTCAGTCTGGTGGCATCTTCACGAAGCAGTCGCGCGCAACCGTTTTTGGTCGTCCGGCGTCCACTCCTTAAGGTATTTTGACCGTATTATTGCTTCGCTTCGTCCAGTAGTCTTCTTGCTTTCTTGTCCGTCCTCTTGACCCTTCGCTCCCGCCATGTCTCACCACCTCCCGCTTGTGAGGCTCTGCCTCCTCGCGCTGCTGGCTCTGGCCACTGCGACGACACCTCCCACCTATGTCAACTACAACAAGATCTGGTCAACGGGCTTCGCCGGCAAGGCGGGCTCGCTGCCTAATGCTGCCAACTGGAACACCCTCACCGTCACCGACAACGAGAACAACGAGGTCCAGACTTACACCAACAAGAAGGCCAACATCCAGCTCAGCGGCAGCGGCACGCTCCAGATCATCCCCGTGAAGAGCTCCTCCGGCGCCTGGACCTCGGCGCGCATTGAGAGTGTCTATACCCTCACCCCCACCGCCGGCAAGATCACCAAGCTCGAGGCCAAGCTCCGCCTCGGTAGCAGCACCACCAAGCAGGGAATCTGGCCAGCCTTCTGGATGCTCGGCGAGTCTTTCCGAGAGGGCACCGTCGACTGGCCTGAGTGCGGCGAGCTCGATATCATGGAGAACATTAACGGCGCAACCACTGCGTCGGGCGCCATGCACTGCGATGTGTATCCCGGCGGCATTTGCAACGAGGGTAATGGCATTACGGGCGTTGCTTCTCTGGCGGACGATGGTGCCTACCACGTCTGGCGCATCCTGATCAACCGTGTTAACTCGGTCTACACCAAGCAGTCCATCACCTGGCAGTTGGATGGCGTCAAGTTCCTCACCATCACTGGAGCTCAGATTGGCAATGCTACCGTGTGGGCTGCTGTCGCCCAGAGCCCTCTCTACTTCATCCTCAACGTTGCTGTTGGTGGTAACTGGGTATGTCTCTTTAATCCACAAAGTGGTCATTGACCTGATAAGCTGACTTGCAATAGCCTGGCGCTCCTACTTCTACCACTACTTCTGGAACCGGAAGCATGATGGAGGTCGCCTACGTCGCCCATTACGTGTCAAAATAAGCTCTTTTTGTTTTGTTGTTCTGTTCATACCCATTATTATGCAGTACATTATAGAGGTACATACCATCTAGAGGGAATCAGTGCGCATAGCGAGCATCCATGTAATTACATCTTCACAACTTTCTTCTCATATTATGCGTATGGAGTGAAAGTCTTCCCAGTTGTGAACAAAACAGTTTAATCCAGATGCCGAAAATGGTCTCAAAGGCTTTCAATTGTGATCTTAATGTGAACTTGCTGTAAAGGAACCCAAGTTCCGTGTTTTGTGTTCGGAAGTCTCGTCTGTTTGGGACAAGTCAACAAAAGGTTGGCCAGGGTTTTATACAAGGTCGATCTACGGGGTAGCTCGAGAATGCTTCAGGGTTCAGGCCCCTTAGGTCCCGCAACGTTATCAATCGCCCCAGAACGACGCCAGTTGCGCTTGAGTTTTATGTCAAAATACGGTCAAGCGAACGGTATCAACACATTTGGAATAAGCCGCTGTCACTGATGTGTCAACGATGTCGATCGGCCCAAAATTATCCCAGTTTCCACTCCAGGCTTCCGTCAGACTGGCTTAGCGGGCGATATCAACACTTTGGGAATAAGATGCTTACACTGACGTCAGGGTAATGGACTTTATAAGTTACCGCGTCTCGCCCATCGTCTAACCTGCCTTCTTGATGAGACAAATTTCTTATGTGAAGATGAGTTTGACATCGACTTGGTGGAAATTCCTTGAAAACTATGTTTACCATCAACAACAGCCCCCTCCATCAAAACGTACGAAGCCCCTAGAGGTCATCTGTGTCGGTCCACCGCGATCGGCAACTGAGTCCCTGCAAGCTGCGCTGCTGCGCCTGGGATATGACTACACGTACCATGGCTGGGACATCCTGTTCGAACAGCCCAACCGCATGGAGGGCTGGACCCGTCTTGTTCGGCGAAAGTTCTTTAACGAGGCACCTGGATTGCCCATTACGGCCGCTGACTTCGATGAACTGATGGGGACATCAGTGGCTGTCACCGACGCAGCTGCGAGCATCTTCGCTGCGGAGATGATTGAGGCATATCCTGAGGCCAAGGTTGTGTTGAACATCCGGCAAGATCTTGATGCATGGATGCAGAGCATGGAAAGTACAATTCTAGCCGCAGAAAGGAGCTGGATATACTACCTCCTAAGTTGGTTTGATGGCAAACTCTTTTGGGCCTACAATGGGTACGAAAGATTATTGTGGCCTAGTTTCTTTCGGTGCATCGACTCTCGCGAAGGCTTCGCAAATGCCGCCAGAGCAAGGGGAGCTTCAGTGTATAAAGGTATGTCAAGGCTCCTTGACCTAAAGACAACGCAATTGAGATATGAATCGCAGAACACTGCAATATGATCCGAGGTATGGTTCCTCCAGACCGCCTTCTTGAATGGACAGCTCAGGATGGGTGGGAACCGCTGTGCCGATTCCTAGGTAAAGAAGTGCCTGATGATCCGTTTCCTTATACAAACAGCAGGTCCAAAGGTTGGAAAGAAAAGGAGGACAGAATTGCCAAGGAAATGATTCTGCCTGCTCTCCAAAAAGTAGGGATGGTACTGGGCTTGTTAGTGTTGGTTTTTGCTGTTGGTTACATGGCATTCTAGTGATCCTACGTTACCACGACTTACCACTCTTCCGAAACTTGTACATACTTTACCTTATGCCGGGGAATAGCAATGTTCATCTGTTTATCGCGGATATAAATAAGAAAAAAAAAATTGGTATCGGTCTATTTGAGTCCCAAGCTGGCAGTAATAATACTCCATACCACTCAGACTCTTGAGCTTCTCCAGCAATGACCGTTCTTGGAAATGCGTCCGCCCAGGGGATGAGTTAACAGGTGAAACTATGAACGTAAACCACTTATGATAGGCTTTTTGCCCCTAAATATGGTTTTTATAACAGTTCTACGAAGATATAAATCCTTTGAAAGTAAGAGAGGAGGGACTGATTTCTACCACCATGGAGAGACCCGGATCTCGAGGCTTGAATCCACGACAGCCTCTTTTCTCAATGCATTTTGTAACACCTATATCGAATCCCTTTCAACACAGAGACTAATCCGAACTCCGTCGGACACTTTTCGCGCATTGCTAAGCAGAGAGAGTATTACTAAGGGCGTCTCAATCCCGACCTCATTAGTACTTGCCGGAGAGATCCGGAAACTTTTTGATCGCCGACCATAGAGGTCCGGAGACTTAGGAGCGCGACTAGCACAAACCTGGGCAATTCATTCATCCCACACTAGGAAAGGCTGTAATATTCTTTAAATGCCTGACGTTGAAGATAGTGGAAATACTTCTCAAGTGACTATATATAGAGGTAGGCCTTCGTTTAGAATCGTTCGAAGTCTGAACATCCGTCGCCGTTCTATTACGCTGTCTCACTCGTGGAAGTCCCCTTTCTCTAATATTTCAACCAGACCTCTTTGAAAGTACTTTGTCAAATGAAAATGGATGTCAATAACTGTGAATACACTTTGTGGCTTTGGTTGGAGGGTGTCTTTGCCAGACGAATCGCCTATTTCCTTCTGATCAAAGGCATAGTGCCATCTCCTGCCGAGCTTTTGGCAGGGAAGTGTGGAAAAAGCAATCTCAAAATTATCCCGGTTCGCGCACAGCCTCCGTTGGGATGGGTGAGCAGCGATCCCAACGATCCGCAGCCCGAAGGAGTCACCAATCCATGCATGAGAGCGGTCAATCGAGCGACTGGCGAAACGAAGTACATCTACGAAAGTACATCGATCCTTCTACTACTTGAGGAGCTCTATCCCGAAGCCCCAATACAGCCTCAGTCACTCATCGACCGTGCTTGTATGATGGACATGATCGGGAAAATAAACCTTGTCGCCATCGATACGAACTACCGTCTACGCAACATGGTGCCCGAGCACGGGATGATGATGGGACTGAAGCCCGAAGAACAAAGTCGCACCGCATCCCTGAATGCAAAAACTCAGGAGCAGAAGGGCTTCCTTAAGCTTCAAGAATGGGCACAGAAGAATGGACTTGAGCGCACGGGTTGGTTAACGCCTGGAATTGATGGGCCAGGATTGGTAGACGTGGCATTGGTCCCAAACCTGAGATTCATCGAACTAGTTTATGGTATCGACACCCTCGAAGACTCGTCATTAAAACCACTGGCTGAGTGGTATCAGAGGTTCAAGGGACTGCCATGGTGGGCAGAATACGAGGAACGGGACGGTGTCCTGCCCGATATGCTGAAGTTTGGAAAATCTTCGAGAGCTTCTTGGGTGAAAGAATTTGGAGCCGAGTAGAAGATACTGTCCACACAATGATAGTCTACGCTTGATCATATAAAAAGATTTTGAAGATCCAGAACCATAACCTCTCGTGTTTTCTCTAGATATAGGCATTTTTCTGTCAACTGCCGCGCCTATAAAATACCAGTGCAGACTTCAAGGTTGGAGACCAACCCAGCACTACGTATTTCGTGAGTGTAACAATTTTTTTTTTTTTTTTTTTTTTGGATAATCCGACTGAATGCTCGGCGCGAGACTTGTGCAGGCAGAGTTATGCAAACAATGCACCGAGTCTTGACATCACAAGGAGGCCCGATCCATCCTTGCTATCTTAGTTACGAGACCTTCCATCATGTTCCATCGCCCTGAATGTGCCTCGATAGCCATCCTCGAAAATGGTGTTGCACATTGGCAATCAAATCGCGTCTGGTGACTCATTGTCACACCGAGCCGAGGGCAATCATGTCTTAGTTTTGAGGCACAAGCCGAATCTCGCGGGCCTCATTTTGCCCGTCTTACTCTCAGAAAGTTGCACAAGAGACGTGGCACCATGGAAGGGGCATCTCGATGTCGGAGCAACCTCGAATCGACCCAATGAGGGCCTTTTGGCGGAGTCTAGGGCGGATATCCTAGCGGTCACCCGGCTTGGCCAGTGTTTGTCGCCAATCACCGTTTTCTAGACTCGGCTATCAGATGCCACATGCACCCCAACAGCACACGGGTGGCTGGCTGAACAGCAATCACAGCTGCAAGATATTAATAGCCGCCTATGAGAGGGCCAAGGATCCGATAGCCCAGACACTAGTGTAAATCCTGGATTGGGCCAGGGTTGCAAGCAGGAGCCTCTGCTTTGAGGCTCTTGAGAGGGCATGGAAACCCAGGGCAACAAGCTGTCGCTCTCTGAGCTCTAGGAGTTAGAGCGAAATACTCTCACTCTTTCATTTGGGGGCCCTTCCTCACCGACGCCGCCTCCGTGTAGTGAATCTCAACGAGTTCTGCGCGAAGATATATTCTGAGCCAGTCATTAATCGAGATTGCACAAAGCCCCCGATTTGACTAGTGTCCGACGCTTCCCGACTGTTTGCTGCTTCGGTAGCACTTTGCAATCACACGAAAACGAAGTAAAAGCCACAACTGTAACTTCTGCCTAACATCCTGCAGCTAGCCGGAGGACGCCTCCCACGTGATACTGCCGCAGTCTCCGTGGGTTTCAGCGCCTGAGACGTTGGCCATCTCGTTGCATTTATCCTCCTCTCTTCCTCAGTTCCTCGCTCAAAAAATTCTTGTCACATCAGCCTTCCGATTTCCATCATGGAGTACACTGGGGACACTGGGTATCATTTCAGTCATCGTGATCCTCCGGACCTCTTTTATATGAACTATGTTGAGGGTATCGTTAATGCCCTGAGAGAGTACTTCAAGTCCCATAGTCCTACCCTCATAACCTCCGATGTAAAGACTTGGTTCAACGTATCTTTCGACTATGAGGGTAGAAAATTTTACTCTGTTGAAGATACCCCCGCTGAACATGGCGTCCCGCGTCTAGAGCCAACTGATCCAGATGTGCTCGAGATTACGTATACTCACACTGATATGGAGGACAATATTGTGGACAACAATCTCCCAGAGCTTCCTGTCTACCCTGAAACAGAGATTCAACGTCACAAAGCAGTGGAGGACATCGGTGCCTTGCAAATTCTGCCTTCCGAGATCCTCCATGAGATTCTTCCACATCTCGATATCCCCACTCTGTTGGCCTTTCGGAAGACAAACAGACGATGTCTGGAGCTTGTCGACGCAACCTCCAAGCTTCAGGCCATTCTCACGCATGCGCAAACCACTGTTCGAAGCATGGTTGCGATTGGCATGGCCGGTCATATTTCCTGCAACGACCTGTACCAAATCCTGACCTCGTCAGTTTGCGACGACTGCGGCGACTTTGGACCATATATGTACATGCTAACTTTCCGGAGACTTTGCTACGTCTGCTTCTCCGAGAAAGAGCTTTACCATCCCTGCGATCTTAGTGCAGTCCGCCAAACCTATCGAGTGAGGATGGATCATCCTAGCTTCACGAACGTCCCTCGCATGACAGTGCTCCCAGGCACATACTCGCCAGATAGGAAACAGCACAGATCAGAGACTTTGTACGACTTCCAAGCTATTCTCGACGCCGAGTATACTCAGCATCCGGACGAGAAGACCAGAGAACAACGACTGAAGGACATGTTCGAAGCCAATCGTGTGACAGTTGAACATACCCGACCATTCAACAGCAAGTCTAGGCGTCCGAAGATTCTACAAATGCAACCCAACCAGATCATCAGATATTCGAAGAGTTTTGCGGCGATGACACGGGTTCCTTGGCTGAAGGGTTCTCTTGGAAACCTGGAAGTCATATGGGGGTTTCATTGCGTCGGGTGTCAGGAGTGGGTGCTCCCGGAGTTGCATCACAGTCGCATGTATACAATGGAAACCTTCCCGAAACACATGATGTTGGGTGGCAACATCATCAACGGCTTGCACGAAAACCTGTCAAAGTATTACCCAGAGAATGAGCCAGAGTCACTGCTGACAGTAGTGGATCACCAATTGCAGCCGGGCGTGGGACTCAACATATCAGCCATCTTCGAATTCGATGGTTAATTCAAGCTCAGGATAGGGATCTGGGTGCGGTTGGAAGTTCGGTTTACCAGGATGATGTTTACAAGGTCTTGCTTGGAAGAATATGATGTGCAAGTAGCTACTATCTGTACGCATCTACATGTTGCTCTCGCTGATAACGTTGGCAAATCCATTACTCGTCGCCCCCAAGCATTTCTTTCACCGAATGTATTTGCATTGTCAGACCTTCAACCCTCCGCTTCGTGTCTTTGTGTGAGGTCGCTGTTTTGACTGCCTCTAGTAACAAGGCTGCCTGCTCCAGATAACTCTCAACATGCTGCCTTCGCAACTCCATGTCCTTGCTGTCGCAGGCTCTGCTCAAGACGGCCTTGTACTGAAGCGTACTCGGAGGGCCCTTGTGAACGACCTGCTTGGCCCGAGTGCATAACCAGAAGCAAGCGCCAGCACAGATGTCGCGTAAAATGTTTGGAGAGAGATCTATCAGGGATACCTGGTATCTCCCGGCTCCGTAAGCATCGACTTGCTTGATATGTTCTGATATTTTGACGATTTGGTGTGCTGCACTTAGGCTTTCGGCCTCCACGCGCATGGAAAGAATCTCTGCTTCAATGGGTGTAGAACTCTGGATCCCGTACCTTTCGACGCAGTCCTCTATTTGCATATAGCAGTTCAGTTCCAGGAGTCTAAGAACTACACGATGTAACATCGACTGTTTGTTTGAGTTAGAGTTCCTGCTACTGGCCGCGATCTCTTTCAATTCGTTTGGCTCCCATCGCAATCGGGATGGACATCCTTGTTTCCGCCATTGAACCAGTTGATCGTAAAGCTTCGTCACCTCCTCGGGACCAATGCCTTTTCTTCTCGTTCTAGCATTGCATAGTGCCTGCACGATTCGACGTGCTAGGATTGCCAACGATAGTATCGCATCGAGGTAGCCTTCAGTATCGTGTTTCAGCTTGTTGTCCGAAAGATCGATATCTTGGTCATGGATTCGAGACAGACTCTTCTTGTCGAGAGTGTGGAAAGAATCTAGCCCGTAAACATGCCAGAAGAGGAGGGTGCGTCGTTCCTTTGCTTTGGCCAAATTCCCCGCTTCACTTGATGCCGTCCCATGCTGGGTCTGTATTCGATACTGAAGTGTCATCAAGTTCAGTGAGTCGTGCGTCAGGAACAAATTACCCAGATTGGTGTTAAGTTGTGTGCCCATGGTATTTTCGTACTCAAAATCTACCATCAAGGCCAAAGCTTCGAGGTTGTCAAGCCGTATTGTTTCAGGGCTCGGCGCGGTATTCTGGGCCTCGAGGAACGCGTCCCTGAATCCACGAGCAAGTTTTTGTTGGGTATTCCACTTGTCGGGGTTTGTCGTGAATGGCATTCCACAACAAGCCACTGCGCACACGAGTGCTTGGCTGCAGCGACTGGCGTGATAGTCTTCCCAGAATGCGTCTGGCAAGATTATGGGAAGACAATGGGCAGCATACCTGAAGTATCCCTCAAGTGCATGGGTAAGGGTATTTTGATCAACACCCAGTGCCTGGCAGAAGCTTTCGCTACCATTGCCCAGTTCATTCGTGTCGTCTTGGTTCGGTACAGCAACGTCAATCTGGTTCGGTATGTCCGTCGTACCGGTTTCCCATTCTGGGAATTCCGCATTCCTCATGAATATTTGGTCGAGAAATAAAGAACCCTCAATACTAAGCTCCAATAACGGATCTGAGAAAAGGTAGGTACTGGAGTAGTCTTGCGTATCGGGGAGGGTATCCAAGCTAGGAAATGGACGTGTAGAAAGATCGTTCAGGGTCGGTGATGTTATCGCACTGCCTTCATACGCGGAGAAAAGTATTGGACCTTCGCTAGCAAATGTGTTGTCTCTGGTAAATTCTACACTATGAGGCTCGGTATTGGCCGATCCAAGGCTCACAGGGCGGACAACTTCAACTTCTTGGGGTGTGCGTAGCCGCATGCCAGCATCGGAAAGCCGGTTTTCCAGATCCCTTTTCCGGCGGCGCTGGAGGCGAATATCTCCAGAGTCGTCGACATCGCAATGGATCTGTCGTAGTTGGCATTGCGAACAGGACTCATGGCCTTCTTTTATCCGTGACGAACGATCGCATTTGACCTTGCGGCGGTAGCAGAAGTCACACGATCCACGTTCTAGGCCTCGTTTCAATCGCATTTTCACCCGAATAAGAAATGAGCGCCGCGTATACAAGAGACAGGATGTCCAAAAGAGAATGACGGCGATTTGGCGGTAAAAAGCCAAGGTCTGCTTGAGTGATGAGGATGGTTGCGGAGAATTGACGGAAATTTCGCGGGGGAGCCACGTTATAAGGAATGGGCAAGACGAATGGTGGGGAAGCGGGACTATGCCGGGAGTTTCGCGGAGACGGCGCGGTGATAAGACAGCGGTATAAGAAAAGGGACTGTCAATACGAGCAGTTTTGCATTTCTCTTCCGATGCTCGGACCGCAATTCCTTCTTATCTCTTGCCCTCTTTCTTCTTGATTGTCTGTACTGATGCTCATAATGAATAACTCCAGCAACAATACCTTTGTCACCCCTCCCATCGGGAGAATCTCCTTCACTCCTTTATACGCCCCGAACGCGGTCTTCCTCAGCATATTTGTTATCCTTCTCTCTACGCATGCCATAATGAGTGTGCTGTTCTATCGCTTTTACGGCTACGCCATTGGCATGATCGGTGGTCTTCTCTTGGAAATGTTGGGTTACGTTGCGAAGGTCCAGTTAGCCAAAAGCACAGGCAACAAGAATGCATACATAATGTTAGAGCGCCTAACTCAGCCGTCAATACATCTTTTCTTGCTGACAAAAGAATTAGGTACATCATCGGTCTTACCCTTGGGCCCACGTTTCTCTCCTCGTCCTTATACCTCGGAATCAGTGCATTGCAGCGGCACTACCAAACAACGTGCTTTAGACCGGTCGGACCTCGTCTCTTCGCTACTCTTTTTATTCTTGGGGACTTCATTTGTCTCTCTTTTATTGGCGTTGGGGGCTCCTTGGCTGCGATCTATGCCGAGAATCCTATTGGGATAGATCTTATGATCGCCGGGCTGGCAACGCAAGTGCTCTTCACGGCGATATTTTGCACTCTTCTCACGATTTTATATCGTAACTTGAGAGAGACTCTGTATTACGACTCGAGAAAATGGTACATGCTGGGTAAGAAGTCGACGAAAAAAAAAAGTGAACCACCTTCATAGCAGCTAACCATTTTGAAGGTGGTGCCGTCGCTGCGGCATGTCTCTTTATTCGCTCCTGTTGGCGCGCGGCGGAGTTGAGCGGTGGCTTCAACGGGCCGCTTGCTTCGAAGGAGGGCATATTTATTGCCCTTGACAGCATCCCAATGATTCTAATGTCTTTATTGCTCACTTTTCTTCATCCGAGATTATGGTTTGGGCACAAGCAAAACAAGATTCGGCAGCTTAGCTCTCGTTCAATCGAGGCGGAGGATACGGAGTCTTATGAGCTCCAGATGAGTCGAAAACCAGAGAATAGATTCAATCAGTACGAAAGAGGCTCGGTTTTCCCCGGGCCAGGCCGAAAAGCACAGGATTTTTGGAACCACGGGGATGGGGTTGCTGTCTCAAGATAATACCTTGAACTGTCACGTTCGTGGTTGTAATGGAGAACCCAGCCCCACTAATGTATAGCCGAGATCGCGGGGTAAACCTGTTGGACTCTCGGTCTCACTCAACCTTCATTCCTCTTTCATAATTGTCAAGGCGTTTATAGACAAATAATGGCTCAAGAAAACCCTATCTAGAAGCACGCTAATTTAAACTCAGTCATATTTTCTTATCGTCCCGCGCTGTTGCGGATACGCAGCCGACATCATGTTCACCTTATCACGTTGTAGGCGACGTACCACCTGCAGATTGCTTGCTGAAGGCAAGGTTGGCTATCTTCAGACGCGCTATCGAGATTTCTCATCATCTCGAACAAAAAGAAGTTTGTACGATGACACCATTCGCAACTTGAACCTAAGCGGCGACACAAGGGTCATTTATCAAGGTAACCTCAACGTCATTAAACACCTTGGATGAGCGTGCCTATTGACATATTTGGCAGGATTTACTGGCAAAGCGGTATGCAAATTTTACTGCTATGAAAGGCTCGGAGCATTAGACTAATTGGAAATAAAGGCAACAGCAAATGCGAGGGACACTATCGAATACGGGACGAAGGTAGTGGGGGGTGTTTCTCCCGGCAAAGGCGGTGCATTACACCTTGGCCTGCCTGTCTTCAATACTGTCAAAGAGGTTAGAAAGCCATTATTTCTCCTATTGTATACTTCAAAGGCTTAGCCGATATAGGCGATGGAAGTGGTGAAACCGGACGTCAGTTCTGTCTTCGTTCCCGCGCAGTTCGCAGCGAAGGCCATTCTCGAAGCCATCGAAGCCGAAGTTCCTCTTGTGGTTTCAGTCGCGGAGCATATTCCAGTTCATGATATGCTGAGGGTACAAGAGGTTCTGCGGACTCAAAATAAAACACGTCTTGTCGGCCCCAACTGCCCTGGGATTATTGCGCCTGAGCAATGCCGGGTGGGAATCATGCCATATAAGCAGTATTCGAAAGGCTGCGTGGGAATTGTTTCAAAGTCGGGAACTCTGAGCTATGAAGCCGTGGGAGCCACTACGAAAGCAGGACTTGGGCAAAGTATTGTGGTAGGAATGGGGGGCGACATGCTACCAGGTAAAACTTCGCACTGATACAGTCGCAATGCAATGGCGAGGGCTAACTACCTCCAAGGCACAACCTTGGTTGGTGGCTTGAGACTCTTCTTTGATCATCCTGAAACGAAAGGAATCATAGTAATAGGGGAGATTGGCGGAGAAGCAGAGTTGAAAGCTGCGGACCTAATCAAAGATTATCGCTGCTCAACCGGGAACCCGAAGCCGATAGTAGCGATGGTTGCAGGGAGGACAGCTCCACAAGGGAGAATCATGGGCCACGCTGGTGCTGTATTATTGTCACGAGACGTCCCGGCCTCTGTCAAGGCTCAGGCCCTTGAGGATGCAGGTGCTGTGGTCGTGCCGCATCCTGGAGACATGGGAAAGGTTATGAAGCAATTGCTTGAAGAACAGGCAATTCTATGACGCCTATATCATAAATCGTGACCATACAGTTCAGGGTTATGGGAATAGATAGAGAAACTACTACTAGATAGAAGACTTCCTAATGCGACTGAACTGACTACTGTACCAGCTTTGTCAAACGACGGTTGTCGCTTAGTTGCTAATTTTACCACTTTCGACAGTTCTAATGCTTTGTTATGACGAAAGTTCAAGGAGCACGCGAGCAGCCTCGGTTTGCCTTCTCAATGCCCCGCATCGGCTGTCTCCTCCGAACTGCGGGGTCTCGGAACTCAACCACTCGGGTTCCTTGAGGCATTACAACTTGTCGTCAACTATCTTGCTATCTTCTAGTGATTCTATTTTCTGTGATTTAAGTCCCACTCACTTAGATATCACACAAATGTCTTCCTCTCTGTGCCGAAGCACGATGCCTATGAGGTGGGGTAGTCTTCTTCGGACCCAATGCCGAAACCAAGTAACATCGACTCACGGCCAAAAGAGATGGCTAAGTCTAAACGAGCACCAGTCACAGATTCTGCTAGAGGAGGTTCTAAAAGATTATAGATGTCTTTTTTCTTTTCTTTTGAAGCTGACCACTCGAAAAGTTCGGACTACCTACGGTCCGTGGGATCGTCGCCCGAACACCCGCGGAGGCTCGCAAAGCAGTAAAGGAACTCGGTAAGGGGTGCTCGTAATAGGGCCCTCTTACAAAAGGCTAATTGGCTTAGGTTCTAGATGCACGATCAAGCCCATAGCCATACACGGGCATAGGAGCCAGAGAAAACTCTCTCCATATGAGGAGACTGCTTTAGCGGTCGGAGTTCCCGAGGACGCCGAAAAACTTGCGGTAGGAGTACTCGAGTCACTAGCAAAGCAGGTTTACGTTGCCGAGGCCTTCGATTTTGACGAGGAATGGTATCTTGCTTTAAGCATTGATCGCGAGAATTATTGTCCCGCGTTCGTTTTGTCGAAGACAGAAAACGGAACGCTCGCTAGCCAAGCGTTTGTGGAGTTTCGCGTGAAGGCAAGCGATGGCGTTACGAGTGATGTCGTTTCAGATATTGCCCAAGCTTTGGGAGCACTAGCTCAGGAACGACACGACCTAGAGAGGGTACTACAAGGGATGTATAAGATCTTCAATCAGAGAGACGCGACACTGCTAGAGATCAACTCTTTAGTACGTCGAAAGTCAGATGGCGCACTTGTTTGCCGGGAGGCCAACATTATCATTGACGACGCGGCTGCAAAGCGACAACCAGAAATCTTCGCTCTCCGCGACTCTGGGTGTGAAGCAGCTGAGGAAATCGGAGCCGAGAAGTACGGACTGGTGTACGTGAAAATGCACGGAACCGTTGGGAATGTGGTCAACGGAGCCGGACTCGCGATGGCCACCAACGATGCCATCAGTCTCTATGGTGGCTCAAGCGCCAATTTCCTCGACGCTGGTGGCCAAGCAACAAAGGAGACCATGATCGAAGCATTCAGGATCGTGATGAGCGATGAGAAAGTGAAGTCAATAATAGTAAACGTGTACGGAGGTAAGTAGGCCTGGGGCACACACCCCCTCAGAATCTCGAGTTAATTTGGTTTAGGCATCACTCGTTGCGATATGATCGCCGAGTCCGTCATCGGCGCAGCAACTGAGTTAGGTTCTATGAAAGTTCCAATCGTAGTCCGCCTACAAGGGACAAACTCAGCGCAAGGCCTTAAACTTGTGAGTGGCTCAATTAAACTACTTTAGGCGCTAGGAACCTGCTAACAATAATATCACGCAGCTGGAAGACGCGGATCTCGGACTACACGTGGAAGCGGACTTCGGTGCAGCGGCAAGAAAGGCCGTAGAGCTTGCTCATTAAGGATACATTGCGGTGATCCAGATTTATAAGCGTCCCATAGATAGGCCAGGCTAAGCTTATTACACGGAAGCCCATTGTGATGAAGATACAAGGCCTCATATAGTATTTAGAGATAAATACCTGCTCCTACGTATCTACTGCTGGTCAATGTGAACACTAATGCCCTTATCGTCACCACCTGCAAGGACTGCATCCTTGACATCCTGGTCCAGCACAGTAACCTGTGTCTGCTTAAACTTTCGAAGAGGCGTTTTCATCTCGAACAGCGCATCAACTTCTTCGAGAGAACGGCCTTTCATCTCAGGGATGAAGAAGAAGGCAACCACATTCATAGCAAAGCAGATGGATCCGTAGATGAAGCCCACCTTTCCACCAAGACCAGCGTAAGTACTGTTGAGGAGATACGGGAGTGTGAAAGAAGTAACGAATGTCGTCATGATCGAGATGCTGCAAGCAAGCAGACTGGTCTTCTCCTTAACCCGGGCCGAGGTAACTTCGCCTAGAACAACGTAGGACCTTGTTTCCAAGTTAGCTATTTCATCTAATAGAAGATTGGATGGACGGTAGACTTACAGAGGTCCCCAAGAGACACAGTACATGGCACTGAAGAGACACATCGATGCAACCATCATTTGGCGGGCAGCGTAAGACGGATTGTGTACGGTGGATACAATTGCCACGATGTATAAGAAAGCTCCCATAAGGAAACCTCCAGTCAACAAAATCGGCCTGCGGTTAAGATTAGCTCCATCCGAAGGTGATACTCAGTATTCGGTATCAACATACCGTCGTCCAAATCCATCAACAACAAACCAAGTCATGGCTGTCCCGATGACACCTGCAACATTGGCGAGGACAGTAAACAGAAAGGCCTGCGCCTTGAAGCCATTCTCTTGGTAGAAAATGGCGGCATATTGGTTGACGAAAGCTTGACCAGTGATCTGCTGCCCAAACATAGCAATGACTGCAATTAAAGTACGAAGTCTGTTCTGGCGATTGAAGACTTCCTGCCAAGAGCCCTTGGTGGCATTCGCCTGATCAGCTTGGATCTCTGCAATCTCTAGTCTGAGTTCAATATCAGACTTCTTGCTCCGGAGTCTCTGTAGAGATGTGAAAGCCTCTTCGGGTCGATCTTTCGACAGCAGCCATCGAGGAGACTCGGGAACAATGCGCCAGAAGGCGAGGAGAATGACTGGCACAACAAATTGAAGGCCAACAGGGATTCTCCAGGAAGCATCACTTGGGATGCCCTTTGTTCCCAAGTTGACCAAAGATGCTACAGTCTGTCCAAAGATGATAATCATCTGGATAGTCGAGTTCATCAAGCCTCGCAGCTCCTTCGGCGAGCACTCAGCCTGATAGATAGGAACCACCACAATACAGAAGCCAGTCATGGCAAAGTTGATGATTCGGCCGACCGTAAACTGAGCCGCAGAGAAAGCAGAGGTTTGGAGCGTCACACCAACGAGTGAGATGCATGCAAGGATGAAGATCGATGCCTTTCGTCCCCACCTCTCCGAGATGGAACCGCACGAGATTGCACCCAGGAGTTTGCCAAAGAAAGGCGTCGAGGTCATGACGGAAGATAGATAGCCCGGAAGTGCGTAGAGTTGTGTCGATTCGTTGTATTCGCCGAATTTCTTCGCGAAAGCTGGGATTTGGAACCGATTCAGTTCCGTGCGTCAACAAAAAGGGGAGGAAATACTCACGCTGCATGGCCTGAACTCCGCCAAAATTACCAACATCGTATCCGAAATTGAAAGCGCAAAGGGCCATGTAACTGCAAAAAGACACGAGATTAGATCCTTGATCCGGGAATGATGACAAGAAAACTGGAAGGAAAGACAAACATGGTGATAAACGCGATCATGGGGGTAAAGGCACGGAATCTCTCTCTCAACGAGAGATTCTGGCCGTCTGGGGTACCAGGTCCGGGAGCCATTGTAATGATTGGACGACTGCTCGATGGAGTCGATGTTTGTTCCCAGGGGTTTATTGTCGACCAGGTGTGTCGAAGGTAAGGGGAGCGAAGGTTGAAAAGACAAGGGGATACCGAGTCTGTTAAGACTCTTTAAATATCTGCGACCGCACGCAATAGACACTCCGGATTGCTCATTACACCCCGGTATCCAGAATCTGGGGTCCGGGGACGAAAGGAGGAGGCAAACACCAGACTCATGGCGCAGTGCCCTGGCCTGGTTCGCCCGATTCCCTGGTTGACTCGTGCCCATTTCTTCAGCCTCCCGGCGCCCTTCCGAGCGCTAATGTGCGCTCTTCCGCCGCTAGAGAGCGCGAGCCCGCATCCGGTCGCCGCTCTACCGCTATAAGTGTGCGCTTTTCCGCCTCTCCGAATTCCGTTCTCCACCATCTCCAATCCTCCGCGACTCATGCCCCAGCTCAAGAGGTTCAATTGGCTTTCTGACATTGCGACATCCTCGGCTCTACGTATCGGAGCGTTGATGTGGGAACCTGTGCGATGCCGGAATGTTTGCTGGACTGGCATACAAAGAGCGAACCCCTCGTGCTTATCTGAGGGGTTGAACTCGCTCAACTGCTTCCATTCCGAATAGGAGCAGTAGATCATTAGAAACCGATCCAAAATGGCAGAAACGAGCAGCGCGCGTCCTAACTTCCTAGTGATCGTGGCCGACGATCTCGGCTTCAGCGATTGCGGTTGCTTTGGATCTGAGATCCAGACCCCCAACATTGATGCGCTCGCCGCTGAAGCCAATGGCATCCGCTTCACAAACTATCATGTGGCTGCAGCTTGCTCTCCCACCCGATCTATGCTGATGACCGGAACTGACCATCATATCGCTGGTCTGGGAGAGCTCGCCGAGTTCACTCGTAGCTCTGTGGCGCATCAGGGCCAGCCCGGTCACGAGGGGTACCTCAACGAGCGTGTTGTAGCCCTTCCCGAGCTTCTGAAAGATGGAGGCTACCATACCATGATGGCCGGAAAGTGGCATCTTGGATTGAAGCCTCAACATCACCCAATTGCTCGAGGATTCGCTCGTTCTTTTGCTCTGCTTCCTGGCTGCGCCAACCATTACGGTATGCTTCCAAGCCCTTTTATATCTTTGGCCAATAACTAACAACACTAAGGATACGAGCCGCAATACGACGACCCGGAGATCGAGCCTCACAAATTCTTTGAGACGGCCACTCGAGCCCTACACGTGGAAGACGACAAGTTCGTTCAGAAGCTTCCCGACGACTTCTACTCCTCCGATCACTACGGCAACAAGCTGATCGAGTATCTCTCTACTCGAACGGAAGAGGAGAAGAAGAAGCCCTTCTTCGCCTACCTGCCCTTCTCTGCCCCTCATTGGCCTCTACAAGCTCCCAAGGAGACAGTTGAGAAGTACAAGGGTAAGCCCCTGAGCTAAGGAATTCTATAAGAGATTGAATGTTAACAAGCTCCAGGTATTTATGCCGATGGACCCCAAGCGCTACGAGAGAAGCGTCTGCGACGACTCAAAGACCTGGGAATGGTCGCTGAGGATGTGAAACCTCACCCGGTGGTGCAGTGCCCCGGCGAGCCGGGTCAGTGGGAAGACATGCCCAAGGATGTCCAAGAAAAGTCAGCTAGAGCTATGGAAGTCTACGCTGGTATGGTTGACCGCATGGACTGGAACATTGGTCGTGTTATTGAGCATTTGAAGTCCACAGGAGAGTACGAGAACACTTTCGTGCTCTTCATGTCAGATAACGGTGCCGAGGGTGCCAGCTACGAGGCCTTGCCTATCCTAGGTGATGAGGTTATGGCCCACATCGCCAAGTACTACAACAACAGTCTCGACAATATTGGCCGAGGAGACTCATTCGTGTGGTACGGCTCGCAATGGGCGCAGGCTGCTACTGCCCCATCACGGCTCTTCAAGATCTACTCTACTGAAGGAGGATGCCGAGTACCTCTTGTTGTCCGACCGCCCATGAGCCAGGCTGGTACTGCTTCGGCACTCACCAATGCCTACTGCACGGTGATGGACATTGTTCCCACTTTCCTAGAGCTTGCCGGTCTTAAGCACCCTGGAACCTCCTATAAGGGTCGAGAGATTGCTCCTCTCCGTGGTAAGAGCTGGAAGCCTTTCCTCTCCGCTTTGGCGTCCAAGGCCCCTAAGGTTACCGATGAAGACTTCCTTATCCACGGAGAGGAGTATGTCACTGGTTTTGAGATTAGTGGCTCCGGCGCTCTGCGCAAGGGTCATTATAAGCTGGTCTTTGTCCCTGCGCCACGAGGCCCTCAGAAATGGGAGCTCTTCAACGTCAAGGAGGACCCTGGTGAGACCAATGATCTGAAGGACGCACAGCCTGAGAAGTTTGATGAGATGATGAAGCTATGGGAGGAATACAAGAAGGATGTCGGCGTCGTGGGTGTGGCTGGCGAGTACCCGGAAGCTATTCTTGGAAAGAAGGTACCCATCCGAGACGAGTTTGACGATCCTTACGGCTGGATCAAGTTCATGGGCAAGCCTGACAGAGTTCCTGCTCACTTGAAGCATGTTGTACCTGTATAGATAGACCCATGTATGAAAAAGGGAAATGGACTTGTTCTTGAAATGCTACATTGTCGTGACTAAATTTTTTCTGTGGCTTGAGAGCAGAATCTGAATCCTTGATGCAACCACTACTTCAAAAACGCACCATTGGTCGCTTCAACCATTGCGTTATACTCCGGCAAGAACTGCATATACATGCATGCTGGAGAGCCTGAGCATTCCTTGGTGTATTGGGCCTCTTCATCACCAACGTAGTTCTTAGGGATGCCGTTAGCAGCAGCAGCTTCTACCAAGAGCTGTGTCTGGCAAGCCCTCTCGAGAGCAATGAAGAATGCAGCAGCTTCGCCCATAGTCTCGCCGCAGGTAATGATTCTAAGCCATAGTCTTAATAATGTCCTTCTTGAAATAGAATATGCTTACCCATGATTTTGCAGAATCGCGTTCTTCTTCTTGGGGCCCAGAGCATTTGCAATACGCTCACCCTCGTATTTGGCCAAGACAATACCTCCAAACCCTTCGTAAACCGCAAGATCATTGTAGAACATGCAGGAATCTTACTTCCAGTCAGTATGTTATTCCGGCTTCATGGAAGAAATAATCTACCCTGGTTCAGCATTTCAATCGGCTTTCCAAATGTTGACCATGCTTTACCATGCGGAGAGTGCATGTGGCAAGCTGCGTTGATGTCTGGTCGAGCCTTGTGAATGGCCGAGTGGATGATGAATCCTGCGGCGTTGACTTTATGCGGAGTAGGCATCACGGTTCTTCCATTTTCATCGACTAAAACGAGGTCGCTGGCTTTGATGGTCGAGAAATGCATGGCGTACGGGTCTAAACCGTCAGTCTTCAAAACAAGGTCCTGCCTAGGGAGACATACTGATCCAGAAGCAATCTGGGTTCAAGGGATCTAATTGGTTAGGCAAAGGCATCATTGTCGGGAATTCTTCCGCATACCTCGCAAACTGATGTGTCCAGACGCGCCATCCGCAAAGCCGAGCTTTGCAAAGACGCGAAAGGCACCAGCCATGTGTTGTTTCGCCCACTTTCTCTCCTCATACTTGTCTGTGAATGTGGGCACTTCGTGCAGCCTCACTGGCTTCGATCCATCTACGAGGGTGTTCAGGGCACTACCAGTGTCAATGTGTCGAGGAGCTTCGAGGCCCAGCCCAGTAGCTCCTGTCTCGGTCGCCGTGGTGGTAGACATGGTGTGTGGCTCGGCAAGACGATAGCCTAGTAAGAAAGAGATGAAGGGGAGACGATCAAAGTTATTCAACCTTTCGCCATCAACACAATTATCCCGGCGGCGAACTGTTGGTCAGTTATAATCAATTCCGATGGCAATTCATGGTCCCCGCATCTTACTGTATCGCTTTCTCCCGTCATTGGCGTGGACATTGAAGTGTGGGGAGTCGGGATCGGAAATATGCGATCTTATCCGTTACCTGCCGTACTCGTGATGTCTAGAGACGAGAAACTAACACTCGATTTCCCCGTGCTTCCAATATTGAAACAGACACCAATGAGAAAACGCACCTCATTGGTCGCAGGCGATCCCAATGCACTGAAATTCCAGGCATGCTTCTAACCGGGTTGTTATCGATCGTATCCATCCGATCAGCGAAATCGGCTTCCCGCTTCCGCTGTCTGCAAGGTGCGGATACTTCCGACCTATCGGCGAATGAGCCGATCCGGGGAGTATATTCGTTGAATAAACTCCCTATCAATCTTCCTTCAAGGAAAGTCAACGAGCATGACCTTATCAGATTTCTCTTTTCAAGGCCAGTAAGGTGCTGCCCTCGTCAAATTCCAAGTTCCTTATACTCAGGTACCTCTCCTTCGCCAAAGAGGCATACATGGCAGAATCTGAGACGAAGTATATGAATCATCCAAAATACTCTGCTGCATTCTGCGTGAAACTTGGAATTGATCACTCTTAAGGGCCAGTGCCTAAAGATAGGAAGGTGACTAAAACTGGCCCGGCACTTAATGTGAAAGAGACAAGTTCAAATACGATCTTTTTGCGTAATGAGGTGTTAATCGCAGCTCTCAACAGTGGGAAGGTTGGGCGAGTTGGCTTATGTATTTCATGAAGAGCCCGATATCAAAGCATGCCTTCAAATTGTTTATGACAAGTTTTCCTTTAAAGAGAAAAAAAGATCTTCTAAGCTGGTTCTTTGTTGGATGCGATCGATCACTCACTACACAGCCTCTTTAACAAGTTGAATGACGGACCTTCCAAAAAGCTGCCCATGCATGCATGCATTTCGAAAATATGAAGGGCCCGTTCACAATGGAAGAGAGTGGCTCCCGTGGATAGGGTCAACGGCTGGCCAATTTCCCCTCCTCCCCCCCCCCCCCCCCCCCCCCCCCCCCCCACGAGCAAGAAAAAAAAAAATCGCCATTGACATAA